>CM070594.1:81747575-82347575 GCA_036346395.1 Hsuehochloa calcarea | reverse complement strand
CTACTACGACACTTACTTAAACAAAAAGGAGAGGAGACAACTACTCGTAACCGGTTATGAATGGGTTGTTGAGCAACTGGGCGATGAGAGATATTGTTACTCGATGTTCAGAATAAGTAGGGTTGTTTTTGATAGTTTGCATGAAACCTTGGTTGCAAATTATGGTTTGAAATCAACTAGAACTATGACTTCCGTAGAATATTTGGTGATATTTTTGTGGACAGTTGGTAGCCCTCAGTCAGTTAGTCAAGTTCAAAACCACTTCAAAAGGTCAATGGAAACAATCAATAGAAAGTTTGGTGAAGTCTTGTAATTTGTCTGTCTTTTATCTGAAGATAATATTAGACCAATATATCCGGAGTTCACAGCAGTGCATCTAAGACTTCAAGATAACCACTTTACGCCTCATTTTAACAATTGCATAGGTGAAAGCATCTAGGCCCCTAAAAATTGTATTTTGGTAATTAATGACATTATGTGAATATGGGACTAACATGTTTGTTGAAGTGATTACAAGGCATAGTCCCAAATGACAAAGTGAAACCAAGGAGCTGCATGTCAAAGAATGTTGAAAAGATGGAGTTGATCTCAAAGACAAGGTACAAATAGACTAGGACCCCTTTGAATTTTACCGGTCTTTGGAGTATGGAGGAAGACCGGATTATAGGATAAATGTCGTACTATTAAGGGGGAGCTTGTCTAGTAGCTTGAAAGCATCTCATTATGCTTTTGGATCAACTTAGGATCATGCATGTTCTTTTGGTTTGGTTTAAAAAGAAAATTCTTTTTCTCAGAACACAATCGGAAGTTCCAAGATGTGAATCATGGAACTTCCACCGTCGCGGTTGTCTCGAAAAGACCGCGTTTGATTTTTCCAGAGAGCATCCATTTTCGGACTTAGCCGATTTCTCAAGCGCGAAGTTCCGCAATGAAACGAGCGGAAGTTCCGATTAATCGCTGTTCAAATATGTGCGCTTGATTTTTCCGAGAGCATCCGCTTTAGGGACTTAGCCGATTTCTCAGCGCGGAAGTTCCGCAATGATATGAGCGAAAGTTCGATTAATCGTTGTTCAAAAATGTGCGGTTGATTTTTTCCAGAGAGCACCCTTTTTAGGACTTAGCCGCTTCGAGAGCGGTAGTTCCATTGTAAAAGCGGATCTTCCGATTAATCGGAAGAACCGAAATCTTGTTGGCGGAAGTTCCGCATATAAATCCAACGGCTAGTTCGAGCATTTAATGCTCATCGTAATGACTGCTACAAAGGCACTCGAGTGAAGGCGGAAGTTCCGCACTTTGTACCGCTGAAGTTCCGATTTCCGAGTTTTGCCTCGATTTTCAGATAACGGTCATATTTGGTTGTGAGGGGTATAAATACACCCCCACCAGCTCAAGGACGTGTAGTTGAGCATTCATTCAATTCATTTAAGCCTTGAGCACTCCTCTCACTCCTCATTTACTCTCTTTGCACACTTTTGTGAGGTAGTGAGTAAGAACAAGAGCATTGCATTATTAGTTGATCCTTTGGCTCTTGTTTGCCGTCAAGTGAAGGTCAAGTTCTATTCTCTTGGTGCTTGTCGGCACCTAGACGACTTGGCGGAGGTTGCTCGGTGATCTCTTCAAAGAAGCTTGTGAAGAGACCCGTTGTTGCTTGTGATTGGTCGGTGTTCACCAACTCCGAGAGGAGGAAGAACAACCAAGTGATCGAGGGTAGGCTTAATTTGTGGAGCCGGCTTGAGTGGATCAAGCTTCCTCAACGTGGACTAGTGAAGATCGACAAATCTTCGACACCACGGGAAAAACCCCCATGTCCTTGTGTGGTTAATTCTTGTCTTTACTTATTGCTCTTATTTTTGTAGCTCATAGATTGTGATAAATATCTTTGATTAGAGTATCTTGCTAATTTGGGTAATTTGATTAAGAAAATTTAGAAACCTCCTATTCACCCCCCTCTAGTCGGTTATCCTTGATCCTACAAGTGGTATCGAGCTTGACTCTCTATTTTTAGACTTAACCGCCTAGGAGAGAAAGGATGGCTAGCGAGGAATGTCTATAGGCAAGGCTCCTCTATTTGATTTGATCAAATTATTCTAATTGGAAAATTAGAATGTCAATCTATTTAAAGGCCATGAGCCCAAGCGTATGGAGAATTGTAAGTGAAGGTTTCATATGCCACTTGATCCCACACACCCCACGGATCAAGACGAACGAAATTCTCACCTCAATGCTCAAGCAATGAATGCTCTCTTTGGAGCTTTAAACGCGATGAGTTCAATCGCGTGAGCAACATTGAAATCGCCACGAGATATGGACCACGCCTCAAATTCATGAGGGCACATCCACGGTTAAAGAAGCCAAATTGCATAGGCTTAGGATCAATATGAGATATTTACAATGTTGCCTCAAGAGAGTGTCACCAAATGTACTCTAGACTCAACAACATTGTAAATGAGCTCAAGGGTCTTGGTACTAATTTGCTTGATATTGATGTAGTGCGACGATGCTTAGGGCTCTTCCCGACAGTACAAAATGTTGGTGACATTGTTTCTCAACTCTCCGAGTTGCCAAGAATGACACCAACCGAGCTTTTGGGAAATCTCATCACAAATGAGCTCTACAAGAAAGACAAAGAAGAGCTCATGGAGTCAACTTCTTCAAGAAAGAAAGTTACCTTTTAAGGCAAAAGCATAATCAAGCGATGAAGAAGATGAGGATGAAGACTCAGGAAGAGTTTGCCCTCCTTGTGAGGAGGATGAAGAAGTTCATGAGGAGACGGCCTCATAGAAGCTTCAATTTCGATAAGATTGCAAAGGGCAATCATCCAATGAGAAGAAGCGCTATAGCAACATTCGCTGCTATGAGTGTGATGAGAAGGGCACATTGCCTCTCATTGCCCAACCAAGAAGGATGACAAGGGTAAGTCATCAAAGAAGAAGGAATTCAATGGTAAGAAGAAGCTTTTCAAGAAGCTTCACAAGGATGGCAAGAATGAAGCCCATATCGAGAATGGGACTCGACAAGGAGTTTTCTGATTCGACTCGACTCGATATTGAGGATCCTCCAAGAAGAGAGGACTTGTTGGTATTGCTATCAAGGAGGCTCCATCGCTATTTTCAACTCCCACTTACCTCATGGCAAAAGGAGAAAAGGTAAAATCTCTTGATAGTGAAGAACCCTCCTATGATGAGCTTATGGATATGCTTGAAGAATTAAATGAATATCTTGGAAAGGAAAAGCTAAATTTAGAGTCTTAAAGAAAGAGCATATATCTTTAAAGAACTCTTATGATGAATTAAAAGAAGCTCATGATTTGCTTGTCCAAGATAAATCTTACACTAGCATTGGTATTGCTTATGATATTCAAGAAAAAATTCCTAGTGTAAACATTGCTAGAACTAGCATATCCACTTCTTATGATGATTTGCTTGCTATACCATGTAGCTCAAGTGTTGATTCTAAAATTGAAAATGCTAAATCTTGTGATAAGCTATTTGTAGAAAATAGTGAGCTAAAGGAGCAAGTCACCAAGCTAAGTAAGAGCTTGGAAAGATGTTTCAAGGGTAAAGCTACTCTTGACAAGCTTTTGAGTGAGCAAAGGTGCTCATTCAATAAGGAAGGACTTGGGTACGTGCCCAAGAAAGGTAAGAAACCGGTAAACAAGCCTGTGAGGTTTGTTAATCAAAATGGCAAGTTTTGCCAAAAATGCCGGGAAATAGGACATGTTCAACAAAAGTGTCCTATTGGTAAGGTTTCATCAATTGGCTTGTTTGATTCTTGTTATATGCTCAAAAAGGCTAAAGATGGGAAAGTGATTGCTAGGTTTGTTGGCACCTCAATTCTAGGTGTTAAGAAGAATGCCATTTGGGTGCCCAAATATTTGATAACTAACCTCCAAGAACCCAAACAAATATGGGTACCTAAAAGAACTTGATTTCTTTTGTAGGTGAACTACAAGACCGGTGGAAGGCATTGGGTGCTTGATAGTGGTTGCACTCAACATATGACCGGAGATCGGAAAATGTTCACCTCATTTGAAAATAGGAGCGGTAATGAAAAGATCACTTTTGGTGACAATAGCAAAGGAAAGGTAATTGGCTTAGGTAAAATTGCTATCTCAAATGACCTTTCCATTTCAAATGTATCTTTAGTAGAAACATTGAATTTCAATTTGCTATCCGTTGCTCAATTATGTGATCTTGGATTAACTTGCACTTTCTCTAAAAGGAGGTTACTATTTTTAAAGAAAAAGAAAAGAAATGATTTTTAAAGGTTTTAGATTCGCAATCTTTATTTGGTTGATTTCTTCTCAAATGAATCTTGTTTGAAAACTTGTTTGATTGCAAAACTTCAATGGGTTGGTTATGGCATAGAAGATTAGGTCATGTGGGAATGATTCAACTTAAAAGCTTTTTAAACATGACTTAGTGGTTGGCTTGAAGGATGTGAAGTTTGAGAAAATAGACTTTGTAGTGCTTGTCAAGTGGAAAGCAAGTTGCTAACTCTCATCCTTCCAAAAGTATCATGTCAACTTCTAGGCCATTAGAGCTCTTACATATGGATTTGTTCGCCAACAACCTATAAGAGCATTGGGGCAATAGCTATTGTTTAGTCGTTGTAGATGATTACTCTAGATATACATGGGTATTCTTCTTATATGACAAAGGTGAAGCCTCCAAGATTTTTAAAAGTTTTACAAAAGGGCTCAAAATGAATTTGATTTCAAAATAAAGAAAATCAGAGTGATAATGGTTCCGAGTTCAAAACACTAATATTGAAGATTATTGTGATGAACTTGAATAAAGCATGAGTTTTCCACTACCTACACTCGAGCAAAATGGAGTTGTAGAGAGGAAAATCGTACATTAATAGAAATGGCTAGGACAATGCTTGATGAGTATAATACTTCCGATCGCTTTTGGGCGGAAGCCATTAATACCGCTTGTCATGCCATAAATCGTCTTTATTTGCATAGACTTTTGAAAAAGACTTCCTATGAACTCCTTATTGGAAGAAAACCGAACATCTCTTACTTTAGAGTATTTGGTTGCAAATGCTATATCTTAAGAAAGGGTGTTCGACTTTCTAAATTTGCAAGTCGGTGTGATGTTGGTTTTCTACTAGGTTATTCTTCAAATAGCAAAGCATATCGTGTCTTTAACAAAACTAGTGGTATTGTTGAAGAAAGACACGATGTACAATTTGATGAAACTAACGACTCTCAAGAAGAGCAAGAAGATTTTGATGATGTAGGTAATGGAGCTCTTATGGAAGCAATGAAGAATATGCAAATTGGGGATATTAAGCCTAAAGAAGATCAAAATGAACCATTATCGTCCATGAGTGTTGAGCCACCTACCTCTTCCGTGACAAATGAAATTAATCAAAATCAAGAAGATGTCAAGGAAAGCGATCAATCATTTAATCTACCTCAAAGAATCCACAACGCAATAGCTAAAGACCATCCAATAGACCAAATATTGGGTGAAGTAAGCAAAGGTGTCCAAACTCGCTCTCGTATTGCTTCTTTTTGTGAACATTACTCTTTTGTCTCCTCTTCGGAACCAAAGCGTATAGATGAAGCACTAGAAGATCCGGATTGGGTGAATGCTATGCATGAGGAGCTAAATAACTTCGCCCGAAATGATGTTTGGACAATGGTGGAAAGACCCGAGGAGCATAATGTTATTGGCACAAAATGGGTCTTTCGAAATAAACAAGATGAAAATGGAGTTGTGGTAAGAAACAAGGCAAGGTTAGTTGCTCAAGGATATACTCAAGTTGAGGGTTTAGATTATGATGAAATATTTGCACCCGTAGCAAGACTTGAGTCTATTCGTATTTTACTTGCTTTTGCATCATGCTTTGATATTAAATTATTTCAAATGGATGTTAAAAGTGCTTTCTTAAATGGCAAAATATCTGAACTTGTTTTTGTTGAACAACCTCCGGGTTTTGAAGATCCCAAAAATCCTAATCATGTGTATAAACTCTCAAAGGCGCTATATGGTTTAAAGCAAGCTCCTAGAGCATGGTATGAGCGCCTTCGAGATTTTCTACTCTCTAAGGGATTCAAAATCGGAAAGGTTGATACAACTTTGTTTACTAAAATTATTGATGGTGATTTCTTTATTTGTCAAATTTATGTTGATGATATAATTTTTGGTTCCACTAATCAAGATTTTTGCAAAGAATTTGGTGATATGATGTCTAGGAGTTTGAGATGTCAATGATAGGAGAACTCGCTTTCTTCCTTGGACTTCAAATCAAACAACTCAATGATGGGGTCTTCATAAGCCAATCCAAGTATGTGAAGGACCTACTCAAAAGATTTGGCATGGATGACGCAAAGCCCATCAAGACTCCCATGGCTACAAATGGACATCTTGATCTAAACGAATGAGGTAAATCTGTTGATTTAAAGCTTTATAGGTCTATGATTGGTAGTTTGCTTTATCTTACCGCATCTAGGCCCGATATTATGTTTAGCGTTTGCATGTGTGCACGTTTTCAATCGGCTCCAAAAGAATGTCATTTAATGGCGGTCAAAAGAATATTAAGATATTTAAAGCATTCCTCAAGTATTGGGCTTTGGTATCCAAAAGGTGCTAAATTTGATTTGATTGGATATTCGGATTCGGATTATGCGGGTTGTAAAGTGGATAGAAAAAAACACCTCAGGGAGTTGTCAATTCTTAGGTAGATCCTTAGTGTCATGGTCTTCTAAGAAACAAAACTCTGTTGTTCTTTCCACCGCCGGCGAATATGTTTCTCAGGTAGTTGTTGTGCACAATTGCTTTGGATAAGGCAAACATTGATGGACTATGGAATAACTTTTGATAAAATACCTCTTTTGTGTGATAATGATAGTGCAGTAAAAATAGCCAACAATCCTGTCCAACATTCAAGAACCAAGCATATAGATATCCGTCATCATTTTCTTAGAGATCATGTGTGCAAGGGAGATATTGAAATTAGCCACATTTGCACTGAAAATCAATTAGCAGATATCTTTACCAAACCTTTAGATGAAGGCCGCTTTTGCCTATTGAGGAATGAGTTAAATGTCATTGACTATTCAAATGTCACTTGAACTCTTGTCACATGCACTTTGGGTCTTAGTTGCATTTTTGTCTATTTTAAGATGCTTTTACTCAAATTTTCGCTCCAAATGTGATATTTTAGTAAAACTACTTTATTATATAGACATTAGTCTTTTCATTGCATAATAATCTCGAATGATACTTGGTTGAGTGCAAAACTAAGGATTATTTGCAAAATCTTCAAATTCAACTTCTTCTTCCCTGAAGTGTCAGATAATCGAACTTCCGCCTCCAGCGCGAACTTCGGTGTCCTAACTTCCATTGTTGTGTTGCGGAACTTCCGCTTTTCACCTCTTCCGGCGTCAGATAATCGAACTTCCGCCCTCCAGCGCGGAACTTCATTGTCCGAACTTCCATTGTTGTATCTTGCGAACTTCCGCTTTCCGGTAGCTGAGGAGCATTTATTGCTTGCGGTTCCTCCGGTTTTTATTCACCTCTTCAGCCGCCGGCTATCTTCTCCCGAAGGCCTCCTCTTCTCTCCAAAACTCTTCCAAAGAACTTTGATCTTTTCTTCGATTTCTCTTCAATCTCGACCGATCAATCTCTTCCCCAGGGTTCAATCACTCCCTTGATCAAGGTATTTCCAATTCCTTTCTTGGATTTTCACCTCTTATGAACCCTAGGTCAAGTTTTTGGGGAAAGTCAAATGTAGATGAAATTTGTGGTAGATTCTTGGGCAAACTAGTTTATTCAGTATTGTATGATGTTTATGCATCGATTCCATGGACTCAATCCATCAAAATACTGAAAAATCAAAAATTTTCATTGCCCTAGAGTCGGCTCAGGATAATCGGAACTTCCGCCGTTGAAAAGCACGGAACTTCCGCTTGCGGTAGTTCCGGCGTTGAACCTGCGGAGCTTCCGATTGTCCTGACAGAAACAGAAAATTACATTTCCATTTGATTCAACCTTTGACACTTCATCCATTATTGTTCTTGAAGATGCCTAGGATGAAGGTCTCTGTCCCGAAGAGCTATTCGGATGCCGGCGCATCTTCTTCAAGAAATGAGGAAGAAAGTGAGGATCAAAGAGAGTCATCTGAAAATTCAGAAAGTGAAGAAAGTGCATCAGAAGAAGGGTCAGAATCTGATGAGGAGTTAGGTGAACCGGAAGAAATGGAAATTGATCTTAAGTCTCTCACAGCAGACGATTACACGCTTCTTCGGACTAAAGATCAATACTCACTTCCTGGAAATAGTGATGACCCTCGATTTCATACAAAGTTTCAAAGACAAGTCTATGATCTTTTCTATGGACCAAACAAACCCTTTGCTGATCACAAGTATGTTAATTGGTCCTACCTCAACGGGCTTGACAAATATGAGGGTACCTACAGGCTCTTTCAGCGAGCTGGGATTCATAACTTTGTGGCAATAAAATGCAATTACAGTGATGAGATCATCCGACAGTTCTATGCCACAGTGTGCATTCCCCCTGACTTTTCTCAGCTCACTTGGATGACAGGGACAGTGAGATATTCTTGCACAAAGCGTGCTTTTGAAAATGCATCAATATCCATCAAGCTTAATATGAGCAAATCTATGATGGAACAGTTCTCCCTCTTTCAGCTTGGACTGAATTCTATGATACTACACAGAGATTTATCCTTGGTAAGATAACAGGGCTTCTTCCCATTCCCAGCTTGGTAAATAGGATCATTAATCATACTATGTTACCAAAGAGCGGGAATTATGATGCCATTAGAGGACATGTCTGGAATATTTTGGAATGCATCATGCATGGAAGAAAGTTTGATGTAGTGGATGTCATCATAAGGGAGATTGCAGGAACAAAGAATGATCGAGTCAAACGGATAAACTTTGCACCTTATATTATGGCTTTGATCATTCGACAGACTGGATATAATGGAGCTTTACCTTCACGCATAAAGCCTATAAACCAAGAGAAGGTCCTCCACCTCGCCAATCTTAGGCGTGCTCAGTGAGAAGCACTGCCGCACCTCCGCCGCCTTTGTTCCTCCACAAGGTCAAGCCACTATGGATCAGATTTATGCCACCTTGTTGGAGATGAGGGCATCCCAGGATACCTTCCAGGCAGCGACCACTTCTAGACTGGATGCGTTTGAGGCAGCCACTTTTTCCAGACTGGATGCTTTCCAGGAGGCGACCACTTCCAGACTCGACGCCCACACTGCCAGTCTTGACGCACTTTCAGCCAGATTCGCAGAGCGCTTTCGCCACTGTTCGGGTTTGACGGCGTCGCCTTCGCTTCTCCTCCCGGTGGTCCTCCTACGATCCTCCTGTCGCTCCACCGGTTGATCTTCCTGTTCCTCCAGTTGATCCTCCACAAGATCCTCCTGCGGAGTGACCCTTTTGGCCCTTGATGACAAAGGGGGAGAGGAGTGTGTTAGTGAGAGAGAGAGCTTGTGGTGTTTAGAGGGAAACATATCTATTATAATATTGTAATATATTGTGTCTTTTTGTCTATGGCTTGTAATGACTTTGTTTGACAACTTGATGCTTATGATGATATATTGTGTTATCTTATATTTTTGTTGTTCTTGGATCTTTGATTAATGATGAATGACCATGTGATGTGAATGCTCTATCTTTATTGTCATTTGTTCTCTTCCAAGTAACAACGCCTACGTAAACTCCACTAAATTTCTGAAAATCCAAACATGTGCTTTACATTATCTTCTACTCAATATGCACATGTTAAGGGGGAGCTTTCTGTTTCAAACCAACTATCTCTCACAACTTTATTGTGTTGTCATCAATTACCAAAAAGGGGGAGATTGAAAGCATCTAGGCCCCTAAAAATTGTATTTTGGTAATTAATGACATTATGTGAATATAGGACTAACATGTTTGTTGAAGTGATTACAAGGCATAGTCCCAAATGACAAAGTGAAACCAAGGAGCTGCATGTCAAAGAATGTTGAAAAGATGGAGTTGATCTCAAAGACAAGGTACAAATAGACTAGGACTCCTTTGAATTTTACCGGTCTTTGGAGTATGGAGGAAGACCGGATTATAGGATAAATATCGTACTATTAAGGGGGAGCTTGTCTAGTAGCTTGAAAGCATCTCATTATGCCTTTGGATCAACTTAGGATCATGCATGTTCTTTTGGTTTGGTTTAAAAGAAAATTCTTTTCTCGAACACAATCGGAAGTTCCAAGATGTGAATCATGGAACTTCCATTGGCTGTTGTTCAAAAGATCGCGTTTGATTTTTCCAGAGCATCCATTTTCGGACTTAGCCGATTTCTCAAGCGCGAAGTTCCGCAATGAAACGAGCGGAAGTTCCGATTAATCGCTGTTCAAATATGTGCGCTTGATTTTTCCAGAGAGCATCCGCTTTAGGGACTTAGCCGATTTCTCAAGCGCGAAGTTCCGCAATGATATGAGCGAAGTTCCAATTAATCGGTTGTTCAAAAATGTGCGGTTGATTTTTTCCAGAGCACCCTTTTAGGACTTAGCCGCCATGAGTGCGGTAGTTCCATTGTGTAAAGCGGATCTTCCGATTAATCTAAGAACCGAATCTTGTTGGCGGAAGTTCCGCATATAAATCCAACGGCTAGTTCGAGCATTTAATGCTCATCAGAATGACCGCTATAAAGGCACTCGAGTGAAGAGCGGAAGTTCCGCACTTTGTACCGCTAAGTTCCGATTTCCGAGTTTTGCCCGATTTTACGATAACGGTCATATTTGGTTGTGAGGGGTATAAATACACCCCCACCAGCTCAAGGACGTGTAGTTGAGCATTCATTCAATTCATTTAAGCCTTGAGCACTCCTCTCACTCCTCATTTACTCTCTTTGCACACTTTTGTGAGGTAGTGAGTAAGAACAAGAGCATTGCATTATTAGTTGATCCTTTGGCTCTTGTTTGCCGTCAAGTGAAGGTCAAGTTCTATTCTCTTGGTGCTTGTCGGCACCTAGACGACTTGGCGGAGGTTGCTCGGTGATCTCTTCAAAGAAGCTTGTGAAGAGACCCGTTGCCGTTTGTGATTGGTCGGTGTTCACCAACTCCGGAGAGGAGGAAGAACAACCAAGTGATCGAGGGTAGGCTTAATTTGTGGAGCCGGCTTGAGTGGATCAAGCTTCCTCAACGTGGACTAGTGAAGATCGACAAATCTTCGACACCACGGGAAAAACCCCCATGTCCTTGTGTGGTTAATTCTTGTCTTTACTTATTGCTCTTATTTTTGTAGCTCATAGATTGTGATAAATATCTTTGATTAGAGTATCTTGCTAATTTGGGTAATTTGATTAAGAAAATTTAGAAACCTCCTATTCACCCCCCTCTAGTCGGTTATCCTTGATCCTACAATAGGTGCAATTGATGGCACACATGTACCTGTTGTTGTTCCAGTGGACGAGCAGGTTGCCTACACTGGTCGTCATGGATATACGTCTCCAAACGTGATGGTAGTGTGTGACTTCGACATGAGGTTTACCTTTGTTGTCGCCGGATGGCTGGGTTCAGTGCATGACACAATGATTATCAATAACACTTTGGACAAGTATTGAAACCGGTTTCCACATCCCACTGAAGATAATTTGCTTCATTAATCATATAATTAATTATTATGATAACATTCCTGATTTGTATTGTCAACATTTATATGTTTCATGTATGTAGGAAAATATTATCTTGTTGATGCGAGTTATCCCAATCGAAAGGGCTATCTAGCTCCTTGCAAATGATAAAAGTATCATCTACCAGAATTTCGCATTGGTCGACAACCAAGTGGGAAATACGAGATGTTCAATCACGCTTACTCGTCCCTTCGCAATGTGATTGAGCGTTCTTTTGACGTGTTGAAGATGAAATAGAGAATCTTGTTGGCTTTGCCAAGTTACAAAATGAAGATTCAAACGAAAATGATAATGATAATTGCATGTATGGCTCTACACAACTTCATCCGAGATAGTGCTTTACATGATGAACTATTTGAGACATATGATCTTGATGAATATTATGAACCAAACGATACACAAACTAGATCATTTGGAAGGCACGGTGTCAATGGATCAGCAATCGATGATGGAGATACGAGTGTCTTTTGTGATAGTATTGCTACTTCTTTAATAGTCGCAAGAGGATAAATATATTATATTAATATGATATGTGCATCTTGCAGAGACAAGATAATTGCATCATATATGATCAAATAATATTTTGTTACTGTGTTATTTTGTTTGGTTGGCTAATAGTATTGCTATACTAATTTCTTTCATTACGCAATATCCAAAATTAAAACATGCATGCATGGACTTCCTATGAATAGGTTGTCAATTATACTATGGTCTTCTTAGATATACATCTCAGATAGATGTCGAGATTTGTAATTTATTTGGATAGGCCATGGTACACACGCATGTTCGTACGAGCGAAATCTATTTTGTTTCATATATACACTAGCATGTATCGTCATATTTAAAAATTGCATAAAAAAGGCTAAATACATGCTTAAAAAAGGTCCATTAAACCTTAAAAGGCAAATCAGACTTTTTATCCTTCACACACAACTCAATAAGCCAACATCCTATAAAAAATCAGATTACCAAACATCATAGTTTGGCTTAAAAGCTAAGAGACTTATAAACTGATTAAGCCAAAATACTAGCTTTAAGCTATAAGTCAAAAAGCATAAACCTAAACAAACAGGGCCTACAGAAAATGTGATGACCGTAGCATATGTGCTTAATTTCTGGGACAAGGCTCTGGTTCAAGAAGGAAGGTCGTTTAATCCGTTCCTCCAAACTAATTGATGGAGTAGTATATCAATTTTGGTGAGTACCATAGAGCTCCTGGACCGATTAATTTGGTGGGTGGCAACCAAACAATTAGCTGGACGTAAGCATTGTTGTTAATTGAGGGCTATTTAGTAATTTCTCAATTGAGAAAAGAATAAATTTAAGAGGAAAAGAAAATAGAGGGCCCATCGCCATTGATCGAGGAGGATAAGGTCTTTGACCTTATCTCCATCCGTGGTTGGAGGGACTCGGGCTTGGCTTGGCTTCGTTGGCAATCACACAGATGTCGCGGGCGGCTCTGGACGAGATGCACACCGCCGTTGGAGGTGGCAACGCTACTCCTTCTCCTCTTCCTCTTCAAAGGCTAGCTTACTCTTCCTTTCCTGGTTGACCCAAAAAAAAACACAGTGAGCTTTTCCCCAATTTTGGTTCTTCTACTCCTCCCGATTTGACTTCGTTTTTGGGGCCTTGGACCTCCCACGCCGCCGTGCTTGCCTCAATAACGTCAGAGGTGAGCTCTGAACCTCCCTGCTATGCGCATTCGGCTAGTTCCATTCTTGCACCATTTCCTCTGTGGGCGTCCGGTTTGGGAACCAGGAACTTATGCATTTGGGTCTAGTTTGGTCGGCTCTAACTGGGTTTCTGTGAGGAAGAAGACAATGATTTTGGTGCTTGGTTGTCTCGGGTGCATTCAGTCGATGCACCGTGATTGGTCCTGTGCGGCATCTCTGTACATTAACTTTGTGATTTTGGTTTGTCCCAAAATTGTGAATTAGCATTGTATTTCCAACGACTTCGTCCGTTCTTCGCAGCACAGCGGGGTGATTGGTTTTCTAAGACAGCGCGATTCACGTGTCTTGCCTAGTTTACTGCTTGGCGGCTTTGAGTGCCTCCGCTCTGTGAGTATTGTTGTTTTTTAATTTTTCGCATTACATGTTGTCCAGCAAAGTTAAAGCTGGTGATTTGCTTGAACTTGTCTGATTAGAATATCAAGTTTTATTTTTGAGCTGAATGCCTAATCTATAATTGCCATATTCAATTTCTGATAAAATTTGACATAAGTATTGTGAAGGCCAAGATTATATCTTGAGTAACTCGACATTTGAGAGCAATAAACAAAAATATTAAATCCGAGCATTATGCTGATTTTAATTGTCCACATGTTCTATGTTTTGAGTATATTATCATGTTTAAATGACCTGAAGGGTTTGCATGTTTATATGTTAATTTTTTAAAAAAAAATATCGCTAAAAATATACTTTAATTATGATTAATACTGTTAGAATTAATTTTAAATATTTACTAAAACCCCTAATCGTACACCAAGCATATGCCATGCGCATGGAGTAGAAGTAATACAGCATATTTATTGCCACTCTCTCATCTCTCTGTACAAAAAGCCTTCAAAAGGTCGATCGATCGCCGCAACGTACATCCTTCTCCACTCTCTGCTACTACTACCCAGATACCACCTGACACTTTATTTTCCATATATAGTGCACGAGAAGGCAGACCAGTCAAAAACACGTACAACTATACTACTCATTTGGCGTGGCTGCCGGGGTGAACCTGAGCAGCGTGCGGCACTCGAGCCAGGGCTTGACGACAACGACGGCGTCGAACAAACACGTACAACTATACTACTCATTTGGCGTGGCTGCCGGGGTGAACCTGAGCAGCGTGCGGCACTCGAGCCAGGGCTTGACGACAACGACGGCGTCGAACACGCGGTCGCCGACGCCGTTCCCCGCGCCCTCCTCGGCGGCGGCGACGCGAAGGTAGTACTTGATCCCGGACACGACCTGGCGCTGCGCCGCGACCACCCTTCCGAACTCCAGCTGGGCGCCGCAGCACTCCCGGCGGCGGTTGTGCTCGTCGACGGAGAACCGGCCGAGCTCCTGCACGTCCCTGTCGGCCTCCACGTCCCTCACCTCCGTCCTGCCCCCCACCTTCCTCCCGGCGGCACCGCCGCCTCGCAGCTGCCGTATACCGGCCCCGCTCGGCTCAGCTCGCGCAGACGCGACGAGCAAGACGAGCAGCGCGCAAGCGGCAGGGGCACCGATCAGACGAGCCATTGCAATTAACGCACGTACATGTAGCCCTGCAGCGTGTGTACCGCTGAGTTGTGTGTGACCTGTGAGTGATGCCTGAGCTGTACTGTACGGTGCCGTGGATATATAGGGGGTGCTCGCCTGCTCAGAACGGAAAGGCGTTTGTGGAGTTTGGAAGGATGCGGCGGAGTGCGGCGTGCGGTGGGTGCATGAGGTGCGCGTACCGAGGCAGGCAGGGCAGCGCCGCGCCGCGCCGCGCCGCGCGGGAAGGAAAGGATAGGGACGAGATGATCTCAGCAGCAGCAGCAGGAGGACACGTAGGGCTTGGTGGCGCTGGCTCGTTGCAACTTGTGTCGCCTGTGGCTGTGGGCTGAGCGGATACGGTAATGGTACGCAGGATGCATGTACTAAACAGTATAGCTTGGACATTGCTTAGCTGTGTGTGTGGCACGATCGATTCTTGGTGCGACAAAAAAATTTCTACAGCACTTTACATGAACCTACTTGGTTTATAACCTTACAGCTCTGAATTCTTCAGATTCCAAATGTATCCAACTCTTGTTCTTTGCCCTACCCAACACAACAACACATGAAGACATTACATCAACACGCGCGATTTTAGAAATCAGTGAACATAGATGCCAAACTTGTAGACAAAACAATATTGAGTTCTAGTAACATACAAACCGTACGTGCTAACGTGCTGCTAGTCCATGACGTACCCCTTCCTCATGAGGTGAAATTTAACCCTCCTCACAGCCCAAACTCTACCGAATCCAGCGAAGGTTTTGTTCCACGCGACGTAGTCAAGAGGAAAGCAATTACGTATCAGAGATAAACGACCGATGCGCGCGGATAGCTAAGAGGGGAATGAAAACGCGCACCTAGACATCGATCTACACACCAACCTTCAATACCCCTCTCGAACGAGCTGAATGACGACGACGACGACGACGACGACGGCGGCGGCGGCCGCGGCGCTGCTGCCGACGCGCGTCGTCCCGCTCTTGCTCCTCTGCCTGCTCGCCACGGCCGACGACCAGCCTGAACAGAAACACAGGCAAGCAAGTACTCCAAGTTTCTGTAAGTATATTTGGTCATTTCAGCCCGGCCCAGGGGAGAGTCTTACTAGTGCAATTAATTGACGCAGGAAGGAGGTGCCATCGAGAAGGGAGGTTCTCGACGGCAGCACGAATTCCAGCGGTGGATGGGCGGTGGTGAGAAAGGGCTTCACGTTCCCCGTCGGCAGCGCCCCGTTCAGAAGCTGCCATGCTTCTACCATCGTGGAGGTCGGTTCCTTTTATCATATTAGTGTTTTTTTCCCCCTCGTAATAGATTTGTTTCTTCGACAATTTAGTTGGGGCGCGCCATTGCTGCATAGCCGCGCTTGAATAAAGCACTGAATTTCAGGTTGAGAAGGACCATTTCCTGGTGACCTACTTTGCCGGTTCCAAGGAAGGGGCCCCGATGTAAAAATCTGGTTGCAACGATTCAAGGTACGATGGCACGAAGAGATTTATCTTTTAGTAGATTTTTTTGGGTGATGGCTAGTTCATGAAATTCTAGGCAAGCACTAGAAAAACTGCTTTTGGGACAGCTTTATTGCGACCCTATATAGTCCATAGGAACTGAGATCGGATGCCTGTTACGGCCATAGGTTTTCTCTTATCGAAATGACAAAATCACAGAACACGATGGGATTGATAATTTGAAATCCACCGACCAGTGCGTGATAAGTTGCTACTTTGTCGGACCCGGATTTCTAATCCAGAATCCTATATGAAATCACCGTGATACTCCCTGGATCAGTAGGTAGCGCTCACAGTACACATTGCTGATTCATTTCATACATCGCAGACCAAACCAGTCTTAATATTACAACCTCAGAGTTAAATAGACCACGTCGGGTCGAGTTTACAAAAGAGGACCGATCATGCCAAATCAGTTCATTACATAACATAGAGAAACAAGCGCGGAAACAAAATGGGCAACACGACTCCCCGCAGGCAAGCGACTGCGGCACCTTGTGTACCACCGATATTATACAAGGACTTAGGGAATATTGGATATACACATGTGCCAGCGGAGCCATCTAGACTGTGGCGAGCCTTAGCCTACGCAACTAACTACTCCTCGCCCTGGTCTTGACCATCGAGTCCTTGCTTCTCGTAGTAGGCGTAATCGTCCTGCTCAGAGGCTTCTGGGGTTTGGGGAAAGAGCGAGAGTAAGTACAACAACCGTGCTCGCGAGCCAACACAACAGATGCAATAATATACATGCAAAGCTAAACAGGGATGACTCGGGTTCTTTTATTGGCGCACAGCGGTATTTGTAAATATCATAATTACAAATTCCTATGACTTAGCATGTTAAACAAATTGTATTTTATTAGAAAAGATAATTACAATATTAAATAACAGTAGAGATTCCCTCCATCGGAGACTCTACAAATGCTTACTTTAATTGGAGCTACCTCCAAACATTAACCACACTGGATACGACAATCCAGGGAAAATACCAAACCTCAGGCTAGATGAGCCGACTTGGTTTTTCATTCCACCCACCAAGATTTTTAAAATAGAACTACCTCAAGTTAAGTTCCCATGTCCGCCTATGACCGTAGGCACGGCTGTTTAAACAGTTTTTGACTCTGCAGAGTTTGTACACTGTACCCACAAGAGATAATCATACTCGTTACCCCACATGATTCCGTAGTCATGTAGTTGAGCGATCGTCACAAAGAACTTTTGAACTATCTTGCCCTTCCGTCATCTCACTCATATGGGGTTACGCCCATACGCCAGCGGGATGTTCACCTCAACGATCGGAGTAGTTGAACGCGAGTCAACCTACCCTCAAATGATCGGGCAAACTTCACCTTTCCTCGTGTCCCTTTCAAGCCGGAACGCATCCTGCCACTTGCACATTCCCTCTCTCCCACCATGCGAGACGACATTCAGAGTTTGATAATTTTACTAAGCCAAGTTACACTTTGCAGACCTGTGGTTGTACTGGTTTTACACGGGAGGTCATGACAAGATTAAGTCCTTAATCCATCCGGGCGATTCATACCACATACCAACCACTCTCGTGCACGACGGCACCCACCACTCTTACCATCCGCCCAGATGTGGTATTAGCAAGTTTCAGGGTTTTGGAGAGGTGTAAAACAAATTAACTTAACCACTTCAGTCATCTACCACAATGACTGCCCAAAATAATCTTTATGCATAAAGGATGATGATTGGGGTGGTTAGCACCCGTGTACCCAAGCGAGGTTAGCATGGCACTTGAGTACAGACTATAACTAGTAAGTTACCATATAATTACTAGGGTGACAAGGATCAGGGAATTCAACTATCAAGGGCAAGGTATAATAATTACTTAACAATCAAGCTGGCATTTAGCTACCTTAGGACCATTTAACATATATTTACGTAAAAATTAAAGCATGCAATTTGCTATTTTAAAAGAACATAATTTGCATAAAATATAGGTTCAACATGATCAAAGTGTTGACTCGCCTGGGTCAAAGGTTGAAGAATCTAGGTATCCTTGAGCGTGGTCGAAGTTGGGGTCACCGGCTTCTTCGTACTCTACTCGGACGATCGCATCGGAAATAAAGAAACAAGCAAACAAGGCAAATAAATATAACATCCATAGTAAATGAATTCAAACATAAATCAAACCAGTACCATAATATAAGTTTTGAAACTACAAATTTTTGGGCACAAGTTTCATATTTTTTGGAGTTATAAGGAAAAAGATATGAATTTTTGAAACTTTAAAACGATTTTTCAGTTAAACCAAAAATCGAAAAATCCGAAAAAATTCCCGCGCCGACACGTGGCCTCCGGTCCACAAAGACGGTCGCGTGGATCGTCCACGACGGGCGCCGCCTGACCACGCGTCATGACGGGCAAGTGGGCCCCATTGCGGCCGCGCGTGACGCTGCGGTGGGGCCCACCCGCCAGCGGCCCACGCTGAGGATAAGGTCAAGCGTCGCCTTCTCCGTCGCGCAGAGAAGGCGAGCGCGCGAGAAAAAGAGAGGGGGAGAAAGAGAGAGAGCGGGGGAGAGGGAGCGGAGCGCACGCGGCGTGAGCGAGAGGGGAAGGAGTGGCGGCTCGGGCGAGGCGAGGAAGGAGCCGAGGCGGCGCGACGGAGACGAGGCGGCGGCGACGGGACAAGCGGAGGAGGAAAGGCGACGGCGGCCGAGGCGAAGAAGGAGGCGGTGGTTCGTGGGGAAGATGAAGAGGCGGGGCGGAGAAGCTGCAGGGCCGGGCGGCTTAAATAGCGGCGGGAGAAAGATGAGCGGAGGAGGAAGGAGCCGGGCGAGGCTACAGGGGATGGGTGAGCGACAGGGCATGGGCGCGCGAGGGATGGCGCAAGGGCGCGGCGGCGAGCGAGGTAAGGTGCGGCGACCGAGGCTGCATGAGCCGGCCGCAGCAGCAAGGCGCGCAGGCATGGACGCCAAGCGCCACGACGATCGGCGGGGTCGCGGAAGAGGTAAGAAGAAACCCACTTTTGAACTTTGGTTTTGCAAATTAGGAAATTTAGGAAATTTTTTTTTTTGAATTCTGCCGAAATAGGGTGTTACATACTTGCGGATACTTGAAAAAAGATATGGATTTGTTGCTGCTGCAGGATGGGAGCTGGCATCCACCACAGATCATCGACCAAGAGCAGGATGTGCCGATGTGGAACCCTGTTCTGTTCAAGCCCCCAGGCGCTTCTCCTCTTCCACAAGATCGGCCCCGACGTGCGCAGGTTCACTGAGCACAAGGACCTTATCAACGTTATATATACGGGCATGCAGCTGGACCGGAGCAATGAAGCGGTCGGTGGACGGCGGCGCGACGTGGCTCCCGCGCGAGCTGCTGCCTCCGGGGATCCTCGGCCCGACGAAGAACAAGGCAGGTATCGGTCGCGTGCGTACGTACGTACTTTGGGGTTTTGATGTGATCCAGCAGCAACTAACGCGTGCACATGTACTGCCGGTGTATGTATCTACTGACTATGTATGTGCAGCCACTCCTGCTGAGCGATGGCCGGCTGCTCTGCGGCTCCTCCGTGGAAAGCTCGAACTCGTGGGGCTCGTGGATAGACGTGCGTGAGTTCACTTCCCCCCTCTACGTGGCCAAAACACTTCAATACTTCCTGGGCCACCATGAGCTGCTGCCTCTCTCTCTCCCCCCTATCATCCTCGTTCGCCCGTGCCGAGCGGTGAAATGGGGCCCGCCGAATTTTAAAAATGGCCTGTTAACTTATTTGGTACTTGCTTCAATATTTTTAAGTGCATATTTAAGTGATTTCAATACTTGTTTCAATGATTTTAGTTATTTCGCTATTTGTAATACACGATTACAACAATGAAACATTAGCAATGAAAAAGTGTATTACAACTACCGAAATCATCTAAATAGCTAGCATAATTATTAGCATCATTGAAACAAGTATTGATACCATTAAAATAAGCATCAAATATAATGAAAACAACGAGAAATAGTGCTAATATAAGGTTTGTGAAGTTATTTGTACGCTAACTTCATTTATAGGGACGAAGTAAATGATAATTAAATATGAAAGGTAAATTAAAAATATAAGTGCCTTACATATATGTTTATTGATTTTCCCAACTTATTAAGCGTGTCGGGATGCTTAACCGTGCGGCGCCAGGAAGCGCGCCCTAGATTTCCACGTCTGCGGTAAGGGCATCTCCAATAGTTAGAGATAACATTATTTTTAACATATACTACATCATCATTAGAGACAACATCTCTAATAAATAGTCTTTGGCATACTCTCTAATATTTAAATTTTATAATTTTTCTTTGAAATGAGTCTATAGGTTAACTAGAGTAGATTAATGTATCATGTCTTACTTCGCGTACACAATAGTCTCTTCAGGAAGAGATGATCTGTATTTTCTCTCTTTCACGTAGAACTTTATTGATGTAACACAATTAAGAGATGATAATTAAAAAAATATTATTGAAAGTGCCCTAAAATGCGCAGGGCACACGGCCCGCGCGTAGCCAGACGTCCGCCGTGCCTGGGCTGCCGCCATCCGGCCGTGCCGACTGAATACAGTAAGCGAGCCTGTAGTCCACGCGCGGCGCGACAAGAATTTGCGCTCTACACACCGCTTGGGCCGCCCGCGCTGACGGCCGATTGGTGACAACTTGGTTTAATTTCTACCGCGAACTGTACCCGCTGGGCGTGATCCAGCCCTTCCCGTACCCGACCAGAGCAAATGGCACCCTGCGCGTGCTCATGCGATCCTTCACCAGCCTTGGGAAAGTCTACATGTCCGAGTCCAGGGACAACGGCCTCACGTCGAGCCATGCGGCGCCGACCAACCTGCCCAATCCCAATTCAGGTCTCTCCGTCGCCTCATCGAACTTTTTTTTAAAAAAAATTAATTAACCTATTTTTAATTTTATTTTATTACTAACCTATTGTTAACTTAATTTTTAAATCTAACTATTTTTGTCACGCCATACGGCATCACAACACTACCACGTTATATGATAAGTTTAGCTAAATAGCACTTCTTGTCACATCACTGGTGGTAGCGTGATCAAACAATACTGGATTTGATCACGCGACAGTGCTGACGTGACATTGTTGTTTTGCTACGTTACAAATGGTAGCGTGACCAAAAAAAAGTCATAATTAAAAATAAAATTGGCGAAAGATTAATAATAAAAATGAATTAAAAATAAGCTAATTAATATTAAAAAAAAACTCTCGCCCCATCACATCGATCTAGTCGATACATATGCCGTGTTTGCACTTTGGAGGGCTTGCACAACGTGTTACACACTTTACGTACACGCAATATGCGTACAGGTATCGATGGGATTAGGATGCGCGACGGCAAGCTCGTGCTCGCGTACAACGCCCACACGAGGGGGCAGCTCAAGGTGGCCGTCTCCGCCGACGACGGCGACTCGTGGAGGTAGGTGGTGCCGCTGGAGGACACCGCGTCCATGGAGTTCTCCTACCCGGCCGTCATAAGCAGCAGGGACGGTCGCATCCACGTCACCTACACCTATAACCGGACACAGATCAAGGTCTGAGATTCCACGCCAATATAGGCACCAGTCTTCTCCAATCTCCATGCATAGATAATCGCTGCATAATATTTATGTTGTGGTTTTCTGCCGTGAATAGCTGCATGCAACTATTCACCGGTCTTCTCCATGCATAATCGCTGCATAATTATTCATGTTGTAGTTTTGTTTTGAGAAATATGTTGTAGTTTTCTGCCGCGAACAGCTGCAGCATCTTGTCGTATGTTTGTTTTCTGTTTGCAGCATGTGGTTATTCAGCCCGGGAGATAAAAGTTCATATGATTTTTAGGACTACTGGGCTCTCATTGCTTCCAGTGTACAACTTTTATCACTACTACAAAAAAAAAAGAAGTAATCATAGACAGTTTAAAATCGCCATTACAGATGATTTTTTTGAACCGTCTGATTTTATGAGCCAGTGATACTATGTAGTCATTACGCATGCTTTTGAATCATTCGTGAAAAACTATCACAAATGATTCTAAACAATAACTGTCTGTGATAGTTTTTTGTATTAAAAAAAATTCAAATTTTGATCCAAACCAATACATTGGTCGATAATAGTTTTCATATGCTCTTTTGATAGTTTGCAAAAGGTAATTAAAATATGCTCTCTCTCTCTCTCTCTCTCTCTCTCTCTCTTTCAATCAATGACTTACTCTCTGACGAGGACGAGGTCGAGTAGAGGCGTCTATCTCGAACTGAATCGACCTCCCTTGTCGACTACAGCTGGGGTCCTCATTGAGAATGAAATCTGACAGGATGCAGGGGACTAAATCAGAGTGAGAAAGAAACCAGGACGGGGATTTGGGAGCAAAACTTCGTGCTCACTTGAGCCCAAGATGGGGGTGGCCAGATTTGGCAGTATTGGTCAAGCCGCAACGCCCGCTCACCGAAAGCGCCGTGAAACAGTAGGCTGCGTCTCCTAGCCGAACTGTGTTGGGGAATCGAGGGCGGTCGCTGGAGCTCGGCGTGGGGAGGGGAAAAAGAGAGACTGGTTGAAGACAAGGCGGGGGTGGCTATAAAATATAAGGATAACGCCAAAATATTTCACCTCCGGCGCACACGTTCATAAATTTTCACCTCCAGTAGCATTGCGAATCACACATACGCTTCAAATAATAATATGCAGGATGTAATATCATAGACGGTTTTTGTTCATAACCGTCTCTGATACTTCACAGAGTTGGGCATTTCTTCAAGCCATGGTAAAATCAGAGAGTTAGACATTTCAAGTCATGGTAAAATCAAGGAGATATTTATCAGAGACGGTTTTTAATACACACCGTTTGTGATGAGGATGAGAAGTCACAGACGGTTCATGTTGAAAATCGTCTCTGAAGTATCACAGACGGTTCTTATTCAGAACCGTACTATTTTAATTTTCTTTTTTTTTTAATTCTGAATTTCTATTACTTATGGATTGTACTTAGTATGGGCTCTTTATTTTAATCGAGACCGTTATAATCTGAATTTACCACGATCAACAGTGTAGATATTTCTCTTTTCCTTCAATTAGTGTGGGAATTTCTAACCCTTAAGAGAGAACGTAATGACTTGTTTTGCATTTGCTTTAATAATATAATAGATCCTTCTTGCACACTGCAAAATGTTACTCTTTGCATATAGTGTATATATCTCGTCTTTGTGGATATCTCCAGTTTCCCACTAATCAGACAACAAATTGGATATCAACCACAGACCGAACCTGGCTCGAACTAAACAAATGAATAATTGCACGGCAACAAAAAAAACAAACAAAGGCGTATTGACCTGCTAATGATCTTCAAAGATCACCGTGGAGTGATGATGGGAGTGGGAAATATCTCTCTACTTTGTTAGGCAAGAAATTATGCAATTGCAAGGCTTATCCCAAGTCAATACTAATAAACAGAATGAATGCAAACAGCACACTATCCAGAAAAATGTCCACTTTCCACGTGTGACACTATGTCACTATTCTGGTGTTGTTTATAGTTCTCTCGATGCACAAGCCCATGCATAGCTGAAACGAATCGGAAAAAGACCGAGCAAGTCTGGGGGGGCAGTATCATGATAATCTTCCTGATCATTTGTCCCCCCACTTCTACACTCAAATCCTTCGTCCTTACTTTAGGTAGAATTATTGAACTTATTTTAACTTTTTTGTGCGGACCTAACTAGAGGATAGTGACACATACTGATATTAGCACCCCGGAAAATAGTAATGATGAGAAGAGCCCATTTTGCGATTAGGAAAATTGCTTATCAGATCTAATTTGATGTGCACACACTACTAAAAAAACAGGCTATAGAAGACACTCTGTGATAAAATAATCATAGATGGTTCTCTGTTCATATCACAGACGGTTTATGATAAGGACCGTCTGTGATAAGATACTCATCACAGACGGTTTGTATTAATAATCGTCTGTGATTTTAGATTTACTATGGCTTGAATTTTTACCATGGTTTTGAATCCAAGCCATGGTAAATCTAAAATCACAGACGGTTCTAACCACGAACCGTCTGTGATACATGTAGCTATCACAGACGGTTCGTGGTAATAACCGTCTGTGAATGATTTTAGACGGTTCTAACCACGAACCGTCTGTGATAGCTACATATCACAGACGGTTTGTAATAAGAACCGTCTGTGATGACGTCTCCTTCGACTAGGTAATCGAAACCTTCCTTCGAATAGTTAGTTGAAATCTTCTTCGACCAAGTAGTCGAAACTTTCCTTCGATCGTAGTCGTAATCTCCGCAACGCCCGCTCACCGAAAGCGCTGTGGAAATGAGAGGTCGCGCTCTAGCCGAACCGTGTTGGGAATCGAAAAGCGGTCGTCGGAGCTCGGCGTGGGGAGGAAAAGAGAGACGGTTGAAGACAAGGCGGGGTGGCTATAAAATATAAGGACAACGCCAAAATATTTTACCTCCGACGCACACGTTCATAAATTTCACCTTCCAAATGCGAATCACACGATTTCAAACAATAACAACAGTGATGTAATATCATAGACGGTTTTTGTTCATAACCGCCTCGATACTTCACGAGTTGGGCATTTCTTCAAGCCATGGTAAAATCGTGGAGATATTTATCGAGACGGTTTTAATACACACCGTTTGTGATGAGGATGAGAAGTCACAGAGCATTCATGTTGAAAATCGTCCCTGAGTATCACGACGGTTCTTATTCGAACCGCATTATTTTAATTTTCTTTTTATTCTGAATTTCTATTACTTATAGATTGTACTTAGTATGGGCTCTTTATTTTAATCGAGACCGTTATAATCTGAATTTACCATGATCAACAGTGTAGATATTTCTCTTTTCCTTCAATTAGTGTGGAATTTCTAACCCTTAAGAGAGAACGTAATGACTTGTTTTGCATTTGCTTTAATAATATAATAGATCCTTCTCGCACACTGCAAAATGTTACTCTTTGCATATAGTGTATATATCTCGTCTTTGTGGATATCTCCAGTTTCCCACTAATCAGACAACAAATTGGATATCAACCACAGACCGAACCTGGCTCGAACTAAACAAATGAATAATTACACGGCAACAAAAAAAAAAACAAACAAAGGCGTATTGACCTGCTAATGATCTTCAAAGATCACCGTGGAGTGATGATGGGAGTGGGAAATATCTCTCTACTTTGTTAGGCAAGAAATTATGCAATTGCAAGGCTTATCCCAAGTCAATACTAATAAACAGAATGAATGCAAACAGCACACTATCCAGAAAAATGTCCACTTTCCACGTGTGACACTATGTCACTATTCTGGTGTTGTTTATAGTTCTCTCGATGCACAAGCCCATGCATAGCTGAAACGAATCGGAAAAAGACCGAGCAGGTCTGGGGGGGCAGTATCATGATAATCTTCCTGATCATTTGTCCCCCCACTTCTACACTCAAATCCTTCGTCCTTACTTTAGGTAGAATTATTGAACTTATTTTAACTTTTTTGTGCGGACCTAACTAGAGGATAGTGACACATACTGATATTAGCACCCCGGAAAATAGTAATGATGAGAAGAGCTCATTTTGCGATTAGGAAAATTGCTTATCAGATCTAATTTGATGTGCACGCACTACTAAAAAACAGACTATAGAAGACACTCTGTGATAAAATAATCATAGATGGTTCTCTGTTCATATCACAGACGGTTTATGATAAGTATCGTCTGTGATAAGATACTCATCACAGACGGTTTGTATTAATAATCGTCTGTGATTTTAGATTTACTATGGCTTGAATTTTTACCATAGTTTTGAATCCAAGCCATGGTAAATCTAAAATCACAAACGGTTCTAACCACGAACCGTCTATGATACATGTCGCTATCACAGACGATTCGTGGCAATAACTGTCTGTGAATGATTTTAGACGGTTCTAATCACGAACCGTCTATGATACATGTAGCTATCACAGACGGTTCATGGTTAGAACCATCGTGATACTTCGCTGACATTTCTAACCATGAACCGTCTCATGATAACTACATATCACTGACGGTTTGTAATAAGAACCGTCTGTGATGACATCTCCTTCGACTAGGTAATCGAAACTTTCCTTCGACTAGTTAGTTGAAATCTTCTTCGACCAAGTAGTCGAAACTTTCCTTCGATCAGGTAGTCAGAATCTCCCTCGACCAGTTAGTCGAAACTCCTCCGACCAGGTAGTCGAAACCTTCCTTCAACCTGGTAGTCGAAATCTCCTTCCGACTAGTATTTTCGTAATTCTATCACAGACGGTTTGTATTAAGAACCGTCTGTGATAATATGCTTATTACAGACGGTTCGTATCCTACAGACGGTTCATGATACTGACCGTCTGTGATATGTCATTACAGACTGTTTTTGTATAAAACCATCTATGATACTTTTATTTTGTTGGGTGGGAAAATGAAAATTTACACTTAATAGGTGGGCTGCCGAAAATCTCTTTATATTAACAGAGTTCTCCATCTCCTCCTTTGCCATCTCTATCTCCTCCTCTACCATTTCTCTTCCATCTCCATCTACGCTCGACCTTGCGCCCGGCCTCCCAGAGCTCGTCGCTGCCTCCTCCACCTCGCCCACCTTGTGGTTGCCGGCCTCCCACTACTCGTCGCCTCGGCCTCCTCCACTTCGTCGCCCTGTCCTCCCCTGAGCTCGTCGCCCGCGGCCTCCTCCACCTCACTCCGGCCTCGTCGTCGCCGGCCTCCCACGACCTCGTCGCCCCAGCCTCCCACGACCTCACTCTCTCTACTCCCCCCTTTTGCTCAGTGATGTGGATTACTCAGAACACCTTGACCCAACATGAGCACAGGATGCTACTAAAATAACAATATCACAAATACAAATCTAAGACACTACAAAAAATTCTACAGAACCTCCTTTGTATAACTAAGTTTACTGAGATTCCAATAGATGCTTATAAAATTATCACTATTTCAACATCCAAAGTTCATCAAGCATTCATAAATAATCTACTAAGCTAAAACATAGGCAAGCATAATTAAAATTTACCACTCTCATTATTACAAATAAATCAATGCATTCAAGTATAGCCAAAGTTAATCCTTAAGCAGTTTGCTTGTTATAAAGGTACGGTCTAAATGATAATTATCTTTTCAAGAATATGTAGTAGTGAGTGCAACCAAAGCAATCCTACTCCCTCCCATGCATGCCGTCCGCAAACGAGGTACCTAAAAACACAACATCAGCAAGAGTGAGTCCAAGACTCAGCAAAGTACAAATAGCAAGACAATAGCCAACACAACTGTAATTAACAACATTCATCCACATAACCCAATAAGAAATAAGTCTCATGCTTATGCGATGCAACTGTTCAAATGCACTTTTCTTTCTCTCTTTGCATATACTCAGATATGGAGTGTGCATCCGTCGATGCACACCCATGCTCTGTGCCTTCTAGCACAGGGACCTTATATACTCCACAAGTATAGGGACCCAAAAGCCCATCATATTCATGATGGGAACCTCAATTAATGCTTGGTCACCACGTGACCATGCCTCCAATATGATATCATGATGCACATGGTCAATTCTTTAAATCATCATGTATACATGAAACTTACGCATACTTCTAGCATTTACGGGCATTATTGTCCATAAAATTCGAGCATCCATAATTAACATAATATACTCATATCATAGTACACATAAATAAATGATCACACACAATTTACTACTCACTGTGACTTGCCTTAACCACGAGAGAATGAGGGATGTATGAATGAGTCGCTCCCTGCACCGGTCCACCACGAATAACATTATAACACATGCTAAGACACAGCAGCGGATCAAAACAACCTATATAACAACAATCATGGACTTGCAAAACTCCTAACTCGATTCCGACCCCCAAACTCCTAAACGTCGATCTGTCCCCTCGGAGAACAGTCAACTTCCAAAATCCATATCTATTAGTACAGAGGTCCAAATAAGATGTTCTTAGACTTTATGGAAAGATAATTAAATTCTCCAACTAAGTCTAGTTGGTGAGCCTTGCTGAATCGTGAAGTAATACCCTACCAGGCCAATTAAAAAACATCAACTTCACGTCGGGTTTTACGGACAGAGTACTAAAATCAGCATAACTTTTACTAGACAACTCCGAATGGGGTGATCTTGGACTCTCTTGAATCATGACAAAACCAGCTACAATAGTCTGGTTGGATAAGTCTCGATTCGGCCTCCTATTATTCTTATATTCAGGTAAAGTTTTTAAGTTTTCTGTCTCTGCAATATGATAGTTAGCAAAACGCATCAAACAAATTTGTGATGTGTTAGTGCTCGTGAATGGATTGAGTTGATGCTTAGGGTTATTACAACTTGTGATGCGAATGGATGATTGATGCTTTGTGTTGTTTTTAGTGCTCTGTGAATGGATTGAGTTGATGCTACTGTGATGTGGGTGATGATGTGGCTATTGTGGGAAAGCTAACGAAAAGTTCAATCCAAAAATCCATATCAGATTCATTCGCGAGGCTCGGGAGGCTCCAGACGAAGTGAAAACCTGTTTTCGTTTTTTTGCAATAGAAAAGCTATCACAGACGATTCTAAACAAGAACCGTCTGTGATAATTACTATCACAGATGGTTCTTGTTCATAACTGTCTGTGAAAATAGACTATCAAAGACGATTCGTGAATAGCACCGTCTGTGATAGCCTTTTTCACAGACGGTTCAAAAACCGTCTGTGATGACTAGATATAAATTCAGGCGGTTCAAAAACCGTCTGTGATGATGGTTTAGAACCGTCTGTGAAGAGGTTTTGTGTAGTAGTGACATGACATGATGTATAATAACATATACCGAAATATCATGCCTATGTTATATATGTCGAAACTTTTTTGTGTATACCCGCTCAAGAATATATTTTTGTATGTTATATATCCATACTGTACCTCCCTATCCATTAATTAATATCACATGACCTTGCCTTGTAGGGGTGGATAACAAGCTGGCTCAGCTCGTTAAGCTAACGAGCAAAATACCAGGCTCGGCTCGGCTCGTTAAAAACTCGAACTCGACTCGTTATGCTCGTTATCAATAAAAATACATGCAGTCCATCTTTGTTAATCAACGATCATGCTACCATCACCATGCACCATCTTTGTTATGCAATTAACCCGCTTATAGCATGTGAAAATACTTGATTCATTCTGAAGCCTCTAACAGAATGCTTGATTCATTCTGAAGCCGTTAAACATATGTCACTATGTATTACAGACAAAGCTACCATTCATTCTGAAGCCACTAACAGGACGGGTGGACGGTGGTCTGCGGGGGCGGGTGAAATAGGGAAGGAACTGGAAGGCCAAGCGCACGAGCCCTGAGCTACTGAGCATTAGGGATGAGGGTCTTAGGGAGTTTGGGCTGCGCTGAGCCCAAAGGGCGATGGATGGGCTAGAACTCGCGAGGGCGCTCGGTGGTCAACCGAGATGGCTTGGAACTCTGAACATCTGGTGAGTGAACGAGCTAAACGAGTTAACGAGCAGCTCGGCTCGGCTCGTTAAGAAAACGAGCTAAATAGACGGCTCGGCTCGGTTCGTTAAGAGACTCGGCTTTAACGGTTCGTTAAGGGACCGAGTTCGAGCCGAGCAACAAAATGATATCGAGCCAGGTTAACAAGTCGAGCTAGCTCGCGATCACGTTTCTATTGAGACTCCGTTTTTTGATCCACCCCTATTGCCTTGTCTATACATGTAGGTTCCAAATCATCTCAAAAGATAATATGTGCGTAGATGCTGTCAAATGCATCATTTTCTGTTTTTTCAAAAAAAAATCAAATATCATTTTAACCTTAACTCTCATGCTATTGCCCCGAAAACCCAAGACCTAGTTCCGCCTCCGCATGAGTATCAAGTTTTTTCTCTTTTCCACCTCACTAAAAACTAACATGGTATAGACTAATTATCAAGCAAATTTGCTTGTCGGGAGTGTCTAGGTAAGCATCACACTGACGTGAAATGTTACGGGCGATGGAATGGGCTTTTCGCAAGCGCGCGGGGCAGGAGACCGTTCCTGTCGATGCAATCCTCCTGCACCCTATGTACGCGTGCTAGAGAAAATAATGAATTGGGGATGCACAAATGGTCATGTGACAGCGTAGCCGTTAAACACGGTCAAATTTTCCATGGATAGATCCGTGAAAAAATAGAGAGCATTGCATAGTTTATATTATGTATGTGGCTTTGCGATGGCCTGGAAAAAGCATCCGCAAAAAAGGGTCGTCATGTATGTGCACTGTTACGTGCAAAACATTTATTTTGATTTTTGTTTTTATTATCGCTATAGCATAAAAAAACACATTTCTTGACTTGTCTCTGATCCACAAAAACCACCGTTGAGGCCGTTGGTGCAGGAATTCGTGATCACGTAACAAATGATAACAATATATGTTGGTGTGTGTACTGGCTCTCGGTGGGGTGCGCATGGTGCAATAACCTTATGTGCCATTTTGCCTAGCATTCATCGGTGAGCAAGGGTCCACGGGTGCCGTCATTGTTCATTCTCTCACCACGTATCACCCACTCTTTTGCCTCGTGACATTGGTGGTAATATCAATTCATGTACCCTCATGTACTGTCGCCACCACCGTCCATTAATTCAAAAAAAAAAAACATGTCGCCTCCTGCGATGCAAAACCAGCAACCCACCGTAATAATTCGTCGCCCGCCTGGCCCATCGACGCCGCTCGCCGCTCTCCGGCTCCCCGATACGGGTCTCTCGTGCTGCGCCGTGTCGGATGTGTGTAGTGGATTTTTTTTAAAAAAAAAATAATAATTAGCAGAGTGTTCGTGCTTTGTAACAGAAATACAAATTTTCCACGAGATAAGAGAGTGAGAGAGGAGATGGGGATGGGGGGTGGGTGGAGCGACGGTGACGGAGCCTAGGACGAGAGGGAGACGGGGAATGCGACGTAGGGCTCCGCAAGCGCCGAGTGACGGGGCAGGGGGAGGGGGGGCACGGCCGGCCGGTGGTGAGGATGGTTCTGACGAAAGAGAGGTCGAAGGTGCGTGAATCAAGGGCAGCGGCGCAGATGTGGGTGCGAGGAGGGGCAGAGAAATCGAAGGAAGAAGAGCGGGGCGACGATGGTGCAGATGTGAGGAGCGGCCACGTTAGGAACGCGTCGTGCATAACACGGTGGTCCTAGTACGCATGAGGGTTTTGTTGATTTTTTTTACGTATGTAGGGGTAGGATTATCCTCACACTGCGCGGAAGTAAACTTATTCTTTTATTAGTTAAGATATTAATTTAAAAGATAATTAAAGCATAAATAGTTTTTTAAAATAAAAATAGGTATTTGTCACTAGTTGAAATAGCGACAGTATGTCATTTACAACCAGTTGTCATTTCACCTGCCTATTGTCATTTGGACTGACGATTTGCTTTGAAGAATATGCAAATCGCAAGTTCAACTAGCGACAGAGGCTGACTATATAAAACCCAAAAATCAAAGAAAAATAATTTTAACTCCGGAAAAATAGAAGAGAGGGGGGGAGTGACATAGCGAAGCCCTTCCGGTTTGTAGCAGAGGAGAGAGAGAAGCAGATATGGCAGCATATTTTTTAGGTATATGTTCTTGCAGTTTGATGTAGTACATCATTTTGGTTATGTATAGTTTAGTTCATCGTATAGATATTATTTATAGTGTAGTACTCGAATTATTTAGAATTAATCAGCAAAATACTAACACCACTTTGTAGGTTTTATTTTTACACGAAAAATTACATTATACCAAAATACATTTCAAACTAGGAAAATAACAAGACATCTCTAAAAATTGTAAAAAAAAACAATATTCAACATTGCTACATATGGTATGTAGAGGTCAACTGAAATATTGTGAACTTAATCTTTACTTCTATTTGTACATTGTAAATATTTTGTAAATGCAGGAGACACTTTTTAAACAAGGAAAGTAGCACAACACCTATAAAAAATCAATAAATAAAATACAAAGTAGCTAAATAGGGTATGTACAGCTTAATAAAAATAATATAAACTTAATTTTGGCTTCCATTTATGCATGGTAAATATTCTGTTAATGACGAAAATACTTTTCAAACTAGGAAAATAGCAAGACACCTATAAAAATTGTTAAAAAAAAATTTAAGAGTTGCTACGTAGGGTATGTAGAGCTGAATTAAAATATTGACAACTTAATTTTTGTTTCCATTTGTATACGGTAAATATTTTATAAATATTGGAGATACTTTTTAAATAAAGAAAGTAGCACGATACCTAAAAAATCTATAAAAATCGTAGAGTAGCTAAATAAGATATATAGAGCTTAACAAAAATAATCCCAACATAATTTTGGTTTCTATTTGTGCACGGTAAATATTCTGTTAATACCAAAATACTTATCAAACTAGAAAAATAGCAAGACAACTCTAAAAATTGTTAAAAAAAATGTAACAAGGAAAATGGCAATATACCTATAAATATTCTATAAAAATGACAGGGTAGCTAAACAGGGTATGTAGACCATAATTAAAATATTGTCAACTTAATTTTGATTTCTATTTATAAATATTTTGTTAATGTCAAAAATACATTTCAAACTAGGAAAACAGGACGACACCTCTAAAAATTCTATAAAAAATTTAGAGTAGCTAAATAGGGTATGTAGATATTAATTAAAATATTGTAAACTTAATTTTATTTTTCATATGTACACGACAAGATACCTCTAAAAATTTGGAGGTCGATACAGTTGTGTGCAAACCAGTTTCGTATGTGTCACTAATCGTGCAACAATTAAATTAATTAGATATGTCACTTCTTATTACTTTTTGTATATGTTTTATGGTATTTACAATGTATACATATAATTTTCAGGTACATCGAACCCAGGAGACGTTGCGTAGTGGCCGTATGAGTTGCTTAACTAGGCCTTTAACGCGAGTCACTTTACCCGCCTCAGTACCACCCTCCACTAGGAGGGCGAGGCGGTGATTGAGCTTGGCATGTTGCGACTACGCATGCCCATGAGGGCATGGAGGGTGTACCCATGTTGGGTTACGAGTGCGTGTAGTTGTGACCCTTGTTTACTCAATTGCAGTCTGACTACTTTGGGTGGATTCACTTATGTTCTTAATCCTTTCAACACAGATTAAGAGCGGCAGGCCTCCTTCCACTAGCGAGGATGGTGGAGGCAATGTGGGAGGATGACCAGGACCTTGCAGGCGGTGGTCGTACGTTGAGGCGGTTTCTATACAACGATGCCTCCTGACGGCACTAGTTGACCAGTGGAAGCCGGAGACGCACATGTTCCACCTTCCATGCAGGGAGATAGTGTCGATGCTTCAGAACGTGACCTCTCTGATTGTGTTGCCTTGCGCGGGCTTCCCCCTGGCGGCGCACGATGTCCCGACCACGTGGCGCGCGGAGTTCCTCACGAGGTTCCAGGGGGTGCTACTGCCCAACAACGGCTACAAGGAGTTCAGCAGTACTCACGGTCTGTCACATAAGTGGATCTGCTAGTTCTACATAAGTTTTATAACTATTGTGTTTCTGCTTCAATTTCTTCGAGCAACTTACTGATGTGTCCAAGTCTTCTTGCAGCCAGAGCGTATGGCAGAAGACGCACCCAAGTACACGGTGAGAAGACACTTCGAGGCCTACTTGTTGTGGGTGTTCGGGTGGATAATGTTCCTAGGGGGCCCACGGCGACAACGTCCACAAGCACATGATCCACTATGCACGCGAGCCGGCAGACTTGGATGTGGAGGCAATCCAGCCATACTCCTGGGGCCCAACTGTGTTGTGCGTATGTATCGCGCCCTGTGTGACACATCCCACCGGGTTCGAGACAACTCCATCCTCTTTGGATGTCCGCTGCTTCCTCAGCTGTGGTCCTTCGAGCGTTTCCAAATCGGATGACCACAACAAAACCTGGGAGCCTACAATGTCGCCATGTACGTCACAGACGATGACGTGGACCACCCGACCGTGGGTATGATGTGTTATCACCGATGGTTAACTTTTTGAACATTTGTTCTTTTGGTAATGTAATTTTAATTTTTGTGCTAAGTTTTCGTTGTTATATTCTACAGTCACCTTCACTCTTGTTGGACCGAAAAGGCGACTAGAGGGGTGAATAGGAGCACGCTCACTTTTTCACAAATAATGCATCAATAAAACTTTACTCCAAAGAGCTATAGAAGCTATGAAGATCAAGATATCGATCAGTGGAAGACTAATATTGAATCCAATAAAACCCCGAGCAATAGGACAATATCAACAAATATTGAAGTGAAACAATCAATCGGCGGTCGGACCGATTCCCGATCAGGTCGACCCGATGGCTATGGGCGGTCTAACCGCGGTGTACGTAATGTAAGAATAGCCCGATGACGAAGATGAAAATAGATAAAACTTTTGATCTACTAATCCAAACTTGATAAAACTTAGAACATACCTTCTCTATGATATCAGGGACCTATTCCAATCGAAGATTATGATAATTCTTAGAAGAATAACGATTCTTTTCGATTTGATCAACGAAGGGTTCAAAACCGGGTCAAAACGAAAACTAGGTCAAAACTATTGCTCATGGGTGATTGATGATCAAGATGATCCTAGATAGATTCTCACACGTCACAGCAAGCTAGATCACGTGAAGAAACCAAGTAAAAACTCACGGATCAAAGAAAGACCCGAAATCATCAAATATAGAGAAAGAACGCAATGAGACAAAACATAGATCAAACTTTCCTTTGATTGATTGATATGATCTGGGCTTACAGCCACTCCATCAATGGAGGACAATGCTCAATCCAAGAGCACAAAAATCACATCAAAACATCAAGAACCCTAGCCTCCACAAAAGCTCTCCCTAAGACAATTAGGGTTTGCAAGAAAAACAAAAGAGGCGAAGAGATGGTGCCGCCACCACCCTCTCCTATTTATAGTAGAGGCTTAGACCTTCTATAAGTTGATCCTATTGGGCTCCCGTTAAGGCCCAAAACAAACGGGACACATACGCCCACATTTTAAAGCGTCGTCTTTATCTCCTCTTGACCTAACTAGCTACACCTTGCGCCATCTTGCGCCTCGGATTAGCTAATAGATCATCCTTGTCCATCTTGCACCTCTCTTGAGTACATTGACCTCACCCGGCATCGTCGATCGTTCTGAACCTCAGCTCTCCAAGCCTAGTCCCGATCATCCTTGTCGTTGACCGTCGTTGACCACCAAGCAACCTGCACAACAATAGACAAGTAAACCGAATTTGAGAACAAGTTCTTCACAACTTGACCTATGTTAGTCAAAACATGCATCATGCAACATATATGCCCTGAAACTCATGACTTTGACCTAACAAGCGCACATTGCCGCCACACCGGGCGACGAACCAAGTGAAAACCGGTCAAACCGCCCCTAGGGCCGGTCTGACCGTCGACCATGGCCGGTCTGACCGCCACACATGGGTCGGTTAGACCGCCAGTAATAACTTAGCCGATTTTCAACCTCTGAAAACCGAAACCTACTGGAAATTTCAAACCAATAGAACTTTTGACTGAAGACTATAAAAATTATGGGGCCAAGTGCAATAGAATCCCTTCTCTTGCTTACACCCTCTATTTTCGGCCCAGCTAAAAATAACACTTTTAAGTTCATCGTCCGATCGCGCCTATGGCTAGGTCGGACCGATTTGGGACCGATCGGATCGCCCGCTCGACCAAGTCGGGCCGAGTTCTTGCACTGACGATTCTGAAACTTGTCGAAAAACCATGAAACGACAAACCGTAAACGTCATTGCCAATTGTCACATCATCCTAAGATCTGGAGCATATCCCCATGATATCCACAATCTCCCCCTTGATGAACACATTGGTAATAATCCAGAAAATGTAATTTGGAGGTTTGAAAAGTAAAATACTTTCATTTTCGTACAAAGGCGCAAGTTGGTCCATTAGCAAGAGAAAGCAATGGAAATGACCAAGCTGGCATCAGAATAGCATAGGCATGTGAGATAAGGCAAAAAAAGCATAAAAACTTTGATTTCCATAAAAGAGTCAAAAATCTCACTTAAGGTCCATACGAAAGAACAATTGTTCAATTGACCTATGATCATTGTGAGGATTAATAAATGCAATTCAAGTTCAGAAGAATCAATAAGACAATAAGAAAGACAATAAGAATACAATTCGAAAACTCCCCCTCACTATGATCCTCAAATTTCAGAAACTTTCAAATTTTCAATTTCTCCCCCTTTTATCATTTTTATATATCTTCTCCCTCTTTGTACAATAATGATATATTTTCTCCCCCAACATTGAAATATCTTCTCTCCCTTTGTCAATAGAGTCATCAAGGAATCACGTCTTCCTCTCATCCAGAGATAACAAATGCAGAAAGAAGAAAGAAGCATAAAAAGGAGTATGCATGAAGTGCAATGGAGTGGCTTCATTTTTTTATTTTTGATTACAAGAAGCTTTGGAGAATACCCAACATAGCAAGCTAGCATCTCAAATATTGCACGAACATCATATCAAGCCTAACAACGCTAGCAAGATCATGATAAGACATATATGTCAAAGCTAAGCACGAAGGCTCAAAAGTAAAGCAGTAGATTTGATCAATTTAAGTAAAGCTTTAAATTCAGCAAGTTCATCAACATGGATCCTAAAGTGAAACTGGCCATGTCAAAATGTCAAAGTGAGATTAAAAATCTAACAAAGACCACAATAAGAGTCAATCAGGTCCTGTATTGAATCATTTTGCTCAAATTTCTCAAAAGCCTATTTTTCAACAGTTTTCTCATTTGCATTGAATATTGAAGTTGACTAATGATCTACTTAGTAACAAGATCCTGGACTAGGAGCCATCCACAAACTCATCCTAAGCTTCGAACAGAAGTTGATTAAAGGTATATCTTAGTAAAGAAGATCCTGGACTAGGAGCCATCCACAAACTCTTCCTAAGCTTCTACTAGGGCGACAAATCTTGAGGTTTGTGTCATTTCTGACAAGCAGTCCCCATGAGATCGTCTGGATAATCAAACTATCTCCAAGTTCATGTCTTTGACAAGCAGTCTCGTAAGAGTAGTTTGGCATAATTTAAGCATAATACAATCTTGATTTTTCATGTTTCACAAGAGCAGTTTTAGAGTCTCAAGAACACAAGAAGCTCAAGTAATGGTCAATTTTAGATTCAAGAGCTAACAAAGCAATCCTGATAGGGCCCGTGTCACAAAAGGAGCACTAATTGCGCAACTAACTAAAACATCCACAAATTACAATTTTTAGTTCGAATTATTTTAGAGTTCTAGCTCATACAGCAAAGACTTATCTGTATATGTGAAAGCATGATAATTCTAGCAAGTCAAAGAACTAGACATGGCAATGAGCAAGAATTGAAATACTAAAGCTCCAAAGGGTAATAGGTAAGGCTTCGTCAATTTTAAAAGATAAGCAAAAAAAACTTATATTGCATTGCATCTTTTTGGATACCACTTGTTGGATTTTTTATACCACTTGTTGGGTTTTTCATATTAATGTAATATGATACAATGAGATGCAATAAAAGCCTAAAAACCTAAAAAGATCAAAAAGATCAATAAGTTCAGAAAAAGAACAAGAAGAGATCAAAAGAACAAGGTAAGATCAGAAAAGATCGAACTCCCCCTCAAACCAACCAATAGGGATAAATTACCCCTAACTCGCTTCTCAAGGTGGCAAACCTAGTTGGGTCTAAAGGCTTGGTGAGGACATCAGCCAGTTGAGCCTCGGACCCCACAAAGTGTAGCATAATATCACCTTTCTCGACATGGTCTCTAAGGAAGTGATAGCAAATATCTATATGTTTGGTCCTAGAGTGTTGCACGGGTTCTTAGCAATATTAATAGCAGAAGTGTTATCACAGAAAAGAGAAACACTAGCAAAATTTAAACCATAATCCTTAAGAGTGGTTACCATCCACAAAATCTGACTACAGTAACTAGCAAAGACTACATATTCAAATTTCAAGATGGATTGTGCAATGAACGCTTCCTAGAAGACCAAGATACAAAAGAAGTTCCTAGGAAGTGACAAGTGCCTGAGGTACTCTTCCTATCTAACCGACAGCCCGCAAAATCAGAATCTGAAACCCCCCGAATGGACAATGATGACGAACAGGAATACCAAATTCCATACAGAAGGGTAGAGTGTAAATACCTGAATATGTGCTTAATGGCTTGGTGATGGGAAGTTCTCGGAGATGCCTGAAATCTCACAAAGAGGCATACCGTGAAGTGGATATCCGGTCTCGAGGCTGTCAGGTACAGAAGGGAACCGATCATGCTGCGGTACTCACGTTGATCCATGACTCTTTTGATGATTGTGGCCGGCTCGGATGGAGTTTGATGATGTTCTTGGATCCGTTGGAAAGTAGACTTGATAATATTTCCATGAAGTCCAGAATCACCCCAAACAGAGTCTGTATGAAGAAGTTACGACTATTTGAACTTAGTACTATCGCAGTAGTCCGAATCCGAATCCAGAACGAGCCCAACTCGAACTCTTGCTTGACATGGACCCAAAGTGACGTGGTGACCTCCATTATGTCTTCCATGCATATCCATGACTCCACAAGCCTCTCCTTGATCCGTTCCCATGTTCCTAAGCACAATTAAATCACTTGCATTAGGTAGCGGTTTATTCTCTATAATATATAAACATAGGAACAAATTCACATAATAATTAAGTTGGCAAGCACGAGCTCGTGTAAGAGGTCCTTGTAATGGTTGTGGATGAGTTGTGTGTGTAGGCGCGGCTGTATCCATAGTAGGGATGTCCTCATCAGGTTTCTAACTTGTTAATTATGTGTACAAGTTGATCTACAATGGGATACGCACGAGTTGGTGACCTCCGTGTGTTGTATGGTGCTCGGGGAGCGCTTCAGCATGACGGTGCAGGAGATCAGAGCGGTGATGGACCAGTTCGTAGAGAAGAGGCGAGGCATCTAGCTTACGTCTTGTCATAGGCCGAGGGAACTGGTGGACCCACCTGTGCGTGGACGGGGGGTGAGCCACGGTGCGTCACGCCCCACGACTCTCTCACCTGGACGTGGCGGATGGGTCCTTGTGCCACCGTGCTAGGAGTACCCTAGCACAATTCATAGGTCAGCATGAAACACTTATGTCTGGTTGTTTATTTCAAACTCCACTAGTTACTAATAGCAATTTTCTCTGATAGGTCCTGAGTTCCACCAGTATACGGGACAGAAGTACGCGGAGCCATCCGCTGCCTTCGTGCGATGAGGTATGTCTATTTTGTTTGCATGCACAACATAATATTTTATCATTTTCGTCATGTTTACATGCATAATGTACTGTTTCATAGCTCGTACACCCTTTTGGGGCGAGGAAGTGGTGTCACATGAGTAGTCACGCTCTGGGGACTTCGAGTTCGAGCAGGTGTGGACACTACGGCACCAGGGCGATGGGCCTTCACACGGCGAGAGCAGCGAGGTCTCTGTCGGGGCTTCACAGTTGCACGATGCGTTCGGACCGAGCCAGCCGATGCATCACCCTATCGCGACACCCCCTCGAACTACTCGCATCTATAGGGTACCTCGGCCACCAGAGCCTTTGACGTACTAGCAGCAGTGCGCGCAACTACACCGGGCGAGGGCAAGGGCCACACGTGGGGTACACCCCAAGAGGGCCCGTGAGTAGATATTTATTCTTGTAAATATCAGTCATGTCATGTAAATATTAATTTTTGTACACTTACAGTATGCTAGTCTTGTGTTTTTATACTATTTATTCTTGTATCTACAAGTAACCATGTGAGGGAGTCAGCACCGTGACACCCCACACAACCCTATTTCTAGCATTACACCCCTCTTTTGTATAGTGAGACGACCGCACACGGTGACGCTACTGTTTTAAACCGAAAACACCGCACTCTGACACGCCACCTTTTCAGACCTTAAAGACAACACCCAGCACGCCACACGCTGCCACTTTTGCACACCGAGATGACATCACACTGTGATGCTACCTTTTCTAACCGAAAAAACCACACTCCGCCATGTCACCTTTTCATACTGAAAAGAACACACCACGACACGCAACACACTGCCACTTTTACAGACCAAAAAGACCACACTCCGCCACACCATATTTTCAGACCGAAAAGACCGCTTATAAAAGGAGCGAGAAGAAACTAGAGGAGAAGAGAGTTGAAGGAGAATACTGCACCACCACACCTAACACTTCATCAAAACGTGGTTCACACAACAGAGAGGAAGGAGATGTTCGACTCGTTGGTGAACTTCTACGCGAAGATGGTGCGGAAGTGCAAGTGGCTTGTTGAAAGGGCTAAACCTTACTTGGGTTGTTCTATGAAGGATGTGCTGGTATCACCAGAGTTCCCACGTCCGCAATGTGTGTGCGAAGAACCGGCTAAGATCATCTAGTCCACACACCCGAGATCACCGCCCGGGTATACTACACGTGCGGGAACATCCTCGTAAGCGAATCTCGTACGCACGTACATTTTTCACATCTTACATTCCAATCCATATATATCTAACTACATCTATGCATAATGGCATCTAGATATGCAATGCAACTTCTTCCAATGGATCGACGATCTAGACATGCACGATAGGGCTTCATCGAGCAGAAATACATGTTTAACTATGTGATACGAGCCGAGACCTTTAAACGCTGGAAACCTTACATACCCAGCCCTATGGAAAAGACACCGGAAGAGCCCAGAATACCAGGGTGGTGGTGGAGGACCCCCGAACAAGAAACGGGGTACGACCGGGCCGAGCACGCGGAGGACAAGGGGAAGACTCATACTGGTGAGACCGGCGGCCATCCTAGTGCTCCCCATCCCCATCGCCAGGGAGCAGTCCGGATCGAAGATGTAAGTTATGTTCAATTTGTATCCTGATTATTAATTTGGTCATACGTTGTGCTATCCTAACATCATTCAGTCATCCGGTCTGTCTCGCAGAACATGGTTGACTTCGAGAATGGTTGCCGTCATGGGCAGTACAGAGACAAGGGGAATGGACCGATGGTCTGCCAAGACAAGTCGATTTCGGTCCAATCAACCATTTTTTCCGATTCCAAAAAGGAACATATGTATTGTAGGTGTATTTCAGTTTGTTAATTCGTTCATACTGGCGTATCTAATGTACGTAACCAAACCCAGCGCGCCATGTAATTCACAATTAAATTATGAAGTCTTTCAAACTTACATCTCTTCTCTCCAATATTTCAACTATTAAATATTATAGAATCTTTTCCCGAATGGATCGGTTCCAGAAACAATACAATTGGGACAACAGCGCGCATGGCAACCCTAAACTCATTTTTTTTCATTTCACTCCGAAGGGGGCTGTTTATGTTATTGCACCACCGAACTCGTGTTCCAAATTGTGTCATCGATCTCACATTATCTAGTTCATATTTCTTTATCTCCTCCAATTTCGGATTCCGAACTACGCGAACACTTCAAGGTATTACCAATAAACTTCGTGAAATACACTAAATCTTTAGGTTGAATTCTCTACACATAAAATTATAAATAAATAAATATAGGATAATTTCATCATTTCAATGGCGATGAAATATGTGGTTCTCGTGCCACCGAAATAGCAAATTGTCTGTCGCCAATTCAATTGGCAATGTAACTCTCTCGGCATTGTTCCCATTGGCGACAGGGGTACTGTCGCCAATTGAAATGACGACATGACAATTTCACCATTTCAACTCGCGATAGTGGCATATTTTTTATAATTTTTTTGGCCACTTATTTTAAATTATATTTTTAAATTAATGTTATTTAAAAAAATTGTGTGCAGTGTACCACAGACGCAGGATCATGGTCGCCCCTGTCCTGGATCACCGCCGGCAGATGGATCCTTCCGAGTTGTAAGGCTGAGCAAATTGCTAATGATATTGCAAGCTATGGATGTTTCTGCCCGTGACACTTGCGTCTTGCAAGCCTGCAAGTGACATAAGTCATGTTTGGCCCAAAACGAAGAAGACTTAGCCAATCGAGTGCAAGGACTCACGCTCAGCAGAACGTCTCGAAAGAACGCAAACGCTGGATAAACCACACGAAGATGAAGCACACACACGTACTAGAAATAATACACACGCACACGTATGCTGGAAGCTTATCCTTGGATGAAGCACACGCTCGTCCTGGAAGTCACGAACGAAAGAAACAACAAAAAAGGATTTTGGTGCTTCATTGAAGTGCATCGTTTTGTATTTTTCTATTGTTTGCTTAAAATCGATTCTGATTGTGCCCATTTATTGAGAGCAAATGACTATTCATATCCGACAAGGATTCCACGTATCTTGAAGCGATACCACACAAACTCTAGTATCCATAATGAATACTGCCTAAATATTGTAGGACTACGCAAAACAAACTCTCCCTAAAATCTAGATATACTATATACACAAAGATTACTAACAATTCACTCTCTAATCGTTGTGTAGTTACTTATTTGAAGCAGTCGGTCTCAACTACGACTTGCCTAACTGTTACTCAATACAGAACTGCGAACACATCTCTTCAACGTCCCGAACTCAACTCCATAGACATACACACACAAATACGGTACCACAACCGCATAGTACCAATACAATACTTTCACATTGGCAACGCGCAACTCATCTTACTTTCCACTGATGTGCACCACTATATATTCTACATGCACGTATGCATGTAAACAACTAACTCAATGTGCTAACATGCACACACACATGACTCGACACTATTGCTCCTACATGCATGGACTCAACTACATAAATGCGCTCGTCGATGAGATTGCACTACGCGGTTGCCGCTAGCTCCGCTATGTCCAGCGTCGCTGCCGACCCGTCGAGACTGGCCCGTGCCAAGCCGCCAGCCACACCACGTCTCCCGCTGCCCGTGCTCGCCATGCAGCTGCACCGCGCCCGCCGCCACGCCATATATGCCACCCTGGGAGTCAAGATCACCCCTCTCAGGGCAGCAGCTAGGGTTTCGAACCTGGAGCTTTGATATCAATTGTTGGCCCAACCCAAAGAAGACCCAGCCGATCGAGCGCAAGGACTCACACTCGACAAAATGTCTCGGCAAAATGCAAACGCTGGAAGAACCACATGAAGATGAAGCACACACACGTACTAGAAGCAATACACTTGCACACATACATTGGAAGCTTATCCTTGGATGAAGCACACGCTCGTACTGGAAATCATGAATGGAAGAAGCGACAGAAAAGGATTTTGGTGCTGCACTTCAGCGCAGCATTTTCTATTTTCTATTATTTGCTTAAAACTGATTACAGAGGGTGCCCTTTTATTGAGAGCAAATGACTATTCGTATATGGTAAAGATTCTACGTATCCTGAAGGGATACCACACAAACTCTAGTATCCATAATGAATACAACCTAAATACTGTAGGACTACGCAAAACAAACTCTCCCTAAAGCCTAGATATACATATGCACAAAGATTACTAACAATTCACTCCCTAATCTCTGTGCACTTACTTACTTGAGGTGGTCGGTCTTAACTACGACTTGTCCAACTGTTACTCAATACAGGACGGCGAACACATCTTCTCAACGTCCCGGACTCAACTCTACGGACTCGACTCAGAACGGCGAACACACCTCCTCAACGTCCGGGACTCAACTCCACGAAAACACACACAAATACGACACCGCAACCTCCTAGTACCAATACAACGCTTTCAGCTTGGCAACACGCAACTCATCTTGCGTTCCACCGACGTGCACCACTATATATTCCACATGCACGCATGAATACAAACAACTAACTCAATGTGCTAAATGCACACACACATGACTTAGCATTACTACTCCTACATGCATGGACTCAACTACATGCATGCACTCGTCGATGAGATTGCGCTGCACGGTCGCCACTAGCTATGCTATGCCTAGCATCGCTACCGACCTGTCGAGGCTGGCTCGCGTCAAGCCGCCAGTTGTGCCGTATCTCTGGTTGCCTGTGCCCGCCATGCCACTCCGCCACACTGTATATGCCACCCGGGGAGTCGAGATCACCCTTCCCAGGGTAGCAGCTAGTGTTTCGAACCTGGAGCTCTGATACCAATTGTTGACCCAACCCGGAAAGGACTCAGCCGATCGAGAGCAAGGACTCACGCTCGGCAGAACACAGACGCTAGAAGAACCACACGAAGATGAAGCACACACACGTACTGGAAGAAATACACATGCACACATACGCTGGAAGCTTATCCTTGGATGAAGCACAAACTCGTACTAGAAGTCACGAACGAAACAAGCGACAGAGAAGGATTTTGGAGTTGCATTGCAGCGCAATGTTTTCTATTGCTTGCTTAAAACTGATTACATAGGTGCCCATTTATTGAGAGCAAATGATTATTTATATCCTGCAAGGATTCTACGTATCCTGAAGTGATACTACACAAACTGTAGTATCCATAATAAAAACTGTTTAAATACCGTAGAACTACGTAAAATAAACTTTCACCAAAATTTAGACATACCATACACAGCTAAGCTCTCCATAGGTCGAAGGGAAAGGGATGGAGCGCCGAGATAGGCACACAGGGCAAGTCCCTATCCGCGCCTTGCCTCACGGCGAACAGCGAGCGAGCGATGCCCCGCGGCCGCGGTCGCGGCCGCGATCGCACACTCACGCACGGGCGGCCACGTCCCCACGGCTGCGCCGAGGGCCAAGCAAGTGTGCCCCCATGCATCTGGCACGCAGCCGCACGTGCTGACCCGGCCAGGGCACGCACGGCACACCACCCTATGCTATGCGATCTCCTCCTGTTAATCCATGCACTTAATTTCTTCTCCCCTCTCAGAGTCTCAACGAAAGGACGTGTTGATTATACGGATAATTTCGTTGCCTAATCGCACTGCTATCGGATGGTAACCTTCGTTTCTACCCAAAAGGGCCGCGAGCATGCTTACTTCTTGAGCCTTTCGGGGTCAAAATGCTGTACTCCCACTAGAAACTTGTACTAGTAATATGACAGTGCGATACCAAACTAATTACTACTACAACCAACATTGTTATTATTCTAATATACCTCAAAGGCTGAAGTAAAAAAAAAAATGCAAATGGCATGTCAAGCACGTGATTACAAGTTCACAATTATGGCCAGGCTGAGCCGTAGCCGACGAATGTAGTTTTTCTTGAGAGACTGTGACGGTCTAGTTTTACGATGAGCTGTTTTAACCGTGAAAGAACGATAAAATACCTAAAATATTTTTAAGGATTTTGAAGGCATATTTGTGTGCTAGTTTAGCTAAATATCATTGTTTTTATTCTTTTTGCGAAAATATTAATGGAATATAAATATGACATAAATTACTACTTGTTTATTTGCTAAAAAATCCAAAATAACACCGATTTTCCACTTTATTTCAGTACGCAATTTCTTAATATTTTTGCAACAATTAAAATTTAAACTTATTAAAGAATTATTATTGGATAATGTAACTCGAAATTCACCACATTGCAATTCTTGCTTCAAATATAAAAAAAAACTTTATTTTTTTTGCAATATTCATAGTTATAATAAAAAATATTATAGTACACCAGGGGTATAAAAGGGTACAAATTACAATATTAAAAGAGATAAATTTTAACTACCACATCTTATTTCTATAAAGCACATCTCCTTCCATTCGAAGAAATCAGACTTCCAACCTACATCCAAAGATGATAAGTATGTGCAGTCCTACATCCACGAATAGAGCAATGGGACAGTGCCAACAAATTGTTTCCAAAACAGATTAGTATTAAGTTTCTACTTTCAAATCAGCAGATTAGTATTAAGTTTCTACATGCAAATCAGCTGTGCAGTCCTACTTTCGTAAGTATGGATACAAATACATTCCCTGTTAGTATCTAAATGGGATTACTCACTCAACACATGAAACAAATCTCATGTTTGCAATGCTACGGATCTTACTGCCATATACCCTTTCTGGAAACGGGGCCAATCATCGCTTGTAATCTCAGTCTGACAATTCAAGCCCTCACATGTACACTTGATCTCATCTGATCCAGGAAACATGGGAGGCCTCAAAATACATACTGTTGAACTGTCTTGAAATTCAGGTTTCCCAAAGTTGAACCGAGGGGGTCGAAGTCGAAGGGGTATGGGAGGGGGATCGAAGGGGAGCACATGTTTTATCCCATGGTATTTGGAGGATAATTTCGCTGAAGTTTTAGTAGCAAACAGATATGCTCCTTCCACAATAAACCCGTAAAGCTAGTGGGAAGATGATTTGGCTTTGAAAGGTGCTTCGGCTGTGGCTTAAGGGGGAAACGGTTGCAAAGCTGACCTATTTGAGGGGGGAGGGGGAGCTTCTAGCTTTTCCGAAGATGAAGCCGGCCTAAGGGCCTATTAGGCACGGTTGTGGCTTTCCTGAATGATGAGGACATCAACCCTTCGGATACAACCGCTACTCCACATCATAGTACAAGGAAGATTCTCACGTTACTTTTTGTCCAAGCCAAGCAAGAGTTCAAGTTAGACACATTCTGGAATCCAATTCGGCCTCCGGAGATAACACCGATTTCAAACGTGCATAGAATTCGCATACAGACTCCGTTTGAAGTGCACGAGTACTTGATGGAAATCTTATCTTGTCCTCTTTCCAACGGATCCGGCTCCACCTCAAAATTCCTTCTGAGCGCATTGCAATCGCTAAAACAGTCTGGCGCTATTTCTGAGTCCGAGACAGAAGGGTGCTGCGCCACCTCCACTTGGGCCCATGGGCCTTGTAACCCTAGAGGCGTGCATCCAGCCCTTGTCCGCCACCCCTCGGCCATCACCATCATATATTTTCATGTGTGCGACACTTTAGAATTCAGATTTTGTTTAGTTAAAAGTTAGCTACAATGCAACTTCGTGTATTGGCTTGTGTCGACTAGACCAACCTTAATACCGCTTTGGAATCCCACCTTATTGAGTACTGCAATCCTATTTGCAATTTCAAATTGCATATTATCTTGTTCTCGCTTGTTTTTCGATTACATGCAGGAATAGACTTTCATGGTCAGGTTGATCGTGCTTCTAGCAAGGTCGATAACAATCACAGAGTTGGTTCAACAATTGCCAAGCATATTGGTCTTGTATGATTGGTAGCCGAATTGTCAGAGTCGCCCCCAAATCAAATTATCATTCTCATCGAAAGATCGGGACACTCATTTTCGCATCACTGAAAAGTGGCTTCTGACTGGGCTGCATGGTTGAACGGCTGGACTGAAGAGGTTTGGTATTTAGCTGTCTGGCTTTTAGGTAGTCTGACTGCGGCTTTTGATGTAAGAAATATCTTAAATGCCCCTGAGGAAAGTAATGAGTTGTTTGGTGCCATTTAACTGCAATTAACGCAACTGACGACAATTAACAATAACTAACGATAATTAACGACAAATAACGACAACTAATGACAACTAACGCAATTGACGACAATTAACGGTAGCTACCACAATTAGCGACAACTACCGCAATTAATGATGATTAACACAATTGACCGCAATTAACAACTACCACCATAATTAACAATGATTAACACAATTATCACAATTGACGTGAATTAACGCAATATATCACAATTAATGTAATTAATGACAATCAACAATAAATAATTATTACAGAAATAATTGCAATAAAATAATTATTACAACAAATAATTATTATATAAATAATTGTAATAAAGAATAATTACATAAAATAATTTATTTGCAATAGAAAAGAAAAAATGAATAAAATAAAAAAGGCGGAGGACTGTTGTCGCCGGATGGGTCTACTGTCGGCGATGGCGGAGGAGGATGGTGGCGGCAGCAGAAGGAGGAGAGAGCTGGAGGAGGAGAGGAAGAGGGAAGACGGGGAAGGCATTCGGGCCCGGTCGAAGAGGGAGGAGGCGCTAGGAGCTGGAGGCGGGCGGTGGCGCGGGCAGAGGTGTCAAGGTTGGAGGAGTGAGTGAGGTAGCGGCGTGGGGTAGCAGATCCGGAGAGGGGAGAGAGGAGGGAGGAGGGCGGCAGCGTATCTGGTCGGGGCCGAGGGAGGCGGAGGTGCTGGCGAGGCGCTGATGGAGGAGGAGAAAGGGAGCTGGCGGCGCGGGGTAGCAGATCCAGCGAGGGGGAGAGGAGGGAGGAGGGCGGCGGCATATCAACATAGGGTACCAGATCCGCCGGCGTCGGGGGTTGATGAGAGAGGAGGGTAGCGGGGGAGTTGGAGGGAGGAGGGCGGCACGGGAGGAGGGGGGGGAGGTAGGCGCCGAATGGTAGGAGTGAGGAGCGGGGAGGAGAAGGGAAGAAGGATCGTGGGGGTGCTAGGGTTTCGGGTGTGCGGGCGACAGGGAGGAGTGGTTTTGTTGAATAGCAAAGTACGTATAATTACTCCCAACTTCGTGGGTAAATTTAGAATGGAGGGCGTGAGAAGCTTCCGGCTTTCCTACGTTATGGGCGGTTTCCGAAAAAACCGTAGAGAAAAGTCCCCAATTTGATATGACTTTTTGCTTTTTCTATAAAAAAATAAAACCCCCTAAAGCTCACCCAAAGAAACAGGGCCTAAAGCTGTTAGGCCACGACTGTGACTACGGTAGAAAAATGTAAAAACGGTAAACCTGTCAAACCATGGATGGAACTGGAAGAAGCATCCGTATAATGGAAGATAATACATGCATGTCAGTCATCGATCAGCTCGATCACACCATGGAACTAATCCACCACGCGGCGTGGCACGACCAAATTAGCCAGAGGGCAGCTATTTTTAGCGCCTCCTAAGCTCCCTAAAACTCCTTTATCAGGGAAGCGTATTCCAGCTCAGGGTTATCTTCTCAAATCCGGTTTCTAGAAAATAATATAGTAATCGTAGCCACCTAAGTGCCCCCACTAACGAAATGGTTAAGCTAATTATCCAAGGAACAAACCCTTCCCCGTTCCTCTTGAGCGCCCATCCGCCAACTACCCTATAAAACCCGGGTCCCCAAGTGTCCACCCCGATCCACGCCTCCACCTCCCCCCAGAAACCGAGCGCTGTAGCTCACCGGCGACATGGCCGTGTACATCCGCCTAGACGACGCCGTCCGCGGGGACGGGGCGGTAGGGGTGTACCAGCAGCGGCAGCGACCACGACGCGTCCGCCTTCCTCTCCGGCCTCGTCCAGGCGTTTCTTGAGACGGACGCTGCCGGCGGGGAGGAGGGACTGGGTCGGCGCCGAAGGAGGGGACGGGTATGATTCTGACGATGGAGATGGTCCCGGCCGCGCCGCGGCTGCGGCGGCGTCCGTGCGGGAGCTGCTTGACCCACGGTCCGGGGAGGATCCATTCCGGATCAGGCTTGCTGCTGCCGTCGCAGCGGCGATGGAGGCGGAGGCGGCACTGCGGGGGCACGGTGCGGCGTTCCGCCGGGCCGTGATGCGGAGGCTGCGGGCCGCCGGGTACGACGCCGGTGTGTGCAAGTCGCGGTGGGAGGCGTCCGGCGGCATAACGGCTGCGACGTACGAGTACATCGACGTGGTCGCGCCGGCGGCGAGGGGGCAAAGGAGCAGGTACATTGTGGACGCGGACTTCCGGGCGGGGCTGGAGGTGGCGCGCGCGACGTCGGAGTACTCGGTCGTCGTGGCCGCGGTGCCGCCGTCGGTGGTGGTCGCGCGGGAGGAAGCCGTCGGGCGCGCGGTGCGCGTGGCGGCCGACGCCGCGCGTCGGTCGCTCCGGTCGCACGGCCTGCACGTGCCGCCGTGGCGTAAGAGCCGGTACATGGTCGCCAAGTGGCTCGGGCCCTACAAGAGGTCGACGGCCACCTCGTCGCCGGCATCCGGGGCATTGCCGATGCCCGGTGCCGCCGGGATGGACGTGAAGTGCCGCGCCGTCGGGTTCTTTCCTCCCCCGGCCGCCGGACCTCCGGCGAGGATTAAGTAGCTCGCCGTGTTCCCTGCCTTGGGGAGATTATCGAGGTCGATTGTGCAGATGGATAAGTACATTTTTACCAGGGCCAAACAGTGATAATTAAATATCAAAAAAATTTATGTAAAAAATAATTTAATTTGTTATTCTACGTTAGCATATTAAGAACTTTTAGAACTATATAAAAGTTTGAGGATTAAGGCTTCACTAGTCCGCGGTCTGTATATGGAGATGTCAGCGCGAGAGTTTCTGTCAGCTTCGATTTGCTCTCGAATTTGTTTTGTACAGAAAATTTTTTTGTCGAGATTATGAATTTCGAAATTGTCCTTGCAAATCCATCATTCAAAAGGCAACGAGACATCACCACGTAGTACACCCAAACTTGATCTTTAGTTAGAAAAAATAGAAATAAAAAAGGATAAAGATTAAAATGAGAGGAAAAATAAAGCAAGAAACGGTGTACGCGGCGGGCAGGTGTTAGTTGGATTAGCGTGGATGGATAGAATGGCGGCATCGCTTATGCTACTCTGGTTGTGGTGCTTGTCGGCGACGAGATTTAATAATGCAAAAGAAAAACAAACAAATCACTCTGTTTCATGTGATCTCTCTACGATATATCCCCTCTTTGAAATGTAGCAGCAGCAGCCTGATGAGCACGTGTATGCTGTGCATGCATTCATTCTAGCTCTCTTGTCAGTTGTCACTTGAACGTCTACGAAATACTCTCCCGTCGGTACATTTAGATTCTCAATCACAGTGAAAAAGAATCAGAGAAGAGCTTACAAAACTGGAGCACTGAACGCATATATAGCATTTAGGAAACAACGAGTTTAACGATCTTGATGAATCTAGCTATAGTTGGAAGAAACATTGCAAGCTTCGCCATTCGATCAACTTACAGAGATTATTATTATCATCTCGAAGGATCTGTCAACGTAGATCACTAGATCATGGGTCTCCATCAGGCGAGGGGGTTAGTTGGAATTTCATGTAACCAAAATGCAAAAGAAAAATCCCTCGCAAAAAAGAACGCAAAAGAGAATATATATATATATATATATATATATAAAGAAATCATTGCCATCATCTAACTTGAAGAGGATAAGAAAAAGAAAACCGCATTGAAGGAAATAATCGTGAGTGGTCCAGAGTTAGTGAACTTTTTTTTTATATTAATTAACTCTTTTTAAATAAAAAATTTTAAAATTAACCCTCCGCGGACTTTATTTCCAATTCTGTCCCTTTTAGTCATACTACCACTTGTGGCATGACAAAACAATACTGTCACGCTACAGTATAAGTTCGTTAAAATAGTATTTTTTGTCACACCACTGGTGGTGACGTGATCAAACAATACTGTCACGCCACGAAAGGAGTTAGAATTAGAAATGAAGTTTGCGGAGAGTTAACTTTAAAATAAAATTTAAAAATAGTTAATTAATATAAAAAAAATTAGAGTTAGATGGATAATGGAGTAACGAGGCGACCAGCGACGAGGCTTGTCACTCGAGGCGAGGGTGCATCGTCACGTTGACACATGTGGGCCATGTGTGTGCCCATTCCATCATCGACCGGTGTCTTATCAAGGCTGCGAACTCAACGCGTAGACGTAGGTGAGCTGATGAGGCTTCAGTTTCTTCGTGAAACCACCGAGAAAACCCACGGCTAGGCTTAGCTTAGCTGCAAGGGAAAGAGACGTTAATGAACCATCTATCATCGTCTCTCCAAATGGTTCCGTCTGTGTTGCTGAAGTGGTCACATGTACAGTAAGTACATTTACTCTATACTCCTTATTCTATTTTACTTAGCTATTTGAACATAAATACTGTCTCCAATACAAACATCTGATACATATCTCTTTTCTAATAATATGTTACTAAATAATAACAAAAAAATATGATGATATAAGAAACTTTTGATGATAAATCTACCGATACTATAAATATTTATTGTGTATTGGTGGTGAAGTTTTAAAAGTAAAACAACGTCTATACGAGAACGGACAGAGCAGTATCTCAATGGTGATGACCGGATAATTATTATTTTTTATATTGACCGGATAATTATGGTATTGAATAAGCCAGATGTGTGTGTTTGTGAGAGAGAGGATCGATGGAGAAAATCTCTGGGCCAGCAGGGCTTCGTGAGGAGAAGATTAGTGGATGGTTGTTTATTCACCTAGTGGATTTGTTGGATTAGGATCAATATATTTTTGTGCGGTTTGATGTTAATCCGTGTTGAACTTTTCGTTTTCTTTCTTCAGTTTATTTTCCTCTCCCATCAGATTTATCTTTCAACGTATACCAGCAGTACACTTCTTGACAGGATTGTTTGACGTGGTCTACTGGAACTTTCTAAGATTTCAAATTTGGTATTTGCTGAAAGGTTTGTTTGCATAAGAATATATTTGATGGCTGTCATGGATATCCATGGGTTGTATTGTGATTTGTGAGGCACGTGTTTGTTTGTAACGACTATTCCTATCTTACATTTCAATTTGGCTGAATATTTAGTACTGACATATATATTGATCTCATTAGATGCAGTGGTCCGATACGAAAGGTTTGTTAACATTTAGCGTCATTGATTAGGGGGTAAGCTTAGGTCCTAGATTATCAACACGCTGAGCAACGAGCATACGGTGATGGTGCTATGGCATAAATTATAACCCTTAACAAAACGAGTTTACTATTTTTCAGTTAATTAAAAAATAATTATCCACTAGTCACCTACAATTACACAGTACTAAATCTAAAATTATAGTACCAAGTGATATGCAATTTTAGCACAAGTTTACTGTAACTTTTAGTTCTATTTATTTTTGTATTTGTAGTGTTTATCTAGATTTACTAAATCTAAAATTCAGTTCCCTTTAAAAAAAAAAACTAAAGCAACGTCTCCCCAGTGCAAAAAAAAAAAAAGAAGTCATGGTAAGTGTTTTATATACCAATCTATGGATCAGTGATCTGTTGGAGTAATCTTGAGAAAGAGATAACAAGCAGGCAGAGGCCAAGTGGCATATTCCAAGCATAGAACCTAATAGACGAGAACAAAGTTCAGATAACTGACATAACAATATTATATTCCTCCCGGGAGCAATTGATGTTACTGACTAGACGGGTCACAAGAGCTTTGTTTAAGCTCTCGAGTCTTGATGGGAATAGAATTTGGTTGGAGCCGTACTTCTTTTCATTCCCTTTCCTTTTCCTCATGAACGAAAAGCTAATCTGAATCTTTCTTGTGAAGATAGTAGTATCGACATCAAGTACCCAACTAGAGAGGCAAACATCAAATTCCTAACACGTATAGTGGACACGTACGTATGCAGTGTGAGTGAGGTGTTTGTCTTCGTTGTACTCTCCTCGTCTTTACACCTAGTTAATTCCATCTCAAAGAGACAGAGTAATGTATAATTTACAGTCTCTTTTTTTTTACCTCCCTTGATTAAGAGGGCATTTGGTGCCAAATTCTCCAGGTAACCTTTTAGGCTTGGTCATTTCTATCAGACTCTTGTTTTTTAGAGCACAATTTGACTTTTGGTTTTATACCTTCCCGTCGTACAAAGGTTTTAGAAAGGACTCGATGCACCAACTTTAGAAAGGACTCGATGCACAACTTGTTACTAGAAATTTTTGAGATGGAGTTACTAGTAAACTAAATGCCCGGTTTCTCTCAACCAAAAGGAACCTCCTCCACCAAGCTGACAAGTAGTAAGAGGATACTCATAAAAGAGTAGCACTAAGGGGATATACCGTTTCTATTGCCCTTTATTATTATTTCTCCTGAAACAACATAGGAAGATCATAATTTGAACTAGAGACGTGTCTAGGAAAAGAACAAAACCATCTCCATCGGTATATAATCAATGTCTGCATATAATCACAATTGTAGTGGTGGCAACAGTAGAACTGTATTTGGCGCAACACAAAAATTGCAGTTCAAGTCATCCCAGTAAACTGTGAATGATAGGTTCCTTTTTACTTGTTATATTCTCATACATAGCTGACAAGTACTCAGACAGAGCATTAACACATCAGTTTACGCCATGGGGTATTCGACTCCACAAAATTCTGCACGAAATCATGTCCAAGAATGTCAGACAAAAAAAAAACAATGAAACTTCCATGATACAGATCAATTGCTTCCTATTTCCCGTCCCTCCCGCCAAGGGATAGGGACTAAAAAGCTAAGTCCCGTGCCCAATCCCACCACAAACTCCTCTAAACTCCCATTCCTCATCTCAATTGATCGTTGCCAAACAAACCTATAGCTTTTTTTTCCATCCAAAGCTGTAATTCATCCTATCTGTGCTAAAACAACTACAGGATGTGATATACACAGATGTTTAGCAGCATTGCAGAACGTGTCACGTGATGGCATGTTGTCAGCAAACTTTTTCTTTAGCTTCTATCTCCAGCGAATTCTCTTCGTATAGTCTCTAGCAACATCTCATTCCATGTATCTACAGGTCCTGGCATGCACCAATGTAGACAATCTTGAGGTGGAGGTCTTCCATCGGGCCCTCTTTGTGTCTTCTTGTTTGGGTCAGGATTTCTGTATGGACCAGGATGCCCATCAGCCCTTAAGGCAAAGGGTTCAGTGATGTCCATCAATTTCAACCTGGAACCATGTTTCCCAGAATTCTTCACCGCCTTTCTGAAGCCTGTAACCTGTTTTCCGTACATTGTATCCGTGAAACCATTCCTCACCACCTCATCCAATGGCTTAACCTTTCCAGTGCATGATCCACCAGTGTTCCATGCCCCGCCTTCATAATGATCTGGTGAATATGAGCGCACAATAGCTATACCAGTGAAATTTGGGTTAGTCGCCACAGCAGTTAGGCAAGTCTCAACAGAGACACCAAAAGCGTCAATATTGTTGATCTGCATTTTTCCAGCTTGACGAGGCCACCAGAGCTGCCCTCCAACAACATTGCCATTCAGGATATAGGCTGATCGTTTGGCAAACCAGTGTCCGGAGGAGAGAACAAGCACATCAAAACTTGGGAGAAATTCCATGAAGGTCTCATCCGGGATATCCAGGAAAACCTTATCAAGACCCTTAGGAGCAAACCCCACAGCTTCATTTGACCTGTGTACTAACCATGAAGACCAGATGCGGATGATAGTTGTTGAGGTTGACCTGAAGATCCACTTGCTCATCCTGCGGCTGCCACGATTTACTGGGGTATCTACCTATCAAAAGGAGAACATCACATTGCTTCAAGATAACAAAGCAGATATTATGTCGCTCGATGACATAAGCTACAAATGCATTCAACATAGGAGCATAAGGTTGTTCGGTACTTAGGTTGATCTTGACATTTCTGCTAGTATGGGAAGGAAAACTCTTTCAGATGTGTTTTATTGTAGAAAGATGAATACGCCATACATGATGAGAAAAGGGAAGCAACAAAGAATAATCAGATTTCTGCTTTAATCTTAGTAATAGTCTTCGTAAAAGAAGATTTCCCAAAATGTGGAGGACCTCGTAACTTGACAAAGTACACACTCTCTAACTCAGAAAGCTCCCTATCCATAAAACTATGTCAGGATTTGTTCTCAACTGTTCAGAACAACTCGTGAAGTTGCAAAGTTGCCTTTCAATAAAAGGCGTAATGGAAAGGAATTAATTTTGCTTCGTACTTCAGGAAATTATTTCACATCCTTCTGCTCATCAGCAGCTGGTCTGCTGCTTTGATAGGCTTTTCACATAAGCTGATCTTGTGATTTTATCCCAAATTCCTCCACATTCTATACGAAAATAAAGAACTGAAGCAATGTCCAAACTCTAAACCAGGTTTCCTGGAGGCTAAGGCTGATAAAGTGATACGGTACCAAATGTGCAAAATGACAGCGTTGGTTCCTTTCTTTCTGGTTGACAGCAGACAACAGCAGCAACTGGTCCCAGCATCAGCCAAAACAGTTGCAAAATCTGGATAGCAATCAACTTGGCAGCGAATCAACCAAAAAGCAGGTAGTTTCCGCCAATTTACAGAGAAACTATGTAGAGCCGGTGAGTTTTGACCCTTTTTTCATTTTAGAAAGGAAATTGTAAATAATGTTGTTATGAGCAAGCATCATAAAGCTACAAAAAACTTACCATGGATCATCCATAAGTCCATAACAACCCCTAACTCAATAGTCAATACTCAATACTAAATCATGCATAAAAAGGCCTAGGATTTCATACTTAAATTATCAGTTTCAGAAGAAGAAGAAATCCATGTCAACAAAATTGGTCCCAACCAATAATTATCAAAGTTATCGTCAACGTAGGCTATTTATAGTGCCAACATACAATCATGAATAGTATCAGTGGAGTATCGCACCTGCCACAGAATGCAAAGGAGGGACTCCATCTGATTTCGAGCAACTGAATCCCCAACGAAGGCAAGTGTCTTGCCTCTCATCAACTCCAAGAACTTCCTAGCATCAAAGCGTGGGAGGATACACTGTTCTGGTTTCCATCTCCAATATTCATAGTCCTTGTCCGGTCGACCATTTCCCTGGCAATTCTGCATCTGTGTGATCACGGGGCAAGAGTTGTTTGTGTACAGTGGCCCAGAAGAATCAAAAACCCAACCCCCGTGATATAGATCACAGCTACCTGTACAATCACAACACGTCAAATTGTTTCATCCCAGTCATTCCATTATCATGAAAATATAATAAATCATTACAGTGCATTAGTGCAATGACAAATAACATCGCATTCATGTTTGTAAGGTTTTGAGCTGAAAACAAACAGGGAAATTAACTAACCCCTCACCTTTATCAGCCCTTTGAAAATCATTGGAAGAATCCGATGAGACAGGGAGAGTTCCCTCATCGTGTGTCGATGTGATATCACCGGTAGCAACTGGATCTACTATTTTATCATCAATTTCTCTTGTATTCAAAGATTCACTTGAATTCATCGTACCACTCTGAGCATTGTGCTCAGCCAAGGGTTCATGGCCACCCTGCAGCACTTCCCCTGGTAATGGAACAGCAATGGCAGTATCATTCTTGTTCCCATCAGTACGAACTGACGAAAGCTTCCTTGGATCATTAGCTTTGACAGGGAAGTATTCATTTAGCTGCGCCCGCGGCAGAGACGAGCCCACCGACAGCGATATCACCACTAGGGTCAGCACCAGAGCCACCACCAACACGATGACGGTGGAGAGCCACTGCCGGATTCCACCAGCCCCGGCCGGGACCTTCTTCCCAAGGACGGAATTAACGTGGGGCATGGAGGTTCAGTTGAATCCCCCAAAATTTCTGAAAATAAACCACACCCGCACCTTGGGTACCAAGTCCTATGGGGTCATCGATCTTGCGCGGATGAAGAACCTAATCGAACGAACCATGTACGGATGGATGGATTGCATTAGTAGGGTACCACGCAGCAAACAAATCCGCAACTGACAAAATGGAGATAAAGAAAAGAAGATTTGGGGATTTGATCGAGAATTCTTAGAACAATCAGATCCATCCAAGAAAGCCAGGGTTCCTTACCAACAAAAGAAAAATCAATCCAAATCCGAATGGATCTCTACGTCGCACCCGGCCATTGGGGGAGAAAAAACGCTGATTAGCCACCGGTCCGGTTCAATCGGGTGTAGGACGACGGTGGCCCGTGGGTCCCATTCATTTCTTAATTCTAAAGAATGGTACGACTTAGTCTCGTATTGTTTAAGCACGTGAAAAAAGAGTAATATAAAAGATGAAGTCGTTGCTATCATGAATTTGGCTAAACACACTGGGCAGGGCTGGCGTCACGATGGTGACGCGCTGGTGGGGTGACTCGGCAGGGTATGGCGCGGAGGAGCAGGCGAGCAGGTGGAGCCGGTGGCGAGACGGCTTGGGGTGGGGGCGGAGCGACCGAGGTGAGGGCAAACGCTGCAGGCAGGGTAGGTGGAGGAGGGGGCGGAGCTTGGGGAAGACGGGTCGAGCGAGAGAAGGCCGGGCCGAGCCGAAGGAGAGGGAGACGGAGACAGAGGGGTCGACGGAGGCGGCGCAGCCGAGGGAGACGAAGGGCCGGCGGCGCGAGGGAGGTGAGGCGAGCGGAGGAGAGCGAGAGGGGGCGAAGGCGAAGCGGCCGATGGCGTTGGGAAGTAACGGACAAGGGAGAGGGGGAGAGTCGGGCGACGGGAAGAGATAAGGGAGGGAGAGAGAGAGAAGGAGAGGTGGGCCGGGTCGGGCTGGCAGAGAAAAGTAGGCCACGGGCTGGGCCGGAAAACATTGTTAGTATTGATTTATACATTTAAATATTACTCTAATTTCCAATAGAGAATGCCACCGGTAAGGACGAGGGTGGTTGATTAACTAACTGATCAATGGGGCCTGAGGTTAATAAAGGTCAGTTTCCGGTGGTTAAACACATTTGGTCAAATAAAATGCACTGCAGTGGGAAGAAAAGGAACACCGACTCCTTATTCATTATTTTTCTCTTCATTATTTTTATATTCTCCCCGTCGGTCTAATTTTATATTTTAGCATAAATTTATTGGTAACACCTATACCATGAACTGTCCGATATGCATTTATGATCAATATGGATTTTGGAGTTTGGGTATGAAAATATTTGTATACCCTTTATATTTTTGAACACAGCTCAAACTAATTTGAACTACTTTTGAATTTAGTGCGACTAGAGTAATTATAACCACGAAACTAGCTCAAACTAGTCAAACTAAAGATGAATTTAATTTTCTCGGAGTTTGATATCCCAAATACACTTTTTTTTATGTGTATGTGAAGATATCTACATCAAACATCACGAATATCAAAGCACATCAACGGGTATTGATTTGAGTGCCTAGGCACATGTGCATGAAACAATTGTCCTAATTTCATTATGCTACAATATGCTAGCTTTTCAAGGTAAAATATTTAGGTCTCTTCTAAATGCTTCCATGTATTAATCATTTTATTTTGTGCATGAATCACTTTATTAGCCATGGTTAGAAATAGCGTGTGGGATAAGAGTTATTAGGAGATACTGATATAAAACTACTTGAGGCATTTGCCATATGAGATAGAGCTATATCGAAATCTCAAATGTTTTGAAAAACATAAATACTTCAACCAAGTTCTATTGAAATGTTTCATAGCTTAGATGTGCTCTCTCCCGTTTTTTTATATAAAATGTTTATTTTTACATAATGTATTTGACCAGCACAAATATTTAGGAGGTTATAAGAACAGGAAACTGTAAAACAAAATGATCATGATTTCCAACATGTTTGTGTCTTACTAGTCAGTAGACATGTGGAATCAACGTCGCGACAATATCAAAACATGTAAATACAATAATGTTTTTAGTGTCAAATTTGTGTTAACACAATAACAATTTTGACCTAATGTCATTGGGGACGTCTCCCCAATGATATCTTGTCACCGGATCTGACCTGAGTCGACTGCCACAGCATAGGAAAACATATCTAATGAGAGGGAAAGAAAACCACTGGTTGTTGGGTGTTGATCACTGCGGTTCTCATCCATGGGAGAGGTAGGCGACGCAAGCGACAGAGGAGACCTCGGGCGATGACGATAATAGCAAACGAGGGCAACGGTGACACAACCCGCAATGACGGAGGCGGCTCAAGCGAGAATTAGTGATCGACGGTTAGGAGTGAGGTGCATGGAGCCAAAGGGAGGATGGTGGAGGAGGCGAGGTCATTGGGAAGCATATATAGGGATGGTAACAGTGACGATAGAGGTGGCATGGGGAGTATGTTGATGTTAGTGAAGGCGTGCTGGATTGGAAATTTGGAATATACGCATGGGTAGGTGTACTCAACAACATGGATAACAACGTGATTAATGGTGTGATCAGGTCAATTAAATGTTTAATACATATTTTAAAGGGATGATGGAAATTATGATACTAAAACTAACGTGGGACGCATGATAAAAAAATGGATGGAAAGGGGCCGGGGCCCTTAAATCCTTAATGGTGACATGATTATTAGTGAGATTAGTATGTAATTGTTTTGAGAGAGATTAATAGGTAGTTAATTGTAATTATGGTATTAAATAATGGCAGGATATGAAACGAATCTGAGCCATTCGGTGCAGACGATCCAAGGGTTAGGATTATTTTGTGTACACAAACATGGGGTGTATGGAGCAAAGAAAAACCCCATCTTTTTTTGTTAGTATAGATGAAAAAGAAAAGGTAATTTAAGAAATAATAAGAGAAATAATAGTTGGTGTAAGTATTTACTAATAGTAAATATTTAAGACAAAGGAAAGATAAATGAAATAAAGAAAAGAGAAAATATCATTAAATCCGCATCCATCCATATTTTAAAAATTATGTGCCTTTATTCTCAAACGGAAGAGACATTTTTTTAATGGATACATTTGAATCGTGTAGACGTGAAAAGGACAGTCGTTTGCAAGGTTTACCAAATCTGGTTTCCTTTTTTTTCAACACTCCTGGTTACCTTTTGCCTCTTTAACCGACTTGTACCGTGATTATTTGTAAGCAGGGATATATCACCTCGTTGCAGATTTGGTTCAAAAGACTACGTCTCTATCAAACTCTAATAGTACGTTTTAAGACATAAACATCCATACAATGTGGAAACGAATGCTCAGTACAGGACTATGATTTTTAAAATTTCATGAAAAATGCTAGTGCGATGAATCGACTAAGCACTGATGTTGAGAATAATGAATTCCCAGTATTATTTCAGCGTTTACATCCGAGTGTATGTGCTACATTGTGTGGCAACTTCAGTGCAGATAACCAGACAGTAGTGTGACATAAGGAAACTTTTTGACAGTTTGAGACCGCGCAAAACTTTTGTGTATTCTAAAAAAAGTATGGTCAATACAACGCCATTATGCTTTCAGAATGTACATTTGTAGCATGTATATATTACTAAAAATAATAGGGAAAATTGATTCAGTAACATCACTTTAATTTGTATTTAGAAAAATAACATCGCTTTGGAAACTGCAAAATGACATCACAAACACTCTGAAATATTGAGAATAACACTACCGTCACATTTTTCCATCCGTCTTCGACGACGAGGACGTATAGTGTGAAGGAATACAATTTTTATACATGTTTTACCTCTTTTCTCTCCTCGGCCCTTTTCCCTGTCTCCAGCTCAGGATGAATTGAAACATTACCAAATGCTCTTGAACGTCAGGATGAAACTTGCTCAAGATGTTGGAACTTCTCCATGAGTTAAATGCTGAATGTCATTTCTAGGCTGTTTAGCTATTGCAACAATCACTGAATTGAATTTCTCTGATTCCATTGTTTCAGATATGCTATATAGAAACTTTGCACGGATGAGGCCTTCTACTGGAGCTGGATTGGCTAATATTGATGGTGTTAACCATGTATCACTTTGAAAGATAATGATACTTAGCAAACTGTCATGCATTTCTGAATTTCGGCGTCCAATTAAAAAATGCAGTAAGTGTGATAAATAATTTTCCCTCTTCTACTCGCATAATATCTGACCTCTTGTTTTCAGCACTTCATCTCAGTGGCATTTTCATCCAAAACATCACACAATTGTCAAAAGAGTTGAATCTTCCGGTGGATAATCCAACAGCTGTAGAAGATATAGTTGATGTTCCAAACCTGACAACAATCTTCCTAGGAGCTTGGGCGATGCAAAATTTACTTCAACATAATCTAGTAGAGAGGAAAGCTAGCATGCCAAGCAACCACAAAATGAAGCGCAGTCATTAAACCTTACGAATTATAACAGAACACTGAATTAACATGAGCAAATCAGCATTGTAGTCGGATAAAACATGAGCAAAATTAGTACTAGGGTGGATCCAGCGGCCGCCGTCGGATCTTGGAGGGGGCAGGCGGGGGTGGACAGAGGAGGCGTTGAGCGGGTGGGGCAGCGGAGGAGGGAGGGGAGGAAGAGTGGGGAGGAGAGGGGGTGGCGGCGCGGGTGGGAGGCGAGGAGGAGACCACCGGCTAGGGAGGACAGAGTCAAGGAGGCGGCACGGAGCGGAAGTGGGGTTGGATGGAGAGCATACACGTTTTTTTACCCGTTCTCTGCCTCTTAACGGCCGTCGGAGTAACCGGAGTGTCATTCTCAATATTTTCTAAATACGAATCGAAAGCAATGTTACTAAACCAATTTTCTCAAAAAATAATAACATGATAGTAACGCCACATAAAAGTAGTTTAAAACAAAGAGAGAGAAAATAGTACATAAATTGGAATAGCATCTGAGATTGACAGTACAATTTTACATTACATACAGTTAAAGCACACCAAGAACAAAGATAAGCTAATATTGCTCAAATTTACATCACAGTTGTGACTTGTGATATCCACAGGCAGTGTATACTTTAACACGTTAATAAGTAATAATCACCCTTGATGGGTAGTGTACACTGAAACAAAAAAGATTCTAACCAAGGTTCATGCTGATGGTTGGCATGATATTACCAACAACCATCAGATCAATGATATCTAACTAAACCAACGCTGCAAGCTTGCATCCAACCAAGGTTGTCTCAGCTAGAAGCATTCCAGAAGCTATACCTTGGCGTTCCAGAGCTGACTAAGCTCCCCTCTTCGCGCACCCAGAGTGACGATAACTCCTGTATAATTTCAGGGCAGAGACATATGTCAGAGATTTTCCAAGGAGATGCCAATAGAGGAATCACTCTGGTACCTAGCGTTGAAGGGACAAGGTAGAGCAGAGCTGGCTGGCCACTCTTCATAAGGTACAGGCCAACATATGTGCATGACAAGCCTACATTGGGGTAACAATGTTGATGTCAGTAGCATTGTTCTTCTGCAATTCAGAAATGGAGAGAATATTACATACCAAAGGCGTAACCGATCATTAGGCAGAGAAAATAACCGTCGGTCAAGTCCTTGCCATGTGATCTGTCAAATCTGCAACTCAAGAACAGTTGGTAAATTTCAGGAAAGGAACAACTAATCACTAGCAACAAGCAGTCCTTCACTGACATAGTCGATGGATTCAGTGACCGGTTCTGGTTTTACCTGAAACTGAAAGCAACAAGCAGTCCTGGGAAAAGAATGTCCCCAAATCCAATCATATCATAGCCATTCCATGTATCAAACTCCTTTGGCATCTTCAGAACCATGGGAAGACTCGGTCCATCATCGGTACCACGAGCAACCTATAATATGCAGCACATGTATTGGATTGTGATTTGTGATTGGGACACTGATGTTGCACTAGAATTTGTATTTACTCTTTGTTATGAGACAAACTTACTGTGATCATGACGCTTTTCTTGAATATGAGTGGTGATATGAACACCCAAAATATGTCATACAGAAATGCACTGACAAGAAGGGCTGATGCAACCTAAAAACAATCTCAAGTACATCAGAGAGGTCTACAAGATTATTACAATTGCCAAACTTACTACACCAACGTAATATATATGTCCATGATGATCTTACTTTTATATTTGGCAGATGGACCACTTGCAATACAAGAATCATCATACAGATGCCCTGAATGAGAAGAACCATCTCAGTAAAAATGAGTAGTACTCTATATCCAGAGAATGGATTATTCATTCATTTGGAACACAAACACATCATACCATGAGGTTCTGACCAACCCAAGCAAACGGTGAATTCTGATGTACAGCCCAATAGATAACAATGATTAGGGCTACCGGTAAGACAAGAAGTGTCACCACACTCACGTCCCCTATGGCAGGAAGCTTTACTTTTGCATCACGACACCGTGCACATGCTCTGTGCACATCAATTTTGCAGCAGTTAGACCAGCAAACAAGAACCATCTAAATCAATGGTACAACAATGCAAAAGATTTAGTTTCAGTGATCATACCTTACAATGAGACTTGAGGCAACATAGTGCAAGCCCTGAAAAAAGTACAGGAGCCATCAGAAAAGGGATGAAATAGTGCATATTATTCCATTGATCAACCGAGCCAAGTTATCTCAGATTGGGCACGCACCTGAAGACCACCGAGGCAGAACAGCACAACCAGCAACCATGCAGACCAGGTGGACTTGAAGAAGAACAGGAACAGCAGGACAAGCGATGCGGTGACAACGAATACAAGCGCGGTTTTTGTCTTCAGTTCCACGACTTCAGATTCAGCAGCCTCTTCTCCACCCAGCGAAGGGGCATTCTTATCCTAGAAAGAAGACAGTTGCCTGATTAGAGCCACGTTGTAAAATCGTCCATTCATTTCAATGGAAATGCATATGATATGATTGTTATGATTGTTGCTTGTATTATCAGGGGCCAATTGGCCAGTATATATACACAGTACAAGTTACAGATAAGGAAACCAGTAACAGATAAAGAAACCAAATAAATCAAATCATATCTCTAATATTATATCTCTAACACCCCCCCCCCTCAAACTCATGGTGGATCAACAACACTGAGTTTGGAGAGGTAGAAGCCGTGCTGTGCTCGAGTCTGGGCCTTCGTGAAGAAATCCGCTATCTGAAGCTCTGAAGGCACATACTGAAGAGCAATCACCTGATCCTGCACACAAGACCTCATGAATGAAGCATCAACACCAATATGCTTGGTGAGCTCATGCTTCACAGGGTCACGGGCAATACTGATAGCACCTGTACTGTCTGACAAGAGAGGAGTCGGTGTAATGTGAAACACCAAAATCCTCAAGTAACCACCGTAGCCAAGTAATCTCTGCCAAGAGAGCCATAGCTCGCAACTCACCTCTGCACTCGAACGGGACACTGCGATCTGCTTTCTTCGTCTTCCGTGCAATAAGCGAACCACCAAGAAAAACACGATGAAGCGAGATAGACCGCGATCGGAGGATCGCCGCCCAAGTAGCATCCGAATAAGCTGAAGTCAGTAACGAGTGGAGCGTGGAAAGAAGAGACGGCGAGAGATAGTCCCACAAAGGTATCGCAGAACTCAAGAAGGTGGTCAGAGTGGACTGAGTGGGAGCGAAACAAACCGACTCGAAATGTGGATGGATAAGTGATATCCGGACGAGTAACAAAGAGGTAGACAAGACTCCCAACAAGATGACGATAGCGAGTCGGATCGTAAAGAGGCTCGCCATCGAGGGTCGGAGGTGAACATTGAGCTCCATAGGAGTCTCAACAGACGCCGATCGATGAGGGAGGCGCGATCAAGAAGATCCTGAATATACTTCTCTTGGGACATAAAGAAACCATCTGGAGTGGAAGTAACCTCAATCCCAAGGAAGTAACGAAGAGGACCAAGATCCGACATAAGGAACTGCTCACTAAGACGAGCCTTGACAAAGGCAATGTACTCAGAATCATCTCCGGTAATGATCATATCATCAACATACAGAAGAAGAAGAATCCACCACGAGGCGAAGTGTGGATAAAGAGCGGGATCATGATCACTTGCTGAAAAACCAAAGCAGCGAGTGACCACGAGGAGAAGCGTTCAAACCGAGCACGAGGGGCTTGCTTAAGGCCATAGAGAGAGCGGCGAAGCGGCATGACCATGCCCTCGAGAATGAATACCCAGGTGGCGGATGCATGTAGACCTCCTCACGCAACTCGCCATTAAGAAAGGCATTCTTGACATCAAGTTGAGAAACAGACCAGTGGCGAACAGACGCCACCGAAAGAAGAGTGCGGACAGTGGTCATGTGGGCCACAGGAGCAAAAGTCTCGTCGTAGTCACGACCATGCTCCTTGCTGGAAGCCACGAGCAACAAGACGCGCCTTATAGCGCTCAAGAGAGCCATCGAGCGAGTCTTAATCTTATAGACCCACTTACATGTGATGGGACGAGTGAGATGGAAAAGGAACAAGATCCCAAGTACCAATGCGCTCGAGGCGACAATCTCCTCGGCCATGGCATGCGCCACTCGGGATGAGTAATAGCATCCGGTGGGAGGCGAGCTCACAAGTAGATGCACCAAAAAAAAGCAAAAGCGGGCGGGGGTCGAATCGATGGCGATCGCGTGGGCGTAGCGAGGAGAAGACGGCCCATCAGGAGAAGATGAATCATCAGAAGAAGATGAAACATCAGGGGAAGTGGGCTCATCTGGAAGATCCTCAATACGAGGTCGACGAGTGTAGACGAGTGTAGTGGGGGGAGCCTGAGGAGCCGCAGGAGACGAAACAGGCGGCGACAATGGCGGAGAGGCCACAGGAGAAATATGTGGAGACGAGATAGGTGTATCTGGAAAGGTCAAAAAAGACAGAGACTCCACAGAGGAAGTCGAAGGAGAGACAGGACGTGGGTAGAAGGGACGAGACTCGTCGAAAGTCACATCCCGAGAAATCCGCATCCGTCGACCAACAGGATCCCAGCACCGATAGCCCTTGTGCTCGGCACTGTACCCCAGAAAGACACACTCAATGGACTGAGCAGTCAGTTTGGTGCGTTCTCGAGGGGCGAGAAGAACATAGCAAACGCAGCCAAACAGACGAAGGGCAGAGTAGTCAGGAAGGAGACCACAGAGACGCTCAATAGGGATTGCGCCCTGAAGAGCAGAAGAAGGCTGGATGTTGATGAGATAGGTGGCAGTGGAAACAGCCTCCGCCCAAAAATGAGGTGGAATAGAGGCGGCAATCATCAGTGCACGAGCCGACTCAAGGAGGTGACGATGCTTGCGCTCAGCAACACCATTCTGAGCATGAGCACCAGGACAAGAGAACTGGGCGAGAGTGCCCTGCTCAGCAAGGAAACTGCGCAGGTGATGAGAGAGGTACTCGCCAGCAGAGTCAGCACGAAAGACACGAATAGGAGTGGAGAACTGTGTGCGAACCATAGTGGCAAACTGTTTATAGATGGACAAGACCTCACGACGAGAAGACATGAAATATATCCAAGTGTGGCGAGAGAAATCATCTATAAATATGATATAGTATCGATGACCCCCTTTCGAAACGAAGGGAGCCGGACCCCAAACATCAGAATGAACAAGATCAAAAGGACGTTGAGACACTGACTCACTATGAGGATAAGGAAGTCAAGTTGTTTGCCTAACTTACGTACGACAATGTAGAGACACGTCTCTGAGATGCAGACCCGTGAGACCACGACGAACTAAAGATGACGAGAGAGCCACACAGATGGCCAAGACGGTGATGCCATTGTTGGAAAGAGCCGGTGAGCGGAGTGGCGAGGCGGAGAGACCGGCGGCGACGGTGGCGTGGGAAGGAAGGTGAAGCCACCAAGCTCCCAGAGGCGCTACGAGTCAAGGCGCCGAGGGCGAGAACCAACCAGAGCTCCGTGTGGCGTTCTGAACACAACAAGAGTCGAGTCGAGAATGATCCGACAACCAAGGTCGATGTCTGTCCGTGAGAAAGAAGTCTGCATGGTTAGGCGAGGAACATGAGCAATGAAGGAACATGAAAAGATGAGTTGCTAAGAGGTCCTCGACCGAGACGAAAGAGAGGTACCATCGCAGTAAGAACACCGGCGGGGAATCAAGAGGTGTAACAAAAGATAGAGTGGAAGAATCGGAAGTCATGTGGAAGGATGCTCGGAATCAAGGATCCATGGGGAGGTACACATGCGTGTAGGAGGTGGTTTCTCGATGCTCAAGAGTCGGTCGCAGAACTGCGAGAACACGCCGAGGAAGAACTCAAGCGGCAAGCGATCGTCGAAGTCGGCTATCTCACCTTTCGGTGAGAGAAAATGCGGAAGTAGTCGATGCAGACGTCGTTGTAGAAGTACCGGTGCGAGTGCTAGGAGAAGAACGGCGTGAAATATGCCGCTGCTTCTTGTAGCACTGAGACTCAATGTGGCCGATCTTGTCGCAGTAGGAGCAGCGAGGACGACCACCGCCGGATGGAGGGCGGCCACCACCACTGTGGCGATCGGCCGGAGGAGGCGCGATCAAGCGTGAAGTAGTCGATGTAGCAGGTGTACGGGCGGCGAGCACGGAGGGGAGTGGCATCAGACCAGCACCACTCAGACGAGTCTCCTCTGCACGTATCTCGGTAAGGGCCTCGAGAAGAGTGACACGAGGGTGACGTGCAAGTAGCTGGGCACGCCTCGCTCGAACTTCGGGGCGGCGAGTAAGGAACTCGTGACACGCTGAAACTCCAGTCGTCACGGACGACCAAGCGGCATGAGCAGGAGCGGCGGCCAAGGTGCGAAGAGAGTCCGATTGGCGCTGATGCGGAACTCGGCGTAGAAGGCGTCAATAGTAGCATCACCTGCTGAGAGTGCTCTGACGAACTCTCGACAAGTAGAGGCATCTCGGAGGGTTCGTAGCGCGCTGTCGAAGATGAGTCCACATCCGGACGGTATGAAAATCCACAATCTCGTAAGAAAATCGAGGTGAACACTCGCGATGAAGACAGCAGCAGCTCGAGCGTCGTCGTCACACCACTGAGTGTAGGTAGTCAAGCGATCCATGTAGGAGTCCAGAGCCTCTTGGTAGGCAGAGGCAGCCTTCTCATCGCAAGGGCCAGACTCAATAGCGACCTTGTCACCGTCGGGAAGCGCAGAGCGTAGGCTCCGTCGGAGGAGAAGGGCATGGCGGGCAGGTGACATCGCCAGAGAGGACGCCCCAAAGACGAAGACCGCGCATATGGATGCGCATATGAGACACGAAGTCGGTGTAGTTAATACCGTCGAAGATCACCGGGCAGCGAGGGAGGGAAACGGTGCCCATTGGTAGGCGGCGCTGGACGGCGCGGCGACCAAGACAACGAGGTCTAACAGGCGGCGCTGGACGGCGCGGCGGTTAGACCAACGTTTTTTGGAACTCCTTTAAAAGGCAGCCGGGCGGCTTTTAATCGCCCATCGCTGAAGCGGCGGGAACCCTAACTAGGGTTTCCCTTTGTGACCGCCGCGTGATGGCGGCGGCGACCGGACAATGGCGGCCGGGGGCGACCGGTGACGGCGGCGGCGCCCGGCTTCTCGGCGGCAATGGGGGCCAGCGGAGAGCGACGGCGGCAACCTCGGCGGCGCATGGAGGAGCCGGATCCGGGCCGGGGGCGCGGCGGCGGCTCCGAGATCAAGCGACCCAGCGCGGCGGCGGCGGCGCGGCGAGTGCGGCGGCGGCGGCTAGAGGGCGGCGGCGGCGGCAACCTCACCGCGGCGGCGGCGGAGGCGCTGTGGACGCGCCGAGAGCGACGGTGACGGCGGCAACCTCCGGACGACGCAGCGGGAGGAGCGGATCCGGAAGCGCGCGACGGGCCGAACGCAAGGAGGCCGGCGTGCGGCGCAGAAGAGGAGGCCGGCGTGCGGCGCAACGGGAGGAGGCCGACGTCGGGACGACAAGCGACGGAAAATCCAAAACCTAGGTAGGCTCTGATACCATGTTATGATTGTTGCTTGTATTATCAGGGGCCAATTGGCCAGTATATATACACAGTACAAGTTACAGATAAGGAAACCAGTAACAGATAAGAAAACCAAATAAATCAAATCATATCTCTAATATTATATCTCTAACAATGATCATGCATTTTGTTGATCATCCTCCTTTTCTCCAAAATGAGGTTTCAGAGAGAAAAAAAGAAACATTATAAAAATTCCTGTCAAATCCATGCAAGCATATACCTCGTCGCCGACGACGACTGCAGTCCAAACAGATGCACAGGCCACGGCCCCGACAGCCATCAGCCAGAGGAAAGGTATGGCGCCGTCGAAAGACGGCTTCTCTGGCGAGTACATCAGAATGTCCACTGCAAATTAAGCGCCCATTTGAACGATTTCCACAAATTAATGGTCAGAATCACGTTAAACAAAACAACTGCAAGAAATTAATAATCCAGCTCTCACCTTTTGACAGGTCCTCTATGCCTGAGAGGATCTTAAAGCCTGCAGATCGCGATACCATCACGATCGGGATGGTGATGTCAGGGACCGTGTCGTTCACGGTGCAGACCATCTTCTGCAAATCTGCGCGAACATCTCCATTGGTTTTGCTTGCCACGAGACTCCGTGCATGCACAGTTAATGGGAATGCAGATGGCAATGCATTAATTACACAACTGACCGTCCACGTCGTTGATGAGGAGCAACGCCGCCGCCCCGCTGGACTCCGCCGTCTTCGCCTTCTCGAGGAACGTGCACTCCCCGCGCTCCGCCACAGCGATGGAGTTGGCTAGCTGCAGTTAACGGAAATGCATGCAGCTCAATTGTTTGTGCCATTTCTCTTCTTCTTTTTTTTACTTTTTTTTTTGGTTTCTGCCACTTGAAGTGCATGCATGTCAGGTCAAGAACTTCAGAATGGTGTGATGTAAGAGAGAGATTGGAGAGATTGGCGTTGGTCGGTGGATGAGAAATTGAGAATGGTTACCTGGGTGGTTGACTTGGCGCAGCTGGTCCTGGGGCTGGGAACCACGGCCTGCAGCTTCTGGCTGTCGGAGGCGGTGGCCGGCAGCATCTCGCCGAACCTCGCGGTGATCCCCGTCAGGCTGTTCCTCTCGTCGCCGTCCACCCAGTACATCACTTTCACCTGCATGCATGCACAAGCACAAATGGTTCCAATTAATTAATTCTCGACCGGTTCGTGTTTCCTTCCCTGACGTACCTCAATACGTACATACCTTTTGGAAGGGATTGTCGCAACCAGGGAACTTGGGCGAGGTGCCGTCCTCGAAGTCCGAGTCGTCGCCGGCCGCGGCCGGCGCCCGGCATGCCAGGAGGAGGACGCAGAGGAGGAGAGCGAGGCTGCCGCGGCGAGGGGAGTATGTGATCGCCATGGCTAGCTAGCTTGGCCGGCCGCGCGCGAGGAAGCCGTCGATCGGACGTAATGCATGCAAGTCCCCGCAATAACCCGCATGTCTAGGCGCCTTTGTGGTATTGCTAGTTAACGCGTACTATTCTTGGGTGGCTGCCATTCATCCCGTACCCCGATGTTCCCGGATTTCGCGAATTCGCATGAATGTTTGGTGTTTTCAGGTGTACTCACTCACCGTCAGACAAGTGGTGTGATCCTCCTTGGGGATCGATTAATCTTTGTGTTTTTTTTTACAGTTTAGAGTTTCTAATGGTCAAATTCATTTTCACTATCCATTATTCATCCAAGTAAATTTTTTTAGAGGAATTCATCCAAGTAAGTAAACGCGCGTTAAACATACAAATTAATGGGCTTACTCTGGCGCAATTAGAGCCGGCCCACCCGGCAAATCCTCAGGCCTGGAAGTCATTGTTTGGGAACTACTGCAACCACGAAACGAAACGAAACGGGGCTCGTCGGTTTTGAAATTCCATGTCTCGTCGTCCTCTCGCCCTCTCGGCACTCCTCTCCCGCCTCCGCGTCTGCGGCTCCGCCTCCCACGCACTCCAATGCCACGCCCTCCTCCTCACCTCCGGCCACCTCGCCACCTCTCCGATCCGACTCTCCAACCTCCTCCTCCTCGCCCTCGCCTCCGCCTCCGCCTCCGCCCACGCAGACGCCGTCTTCGCCCGCGGCCTCCCGGAACCCGCCTCCCGCCATCCCTTCCCCTGGAACACCCTCATCCGCCTCCACGCCCCCACGAGCCCCCGCACGGCCCTCCACTACTTCGCGCGCATGCGCCGAGGCGCGGTGCGCCCCGACGCCTACACCTTCCCCGCCGTCCTCAAGGCATGCGGCTGCGCGCCCGGCTGCGGAGTCGGGTTATTGGTGCATGCCGAGGCTGTTAGGAGGGGGTTGGACGGAGACTTGTTCACGAGTAACGCCCTCGTCAGCCTCTACTGTAGGATCGGGGACTGCCGTTCCGGGAGGAAGGTGTTCGATGACGGCGTGAGGGACCTCGTTTCGTGGAACTCCATGGTGGCGGGGTACGTTGGATGTGGGGAGGTGGAGCTGGCGCAGGAGCTGTTCGACGAAATGCTGCAGAGGGATGCGTTCTCCTGGGCCACCATGATCAATGGGTACGGGAAGCGGGCGGGAGGGGTAGACCGTGCGCGCGAGTTGTTTGATCAAATGCCTGATAGGGATTTGGTGTGCTGGAACTCCATGATTGATGGTTATGCCAGGCATGGAAGGATGGGTGAGGCGAGGGTACTGTTCGAGGATATGCCTGATAGGAATGTGATCTCGTGGAGTGTTGTCATCGATGGGTATGCCAGGTGTGGGGAGCCGAAGGAGGCTTTGGAATTTTTTCAGAGGATGCTGAGGTGTGGTATCAGGCCTGATAGGGTTGCTGCAGTTGGGGCTATCACGGCTTGTGCACAGCTGGGCGCTCTGGAGCAAGGCAGGTGGCTGCACTCTTACTTGGAGAAGAAGAAGGTGTTGTTCGATGTTGTGGTGCGGACAGCTCTGATAGATATGTACATGAAATGTGGCAGCTTGGATCTTGCCATGTTGATCTTTGAAAGCATGCCTGACAAGAGTGTGGTCACTTGGAATGTTATGATTGTTGGACTCGGAACTCATGGTAACGGACTTGACGCTGTCATGCTTTTATACCAAATGGAGGCTGAAGGATCACCAATGGATGATCTTAGTGTGCTTGCCGTGCTGACTGCTTGCACGCATGCTGGGTTGGTCTCAGAGGGTTTAGGGATATTTCACAGAATGAGGAAAGATTTTGGGATAGATCCTAAGGTAGAACATTATGGTGCATTGGTTGATCTCCTTGGCCGTGCTGGACGTTTAGATCAGGCTAGGCATGCCATAGAGACAATGCCCATGGAACCAACTCCCGAATTATGGGGATCTCTTCTTGCTGCCTGCCGAAGCCATAGGTGTGTTGAGCTGGCTGAGCTGTCAGTTGAACGTCTAGCGAGTCTTGGAGCAGATGACTCTGGAGTCTATGTTCTTCTGTCCAATATCTATGCTGATGAAGGAATGTGGGATCATGTTTTGAGGATTAGGAAATTGATGAGTGCTGAAGGGATGACAAAGGACATTGGACTGAGTGTGATTGAGGTGGATGGACAAATCCACGAGTTTGTGAATGGAGGTAGTTCGCATCCTTATACGGATGAAATTTACTTGATGCTGTGGAATTTATCTATCATGGCAGCATCTACTTGATTGCTCTGTTGCACACCAAATTTGTTGGATCCTTCATAGTGATGTCTGTTGATTTAACATTCTTGACATGAGACACTATAATGCTGAGGGAGCTCTTGAAAACTCTGTAACTCCCTCTAGTTCACAAAAACTAAGTCGTTTTGGAATATATGCAGTCAAATTTTGGAAACTTTGGCTTATCGGTATTTTTTTAGATATTTAGATTAGATACATGAAAATCATATGTTTAGATTCGTCTCGAAAAGTACTTTCATAACATTATAATCTTATTGGGTTTTACAAATATATTACAACAGTAATTAATGATCAAAGTTGCATTTTGGGAACTGTGTTGATATCCAAAACGGCTTGTTTTTGTGAACTGGAGGGAATGTATCCTAAGGAACTCTGAAGCTACTTCTCATGATGAACATTTTTGCAAATGTGAGTTACCTGACAATTCAAACAAAAAAGGTAATCAAGTATTTACATTGTTGCCTTATTTGGGTCCATATTCCAGTTGATCCTCCTTAATAATGCCCAGCCTCCTTGGTTTCAGAACATGCAGTGCTTGGTTGGAATTTTGCTTATTTCCTAAAGGATTTTGGAGATAGCAACATAATAAAAAAAGCATCTGGTAGTTAAGCAACCTGATGGAAGCGAGCTACTTTCCAAGTTCTATCAACTTACAGTCCGAGCAGGTGCTTAGTTACTAGCACGGTGGTCCATCCTACTATTTTTATTCATTTTGCTTGCCTTGCGACTGATTGAAGGTTCCCAAACACAGATATCTTGAGTATCCATGGTGTGGTCCATTCTGTTCATTTTGCTCGATTTACATGCACCGTGGTAAATAAAATTTGAACTTTGAAATTGCACCTGCAAACATTTGGTTTATGAAGAAGCTCTATTTGAACCTGCTGATTTTTACCACTTCTTTCAGCCAGTTTAAAGGGTACATTGGAAACAGTTTGGGCCAACCACTTGCTGGTTATGGGATTTTCAAACTGATTTCAGGCTGAACAACAAGTTTGGTCGTAATTAAGAAGTCTTTGCACCTCTTTTGTGTTGGTCTTTTACATCATCCGAATTAAGACATGGATCTCAGATTGAAGACTGAAATCGTCGAGATAGTATGCTGTCAAGATAATATACAGTCAGTTACTTCTATCTACTTTCTACATTTCGTTTAGTAATTATTGACTTACTGTTGATTTATTACTATGCATTGAATGAGAAAAGTGGAATTCAATTGATCGTGCAAAATATAGCATGAACCAGAAGTACTATCAAGTATCAACGCACCAAAAATGCAAATACTGAACCATGTTCTCTTTCATATTTCAAATTCATTGCTTTCCACATTACCAATCTGTTTTGGATATCCGCTTGGCCTCACTACCTGACCCTAAATATTTACCTGGATGACCATTTGCAAATTTCACAAGCAGCATGACTTGCCTGATGAAACAATCATATTAGGTAACTTGGTGATGTGAAAATGGTTGGCCATGCTTTTGGTGACCTGTATGCTCCCGATCTAGAAGCATGCTCTAGTTTAGATTAGATTGTAATGACATTAATAACGATGAACAGCATGGAGATACGAAGGTGCTGCAGCCTGCAGGAGTGCAGGGCCACGATGTCCACTGCTGTGGTCACGTCAACCTTGGTGGATGACCCGTGTGTCATCCTATGCTGGGTCCGACGCAGGCATTTTGTGCCATGCAAAAAAAAAGAGAGAAAAAGCTCGAGATGGATCCTCCCGCTTACTTCCATGTGAATGCCTGCTTCCTTGCATGCAGGACCACCACACAGGGAGCAACTATGACCTCTTCTTGTTTTCTTAAGAAAAATGGTGACGTCATTCTACCGCCAAAGAGTAGCTAGGGCCACTACATGGCAGCTTTTTATTCCTCTCAGTGAGGCATATCATATGCATCTTCTCTCTTGTGTCACTCTCTGAATACCATTCTATTCATCTCTTTTTTTCTTCTCATTGTCTTGTTAGGAGATCTATATGCATGCTGGTCCTGAAACCATTTGAAGCTACAATAGGAATAAGTGGTAAAGTTGCTATCTTCACGTGTAATCATCTGTCAGCAAAGTGTGATTTACTTGCTTGCAGAGTTTGTCTGCATTATTGCACGTCTGGTAAGTTATAACCCTTGAGGAGTTGAGGTTTATGATTTTATTTGGTTAGGAAATTATTTATTTCAAACATAACTACCCTTTTTATGTGTGAGCGAGCCTTTACATGAGACATGGCTTACCTCTATCGTTAGACATGTTTCTCACTGAATGTCTCTGGCGATTAACTAAATATTGTTTAAACAGGCATGACTAAGCACCATACCTGTCAATCTCTAAAGGATTCCAAGAGTTTTGCTGTAATTAACTTATTTTAAATACGTGTCATGGTGTTGGGTGAAGCACTATAGGATTTTGTGAGCCCTACTTGTTGTGATGCATCTTAGGTTGCCTATTGGTCAAATGGACTTACTAAAGTAACACATGGCTCCGCAAGGAACTGTGTCATCCTGCTCGTAATCTACACCAGTTGCAGACACAACTCTGAGGGGCATGTCATGCACAAGCAGAACTTCAATATAGGCCTATAGGGTGAGCAGAACTGTAGTAATCTACAAAGTCAAAGAGAACAATGCTAACGAGCGGAAAGTAGTGCCTGAACGTCACTGCATAATTCATGAATTACTCTAGGAGTGTCCCGTTGTGCAAGTGTCCTTGCCCCTCGGGTAAAAAGATCTATAGCTAATAAATGTTCCCTATTGAGACAAATCCTCGACAAATCTTTTGTTGAATACATACAAGGCACCCTGCAGGCTCTCTGCTTGCAAAATAAATGCTCATGGTACAAGTATGAAGTCATACTTGTCAACTTAAGTTAGAGATGTGCATGTGATGGTCTGCTACTTTTTCCCCTCAGACATATCTGCTCAGTTAAATTTAAAACCTGAAATCTGCTTTGCTGAAAGAACGCAGTCTGCACAAAAGTTATATTTTTGCTTGCCCTTAGTCGTCGTCATCTTTCTTCCGTGATTTGTCTAGATGAATGTTCTGCTCCTTTGTACGGGTGGTTGTTACCATGGAAAGAGGCATGGCACAAAAGCCCATGTGAACTGAAGATGCCCAGAATGGAGTAGGTGCTGTGAAACTTCAGGTGGAACACAAGAACATTTACAGCATTTATACACATTAAAGGGTCAGCACAGATGGAGGTCAACAGTACCAGAAGATCTAGCCTAGAGCTCCAAGACTGTTTATGCAGAAGACTACATCGAGGTCTGTTCCTAGACTTAGTGCATTGGTGCCATGGGTTAACAACGAAACTGGTTATCTACACACATAAGCTTCTCATTTCAAACTTCGGGGTTCAAAATTTCTGGCCATTTACTTCCAAAATTACTAGTCCACAAACTGAACTAAACATCTTAAAGTACAAAATGCTCCTCCAGTCCTCTACTAGCTAGCCCCTTTTTTTTTTAAAAAAAATGAAGCCTTTTTAACATAGAAAGAGAATAAAAGGAAAATAAGAGGAAAATGAAAGCAAACTACTACCCTACCCTCCACTAAGACATATCATAACATAGAAGCTCCTCCCGATTATTAAATCACCTGTGGCAAACACACTTGTAATGGTAGGCACTATTCATGGGGTCATTTGCATCCACCGGGACTTGCTCGGCAGTACACCTGAATCGACACCCCCTGCACTCGTTGTAGGTACATATTGGAGCGGTCGAACCAATCAGCATTCTCCTTGTGTAATTGGGCAGTTTCTCCTTGTTTAGACCCTAATGTCAAGCATGTGAAGACCATGTTAATTATAGCTGCTTTAGGATCTTTACCCACTTTCTGGGTTAACTTTGGTATTCATGCTTTTTTGCTCTTGTTCCGAAGGCTCTTACTAGTGTAGGGAGTAACGAGAGCGAGGCAAGAGGCTACCATTTCCTCCTACCAAAAGCTGCATAGACTGCTATACAGGATACAGCACGCAGTTGCAGCTGCTACCGTTCTCTGCTACCAAAAACTCCATAGACAGCTATGTAGTACTCCAGGCAAGTTGACATTTAGGGAAAACTTTCTTCACAGACGTATATAAAAAGAAAGTGAAGAAAAGTAAATGATATTCTTTATCAAGTGCTGCAAGCCTTTGAAAGTAGAGCACTCATAAGAACATCACTTAGTAATGGCTAGATGACATATGTACCTTCACGTTCTCTTGCAAATCTTTATGTTCTCCAGGTAATCGTTGGCGGGGATATTGTTCTCCATAATCTGCACCTTTACAGCAAATTGAATTTAAACAAGTGAATACAAAGTGAACAGATGCAGAGCAAAAAAGAGTAAAACAAGCTACTCTTATGCAAGAGGAGACATAGCACTCAGTACTTGTACAAAGGGGGTGGGGTGGGGGGAACCTGAGATGCTACCATGGTGAGCTTGGTTGCAAAGAGCATGACCGATAAGCAGGCAAGAGAGGAGGAAGAAGAAGAGCAGGGAGTTTGAGGTAGTTGTGGGGCAACCATTGGCCATAACCCTTCTTCAAATGAGCAAATGGATTGGGAACGGGAGGATGGTGGTATGCTTGGATTAGAGAAACAACATAAGGGAGCAAATGCTAGAAGCTATATAGATGGAGACTGGTGCAATACTGCAATGGCTATTGTGTGTGCCCGCCCCTGTGGCTCTGCTCATGCCTAGCATATGCATATCCCTGTGCCATACCATGCAGACAATGATATAGAGAGGGAACAGTGGGGACTGCGGAGACCACCAGGTGGCTCCTCTCTCTCGTATGCACGCGCACACGGGATGACAGAGGCGTCTGAAAGTTAGCCGTCCTTCAATTATTCACATTGCATCACCTTGTCCGCTACACATGTGCTTCTCTGCATCTTATTTCCTGTATTCCATTTTGAACGTAAGAAGTCAAATACTATTCTTCATTAGCCATTTAGTTCAACCTTTTTGTTCCTTTTGTTCTACAGAACCAGGACATGTAGAAAGGGGGGACAATTGTTTGTGCCAATCATAGAATATCAAAGCGGCGGATACGGTACGAAAAATCTAAGCGGGAGGGGTGAACTTATTCAGTGGAACAAGATGCTCCAAGGAATTAACCAGTTGTTTGGGATGGTGACGGTGATGAAAGAAGAGGGGAAGCACACAGGTACGGCGTGTCATTTCTGAACATGTAAAGGTGTGTGAATGCCGGAGGAGGGTGAGAAAGCAGGGGGTTGGAGGTGTTTGGATTCTTCATTTCTGCCTGCCTATCCTAGCTCTTGTTTTGTTCATCACTGTCACACAGTCACTCAACACGCCGGCATGGGCTGCACCTGGATTTTGGAACAATATTCAGAGCCGTACCATGCACAGTCTGGTGATTTCTCGTAGAAAGCAATTGTTGGAAGCTCTGGATCTGCGATGCATCGGTTTATTTTTTATGTGCTTCTCACTTTCCTGAAATTGGCCGTGGATATGGGCGGTATTCAGCTGTTGCTGCTTTCAGTTTCAGAGCAGTTACCACTGGGAGATGCCGATAGTCACGAGACGGCAACTGCGTCAAAAATGGCCAAATGTGATTGATTGGTAACCAAGCGGACACCGGTAGGCTGCATACTGCTGGTTATCCGAGTCAGGACATATTGGCAACGAAGCATTCAGCGTGTTAAAATTTACCTGCGAGGATTTACTGAATTTATTTTCACTAATCGAGAACACTGTAGATATCTGATCTGGCCCCCTAAATGCTGCACCAGTAGGAGCATAAAAGTAAGTGTGTTCAAAATTGAGCAATGTTTATGAAACTTATGGCTCGATCTGTGATTTCGATTTTCTACCATGGATTTTTTGCTGAGGTTCGTGTAGATCAACGGTTGTCGGCATCGGAGGGGCGTGGCGCTGGCACTACAGGCGCAGGTGGTTCACCCGACTATACAACATTTTGCGAATGTTCGCTGTGCAATTACGCAATAGCGGGGTACAATAGCAACAGGCAACGCTCCCTCCATATATTTGGTGAGATTAAAGGAGACCTTGCTCTCTTTTTAAGGCAGGCAAATTAAGAGGCAGGATTTATCGGATCAGACAAGGCGGCAAATTTTATTATTGCACCACGGTTGAGGTAGACGGTGCGCACCGACGACATACGAGAAGCACAAGATCAGGATAGCATGACTAGCACAATACATCAGCCAGCCGATCGATCAGAACGAGAACTGGAAACAACAAAACAAAGCAACACACCACACGACGACCTAACAGATCGAACACAAGTAAACGATGGCTACTGAGCTAACCGACAAGTGCATGCACTCGATCAGCTCGAAGCTCGCCACCAGCTACTTGCACGAGGTCGGCGCCCCGGGGAGGCTGCACTTGGACGGGATCTGCATGGCGCGGTTGCCGTCGATGTTGCTCGCGTACCGGAGCAGGCTTTTGTTACGGCAGAGGCACATGAAGTCGGCTTGCCTCACCGCGTCGCAGCACTTTTGCCCCGGCGTCGCCTCCGTGCTGCCGGCCGCGCAGTACGACCGGCACGCCTCCACGGCGGCCTGGTCGATGCCGCAGAGCCCGGCCCCGGCCGCGTCCGCCGCGGCGAGCAGCGCCAACAGCGCCGCGGCGACGGCGGCGTTGCTCATCGCCTTCCTCCCGGCCATAGGGTCGATCGATCGGATCGATTGGCTTAGCTAGCTCTAGCTACGTACGTAGGCACAGAGGCTGATCTGCGCTAGCTACCTGTGTGGTTCAGGCACTTGTTAATTTGTGTCTGTAGCGTACCCACTTATTGTAGATGTTTATATAGCGTGGGGATAGCGTGGCCCGTGACGTGCATGTGCTCGCGCGCTTGTCTCCATTAGGTGTGCTGGCCAGTCACGGGTAAGCTAGATCGAATCGTCGGCACCAAGCCATTAGCCATGCACGCACGCACGTACATATATACGTAGAGATACTGCCTACGTACTGCAGTGTAACATTCATATTTTCAAAAGACAATTGGATTTTGGTTTTCAAAATTTCAAATTGAAATTTCTTGTAATTCCATCCATACCTTGTTTTTGGGCCCCGATTTGGCCTAGCTCCCCCTTGGCCCGGCCCAACCACCGCGCGCTGCCTGGACCTCACTTCTCCTCCTCTTCCGGCGCCACCACCGCACGTTGCCACCCGGAACCCCCTCCCCCCCTTTTTCTCCTTCTCCTTCTCCTTCGACCCACGCCCGCCGCACCCGGCCGACAACTCCCGCCGCTCGGTCGCCGCCTCGCCCAGCGTGCTCGCGCCGCCGCCAAGACCTCCCCTGCCTCCTCCCACGCGTCGTGCGCTCCTCCTTCCCACCGGCCCTTGCCCCTTGCTTCCCCCTCGACTATTTAAGCGCTCGCTCCTCTTCTTCTCCTCCCCACTCGCCTTCTCCCCCAGAGTCGAAGCTCCCTCGCCTCGGTCGCCGTCGCCTCCGCCCCCTTCCCCTCCGCCTCCCGCCACTGCCGCCCTCGCTCCCGAGCCGTTGTCGCCTTCGCCTCCGGCTTCCTCCTAGCGCCACCCACACCCCCTCCTTCCTTCCCACGCCGCCGCTGCCGCTCGTGCGCCCCCTCCTCTCCCTCTCCCTCTCCCTCTCCCTCCCCCTCCCCCTCTCTTTCTCCGCGCGACGGAGAAGACAAGGCAACGCGTCGCAGCCCTTTTAACCACGTCGCGCGACTGACAAGTGGGCCCCACCGACTACAAGGCCCGTGTGGTCGACAGTGGGCCCCACCGCACTGCTCAGGGACCGTCTTGCGCGGCTTGCGTGGACTCGGTTCACGCACCATGCGGTGGATCTAGCACTATTCACATGCCACATGTTAGCGCTGGAAATTTTCTGGTTTTCTAATTTTTCTTTCAATTAAAAATCCATTTGAAAAGCTTCAAAAAAAATCATATCTCATTCGTTATAACACCAAAAATTATGAAACTTATTCCTAAAATTTTCTAAATTCAAGATCTTACTAATGGTACCGGTCTTGTTCATTTTGGAGTTCATTTGTTATGGATTTTATATTTATTTGCTCTCTTTATTGTTGTGCCTTTTTCCGGTACCTTCGTCCGACTAGGGTTTGAAGACACATGAGACATCCACTTCGATCAAGCTCAAGATTACCAAGACTCTACTGCCTTTAACCAAGGCGAGTCAATACTTTGATCATTTTGAGCCTACATTTTATGCAAATTATATTTATTTAAAATATCAAAATTACATGATTTAATTCTGTAATCAAATGTATGTTAAAGCTTAAGGTATTTAAACACACATTTGTTGATTAATTAATTATTATCCATCCTTTGATAAATTGAATCTCTCATTCCATGTCACCATGGTAAATATGTGGTAAATACTAGCATAGGTTGTCCTGATCATCATCTTTTAAACATGAAAGTGGTTTTGGCAGTCATTGTGGGTGAATGACTAGCGTGTTGTGGTAATTGGATTTTCCTCCCCAAAACCCTAAACGACTTACTAGTACCACATCTGGGCGGATGGAATGAGTGGTGGGTGCCGTCGTGCACGAGAGTGGTTGGTAGGTGGTATGAACCGTCTGGATGAATTAAGGACTTAATCTTGTCATGACCTCTCGTGTAAAACAAGTACAACCGCAAGTCTGCAAAGTGCAACTTGGTTTAGTAAAATTATTAAACCCTGAATGGCATCCCACTGGTCGGTGAGTGGAAGCGTGCAAGCGGCAGGATGTATTCCGGCTTGAAAGGGACACCGAGGTATGGTGCAGTTGCCAGCTGCGCTAGTCGTTGTGGCCGGGGCCAGCTGCACTAGTCGTTGTGGTGAACATCCTGCACAACTTATGGGCGTGGCCCGTATGGGTGAGATGACAGAAGGGGCGAGGTAGTTCGAAAAGTTACTGTGACAATCGCTCAACTGTATGACTACGGAATCATGTGGGGCAACAAGTACGATTATCTCTTGTGGGTACAGTATACAACCTCTGCAGAGTCTAAACTGTTTAAACAGCCGTGTCTACGGTCAAAGGCTGATATGGGAACTTAACTTGAGTTAATTCTATTTTAAAAACATTGTGGGTGGTATGACAATCAGGTCGGCTTATCTAACCTAAAGTTGGATTTTTCCTAAGCCGTCGAGCTCAGTGGTATGGAGGAGCGGAGGTAGCTCCAATCAAATGATGCATGTGTAGAGTTTCTGATGGAGGGAATCTCTACTGTTATTTAATATTGCACTTACTCTCTTTAATAAAATGCAAATTGGTTAAAATGCTAAGTCATAGGAATTTGTAATTATGATAATTGAAAAATGTTGCTTTAGCAAATAAAAGAACTCGAGCCACTCTTGTTAAGCCATACATGTATATTATTGCATCTTGTGTATTGGCTCGCGACCACGGAAGTTGTGCTCATTCTTGCTCTTCTCCCAAACCCTCCAGATGATGTGGATCAAATGGACTACACATACTATGAAAACCCTGAAGTCGACGAACAAGGAAACGATGAAGCGTAGTCTAATCTATAGTCTAGATCTCGCCTCAGTCTAAGTGGACTCGTTCGGTACTTGCGTACATCAGATATTATCCAACCCGTTGGGTAATATCTGTTGTACGCAGGTTACCCCAGTCACTTGCCTGTGGAGAGATGTGCTCTACCCCTTTTGCTTCCGTTGTAGTTACGTTACTTTTATGTAATGTAATCAATTTAGTTTGTCCGGCCTTTTTGTAAAACTTGGTCCAACGTGGTCTATGTCACTCTGAGATTGTAATATATTTAACGTCTTAAATTACGCTTTGTATGAATTGATGCAATAATGTGTCTGTAAGTGTTATCTACTGATTCAGATAATAACATAACGGTTTTACAGAGGATTCAGAATTAATAAATTCAAGTCCGACATGCAGTTACATGCGGTGGCAGTGCAGGCCGTACCAATGGGAAAGCCGACGGTAATTCCTGGCTGGATTTGGGCGTACGTATGTTGGAGTGTCATTTTGTGTCAAGTGGCCGTTTTTTGAAGTCGGGATGGTGTACACTGTTCAGAGTATGACGATGACAAGAAATGCGTGCATTGTCGGCAAATGAGACGCGGGGTTTACAGCGACGTATATCTGCATGTCTCGATCCTGATCTTTGGCTGATCATGATTCACGAGAACTTTATACACGAGCGCGAGTGCGTTTTCACTCGGAGAATTTCGTGAGGTCTCGTATTTATGGTAAAAATTGGTTGCATGGAACTGAATTTCTGTGTTCTTAGCTCTAGGGAAGACATTCAAATCTTATAGATATTGGTTGCAGGACACTGAGATGAGTATTATATTATCATTCGTTATTTCGGAGAGAGAAACACTATAAAATAACCTCTATACCCTTCCCTCTACGATGAGTGGGCCCGTGGTTTAGTGAAATAGAGAAGGCAAGAAAAATAGAGAGAGAGAGAAAAAAAACAGATGATTCCCAGTGAGGTGATGTCGCGAGCGAGGGCACACGGTGGCGGCGCTAGCGGCGAGCTGGGAGGCAGTCGAGGCACGGGCGACGGCGGTGACAGTGCTTTGCCGACGGCCTTTGGAAGGTGGTGTGCGCATGGGCACGACGACGGCGAGGGGAAGCCTTCGGGTCTAATGGCACGACCGGAGGTGGTTCGAGGCGGCAGGCGGCGACGACCGAAGCTAGAGAAGATGGGGCGGCGACCCACAGTGATGCATCGATCGAGGCGAGGTGGGTAATAGATAGAGGAGATTCGGGAACACATGGTGACACGAACAAAATGGCAAAGGACTCACCGGTGAGGGAGATCGAAGAGGTGTGCCGGCGATCGGACTTGGAGAAGATGACGCGTTCCGACGGCTTTGTTGCACGATTAGATGCAGGAGTTGAGGGGAAATAATCATGGGATGCTGGAACACGAGATGACATGGGTGGTTTTGCAACAATCTCAACGAAGACGGAGATCGGGTGGTGGAGTGGCGGCCAACTTCAAAGAAGATGATCGCGGTGCGGTCGTGTTCAGGCGAGAAGAGAGGGAGATGGGTGCTGGTTGTGGGGAGGGGGCGGCGGCGGTGGCACGGCCGGAGGCAGGAGACGGTGGTGCATTGGCGGCCCTGGGAGGCAGAAGACGGCACCGGCGGGAGGGGAAGAAGGGGAGAGAAGAAAAAATAGGAAAGGTGACAGAGGGCAAAACCGATATTTCGTGTGCTTTCTCTTTCCTATCATGACAGATAATAATATAATACTCACATCAGTGTCCTACAGCCAATGTCCACAATTTGACTTTTTTTTTTTGCCAAGACATGATTTTTTGGATGTCTATTATCTAAGGACACAAAAGTTCAATATCTTCTAGCCAATTTTGCTTATGTTTGCCTCCAGCATGTCTTTTTAAGTGTGTGTTAAGAGAGTACACTCGTGTGTGTGTGTGCATGTGGTGTACGTGCGTGTGCGTCTTCTTGTAATTTAAAAAAAAAATCCCTGTAATCGAAAAAAAAGAAGATTCAGGAGCATTATATATATGATCATCTGACACACACGTAGATGCACACACGCCTTATTTACTGCATACATTCTCACGTTATATTTTCCTTAATTTGTGGAAAAAATATCCTGTTCTGTACATATATACCCTACTTCAATTCCTTAACAACGGTAGGCGCAAACCCACAGTAGGCACCAAATCAACAAGAAAAATTATTAAAACAAGTATATCCGTACTTCTCTACCTATGTGGAAAATTTCAGGTCCAAAACCACTTTGGGTTAACAAAAAGACACAATTATGACAAATAATAAATCAAAAGAAAAAAAGAAAACGTCGCTACTCGTTGCAAAATTTATCTTATTTTTCTAACACACATTGAGTTTGAAGTTTAAAGGGTCTAACGATGACCACATTATATAAAAAACAATCAGAAATTTTCATGTTGTTTTTGTGCCCGGCCCCAACCAAAGCGGGGTTACATGATTATATTTGGCATGTATCAAGTGCAACAAATTATTAGGGTGTAATCATACAACCCGGTCGGTTGAGCCACCAAATTAACCTATTTTTTATTTTTTTAAAAAATACATGTACTACTCAATTTACTCTGTGGTTTTGGAAAGCACCTTGTTCGCTCTCAAAGACTATAAATTACCATATTAATCGGAGAAAAAGAGAAAAATATACACCGTCGAATGTAGTGAGTCCATGTTATAATGGTGCAAATTAATCAGATGTATATGGGGCTATTAAAGTAATATAAAAATACAATTGTATTTTTAGTAGTATATAAGTATTGAAGCTAGATAACAAATACACCACTGTTTTTTAGAGGTATTGTAATGGCTAGTCGTGTAATTGCGCCAAGAATTTGGCTAGTTAGTTCTATGTTAAGAGTAGCAAAACTGAGAAATTTTGACAAATGATAAATCAAATTTATCTTTCTTGTTTCTTCTAACACGCTATGGGTTTGAAGTTGAAATTCTAAAGGATTTTACAATGCACCATCGACTACATCATCATCTTCTTCTTCTTTTTGAAATTTCTCATGTTGATTTGGTGCCCCAATCGAAGTTGGGTTGCATGGCAGTATGGCATACATACACTAAGGTCAAATTAACTCCTTAAATTATGCACAGAGAGGAATACAAAATTCACCATGTTGGATCGAAACGGTGACTAGAGGGGGGCGTTGAATAGGGGCACTATCTCATTTTTACCTTGATCGAATTCAACTTAATTCTTACTCTAATAGCTATAAAAACTATGAAGATTCTTGTATTGAATCCAAACGAAACCCTAAAGTACAATAGCCAAAAACACCAAAAACTCAAATAAAAGTGAGTTGAGCGGTCAGACCTCTCTGGATGGGCGGTATGATCAATGGCCTGGCGGTACGACCTCTCACCAGGGACGGTCTAACCTTCAGCACGATGAACAGTGAAATCAGCATGAAATCAAAAATCAAAAATCACTCGTTCTGGACCTCAGCTCTCCAAGCCTAGTCCCGATCACCCTCGTTGTTGACCAATAGATCAAGAAATCGATTCAGGAAATAAATTCTTCGTAACTTTACTCATGTTAGTCAAAACATGCATCATGCAACATATATGCACTGAAAACTATGAATTTGACCTACCCTACAAACATCGCTGCCTTGCCGGCCAGCGAACAGGACAAAACCAATCAGACCGCCACCCATGGCCGATCTGACCGTCCCCTGGCCAGTATGACCATCAGCTTAGGGACTTAGGCATATTTTCTCCCTGTAAATCCGAAACCTCTCTGAAAATGTAAAACGAATAGAACTTTCACTCGAAGCTCCAAAAAATATGAGACCAAGTGCAGAAGAACTCTCTCTTGCCTACACCCTCTATTTTTTGGCCCAATCCAAAATTTCACACAAAGTTTTGGCTGGTTAGACCACCGCTCATAGCCGGTCTGACCGCCAGCCTTTTAGCCTGCCCGAAGGCCGATTAAACCGTCAGCAAGGTTGGTCTGACCGCCTACAACCTGACATCATCCGAATTTTGTTGAAAATGTTGTTTTGATAAACCCTTGTCACTATTGTTAATTGTATCATCATTCCAAGATCATAAATATATCACCATGATATCCACACATTAGTAGCTTGTTACTAGAATGCGACATGTAAAGTAGACCCACAACACGATACAAATACATGTCTAATTTTATACACACAACACGACGCAAAACCACAAGAGGGTAGCATGAGACTAACTAGCACAGGCATTCTAGCCAGCCGATCAGAACGCACGAAAACTCAAACGCAAAACAAAAGTGTAACGCCCCGTTTTCGGACGACAATTAGTAACTAATTTGATTTCCAGTTTTTGATTGTTTTTCAATTTGACAGTTAGTTTCAAAAAACTTACGTCTTTCTTCTAGGCTTGAGTTTGTGTTTCAAATCTTTTTGCAATTCCCGAAATCAAATTTCTAATTTGTATCCCCTTTTTCAAATTTGGGCATCTTCTCATTTTTGTGCCCTATTATTTAGGGCCGGCCCATCTCCCTCCCTCCCTCTCCCACCCCAGCCCTTGCCTCCCTGGCCCGGCCTGCCTCCTCCCCCATGCTGCCGGCCTTGGCCGCAACCCGGACCCCCTGCTCCTCCTCCAGCGCTCGTGCTCTCGGCCGACCCGCCGTCTCATGACCCTCGCCCCCCCCGTTCGGCTATAAAGCCGGTGTGCCTACTCCTTCTCCCTCGCCCACTCCTTCTTCTTCCTCCCGGCCGACCGAGCGCCTCTGCCGTTCTTCTGCCGCACTGCCTCGCCATCGTCCCGCTGCTCCGGTGAGCCCCCAGCCCAGTCGACCACCTCGCTGGCTTCCCCTCGCCCAGCGGCTCGTGCATGCCTCGACCGCCTCCCCGAGCCGCTCCGTCACGGTGTTGTCGTCACCATGGCGCCATCGCCGCGCCGCTCCTCCTCGGCACCGCCGTCGCCGTCGGCCGAGTCGTGCCTCCTCGCCGGCCTCCTTGCGCCTCCACCCACTGGCGCCGTCGTCGCCCTGCCGCCGCTCCCCCTGCTCCCCCCTCCTCCGCGTGACTGACAAGTGGGCCCCATCGGCACTGTTCCATAGACCGGTGGACCGTGGACCCACACAGTGTGCGGTGAACCCGATCCACGCACTGTTCATGTGGACCGAGCGAGTGGCCCATCCAGCTGCGCTAGTTGCTGATGTGAACATTGTAACATCCTGACCCAAAATCGGCTCAATGCCTAGCCCACCGTGGGGCGGACCCGCCCACACATAGCACCTCACTTACCCTTTCATCCTTGTTTCGTGTAAAAGGGTTAACCCGAAGGTACTATGTTTGAATCCAACATGTATTATATACTACTACAACTCACTTGAGACAAGTAATATGGGACTAATCCCATCACACAATTACTCATGGGCCACATGGGCCACGTTACGAGCAGGCCAGGGTATTACAAACATCCCGCACAACTTATGGGCGTGGCCCATATGGGTGAGATGACGGAAGGGGCGAAACATTTCAAAAGGTCACTGTGATGATCGCTCAACTGCATGACTAAGGAATCATGTGGGTCAACGAGTATGATTATCTCTTGTAGGTACAGTGTACAACCTCTGCAGAGTCTAAACTGTTTAAACCTCTGTAGGCGGACATGAGAACTGTGGATATCATGGGGATATGCTCCAGATCTTAGGATGATGTGATAATTGGCAATGGCGTTAACGGTTTGTCGTTTCACGGGTTTTCGACATAGTTTCAGATCTGTTCAGGCATTCTGGACAGGGGCGGTCCGACCGGCCATAGCATGGCGGTCCGACCGGTCCCAAATCGGTCGGGCCGGCCATGTGCGTGATCGGACCGTGCGTGACAAAATGGTCAGAATGGGCTTGGCCAAAAATAGGTGTTGTAGACAAGTGAGGGGATCCTAATACACTTGGTCTCATAATTTTTGGAGTTCCCAAGCAAAAGTTATATTGATTTAAAGTTTCAGATGGGTTTGGATTTTCGGGGTTGAAAATTGGCTAAGTCCCTGGCGGTCGGCCCGACCTTGTGGTGGCGGTCGGGCCGAGCCGAGGGATCGGCCGACCGCTTCGACTTGTTCATCGGCCAACCGTGGCGATGATGTTTTGTTAGGTCAAAGTCATGAGTTTGATGCATATGTGTTGCATGATGCATGTTTTGACTAACGTGGGTCAAGTTGTGAAGAACTTGTTCCGGATTCGATTTGCTTGTTTATTGTTGTGCGGGTTGCTTGGTGATCAACGACGGTCAGCGGCGAGGATGATCGGGACTAGGCTTGGAGAGCGAGGTCGAGCGATCGGCGATGCGGGTGAGGTCAATGAACTCAAGTGTGGTGCGAGAATAGACAAGGATGACCGAGCAGGCGATTCGGTGCGGCCCGGTTGGATCAAGCGGCGCGGGTCGGTGCAAGTGCCATGGTGGTTACGGTGGGGCCGGATGGGAGAGACTTGCCGACATGTTGAGAGCCGTTGATCAACCTACGTGGCGAAGCATGGGAGGTGCTTCACAAAGATGGGACTCGGTCTTTGCAAAAGATCGAGAAGGGTATTTTGGTAATTATACCAAATACCGCCTTGGTGACTTTGACGACTCGCGGCGCAAGATGGCGTGGAGAAGCGGAGTAGGTCAAGAGGAGATGAAGGCGGCGCTTGAGATGCGTGCGTGTGTGACCCGTTTGTTTTGGGCCTTAACGGAGCCCATTAGGGTTACTCTTCTAGAAGGTTTAAGTCTCCACTATAAATAGAGGAGGAGGTGGTGCACCCTTCAACCCTTTCATGCTTGAAACCCTAGTTTTGGCTTAAGTGCTTAGGGAAGGTTTAGTGGAGATTAGGGTTCTAGAGAGAGAGATGTTTTGATCTTGTGTCCATGCGTATCCGTATGAGTGGTTGTAATCGATACATTATCAAATCAATCCAAAGAAGAGTTCTCTTCAAGATGAGTTCATTTGCCCTTCTTCTCTCTATTTGGTGATTTTGAGTCTTTCTTTGATTCGCATGTTTTTGATTGATTTCTTTGCATGATCTAGCTTGCTGTGACATGTGGGAACACATCTAAGATCATCTTGATCATCAATCACCCACGAGCAAGTTTTTCGATATAGTTTTCGTTTTGACTCGGTTTCAAACCTTCCACCTCTCAAACTGAAAAAGGTCTGAACTTTTCCAAAGATCTTCACGATCTTCGATTGGAATAGGTTCCTGACATCCTAGAGAAGGTGTGTACCAAGTTTCATCAAGTTTGGAGTTGTAGATCAAAAGTTACATCTATTTGCAACTTCGTTTTTCGGGCTGATTTCACTGTTCATCGGCTGGAGGTCGGACCGCCCCTCTACAGAGGTCGGACCGCCCTTGAATAGAGGTCAGACCGCCCCTCTCTTAGGAATTCAAGTTTTGGTTGATTTTGGTTGTTTTGCTTCGGGGTTTTGATTGGATTCAATCCTAGTCTTCCGCTGTACTGGTATATCAATCTTCATAGCTTCTATAGCTATTGGAGTGAAATTTGTGTTGAATCTAATCGTGGTTGAAAAAGTGGCGTGCTCTATTCACCCCCTCTAGTCGTCTTTTCGGTCCAACAAGTGGTATCAGAGCCCGGTTAGTTCAATCTTGATCTTAACCGGTCACTGAACTTGGCGATGGATAAGTACTCGACAAAGCCGCATGTCTTCAATGGGCTCGACTATGCCTATTGGAAGAATCGCATGCGAGTCTTCCTTGAGCGAAGGACAAGCTATATGGGAGGTTGTTCGAGCTCACTTCGTTTACTGAGATTGCCACGCAAGCTTGGCAATACTTTTGGCTAACAACAACAAGGCAAAGAATCTCCTATATCTTTGGGCTTGGTAGACAAGAGTATGGCGAGATTTGCAATCTTACGACCGCACATGAAATTTGGCACACCCTCGAAACTTACCATGAGGATCGTCCCAGATTAAACAAGTCGCCAGACGGTCTATAAGCGAGTACAACAAATTCGAGATGCGTCTGGAGAGAGCATCGATGGCGTTTTACTCGCTTCAACAAGGTTGTCAATCGGATGAAAGTTGTTGACATTGAGTACTCTCAATCGAGAATGCCACTCACCTCTTGGTGCAATCAACACCAAGGAGTGGGAGATGAAGGCTCTTGCCATAGAGGAGAACGTCGATCTCTCTACTCTCACCTTGGAGCTGCTTTATAGTAAGCTCAAGACTCATGAGATCAAGAGAGTAGTCTTCCTAAGAAGGACAACATGGCTTTGGTAGGTGATCCTCTTTCAAGAGCTTCGATGGTTTTTCCGAGTCCTCTTGGGTTTTTCTCTTGCTGTTTATCCACAATTCGTGAAGAGGATTTTGAGAGTCTTCTGAGCCCGAGCTAGCCCTCATAGTCAAGAAAGTCACACGGGCTTACAACAATGTGAGAAACAAAAGAGAGGTGGCCTGTGACTTGCTACGAGTGTGGTGAGCTTTACCATATTCGGACTAAGCGCCTTAAGTGAAGGGTAAGGGTAACCATAAGGAGGAAAGCCGACTTGGAAGAAGCCTCAAGGAACAAATCAAGGTTTGATCTTTGCCAAGTGATGAAGGTCGCTCACCGGGTCCTTGCCGCTTTGGAGATCAATCCTTGAGCGATGTGGACTCGGGAGCGAGGAGGACAAGGAGGAGGAGGAGCCACCTCAAGACAAGAAAGGGAAGGCCAAGGACTTCAGGCATGTGCTTCATGGTGACTCACGTCGCCGATGATGATGATGAGGTATCCCTATCTTATGATGTCCTTTACGCTAGATGCGAGAACATGTATGAGCAATTGCTTAGTCGGGATAAGGCTTTAAAGTTCATCATGGTTAAGAACAAGGATCTAGAGTCACAAGTTGAAAATTTGACATTGGAACTTGTGAATGCTAAGAGTCTAGGCGTTGATGAATGTTCATCTTGCCATGCTTTGCACTCCGAATCTAAACGCAATCTGCTCTTAATCTTGCTTTGCATCAACTTGAAAATGCTAGAACCGAGCTAGTTGAGGTCAAATCTGCTCCATGTCTTAAATGCTTAGAGTCTAGCAAGTTGGATGTTTACGAACCAGTGAGAGTCTCGCTCTTGCTCGTTGCTTAGAACATGAGCGTGAAATTAAAGACATTTTAAAAGCGACTAGAGAGAAATATGCCAAGCTTAAGGACAATATTAATTACGCTAATTGTACTTTATGTCCCGCTCTTAAGCTTGAAATTGCTAATTATAAGGAGAGGCTTGCAAAGGTTAATAAACCTAAAATTTGTCAATCATGTGTTGATCTTAGGAAAGATAATGTTTATCTAGAGAACACCTTGCAAAAATTCTCTAGTGGAGAAAAATAATTAAACATGATTCTTGACAAGTCTAGAACTCCTTCTAAGAAGCAAGGCTTAGGATACAACTCGCCCGAAACAAATCCAAGACTAAGGTCATTCGGTCTTGGAAAATGGCTTAGTTGAATTCAAAACCCAACCTGCGAAAATTGCTTTCAAACCTGCAGGTTTTGTCCAACCTTCTTTTGAGTCAAAAGGTGCTTCTCCCAGTGGTACAAAATACCATTGCACCTATTGCGAGAAGAGTGGACATTTAGTTGAGTTCTGTTGGCGTAGGTTAAAAATGCTAATCATGCTAGAACTTTATTTCATCAACCTAGAGCTTGTGTGAAACATGGTCATGAAAAGAAGAAGAAACCGGTCTAGGATATACTACACATGCTTATCATCATCATGTTCCTAGGCAGAATGCATCTCATGTGTTTGTAACCATTGCTCATGATAGGACTTCAACTAGGATCAAGGACACTCATTACGCTTTGCATACTACTCATGAGACATGTGTCTCAAGATCTTGGGTTCCCAAGTCTATTTTAACTAACTTGATATTGAGACACATCGATCTTTTGTGCCTTGATTTTCAGGATCGTCGCGGAAGGAGGAAGAACACGTGGCTCGTCGACTCCGGCTGTTCACGCCACATGACCGGAGACTCAAGATGGTTCACTTCCTTCACGCGGCGACTGGTGATGACTTCATCACCTTGGAGATGATTCACAAGGCGGATCGAAGGCTGGATCGTCGGGGTGAGCAGCGAGTTCATTCTCAAGGATGTCGCTCTTGTGTCCAAGCTAAGGTACAATCTCCTTTCTGTCTCACAGCTTCTTGATGATGGCTATGAGACTAGATTTAAGAAGAACGCTTGTCGGGTGCTTGATTCTTTTGGTGAGCTCATTTTGGAATTTCTAGAGTTGGTAGAATATTTGGGTGATTTTTCGAATCTCTTGCGGATCTCTCAAATGTTTAGTTGCATCTTCTTCTGATATCTGGCTTTGGCACCGACGCTTGGGGCACATTGGTTTTGATCATCTCACACGAGTTAGCGGCCTTGATCTCATGAGAGGCTTGCCTAAACTCAAAGTCATCAAAGATCTTTGTATGTGCTCCTGTAGGCATGGCAAGCAAGTTGCCGCCTCACACCCTTCATTGACTATGGTCATGGTAGACGGACCGGGACGGTTGCTTCATATGGATCTTTGTTGGTCTGCTAGGGTTCGATCGATCGGTGGCAATTGGTACATTCTTGTCATAGTCGATGATTTTTGAGATATTCTTGGGTGTTCTTTCTTGCTTGAAGGATGAGGTCTTTGATCATTATCATGATCTTGTTCTTCGTTTGGCTTCGAACTTCCCGGTGCCTTGAGAGCAATCCGCGATGACAATGGCACGGAGTTCAAGAATGCCTCGTTGCCTCTTTTGTCTTTGGCGCGGTATTGAGCATCAGTTCTCTTCTCCACACGTCCCTCAACAAAATGGCGTTGTGGAAAGGAAGAAACAGGACCTTAGTCTCGATGGCTAGGGCGATGCTAGATGAGTATAGCACACCGAGGAGGTTTTGGGCGAAGCTATTGCTACTGACTTGTCATATTTCAAATCGTGTCTTTACGAGACCGTCTTTGGGCAAGACGCCTATGAGCTTCGTTTTGGCGAGAAAACCCTCGGTTTAGCACTTTCGAGTCTTTGGATCGAAGTGTTTTATTCTCAAGGCAGGAACCTAGATAAATTTGAATCAAGAACTTGTGATGGTTTATTTCTAGGTTATCCCGCTCATTCGAGGTTTTCGGGTTTTAATGTTGAAACTAACATTGTCCAGAGACATGCAATGTCACTTTTGATGAGACTAGCCTGCGACTAGATCCGATGTTTGGTGACTTACGGTGTGAGAGCATATTTGTTGAGGAAGATGAGGATGAAATTGATGATGCTCCTCCACTTGTTGCTAATGCTCGATTCGGCTCGAAACACCTTTCTGATCGCTTCACCTCCAATTGAGGCTCTGCTGCATCTTCTTCATCGCGATACTGCGGAGGTTGAGGAGATACTATCTCCCCAGCGCTCCTTTGCACATCGAGCGGCACCCTTGGATCGGATGATTGGTAGTCTTCATGAGCGAGTCACTCGCTCCGGTATCATGATCCGAGTCTTTTCTCTCACTCTGCATTTGTAGCGTCTTTTGAACCCAAAGATATATCACATGCTTTATCGATGCTAGTTGGGTCAATGCCATGCATGAGGAGTTAGAAAACTTTGAAAGAAATAAAGTCTGGAACCTTGTAGAACCTCCTAGTGGTCATAATGTAATTGGTACCCGTTGGGTGTTTAAAATAAATAAAATGAGGATGGTTACGTGGTTAGAAACAAGGCTAGGTTGGTAGCTCGGGGTTTTAGCGAGTTGAGGGTTAGATTTTGATGAGACCTTCGCTCTGTTGCTAGATTAGAAGCCATTCGCATCATGCTTGCATTCATTGCATCTAAAGGTTTTAGGTTGCATCAAATGGATGTTAAGAGTGCTTTTACGAATGGTTTTATAGAGGAGGAAGTGTATGTTAGGCAACCCCGGCTTTGAGGATCCCAAGCACCTGATCGTGTCTTTAAACTATCCAAAGCCTTGTATGGTCTTAAGCAAGCCCCTAGAGCACAGTATGATAGACTTAAGACCTTTACGCTTAAGAATAATTTTAAAATGGGAAAAGTTGATAAGACTCTATTCATTCTTAGGCATGGCAATGACTTCCTGCTTGTTGATTTACGTTGATGATATTATCTTTGGTGGTTCCTCTCATGCTCTTGTTTCCAGTTTTTACGAGACCATGTCGAGGAATTTGAGATGAGTATGATGGGCGAGCTCAACTACTTTACTGGGCCGCAAATCAAGCAATGCAAGGAAGGATCTTCATCCATCAAGCGAAGTACACCAAGGATCTTCTCAAGCGTTTTGATATGGGTGGCGCAAGGCGATCGCCACTCCCATGGCGACTTCGATGCTTTGGATCGAGATGAGGAAGGGAAGCCGTGGATCAGCGCGAGTACCGCAAAGATGATCGGCTCCCTCACATGCACTGACGGCCTCAAGACCGGACATCCACTTCGCGGTCTTCCTCTGCGAGAGTTTGAGCGTCACCGAGGACTTCACATCGCCAAGCCGTTAAGCGCATCTTGGTATTTACATTCTACTCTCGATATGGCATTTGGTATTCTTGCTCTTCTTCGCTGTCCATTCGGGGGTTTTCTGATTCTGATTTTGCGGGCTGTAGGCTAGATAGGAAGAGCACTTCTGGTACATATCATTTCTTAGGCACGTCTCGTCTCTTGGTCTTCTAGGAAGCAGTCTTCTGTTGCACAATCCACTCTTTGAAGTGAATATGTAGGCTACTTTGCTAGTCTCTTTGTAGTCGATTTTGTGGATGGTGTCCACTCTTAAGGACTTTGGGTTAAATTTTGCTAGTGTTCCTCTTTTACGTGATAACATACGCTATTAACATTGCTAAGAACCCTGTGCAACACTCTAGGACCAAGCACATAGACATTCGCTATCACTTCCTTAGAGACCATGTCGAGAAGGGTGATATTGTGCTGCATTTTGTGGAGTCCGAGGCTCAATTGGCTGATATCCTCACTAAACCTTTAGACCCAACTAGGTTTGCCACCTTGAGAAGCGAGTTAGGGGTAATTTATCCCTATGGGTTGGTTTGAGGGGGAGTTCGATCTTTTCTGATCTTACCTTGTTCTTTTGATCTCGTATTGTTCTTTTTCTGAACTTTTTGATCTTTCTGAATTTTTTAGGTTGTTAGGCTTTTTATTGCATCTCATTGTATCATATTGCATTCATATGAAAAATACAACAAGTTGTATGAAAAATTCAAAAAGATGCATTGTAATATAAGTTTTTCTTATCGTTTAAAATTGATGAAGCTTTGCCTATTACCCTTTGGAGCTTTAGTATTTCAATTCTTGCTCAACGCTATGTCTAGTTCTTTGACTTGCTAGAATTATCATGCTTTTACATGTGTAGTTGAGTCTTTGCTATATGAGCTAGAACTTTAAAACAACTCGAACTAAGAAATTGCAATTTGTGGATGTTTTAGCGAGTTGCGCAATTAGTGCTCCTCTTGTGACATTGGCCTTGTCAGAATTGTCTTGTTAGCTCTTTGATCTAAAATTGACCATTACTTGAGCTTGTGTGTTCTTGAGATTCAAAAACTGCTCTTGTGAAAAATGAAAAAAAATCAAGATTGTCTTATGATTAAAATGTGCCAAACTACTCTTACGAGACTGCTTGTCAAATGACATGAACTTGGAGATAGTTTGATGATCCAGACGATCTCATGGGGATTGCTTGTCAGAAATGACATGAACCTCAAGATTTGTCGCCCCGGTAGAAGCTTAGAAAGAGTTTGTGGATGGCTCCTAGTCCAGGATCTTCTTTACTAAGATATACCTTTAATCAACTTCTGGTCGAAGCTTAGGATGAGTTTGTGGATGGCTCCTAGTCCAGGATCTTGTCACTAAGTTAGATCATTAGTCAACTTCAAATATTCAATGCATATGTGAAAACTGTTGACAAATGGGCTTTTAAGAAATACTGAGCAAAATGATTCAATACAGGACCTGATTGACTCTTAATGTGGTCTTTGTTAGATTTTTGATCTTACTTTGACATTTTGACATGGCCAATTTCATTTTAGGATCCTGTTGATGAACTTCTTTGAATTTGAAGCTTTGCTTAAATTGATCAAATCCATTGCTTTACTTTTGAGCCTTTATGCTTAGCTTTGTTATATATGTCTTACCATGATCTTGCTAGCACTATCAGGCTTGATATGTTGTTTGTGCAATATTAGAAATGCTGACTTGCTATTTTGGGTAATCTTCAAAGCTTCTTGTAATCAAAATTGAAAAATACAAAAATGAAGCCACTCCATTGCATTTCATGCATACTTCTTCTTTTGCTTCTTTCTTCATTACGCAAATTGCTATCTCTGGATGAGAGGAAGGCGTGATTCCTTGATGACTCCATTGTCAAAGGGGAGAAGATATTTTCAATGTTGGGAAGTTTATACAAAGGGAGAAAGTTGGAGAATTTGAAATTTTCAAATCCGAGGATCATAGTGAGGGGAGTTTTGAATTGCATTCTTATTGCCTTATTGACTCTTACGAACTTGAATTGCATTTATTACACCTCACAATGATCAAAGGTCAATTGAACAATTGTTCTTTCATATGGACCTTAAGTGAGATTTTGACTTTTAAAATCAAAGTTTTTATGCTTTCTTTTGCCTTATCTCACTTGTCTATGCTATTACGATGCCGCTTGGTCATTTCCATTGCTTTCTCTTGCTTATGGACCAAGTTGTGCCTTTGTGCAAAACGAAAGTATTTTACTTTTCAAACCTTCAAATTACATTTTACGGATTATTGCCAATGTGTTCATCAAGGGGAGATTGTGGATATCATGGGGATATGCTCCGATCTTAGGATGATGTGACAATTGGCAATGGCGTTAACGGTTTGTCGTTTCACGGGTTTCGACATAGTTTGAGATCTGTTCGGGCATTACGGGCGAGGCGGTCCGACCGGCCATAGCATGGCGGTCCGGCCGGTCCCAAATCGGTCGGACCGACCATGTGCGGCGATCGGGCCGTAGTGACCAAATGGTCGAATGGGCTTGGCCAAAAATAGGTGTTGTAGACAAGTGAGGATCCTAATACACTTGGTCTCATAATTTTGGAGTTCCCAAGCAAAAGTTCTATTGGTTTAAAGTTTCCAGTGGGTTTGGATTTTCGGGGTTGAAAATTGGCTAAGTCCTCTGGTGGTCGGGCCGCCTTGTGGTGGCGGTCGGGCCGTGGTTGGCGGATCGAGCCGCCCGACGAGGCGATCGACCGGTTCGACTTGTTCATCGGCCAACCGTGGCGATGATGTTTTGTTAGGTCAAAGTCATGAGTTTGATGCATATGTGTTGCATGATGCATGTTTTGACTAACGTGGGTCAAGTTGTGAAGAACTTGTTCCGGATTCGATTTGCTTGTTTATTGTTGTGCGGGTTGCTTGGTGATCAACGACGGTCAACGGCGAGGATGATCGGGACTAGGCTTGGAGAGCGAGGTCGAGCGATCGGCGATGCGGGTGAGGTCAATGAACTCAAGTGTGGTGCGAGAATAGACAAGGATGACCGAGCAGGCGATTCGGTGCGGCCAGTTGGATCAAGCGGCGCGGGTCGGTGCAAGTGCCATGGTGGTTACGGTGGGAGCCGGATGGGAGAGACTTGCCGACATGTTGAGAGCCGTTGATCAACCTACGTGGCGAAGCATGGGAGGTGCTTCACAAAGATGGGACTCGGTCTTTGCAAAAGATCGAGAAGGGTATTTTGGTAATTATACCAAATACCGCCTTGGTGACTTTGACGACTCGCGCGCAAGATGGCGTGGAGAAGCGGAGTAGGTCAAGAGGAGATGAAGGCGGCGCCGAGATGCGTGCGTGTGTGACCCGTTTGTTTTGGGCCTTAACGGGGCCCATTAGGGTTACTCTTCTAGAAGGTTTAAGTCTCCACTATAAATAGAGGAGGAGGTGGTGCACCCTTCAACCCTTTCATGCTTGAAACCCTAGTTTTGGCTTAAGTGCTTAGGGAAGGTTTAGTGGAGATTAGGGTTCTAGAGAGAGAGATGTTTTGATCTTGTGTCCATGCGTATCCGTATGAGTGGTTGTGTCGATACATTATCAAATCAATCCAAAGAAGAGTTCTCTTCAAGATGAGTTCATTTGCCCTTCTTCTCTCTATTTGGTGATTTTGAGTCTTTCTTTGATTCGCATGTTTTTGATTGATTTCTTTGCATGATCTAGCTTGTTTGTGACATGTGGGAACACATCTAAGATCATCTTGATCATCAATCACCCACGAGCAAGTTTTTCGATATAGTTTTCGTTTTGACTCGGTTTCAAACCTTCCACCTCTCAAACTGAAAAAGGTCTGAACTTTTCCAAAGATCTTCACGATCTTCGATTGGAATAGGTTCTGACATCCTAGAGAAGGTGTGTACCAAGTTTCATCAAGTTTGGAGTTGTAGATCAAAAGTTACATCTATTTGCAACCGTTTTTGGTGATTTCACTTGTTCATCGGTGGAGGTCGGACCGCCCCTCTACAGAGGTCGGACCGCCCTTGAATAGAGGTCAGACCGCCCCTCTCTTAGGAATTCAAGTTTTGGTTGATTTTGGTTGTTTTGCTTCGGGGTTTTGATTGGATTCAATCCTAGTCTTCCGCTGTACTGGTATATCAATCTTCATAGCTTCTATAGCTATTGGAGTGAAATTTGTGTTGAATCTAATCGTGGTTGAAAAAGTGGCGTGCTCCTATTCACCCCCTCTAGTCGCCTTTTCGGTCCAACAAGTGGTATCGAGCCGGTTAGTTCAATCTTGATCTTAACCGGTCACTGAACTTGGCGATGGATAAGTACTCGACAAAGCCGCATGTCTTCAATGGGCTCGACTATGCCTATTGGAAGAATCGCATGCGAGTCTTCCTTGAGAGCGAAGGACAAGCTATATGGGAGGTTGTTCGAGCTCATTCGTTTACTGAGATTGCCACGCAAGCTTGGCAATACTTTGGCTAACAACAACAAGGCAAAGAATCTCCTATATCTTTGGGCTTGGTAGACAAGAGTATGACAGATTTGCAATCTTACGACCGCACATGAAATTTGGCACACCCTCGAAACTTACCATGAGGATCGTCCCAGATTAAACAAGTCGCGAGACGGTCTATAAGCGAGAGTACAACAAATTCGAGATGCGTCCTGGAGAGAGCATCGATGACGTTTTTACTCGCTTCAACAAGGTTGTCAATCAGATGAAAGCTGTTGACATTGAGTACTCTCAATCTGAGAATGCCACTCACCTCTTGGCTGCAATCAACACCAAGGAGTGGGAGATGAAGGCTACTGCTATAGAGGAGAACGTCGATCTCTCTACTCTCACCTTGGAGCTGCTTTATAGTAAGCTCAAGACTCATGAGATCAAGAGAGGTAGTCTTCCTAAGAAGGACAGCATGGCTTTGGTAGCTGATCCTCTTTCAAGAGCTTCTGACGTCGATCTCTCTTTGATGTTTGTAATATATTCGAATGTTCTAGGTCACGTTATGTATGAAATAATTCAGTAAAATACATGTGAGTGCTATCTACTGATTCAAAGAATAATATAGTATTTTCACGTAGAATTTAAATTTATAAAATCCGGATCCGACCTATTCTCAGCTGGAATTAACGTATGTAACGTGCTTTTCTGTGTCAAGTGGCGTTTTTAATATAAGCCGACGATTATGTATGCACGGTCGGCGAATGGGACATGGGCTAGGGTAGCGAGGTAAAGTAACGGATCTGCATGCTTGTGAGACCCCGTGTTACATAACTACCCTATTGTTGGCTGATTGAGCAGGAACATGTGACTACTTTTCCTACATTCTGATTTCTTTTTATGTTCTCTCTGTACGTTATGCATGCTTTCCTTTGTTGGCGAAATTGGCATGTTCGATCTGCATATGTGCTCACTTTATTGGGCATATAACAGGTATCTCCTCTCTCGTCTTTGATAATCCACATGAATGCTACAGTTGTTTCAAAACAGAACGTGAACTGCATAACTTTCCAGAGCAAACTACCCACTGTGTTGTGCTAATATTTGATGATTTGATTTAGGGGGAAAAAATTGCAACATCCTCATGTTTCAAAGAAAATTCAAAATAAAAAATTTGCAATTCAATTTGAAAATCTTCAATTCTCAATCCAAACCTCGGTTGGGCCCGACCCGGCCTGGTTCTTCTCCGCCCGCCCTGAACCAGGGCGCCGCTCCCACCGCCTCGCCCATGCGCGCACGCCACCACCCCTCCTCGCGAATCTCTCCCCTCTGCACCCTCCTGCTCATGTCCCCTCTGCGAGCCCCGACTGCAGCGCCCACCCTCTCCCCACCTTGTCCTCCTCACCGCCCCTCCTCGTCAATCCCCGCTGCCGCACCCCTGCCTTGCCCGGTCTCCTCCGCGCGTAGGCACTCATGACCGACTTCGCGCTCCGCACGTGCGCCCGAGCCTCTCTCCCCTCCTCCCCGCCTCCGCCGGCTATAGAAAGCCGGGCCTTCTCTCCTTCCTCCCCCTCCACCCCTTCACCTCCTCCCCCTCGTCTCCTACGCCGTCGCCGCCTTCGTCTCCAGCGCCGTTGCCGACGCTTCGCCTCCCGAGCCTCGTCGTTGCTTCGCCTTCGGCCTCGCTTTCTCCCTCTCCTCGAAGCCGTCACCGCCTCGGTCGCCGTCGCCTCCTCCTCCCCGCCTCCTTCTCCAGCTCTGGTCCCCGCTCCAGCGTTGCCTCTCTCTCTCCCCCTCTCTCCAGCCTTCGTCGTGCGCTCCCATCCTCTCCCTCCTCTCCCCGCCTCGGTCTCTCCCTCCCCCTCTCGTTCTCCGTGCGGCGGAGAACGCGAGGCATCACGCGAATGTTTTAACGCCGCGCCAACACTGGCAAGTGGGCCCTGCTCCCGTGTCGTCTCGCTGACAGGTGGGCCCGCGGCGCTGTTCTGTGGACCCATGGTCCCGTGGACCGGCACAGTACCTCCGGTCCACGCAACAGTGCCGTGGACCGTGCACAGTTCATGCCACGTGTCAGCGCCTCGTTAATCCGGTTTTATGATTTAGTTTTCAATTAAAAAATCAATAGGAAAACTTCAAAAATTCATATCTTTTTCTTTATAACTCCAAAAATTATGAAACTTGTTTCTAAAAAAATTCTAAAATCAAGATCCTGCTTACGGCACTGGTCTTGTTCAATTTGGAGTTCATTTATTATGAGTGTGGTATTTATTTGTTCTCTCTGCTGTTGTGTCTTTTTCTGATACTTTCGTCCGATTAGGGCTCGAAGACGCAGGGGACCTCCACTTCGACCAAGCTCAAGAGTACCAGGACTCCGCTGCCTTTAACCAAGGCGAGTCAATACTTTGATCATTTTGAGCCTACATTTTATGCAAATTATGTTTATTTAAAATAACAAAGTTGCATGCTTTAATTCTGTAATCAAATGTATGTTAAAGCTTAAGGTAGTTAAACACTCATTTGATGATTAAATAAGTATTATCCATCCTTTGATAAATTGAATCCCTCATTCCTTGTCACCCTAGTAAATATGTGGTAAATACTAGCGTAGGTTGTACTTAAGCGACATGCTAGTCTTGCTTAAGTACCGGGACAATAAATATTTCGATCATCATCTTTTAATCATGAAAGTGGTTTTGGGCAGTCATTGGATGTAAATGACTGGCGTATTGTGTTAATTGGTTTTCCTCCCCAAAACCCTAAACAACTTGCTAATACTACATCTGGACGGATGGAAAGAGTGGTGGGTGCGGATGTAGCACGAGAATGTGTGGAATGTGGTATGAACTGTCCAGATGGATTACGAACTTAATCTTGTCATGACATCCTGTGTAAAACAAGTACAACCGCAAGTCTGCAAAGTGCAACTTGGCTTAGTAAAATTATTGAACTCTGAATGTCATCCCACAACTGGTGTTTGGAAGTGTGCAAGCAGCAGGATGTACGCTGGCTTGAAAGGGACACCGGGGAGGGTGAAGTTGCCAGCTGCGCTAGTCGTTGTGGCCGGGGCCGCTGCGCTAGTCATTGTGGTGAGCATCCCGCACAACTTATGGAATTGGTCATAGGGGTGAGATGACGGAAGGGGCAAGGTAGTTTGAAACGTTACTGTGACGATTGCTCAACTACATGACTAAGGAATCATGTGGGGTAACGAGTATAATTATCTCTTGTGATACAGTGTACAACCTCTGCAGAGTCTAAACTGTTTAAACAGTCGCGCCTACGGTCAAAAGCGGGCATGGGATCTTAACTTGAGTTAGTTCTTTTACAAAAAACTTTTATGGGTGGATTACAACCAGGACGGCTCACCTAGCCTGAGGTTGGGATTTTCTTGAGCCGTCGAGCTCAGTGGTGTGAAGGAGTGGAAGTAGCTCCAACAAAATGATGCATGTGTAGAGTTCCGATGGAGGCAACCTCTACTGCTATTTAATATTGCACTTACTCTCTTTAATAAAAATACAATTTGTTTAAAATGCTAAGTCATAGGAGTTTGTAATTATGATAATTGAAAATGTTGCTTTAGCAAATAAAAGAACATGAGCTATCCTTGTTAAGACTTGCATGTATACTACTGCATACTGTGTGTTGGCTCGCGAGCACATGGTTGTGCTCACTCTCGCTCTCCCCCAAACCATCCAGATGATTTGGATCAAGGAAACTACGCATACTACGAGGATCTCGAAGTCGATGCCCAAGGGAACCCTGAAGGATAGTCTAGATTCTGTAGTCTAGGTCTCGCCCCAGTTTAGTGGACTCGTCGGTACTTGCATACAACCAATATTACCCAATCCTTGGATAATATCAATCGTACGTAGGTCACCCCAGTCGTCTGCCTGTGGAGAGATGAACCCTATCCCCTATTTTGCTTCTGCTGTAGCTACGTGCTTTTGTGAGATGTAATCAATTTGGCCTGACGGCCCTTATGTAAAACTCGACCCGACGTGGTCTATGTCACTCTGATGTCTGTTTGTATTTGAATGACTTAATTCGCCATGTATGAAATGATTCAGCAATGAGCCTGTGAGTGCTATCTACTGATCCAGGGAGTAGCACAGTATTTTCACAGAGAATTCGGGATTAGAAAATTCAGGTCTGACAAAAATTCATAAACACCACCATAAGCCACTTACTTTCGTAATTTGCCCCACATGTCTTATGTTGGTTTGTGTTGCCTCCCATAAGTTAAGTTGATTTGCAAACCTCGCTAGGTCACATGTTCTCGCTATTTTCTCGTTATTTTAATTATATTTAACACCCGCTTTAATGATTTTACTACTTATTTAAGCGATTTCAATACTTGTTTCAGTGATTTGAGTTCTTATGCTATTTGTAATACACGATTGCAACAACCAAACATTAGCAACGAAAACAAGAGCAAGAGTGCAGAGCTGTGGTCCCAAATGTCCCATGTTTTTGTTTTTGTTTTTGAGATTAAATGTCCCATGTTATGTTCTGTTATTGCATACATACAAGAAGAAAGTCAAATTGACTCGTTTTAAGCGCACAGGAAGATAAGAACCAGAATGAGCTTATTACTGCCTGCACGCAGCAAGAAAAGCAGATCTGAATGACACTTCACTTGGGACAACTGCACTGCATTGTCCCTGTACCTAAGATAAACACATCAAAAGCCTAAACACAGAGGCAGCGAACTTTTAATCAAAAGGAGGAGAGGACATGTTCAAAACTTGGAAAAAGATAAAGGAAAAACATAGAAGTTCGCTGTGCGGGCCGCGATTTATAAAATCTCCAGGTTCCTACTGCTCGTCTTTGTCAAAGTAGATTCCGAAAGGTTCTTAACTGGCCCAGCATAAAGGGCCATGGAGATACCCAACTGTACACAAGGCCCGGACCATTGCTGCACATAGCTTTAGTCTCACCTTTACATTAGCAACAAACCTTTCATTTGCTTAGAGAAAGAGAGAGAGAGAGAAAGAGGGAGAGGTTACTAGAAGACATTAATTCAGGCATCTCGATTCTCGAGTCTACTCGCAGTTAGCTGGGGACGCCTCAACTAGTTGTACTACAAACATGCCAATTGGTAGTGTGATCACATGCTCCTTTTGTGAAATCATGGCAGTTTTTTTTTCAAGTGAGTAGTGGAGGAACTCCTCTGTTTAGCAAGTATACACTACACACCACCATCATGCAGGTTCAGTATCATACCGTAGTACCATACGTGCCTGGTGAGTGTGGCACACTGAATGACTTGCAAAAGGCAGATGACATGCTTACCCAGGCCTCACTCAACAACTGATCAAATACTACATGGCCAACTGGCACTTCGTTAAAATCGGTATTTTCGATCAATTACAGACCATTTTCCAAACAAAAGTCGCAAGTAAGCACACGATTAGACAGGTTCGGCAGTTCGGGCACGGCTCCTTTCCTCGGTTGTAATCGTGACGCCGGCCGGTGGAAAGCGGCAAAGCGTGCAGCCGCGGAACCCAAAGAATCATTGTGAGTTTGCCATGGTTCCAAAGAAAAGCACCCAACTTTTGCTGCTTTTCGCTAACATGCGTGGCCTCGAGGCGCAGCCGCGGCAGGACCTGCCGGGACGACCGCCATGCCATCTCGCGGGTGACAAAAGCATGAGGCACACTCACTCATCGTTTATCATACAACTGCCAGACTTGTTGCCAAAAGCCGGCAACTTTACTGCCACACTGTGTGTGTGTGTGTGTGTGTGTGTGTGTGTGTGTGTGTGAGAGAGAGAGAGAGAGAGAGAGAGAGAGAGAGTAACTGGTCAGAAAAGAACAGCATCATCACTGCACTAAGGACACTAACTCAGAAAGCAAGGGGTAGATGGGTGTGTGATAGCATGAGTGTGAAGCAGTAGTACTCATTGCCTCGGCTCGGTAACAGCTGAACACTCCCTGCTTTGGGCGCTTGCTTTCTTGTGGGCTTTTTGTAAATTTTAGGTACGTGTGTGCCCCCACATTCTCTTTACCTAAGCTTTTGCGCGGCTATGTATAGAGCCCCTTGTTGCTCTACCCAATTCCAATAGAGCTTTGACTGGCTTTCCTGCTTTTTTTTTGCCTCCCTCCTTCGTAGCTACTAGTCGTCTCCCCGCATCTGCTTCTGCTCCTGCAACTGCGAGATGGAGGTGAGCCACGGAGATCATGCATCGCATCTTTGCTGTTCTTTTCGTCTCATTTAGTATACTTCTGCTCTTATAACTAAACTTATGGTCTAGTTCGTTAATGAGTTTGTTTGCAGTGGCAATAAACGAAACCTGTAAACCTTGCCATTGTAGCGGAAGGATGCTCTCTTCTACTGTAAATCTGTAATATACTATGCTGTTAACAGTTTTCAACAAGTGCATGCCCTACATTGACATTGACATGCTGTGTTCATCACCTGAAAGTTTTTACTTATCCAATGAGGTCACTTCAAAGTTTCAGAAGGCAACCTTTAATCCTTTATACATTCTTCAGTCCTGGTTCTCAGATGCTTCTTGTCAATACCCCTGATGCTTCTCTTTTAACCAAACATGCAACGCCACTCAATGAAGTTCGTTTCTTTTTCTGACAGGCGCTGGACGATTGCAAGTGGCGCCAAATCCCGGCGTTCGGCGACTGGAACATGTGGGATGACATGCCCGTCACCCAGTACTTCGAGTCAGGAACCTTCTTCTTCACAGCGCAAGCAGAGAAAGACGAGGACCTCTTCAAGGTGACCCAGTTCCCTGCCCAGCCCTACAACTATAAGAAGGTAATTAAAAAAAACACCAACTCTCTCCTCGGTCATGAGAACATTTCAGTGTAACTCACATACTGAGTTCAGCTTAGTTTTTTTTAGAAAAAAAGAGTTCAGTTTAGTCTTCCATATTGAGTTCTGCAACAACAGAGAAGAGAGATTGATGATTTTGTGATCAAAATGCAGTGTGTTGTTCGAGCGAAGAGGGAGAAAGTAAATGCAAATGCTGTGCCTGTGAGGAAGGGAGGCAGGAAGCATTGTGCGAATGAGCAGCAGAAGTGGAAGCCAAAGGCAGCAGTGGATGAGGACCTGTACAGGATCTCCCCCAAGCTACTCTGCAAGGTGCAAAAGGCAAGTAGTACCCTGTAATTGTTGTTTGTTCCAAAATTAGTGCATCTTTGCTGGGCCCATGTGTAGCCAAGTGGGTTTACTTTAGCTAGTTTCTGTCATGTGATTGACATAAACCTTTCTTGAGATTATCTGAACTTTTCTAAGTAGCTTTTCTTAGGATAATAGCTCTACAGTACTTATCAAAGATGTGAGTAACCCTTTCTTCAAAAGCTACCGCATATATAGCACTCTTGGAGCTTTAATTATTTAATTAAAGCTGGACTGTAAATTACAGCAAGATTGTACTTGAACTTGAACTGCGATTTTTTTTCCCAAATCTTATGGTGATCTTTTGTTTGTATTGTAGAAGAAGTTGCTGAGGAATTTGCTGGGAGGGTGCCTGGGTCTGAACTGCATCGCCTGAAACAAGCGAGCTTAATAAACTTATCGAGGGTTTGGTGTTAGAAAGAGATGCATGTATATTGTCTGCTAATATGAAAGTAATGGAAACTGATTACTGCTTGGACTCGTTCGCATGTAATAATAATAGCACTTTCCTTTCTACGTCTCCGTGCACTTTCCATGTCCCGTTATGACCGTCTCACGGTGCCGCTCACGATCACAATCTCGTGAATTAACGCAGCAAAAAAAGAAAAAGAAGAAAAAAGAGGCAGAACAGAAAAACAGTCGAATAGGAAGCTTCCATATACGCAAAATAAACTCGAAAAAAGGGAAATAACTCGCATCAATTGCAAATAATCCGGATTGGACGTACAGATCGGATCTGTTTACTCCCAACGTCGTGATCCAATGCTTAGTGCGCATGAGCACGGAATTTAAGCTTTCATTTCGCGGAATCGCTAAAAAACTTTAGTATGTTTTTTTAAAGAAAATAATCGATTTTTTGATCTTACAATTTTGCTTAGAGATTCGTGTTTCGCCCGGTAACATCGTCTTCTCCGGAGATTTGCTAAATAACACTCTACTGTTTTCTTTTATCAAAATAGTCGAATTTTTATCCGTCCGATATGCTTTGAGATTTGCACTTCTTCTCATACCATGAATTGGGTCCGAATTTATTATTATTATTTTACCATAACGGGTTCACCACGTTGCCGTGTTTTGTTGGTATAGAATTTTATTTTTTATCTTTATTTTTATCTTTATTTTTGCTAAATACCTCAAAGTATATGTTAGATTTTGAATCATGTGATGTAAATATGAGTTATTAAGACTGCAGATACAATCATATAGTTAATCTGCTCGTTACGTCTTGTGCCAATAATAGAGCCGATTGCAATGGAATTTGTTACATCAGAATGACAAGTTAATTCTCTGTTAAACATTTAAATCAGCAGTGAACTCAAAAGTCAAAACTCTTAACAGGTAAAATTTTCCTCATCTCAACCATAAAGGTCAAAAACAACAATTTGCCACAAAAGTAGACAGCAAAATATATTTGAGCCTTGGTTTAGGATATTGTTACTAATTACAACAACTAATTCGCTAGTAGGAAACACTTTTGCCACTGCATAAACAACAAGATGATAAATAAAAAAATGTGACTTCACTTACATACACAATAGGATCCTTTGTTGGTGTCTTTGGTGTGCTTCAAGAGTCATCTTGGCTGAGTCACACTTCTCACATAGCTGCAGCCATAACGCTGGCTCTTACTCCTAAAGCCGCCGAAACCGAGGAAGACCAAACGCGGACATCAGGTGTTTCTCCGTGGTCGATCATGTCCTCTAGCCATAGGATTGCATCATATGTTCTTCCAACAGAACATAAACCTTAAATAACATTGTTGAATTCACTTTTGTCAGGCCGATGACGGCCCTTCACCATCCTCTCCAAAACCCTTGCCGCCTTGACAAACTGGCTTTCTGAGCACAAGCCAATGACTAAGATAGAGAAAGTCTCCTTCCGAGCAACACAACCAAGCTGCTTATCCATCCTTTTAAGGTATCCAAGTGCCTTCGTTGATTGCAGGGGCGAATCCACCGTAGGTGCTTGTGGGTGCTCAAGCACCCCCTCCTCCCACCACCGTAACCCCCTACTCCGGGAGGACGGACCGACGAAGCCTACGGATGTTGAAGAAGACCCGGCCCGGCCGTCGGGCGTCGGCCGACGTTGAAGAGGAGCTGCCAAAGTGCCAAAGGTTGAAGAAAGCCGCCTAAGGGCTAAGGCCTAGTCGGTGTCTCGGTGGCTTAAGGCCCTGCGCCCCAGCCGGCCCAAATCAGTGGCAAATCCTGGCCCAAATCAGAACTAAAACATGAGGAAGAGGAACGGCCACAGGCGAATAGGACTACAGGAGCAGGCGATTCGCCACCGGCCGGAACAATCCACAATCGACGAAGCAAAGGAGGGACCGAGTCGGAGAGAGACTCACCATCGGCGTCTCGGCGATTCAGCGCGAACCGGAGGGGAAGACGGTCGGCGAGGCCTCGCGAGGCCGTGGAGGCTGGCGCCTGGCGGGCGGCGAAGATCGCCGCATCTCCAAAGACTGAGGCGGTCGGCGACTTCGGCGGCGCGAGCAGCGAGGCCGCAGAGGTGGAGGCATCGCTCTGCATCGGACGGAGTCACGGAGAGGAACACGGAACGCCATCGCCGACGCCGAACGAGGTGAGGTGAAGAACAGCTAATCGCCTAATCCCCTAATGCCCTAATCCCCATTCCCCATTTTATTTCAATGGCTTCGCCCTTGCGCCTTGCAGCCTGTCGCCTGCCTGCTTTATTGATGCCTTGACGGTCACTCGATCAGTCGATCTCGCCATCTTGGTCGCAGGCTCCGCTCACCGCTCACAGCTGTGTTTATTGACTGTGTGACGGAGTGAGGAGTCGTCTGTCGGTCGATCCGCAGACGGCGCCGACGCGTGAAGCCTGAGGGCGCCGTGGCGCACTGGCGGTCTGGCGCTGTAAGCCCGTTAGCACTTAGCCGTGAGCCCGTGCGGGACCGCCGTCTGCCGTGAACGCCTGAGGCCTGAGCTGCTGAGCTGCTGATGCAAATTAAACAATAATTACTGATTGTTGTATTGATGCAAATTGTTATTTAATTGACAATAGGTATTAGTCGATTAGCCAATTTGTTTAATCAGTGATTGATTGGTAACTGATTGTTGTTTATTTATTCTTAGATTTACAAAAATGGAGAAGCGAACTTTGCACAAATATTTCTCAAATAATGCAACGAGCAGTAACCCTCCAACCATAGAAAGGAGAACTGAAGCAAAAAAAACTCAACATGAATTTAATCCAGATGATATTATTGATGATCCAGCATGTCGCAAATCAATTGAAGATTATCCTAATGAGATTAGAGATCAAGTTAGGAGAACATATTTGTTGAAGGGTCCAACTCAACCAATCGGTCATGATTTTCCAAAAAAAAATGCAAGGTTCAATTTCAAGATCCTTTCAAGAATCATGGTATAAGAAGTTCGATTGGTTGGAATATAGTGTGGAAAAAGATGCCGTCTTTTGTTTCTATTGCTTTCTTTTTAAGAAACCGTCACACCCCACTCACTTTGGGAGGGATGTCTTCACAAAAGTTGGGTATGTGAATTGGAGAAGTGCTATGGAATCTTTCAATCAACATGTTGGTGGACCAACTAGTGTCCACAACATTGCAATGCTAGATTGTGAAGATTTTCAGAATCAAAGAGCATGTGTAGATCATAAATTAAATACTTATAGCAAGGAGTTCGAAATTGCATACAAGATTCGTTTGACTGCTTCTTTAGATTGTGCAAGATATCTCATTCAACAAGGTGAAGCTTTTTGTGGACACGATGAATCTTCTACTTCCATGAACAAGGGCAATTTTAGAGAGATGGTGGATTGGTACATAGATAAAAAGGCAGATGTGAAGGAGGCTTTTGAATTTGAGGGTGGTGGCAATTGTTTGATGCTTTGTCCGGATATACAGAAGGAACTCGCGAAATGTTGTGCACATGAGGTCACACAGGTGATTAAGGATGAGATTGGAGATAGGAACTTCGCAGTGCTTATTGATGAGTCTCGTGATTCATCAATAAAGGAGCAGATGTCCGTGATTGTGAGGTTAGTTGTACACTTGTACATATAATGTTTTTTAGTTGTATCATTTATGATTTGTGCATTGTAGTTTTGTTTTAACTTGGTAAAATTTATACTATGTAGGTTTGTAAATAAAGAAGGGAAGATCATGGAAAGGTTTATTGGTATTGAGCATGTCACTTTGTGTACATCTGTTGCACTGAAGGAAGCGTTGGTTCGTGTGCTTGCTAAGGTTGATCTACCAATTTCTAGGCTACGCGGACAGGGTTATGATGGAGCTTCAAATATGAGAGGGGAATTTAATGGCTTGCAAAGATTAATACGGGATGACAATCCGTATGCTTTCTATGTCCATTGTTTCGCCCACCAGTTGCAGTTAGTGGTTGTCACTGTTGCAAGTTGTAGCGGTGCTATTGCTGATTTCTTCAACTATGTTCCTTTGATAGTGACCACTGTGAGTGCATCTTGCAAAAGAAAGGATGCTTTGATGGAAAAGCATCAGGAAGTCTTATTGGAGAAATTGGAAAATGGTGTGATTTCAACAGGAACAGGCTTGAATCAGGCAACTAGCCTAGCTAGACCTGGAGATACTAGATGGGGCTCACATCTTAAAACATTGCTTCGTATATACCAAATGTGGGAGTCAGTGCTTGCGGTGTTGGAGATTATATGTAAAGATGCAGCATATCCTTCAGGTCATGGTGGAGCAGCAGGTTTGATACAAAAGATGGAGAACTTTGAATTTGTGTTCATTATGCATTTCTTGATAGACTTGTTGAGCATTACACATGAGTTATCACTTTCTTTGCAAAGAAGGGATCAAGATATTATTGAAGCTATGGGTTTGATTGTGGATGTGAAAACGCGCTTGCAAGACATGAGGGACAATGGGTGGGAGCCATTGTTCAACACAGTAAAAATCTTTTGTGAGTCAAATGAGATTGATGTGCCAAGTATGGATGATCACATCGGAGTAAAGGGTAAATCTGCACGTCGGAAGCATAAGGTTACTCTCCTTCACTATTATCGTATTGATATTTTCAATGTTGCTCTTGATGCCATTATGACAGAGATGGATCATCGCTTCAATGAAGTTTCTTCAGAGTTATTGGTATGCATGTCTTGTCTTGATCCAAGCAGCTTCTTCTCTAAGTTTGATGTGCAAAAGTTAGTTCGCCTTGCGGAGATTTATACTGCAGATTTCACCATAGCTGACTGTTTATTGTTAAGAAATCAGCTTCAAACATTCATTCTCAATGTTAGAAGAAATGTTGAATTTCGTGAATGCCGTGATCTTCCAAAGGTTGCTCAAAAGATGGTTGAAACCGGAAAAAAAATATAACTTTCGCATTGGTGTATCGCCTCATCGAGCTCACATTGATCCTTCCAGTGGCAACGGCGTCAGTTGAAAGAGTTTTCTCAGCAATGAAGATTATTAAAACAGATTTGCGCAATAAGGTATCAGATGAATGGCTTAATGACTTGATGGTGTGTTACACTGAGCGAGAGATATTTAGAAACCTTGATAATAAAAGAATCGTTCAACGCTTTCAAGACATGAAAACTCGTAGAGTGAAATTGCATCGTAATCAGATTTGGTAACTTAGTGGTATATTTTCATTTTATTTTTAATATTTATGAATATTAATAATTTAATATTGTATCACTAAATTTGATATTTCTTATCTACAGATTAGTACTCACATATTTATGAACATTTGGGGGTGCATATCCATTAGCGAGGTACTAAATTTATTGTGTTGTATATTTTCTATTTGTTCTTTTCCTATTTATGAATGAATTTGATATTCCAGTGGTAAAAGATCAGTACATGTAGTTTTCATATACTTATGTTGTGCTATAGTCTCAACAGTAGAGCTCCCCCTCTATTTTCATCCTGGATTCGCCACTGTCTTCAGCGGTACGCTTAACTTCGCGCCACTGCTAAGCGCCTCCATCTCTGACACCTACTTGGGAAGGTTCAAAACCCTACACTATGGATCCTTTTTTTGAACGGGAATAGCCTATGGATCCTTTGCTAGCCTCCTGGTATATCCATGCCACGACAAAAACTCTTCTCTCAGTTTCATTTCACCTGCTCATCAACCCAAAAGGGAATGCAAGATCAGTTGTCATTGTCAAAATCAGGCTACAACAAACGAATGGAACAATCGGCAATATTGATTAATGGATGAAATGACATGTGCAAGGAACCCCAGTCAATGCTTACTACTTATTTGTTTATTTAACGTAACATAGCTTGATATCTCAGCAAATCATATTTTTATTGGTTTAAGATGTTCTAAGGAATCACTGTCCGCAGATAACCAGATTTCCCACCAAGATCAATGGAGTAATACAACACTATGTAGATGCTATCATGCTGCTACACACTATTATATTACTTCATGTAGCTTAAAGAACAAATGTAAAGCACATGACACACAATTCACCTCATTTAGATCAAGATGCATACTATAGTTAGATCGCACTTGCTTCATAGGCACAACCTTACACAAGCTAAAAAAACTGAACATCACAACTGCACTAAAATTCCTACAAAATGCTTGCAAATATCAAAATTCGATGGAATTGTGCGTTGCTTCAGAGTCTAGTACATTGACTTTAGCTTCTTCCTAATCTGTGTATTTATTTGCTATGGAAACAGGGGATGCTGGGAATGACTTTGTCAGCATCACTTCCAGCTCTCAAACCACCAAGCTGCAATCAAACAGTATGATTAGATGAACACTGCAATAGTCCATCAACACTCCAGCTGAGTGTGCTATAGCTTTCCCTAGGGTTCCTAACTATAGGTGGTGGAGCAATCCGGCCCTGCAGCTTGCCCTTTGGAGTAGACCAATTCGATAAGACCGATGAAGAAAATCGAAAGGGCCTAACCAGCTATTATAACTGGTACTATGGCACAACTGCTGCTGCCCTGGCGTTCTCTGTGACTATTCTCATCTACATCCAGAACAGCATCAGCTGGCCAATAGGATTTGGCATACCCACATTCTTCATGTTTCTGGGAATTATCATCTTATTTGCGGGTACTAGACTTTATGTCCATGTACCACAAGAGGGAAGCATCTTTGCGGAAATTGACCAAGTTTTAACGGCATCATGATATAAATTAACAAGAGTTGATGCTCTACAACCCTCCCACAAGGGGCAACCGTACTTTCAGATTGCCACTTACTTCCCAGTTCAGGTAAACACATGAAACCCACATGTACAAAATTGAAAGTATTGGTAGGTAGAGATGCAAAAAAAAAACTTCCAATAAAAACTAAAAATAACTAGCCACAATGAAAGTATCACACACACACACACACACACACACACACATATGATACTGAACAAAGGCATCCTGATTTTTCCAAGCAAAACCAACCTCCAATAATTAATCAGCTTTTGTTGTTTACTTTAGTTTTTGCTCATTACCTCTTAACAAGATGGAAGACTTGTACAACTAAATGTTAAACTCATACAGATTATGTCTGTCCTAACTTTAAAGAGTATTTTGTAGACTTAACAATACCGACACATAACTATTTACCTATTAACGCAATCCATGTACTGGCTAACAAAATACAGAAATTTATGTATGTTGGTAAATGGAAGCCCTTTTCTGCAAGTGAGTAGAATGCCCTACATGCTTGAATAAAGAGAAAGAAACAAAAGGAACATGCTGATCCTGTCTAACAATAATACTAATCCATTCAAACAATCTATTATCTTATTAAAGCAGAGTTAAAAGAAGTCACTACGTTCACTCTCAAGGTCTAGAAATTCTCACATTAATCGGTGGAAAAAGAGAAAAATCTACACCATCAATCATGGTAGGCCTAGATTATAACGGTTTAGATTACAAGAAAGAGTCCTCATCAAGTAACATAAAACTGAAATTCAGAATAAAAATAAAATAAAAGCAGCAATTTGATCCCCATACGAATTCCTAAGTAAAGAGTCTATATCAATTACAATAGAACTGAAATTCGGAATAATGGAATAAAAATAAAATAAAATTAGCAATTTAATTTCCATACAAATTTATAAGTAAAATCCCTAATAATAATAATTCAGAATAAAAAAATTGGAAATTAGATTTGTATACGAAATCCAACCAAAAATAACTAAAATTCGGAATAAAAATAACATAAAATCAGCAATTTGATCCCCATACGAATTCCTAAGTAAAAGAGTCTATATCAATTACAATAGAACTGAAATTCGGAATTAAAATAAAATAAAATTAGCAAATTAATTTCCATACAAATTTATAAGTAAAATTTCTAAATAATAATATTTCAGAATAAAAAAAATGGAAATTAGATTTGTATACAAAATTCAACCAAAAATAACTAAAATTCGGAATAAAAATAAAATAAAATTGGCAATTTGATTTCCATACGAAGTCCAATAATTATAATTCGGAAAAAAAATTAAACAATAATTGGCAATTAGATTTGATATAAAATACAATAAAAAATTGAAATTATGAATAAAAATAAAATAAAATTAGCAATTTCGTTTCAATATGGATTCCAAAGTAAAATCCCTAAATAACTGTAAGTCGGAATAAAAATTAAAAAAATAGCAATTGGATTCAGACATGAATTCCAAGAAAAAGGAACTGAAATTTGGAATAAAAATTAAAAAAAAAATCAATTTGATTTCCATACGCATTCCAAAATAAAATCTCCAAATAACTAAAATTCTGAATAAATTTAGCAATTTGATTTGTATACGAACTCTAATAAAAATTACTGAAATGTTGAAGAAAAATAAAAGTTATAACGAGAATGGCACGAATGGTGTCGGAGGAGACACACAAGAAGCCACTACATTTACTCTCAAGGTCACGTGTTTCTATTGTTTCTTCCTATGGAATAAAAATAAATAACTAAAATTTTAATTTAAAAATACAAGTTATAACGAGTATAGCACAGATGGTGTCGGATGAGACCACGAAAGAGTGCAATGACATCGAATCAATCTATCTTGCAAGAAGACATTGATCCACAGGGAAGCGAATAGCCGAAGCAGCAACGGCGGAGATGAGGACAATATCGTGCTGCTCGCCGGAGCTATTAAAGAGAAAGCCTAGTGTTGAAGGAGCCAAGAGCCGCGATGACAAGTGGTGAGCGTCGGCGTTGTTGAAGAAGTTAGTGGCAAAAGAAGCCTGATGATGGGGACGACCTACCAGAGAAGAGATGAAGTTTTCCATTGAATACGAGCTATGTGTGATATGGGGCCATGGGGTAGTTAGAAGCGTGTTGTCACTGGTGAGAGGCACGTTGTCGTCGGTGATGGCAAAAAGATTCTCCAGACAACGACTAAAGTAGACATACCGATATTAGTGAAGATGGGAGGTCGCTACCGTTAATGAGGACACCACAATGTTGAGTTGGCCAACGTCGAAGAAGATGAGTGATTGACACGAGAGAAGAGGACGTCGAGCATGTATGACATCATGCATGCGTGTGTATATGCATTCATCCGTACGAATAGAAGCGCAGACGAATAGAGGCAGAAGAGCAAAAAGCTTCGAGTAGAGATGGCGCGACCGTAGGGAATATGCTCGAGTTACCGGAGAGAGCGTGACACGTGTCCCTAGCTGAGATCGGCGATAGTTGCATGTGTATACGCATTGATAAAGCGATGGTTAGCATTAAGCAATAATTGAGGAGAAGTAGAAGATAACTATGCGGTAAAGTATTGTATTGGAAGGGGTAGCAGCTGAGAGGGATCGATCAAGATGCGGGCTTACTGTTGGAGGTGGAAGTAAAAAATTGTGACGGCGAAAAGAGATAGAAGCCACACGGTTTGGTAGGGTAACCGTGTGAGGGAAGATAAGTTCAAGGTAGGTTGCCCATGGTGCATCGGTATATGCGTGAGCAAGGTACTCTAATACATTATACCATGTAAAACTAATAAGATAATTTGCCGCACACATAATCAACGTATTGCTCGAGATTAAATAGAGGTGCATGTGTATGCATACAATTTAAATAATAATAATTAATAGAGTAAGAATAGGGGCATACGACTACATGATCTATGCATGATAAATAATGGTTAGTTTCTAAGAACCCCCAATAACTTATTATACTCAATGATTTTCTTCAATCAAAGCAAATACTTCCATTTTGTTTCTCAGGTTGTAATTTCTTTCAAACTTCTATTGTTGTTTCCAATATTTAGGATATCCTAAAACTCTAAATAGCCTACAAGATACGCAAATATATTATGAGGCATTTATACAAACTTTGAAACAAATCTAGCCGCGCACATGAGCGGGGCACCCTGCTAGTTATATACTAGATGCTTAATTGCCTGATGCATATCAATTTATATTTCTGACATCATATGCTTCTTCACAGTGGCTCAACAATTCACCTATATAATCTTGCAAGCATTAACAATGGACTGTCACCTTGGGCCACGCTTTGAAATTCCTTGAGGCTCTGTTATATCCATATCCCTTATTGCCAAAACTGTATTCATCCTTATTTATGACCGAGTTTTAGTACCTATAGCTAGACGATTCATCGGAGTGGAAAGTGGAATTTCACTTCTACAGAGACAGGGTGTAGGGTTGGCGATTTCTCCCATTTCAATGGTGGTAGCAGGACTTGTTGAACGTTAAAGGAGGAACTCAGCTTTGTCTAATGGAGGAACATCACCTATGTCAGTCTTGTGGCTTGTGCACCCCAACTGGTTTTAATGGGTATTGCTCAGGCCTTAAATGCAGTTGGAAAAATGGAATTCTACAATAAGCAGTTTCCAGAGAACATGCAAACCCTAGCAGGATCCCTATTCTTCTATACTTTAGCTTAAGCAAACTACTTGAGTGCTGCTCTGGCCTCTGGCAAACATCGCGGGAAAGGTTACTACAAGAGATGATCGCACAAGTTGGTTAACAGACGATATTAATCTTGGCAAACTTGACTATTACCTCTATTTCATTGCCCTCATCAAAATACAAACCAAGGCAGAGGCAGCTACAGATATCGACATCTGCGTAGGTGCAACTAGCAAATAGATATTGCAAGGGTAATTTGTCCTGCACAGATAATATACTTTTGGACAAATTTTCAATAGGCCTTAGTTTGTAACATGTCATGAAGACTTTCTTATTACCTTATGAATGTGACAGAGAACAAGCATATTATAGTTTAGCCAGCCTGGGTGACTTGTTATCCAAACAACATGGATAAAGAGCTAAAAAGGTCTATTGTATTGGGACCAGTGAAATCCTTACCGCCGAAATTTCGCCAGTTACCGCCGGTAACCGGTAGAAATTTAAACAGCCGGCGAAATTTCGGTTTTGATAAAATTTGTTCAAAAAATTTCGAATTTGATTTTTTTAAATTTAAAATTCAAAAAAAATTTTGGAAATTTCGGCTGAAATTTCCGGTTTTCGCCCGTAACCAGCCTTACCGGTCTCCTCCGGTAAAAATTTAAAACCAAATTTTTTTTCACTGATTGGGACTTGATGAAGTGTGAGTTTCTGAAACTGAATGAGGCCCGTAATATTTTTGTGGAACTTAATTGAGTCCGTAATATCTGTGCAAGTAACTGTTTTAAAAAATGAGGAGCGCAGAAGCACCCCTGTTTATAGAGATTGGATTTGACTTATTTAACTTTGAATAAGATTTTAGTTTAGGATATGCATATTCCAATTAATCTAATAAAAATCACAGCAATGTTTTTTATAGAATAAAGAGTTTACAGTAGACAAAAACATCTTTGTTTCCAGGAAGGGGGTGAATATGTTGATTGTTAAGTTTACCCCACCGTTGAAAGTCGTGGAACAATAACTGGTGCACCACGGACTTTGTCAAGAGCAAAACTTATCCGCAATGGCCGTCCTAGCATTACCTGTAGAATATACAAAGACCGTGCTTATTTATTTGACTATTTTATGATTGCAACAGTTGACATAGTAATCTGTAAGATAACTCTCTTCATAAAGCTATACCTTTCCATCCATAGCATCCCTGGCGCACTTAGCTTCATAATCATTTGAGAAGTGAACAAACCCAAAGCCTCTTGACCTTCCAGAGTTTTTGTCATAAACTATTCTGACTGCAACAACAAATAGTCCCCATATAACTTTGCTAAATTATAAGCCTAACAGACATAAAAAAGGCATTAAGCATTGCAATTTGTGGGATGAATATCATATACAATGCTAAAATACATTATGGCCACACAATCTTATACCAAACAAACACTGATATGACTCTACCAGATAACTCCACAGTATATGCACATTGGCATGTTATCTCCCGGAGTAAACCCCTGTGCCAGGTGAACCAATAACCACACACTACAGATGAACTTACACCAAACAGAAATGATATCCATTGATAGGAATCCATGTGCATGAACCAGACTACATCCATGTGTATGGATAATTAGACTTTAGAGGTCCGCCAAATGTTTATTGATTGATTAAACAAGAGTGTTGCAAGCTATCTATGGCATAATAGCAATATCATTTTCCTTTACTATATGACTATCTATCTTAGCGTCAACATCTGAGAATTATAGGATTTGCTATCATGAAACATCCTAGATAAAGCTTAAAAGTGACTGATATATAGGAACTACCAAATATAAATACAAGTTGCAGCAGGAATACTTGGATTGCACTTAACCTGATCTATGGATGCACATATGAGAAACACATCTTATCAAATATATTGAGTAAAATCTTGGTTATATTTTCGCAATTTGTCAAGGCACTAATTGTATGTCCACAAGTTACATGATGAGGTGCACCCCAATATACTGCTCAAAAATCAAATGCAGCACACAGCTCGTATTTGCAGGCTCTTCTACCAATATTTATTACTATGAATTGTATACTGTTTCTGTAGCCGCAATTCAGCACATGCATTTATTCAGGATCAGCTCAATCAGAGAGTGGTTAATATCAATGCGAATCAGGTCAACCAGATGTTTTGTACTGTTGCACTTCCAAATAGATTATAAGGCAACTGTAAAAACAAAAAATAAAAATGGACATAAACAGAAAGAGGAAGTGATGAAAAATGACAGTGTACTTAGCAAGTCTTCCAAGTGTGTCAGAATAATGTCAGATAAACTCCATATTCACATGACCAAAGACTACTGATGCGACTGTGCTAGAGTTGAGATGAAATATTGCTAGTCACGAGACTCACGGCCAAAGGACCAAGGCAATCCTCTATTGCATCTGCGCCTTTTGAAACCTCATGTTTGATGCTTATCTTCTTTTTCACAAGGGCTTGCCCATTTGACAAAGTAAAATCCCATCACTCATGACTAAAATAGATTCCAATAGCTTGAGACAGTGGATAGTAATTGTTAGATATATCTTTACACTGGGGAAGTATCGTTCTGCTATCCTGTGCTGGAGGATGGCATGACCTCAATAGAACTAAGCCCTAGAGTTTTCTTTGCAATTCGTTTTGTATAACAGGATCTGACAGATTCGGCAGCACTATATTTCACAAGTGACGCATAACTGTTAGAAAGTAACACCACATGCCCATGATCAAATGATTGCATCGTATGCACCTTCTCCGCAGCAACTTTAGTGAACTCCAGGTCACTATGCAAATGACCCCCTCCCATCAAAGCCTTCCAAGCATTTGGTCCCATTTTATTGTGAGTCAAGCAAGCCACTTCTGCTGCTTCGTCCAAGCAGCCAGATCTTGACAACATATCCACTGTGCATCAAATGTGCTCCTGACATGGATTTATGCCCTTCTCGTATCATTTTTATAAAGATGATCAACCCATCATCCACCAGTCCAGAATGGCTGCATGCTAGGAATGTGTTCAAGTATGTTACTATTATGATCCTTAAATCATAGGGGTAAACATCACCGAAGGATAGCCGGGTGGCATCGGCTGCTCGGGGAGAGGGAAGACTATAGATTGGGAAGACGAAAGGGATTGAGACTTGGACTATTGTATTCTCATTGCTTGCTTATGAATAATGTGGCTCCTCTCTTTATATAGATGAGGTTAGCCCCTAACAATATAGAAACTATCATATCTAATGCAACCAATCAACTAAGGATAAAATAATATCCATACTTTCTAAATATGAAGATATGCATATGACTATTCCTAATACAAAAAAATCTCAATCAATAATCTCTAGAAGATAACTTGCTAACAAAGGAAACATATCTATTTGGCGCACTGTTAACGCGCATGAATAGTGCGCGTGAACAATACTTCCTGCCCATAATAGCCTCCTTTTATGGTCGTAGCTCCCCCTAGGCCCATGCCCATGACACTTCATCCCTCTCGGACAGGGTGGTGGCCATGGCCATGTCGATGAGAGGTCGTGGGGCCGGTGGAACATTGCATGGAAGATGGTGCGCAGCACTCCAATAGACAGCAGCGAGGACCGCGGTCCTTTGGCGTGTCTTGATGTTGCAGGAGCGTCGGCGGCATGGACAAGCTGCGCGGGGCAGCAGCGACACTCTCCCACCATAGGATGCTTCAGTGGTGGGGAAAACGCATTGTCATCATGGTCCTGACACCTGCCACGCCCCGCACCTACGAAGGCACGGCGTCGGCCGGGCGCGTGGAGAAGATAGTCGTTGGACAACGACCTTCTTCCTCGGCGAGGGCAAAGTTGGTGCAACCACGGGCAGTGAAGTCGACGATGCGGAAGTCACCGACGAAATCAGAGACGCCTCCGGTGGCTCAGATCGCGTAGTAGCTGTTGCCCGTGCATTCTTCTTCTCCTTTTCCATCAGCTTGACCACTATAGTTGCCATGTCTGTCAAGATGGCTTTCATGTTGTCTACGCCGGCACTCATCTCGTTGAGGGTGGCCCTCATGGCCTTGAAATTATCGGCAGCAGAAACCATGGTGTTGGCTCTGACACTAAGTTGTTATGATTCTTAGATCATAGGGGTAAACATCACCGGAGGATAGCCGGGTGGCGTCGGCTGCTAGAGGAGAGGGAAGACTATAGATTGGGAAGACGAGGGATTGAGAGTTAGACTATTGTATTTTCATTACTTGCTTATGAATGGTGCGGCTCCTCTCTTTATATAGATGAGGTTAGTCCCTAACAATATGAAAACTATCATATCTAATGCAACCAATCAACTAAGGATAAAATAATATCTATACTTTCTAAATATGAAGATATGCATCTAACTATTCCTAATATACAGATAATCTCAATCAATAATCTCTAGAAGATAACTTGCTAACAAAGGAAACAACTAATCTAATCTGTTTGGCGCACTGTTCATGTGCATAAACAGTGCACACCAACAGTACTTCATGCCCATAATAACCTTCTTTCATGGCCGTAGCTCCCTCTAGGCCCATGCCCATGACAGTTACATTGTCTCGGTCTTCACCATATTTCTCCATCTCATGAAAAAGATCGACTGCTTCCTCTCCTTGGCCATGTATACCATAGGATAATATCATAGTATTCCACGAGACAGCATCTCAAGAAACCATCTCATAAAACACACTATGGGCTAAAGTCGCATACCACACTTACCATAAACTGCCATAAGAGTATTAAGAACAGGTCTGTACAGATACAAACCTCACTTGTAGCTATACCATGAAGTTGAACACATAGGTCAAAGTTAGCAATCTCATAGCAAGCAAGCAATAAGGTGACTAAAGTCACGAAATCAATCACAAATAAACCTTCACGGCTCATCATAGTAATGAGATGCATCCCTTCTAGGGCATTTCCATTTTCTACATACCCTGACACTATTGCAGTCCATGAAACCAAGCCCTTATCCCTCAAACCATCAAACAACATTCTTGCAGAACTTAAACCCTCACATTTGGAATACATTTTGATTAAGGAATTAACTGCAGGAAGCTCTCTAATGAACCCACGGACTACAATCTGGTTACGAACCAACTTTCCTCTCCTTCCATCACCCAAAAGTGCACAAGCTTGCACCAAACTAACTATTGCTACCTTGTCAGGCACTATGCCATTTGACCTCATCTGAACAAACACACGTATAACTTCACCAGAGTGTTCTAAAAGGCAGCCACCTAGCCCGCCTAGGAGGCGCCAAGGCGCTAGGCGACACCGTCCCCTCCTAGCCTGCCTAGCCGATTTATCACGCCTAGGCCCGCCTAATCGCCGATTAGGCGCTAGGTGCTGGTCTACCACCCGACTAGCGCCTAGCGTCTTGGTGAACGTTGTTTCACCAGCATGTGCTTTCTCAAGAAGGGAGCTCATCATCATCGTCCAAGTAACAACATTGTTAACAGCAATCTTCCTGAAAATCTCTCTTCCAATCTCAAGACCAATAAAACTCAAGTACATGCCCAGTATCGAGTTTGTAACTGAGACATCCAAATCAAGCCCAATCTTGACTGCATAAGCATGTGCATTCTCAGACAGTCCAAAGTCACCACAGCCAGCGCAAGCTCGAGCAACGCTTATCATGGTCACAACATTATAAACTGGCCCAAACAAACGAAGCAACCTCTTAAACACCAACAATGCTTCCTCCAACAAATAATTGTGCACTAACCCCGAGATCATCGCATTCCAGGTAACTATACCAGGACCCCTCATTTCAGTAAACAAAGGCCACGCCTTCATGGGGCCACATTTTGCATAGGAATCGAGCAATGCAATCCCAACAAAAGGATTGGATTCCAACCGACTCTTCACAGCCCAACCGTGGATGCACTCGGTGAGCACGGTGTCGCCCAGCCCAGCCGCTGCAAGCAACACGCCAACCAAGGTGAACGAGTTCGGGCACACCCTGGCCCTCGTCATACCGACAAAAATCCCAATCGCCTCATCAAACAACCCGCTCCTCGCATGCCAATAGATTGCTGCCAAGCAGGCGACCACATCCCTAACAGGCATTTCGTCAAACAGTTCTCGAGGCTGGGCAAGACTCCCACGACCTTGGAGCCGTTTCGTCGAACACCTACCGTGCGCACCTTCTGAATCCGCTCACCACCCAAAACCCAAGAGGTTATTTGCTACGACCTAAATGAAGCAACTTTTAAGTGAAAATGGTTACCGTCTGTGGGTTGTTCTTTACCTTCGGTGACGGTGCCGAACGAGGAGAAGGCGTCCATGAGCGACCGCTCGTCCGCGGACCACGACAGCCCTGCGTGCGCTTGCAAGAAAGCGAGGAAAAAATGAAGTGAGAGCCGTTAAGCGGTTGGGGATTGGATCGGAGAAGGAACCGGGGGCAGGAGAGCAGAGTGGCACCGGCGACAAAGAGCTTGGAGTTGGAGGGCGGCGGCGGCGGGGGAGGGGGCGACTCGACTGGTGGTGGAGTGGCGGCAGTGAGAGAGCGGCGCAGGCAGTGGTAGTGGAGAGGGGCGTGGCGCAGGCGGGAGAGCAGCACCCCATGCGCCATGCCGGCGGTGGCGGTGGCGGCTGTTTCACGACGAGCACCGGAAGAAAGGGGATGTTTGGTTGACGAGCAAACCAAAATTTTGACGTAGCTAAAACATGCGCAAAAGTGCAAAACCAAACATTGATTTAAAAATAACGTTATTTGGATTCTGATCAAGCCAGCTTGTCTGGTTTACCAAATTTTGGCAACACAAATAAAAACGGGTTGGTTTGCTACTAATATTTGTCAACAAAAATTTGATAACGTCAACGAAATCCAATGTTATACGTAGACAATCCGAGGATGAGTAAATCGCTCACGGAAATTTTAGTAACGCTAAAATTTGACTTGGTCAAACAACGTTCATTTTGTCAAATTTGAGCTTGGTTCATTGGGGCCATGAACCAAACACCCTCCAAATTTTGGCCTTACCAAAATTTTGGTGATTGATTTCCTTGCTATCTGTATGACATTGGATTTCATTAATGTTATCAAATTTTTGTAGTCGTTATTAAATTTTCATGAGTGTTATCAAATTTTGGTAGCAAACAAAACATCAACCAATTTTCGTTGGTGTTACCAATATTTAGTTTGATTTGTAAGGGTAACAAACCAAATAGCCACAAAGTCACGAGGCAAACACTTGGTTGTAGACCTGTTCAAACGTCGGGTCGGGCCGAGCTTTAGGTCGGCTCGAAAAATTATTTTCTCAATAATTTTTTTTTATTTTTTTGGGTAATAAAAAGTAATATTTATCTCGTTTCGAGAATAAAAAGTAGTTTTATTATTTTTATTGCATTTAGAGAGCTTTTTTTGAGCTTTTGGGCCACCCATGAACAGGTGTTGGCGGCCCATAAACAGGTCTACTTGGATGATTGGGTCTAGGAAGGTGTTCCGGACCGTTTGGAATGCAAAATTTTTACATAAATTTTGTAAAATCGAAAAAATCACATTCCAAATGACGAGAGTTTTTAGTAGCAGCAAAGATGTTAATTGTTCTACTACTCACTATACTACTACTGGTACTCTTAGAATGGCGGCCTTTAATTTTATTCGTGGCCAAAAGTTTGGTAATATTTTTACTATTTGTTATATAGAAACCTGACCAAGAATATGTGACAAAATATTCAGTCAATGCTTTCGTCAGTGGGTATGCACTGTTATGTGTTCCAATGTTATATACCTATCTGAGCCTGATTTGCTACACTTCAACCACAATACAACTAAAACGAAGAAACAAGGCAACATATGCTACGCAACCATCCATTCCTCGTACAATCAACTTTCGGTGGCGTCAAATCAACATGAAAAAAAAATGGTGATGTAGCACCCTTTAAAAATTCAACTTCAAATTCAAAATGTGTTAGAAGGGAAAATGTCGGATCCGGATTTTCTAATCCAGAATCTTCTGCGAATACACTGTGCTATTCCCTGAATCAGTAGATAGTACTTACAGATACATCACTGAATTATTTCATACATAGCTTAAAACTATACAATTCATTAATTTAACACATCAGAGTTTACATAGACCGTATCGGCTCAAGTTTTACAATAAAGGCCGAACAGGCTAAATGATTACATCACAAAGTAGCGGAAGCGACAACGGAAGCAAAAAGGGTGAGGGCACATCTCTCCACAGGCAAGCGACTGGGGAAACCTGTGTACATCCGATATTACCCGAAAACTCATATAATATATAATGCACCTAGATACCAGCGGAGTCAGCTGGACTGGGGCGAGACTAGAACAACTAAGAACTAAACTATGCTTCAAGAACTCCTGGGTCTTCAGACATCTGGTTCCTCGTAGTAGTCATAATCTCTAATATTTTCTGCTTCTGAGGGTTTGGGGGGAAAGAGCGAGAATGAGCACAACCACCGTGCTCGTGAGCCAACACACAGTATGCAATAGTATACATGCAAGGCTTAACAATGATGGTTCGGGTTCTTTTATTTGCTAAAGCAATATTTTCAATTATCATAAATACAAATCCCTATGACTTAGCATTTTACACAATTTGCATTTTTATTTAAAAAAAATAAGTGCAATATTAAATAACAGTAGAGGTTACCTCCACCTCATGCTTAATTTTGATAACGGTTACATCCACCGATTAGCAGCACTGGGTAAGGCTACCTAGGAAAAATCCAAAACAAGGGCTAGATGAGCCCACCACATTTTTAATCCACTCATAAAGGTTTTTGAAATAGAACTAACTCAGGTTAAGTTCCCATGTCCGCCTTTGACCGTAGGCGCGGCTGTTTAAACAGTTTAGACTCTGCAGAGGTTGTACGTTGTACCCACAAGAGATAATCATACTCGTTACCCCCACATGATTCCTTAGTCATGTAGTTGAGCGATTGTCACAGTAACGTTTCAAACTACCTTGCCCCTTCCGTCATCTCACCCCTATGGCCAATTCCATAAGTTGTGCGGGATATATACCACAACGACTAGCGCAACTGGCCCCGGCCACAAAGACTAGCGCAGCTGGCAACTTCACTGTTCCCGGTGTCCCTTTCAAGCTAGCATATGTCCTGCCGCTTGCACACTTCTAAACACTAGTTGTGGGATGACATTCAGGGTTCAATAATTTTACTAAGCCAAGTTGCACTTTGCAGACTTGCAGTTGTACTTGTTTTACACAGGAGGTCATAACAAGATTAAGTCATTAATTCATCTGGACGGTTCATACCACATACCAACCATTCTCGTGCTACATCCGCACCCACTACTCTTTCCATCCGCCCAGATGTGATACTAGCAATATGTTTAGGGTTTTGAGGAGGAAAACCAATTAACGCAACACACCAGTCATCTACATTCAATAACTGTCCAAAACCATTTTCATGTTTAAAAGATGATGATTGGGACATTTATTGTCCCGATACTTAAGCAACACTAGCATGTCGCTTAAGTACAATCTATACTAGTATTTACCACATATTTACTAGGGTGACAAAGAATATTGGATTCAATTATCAAATGATGGGTAATAATTAATTAATCATCAAATGGGTGTTTAACTACCTTAAGCGTTAACATACATTTGATTACAGAAGTAAAGCATGCAACTTTGATATTTTTAAATAAATATAATTTGCATAAAATGTAGGCTCAAAATGATCAAAGTATTGACTCGCCTCGGTCAGGTTATTGCGGCATTGATCTTACTCATGGCCTTCTCTGCCAGGGGTTTTGAATTCTGGGTCTGCGTCTTTATCCGAATCTTGATCCTGCTCGAGTTGCTGCTTCTTCTGGACTCCGACTCCTAATTACGCGATACAAGCAAGAACAACAAATAAATCTAAAAAACTTCCAAAAGACCAAATATAATCGGAGAGCTTTAAATAAGTTTTGCGATGAACGAGCTGAAGAGACAAGGTTCAGCGAGGAGGGGATGATTGACAAAGTCAACCGACCAACTGAGCGAGAGGGGTCATGGCTGAAAAACTCTGCCAGGGAAAACAAGGGAGAAACGAAGTCGAAGAACTTCCGCGGGGATACTCCACTTTGGATATCGCTGATCGGGTAAGATTAGGATACATGATAATTTTTTACGGGCTTTTAAAAAGACAGCAAAACATTTTTATCAAAGATGACTTTTGAACGGGGATAAAAAGGACGGGATAAACAATATTTGGACCAAGGAATACTGGATAGGATTACAAGATTAATATACAAGTTTTCGAGGTAAGCTATCGAGATTAACAAGTTAATCCCAAATAGCTCCCCAAAATATTTTGAGAAAATACAAATTCATTTCAAATCATTTTACACAAACACGAGAAATTAGAATAAATCTGTTTTAACAAAAATAGACATGATTGCGGAGACGATTACGAAGGTCATTTGCATAACTTCGATTTTTTGAGATTTTGCAAATTACGCTCTTAATCGATAGCTCTCAACTAAAAGCAAAATGGATAATTCTATTAACGCGTGTCAATCGGCGAGTTAACAATTAACAATGGTTAACCGAATCATCGTAATTCACAACACAATCGTAGAGAATAAATATTTCAAAAATGTTTTCGCCGAAATGGAAAGTTACTGATTGACCGAGTTGAAATAAAACATTTACAAGACCACCACACAAATTCTCTTTACACAACTTTTCAATACACAAATTTTCATGCATTCCAACCACTGCCACTGCTGAGAAAGGTCCCACTGGCCAGAGTGAGGCGCCGAGAGGGAGAGTGGGCACAGAGAGAGGGGGGGCAGTCGGCAGAGCCAGGGGAGAAGGGGGAGGGAATGGTGATGGATGCTGACGGCAGCGAGCGACGGCCGGAGGGGTGGCGGGGCCAGGTGAAATGGAACGTCAGCGAGGAGGGGATGCCGAGGGAGGCGACCGCGCGGCCAGGGCGGCACCGGAGAGGCGGCGGCGGCGACTGGAGTACACGGGAGCAGAGGTTGAACGACGGCAATGGCGACCAGAGGGGAAAAGAGGGAGGGGAGGCGCGTGTGGGCATCGGGGCGGCGCTCCGAGGCGGGAGCGGTGGGCGGCCGCGCCAGAGTGGAGGCGAGGTTGGGAGAGGCGCCACGAGGCGGCCCAGCTGCGGCGGCGGGACGCCTAGCCGTCGGCGGAGGCGTCGGGGCGAAGGTGGAGCTCTGGTGGCGGCGATTCAATGAGAGGCGCTGAGGGGGTGGAGGTGGCGGCGGCGGAAGACCGGGCGGCCGGGGAGGCGCAGAGCGGCAGAGGAGGGTGCGGCGAAGAGGGAGGAGAGGAAGGACCTCGGGTTTTTAGCCGGGAGCGGCGAAGATTGGGGGGAAGACGGACGGCGCGGGTCGCGAGTCGTGAACAGTGCGGGATGGCGATGGAGTCGGCCACATGCGGTCTGAAAGCAGCAAGCGGCGTCGGATCCGGAGGAGGCGGGAGCTGTCGGGGCTCGGGTGAACGAGCGCGAGAGGGGAGAGAGACCGGGCGAGGAGGCGACGGCGGCGGCGGCGGGTGCGGGAGGGAGCGCACGAGGGGGATGCGGGCGAGCGAAGAGAAAAAGAGAGAGGGAGAGAGAAAAGCCGGGCTGGGCGAGAAAGGCCGGGGAGATTGGGGAGAAAGAAAGGGAGGAGGGGAAAATGGCCCGGGGGAGATGGGCCGGCTGGGTGCGGTTGGGCCGGGAGAAAAGAATGGGTCTAAGAAAATAGGGGAGGCAAAAATTGGAGTGGGGTCCAGAATTTGAAAATAGAGAATTCAAAGCAAAATTTGAATCCAGAATTTGAAGGAAAGTTTGAAACACAAACCTGAGCTTAACGGAAGCTATGAGTTTTTTTTTTGAAATTTAAACCAAAATTTAAAAATTCGAATAAAAATAAAAAATCGAGGTAACTACTATTTATCGTTTGAAAACAGGACGTTACATAAAAAAGAGATAAGTTTGATGTGAATAGTAGTGTTTGTCTTTTTCTTTGCTCCCTTTCCATTTGATCTATTTTTATCATTTTTGTTACTCTTAACACATAATGAATTTTAGCTTGAAATTTTATACATACGTATAGTAAACTGAGAAAGTACATGTATTTTTTTTTATTGATTTAGTGTCTAAATGGAAAGCAATTGCATGAGTGCACCATAAAAGGTTTGCTTATTGCCAATGAACAAACGCTGTGTACGAGACTATTGAGTACCTTTGTAAGACTGCAACGGCGTTACTTCGGATCTACTTACAAGTTACGGTAAGAAATCAGCGAAGGGATGGCGCAAGTCAAGTTTCGAGACGCAGGCTTTAAGCCTCAGCTTGCTAATTCATTCATCGTGTACTGTGCGGTGAACTGGTGAGGTAACGAATCAACGAAAATCACAGGCTAAATCATTAGCTGCAACAAGTCGTTGCCAAATGCCAACTTTTTAGTTTTCAGTGACATGGTACGGTGCCTGCCGCCGGGTAGTTCTGGTACCTCCAGATAGCCGACGCTTCCCTATAACAAGCATTAGCTGGTATGTCACTCTTCCTAAGCTTGCTTTCATCCAGCTCAAGAAATGGCATTGCAGCACTACCTAAAGCATTAATCACCCTACGGCAGTAGCAGCCACTGAGAGCAATGCTAAGCGCAAAAACAACTTTAAACGCACGCAAAATCTTGACCTGAAGTCCTGAAAGACAGTCACTCATCATTGTGAAGGGAAACCGAGCTAACACTGCACTTTAACTGCTAAGGCATTCATACTGGAAGAAGCAACAAGTTCTGAAAGTTCCCAAGTAACCACATGTTACAGAAATACAGAAAAACTGATGGGTTGAAAAGAAGCATGTATGTTTCAGACAAACAACAGGTTCCGTACATAAATATCAGTGTGTCTCCAGAGAGAATCGATTATATAGGTTGGACAAACATTATGTGAAGGACATGGAAAAGAAGAAGAAAAAGAGAGTGACAAACTGAAACAAATTAAAAGCTGTTAACGACGACAACACAATGAATCATTCTAGAAGCAACAACGCATCTGCTTTGGCTTTAGCTAGGAGCTAACATTTTCCGTAAGCCTTGTTCCACATCATTGGATGGCTGGCCAGTCCTTCCTAATCTCAAAGTAGTAACTCATCTCCATGTAGCACTTGCCATCATCATCAACAAACTGAAGAAACAATACATTGCAGTAGTGATTAGTAGAGCAATTGGCTTAAAGCATTATAGTTGAACTTGATAGGTACATATATACCTTTAATTTTGCAGAATAGGAGCCTCTTGCAAAAATTCCAGCAGGGGTGGTCTCTTCTTCACCTTCATATGTGTAGGGCTCTAGCTGGGGACTGAATGTTCCCAGCATCACCTTCTGGTTCTCCACTGCAAGGAAGGAAGACTAAATAATCAACTGCTTCAAAACGATAAATCATATGACATGGTGGCCATTGTTGCATATATCACATTTATCTGGAGGAACAGTTGATTATCATCGGCCTTACAAAAGTTATGTATGGTGAGGTCATTGTAGCTAACAAGCTATTACAACATCTTAAACTAATAACAGATTTGAGGTCTAGGGGGAAATCTATTCCTTGACTGAAGAACATAACCATTTAACAAGATCACAAGTTATACACTATATTACTGAAGAACACCGCAGGAAATTTAACAAAACCATTTACCATGACATTCAAAGTGAACTATCGATGTCTCTTCTTACTTTTTTTTAGATAATAGAAGAGAAAACATCTCCCAGCCTCTGTATTCAAGGATACACACAACCCAACTTTTAAATACATGTAGAATTTTTGAGGAATAATACATGTAGAATTCAATCAACGTTCATATTAATTTGATATACAATATACAATTCAGCAAACGTGACGAAAACGCAAGTACGGGTAGAGCAGATCTAATAAAGATGAGTGAACATGTATGTGGCGTCACCTCGTACTCCAGTCTTCCAAACGGTGTTCGTGTACTTGAGGCCTGACACGATGTTGTTGGAGACGATGAAGGAGAAGCGGAAGCTATAGGGGCTGCCGTCCTTGAGCCCGAAGGCGTAGCCCTTCTCATCTGCCACGAAGGGGATCGGCAGGACCAGGTCCGGCCGGTCCGGGGACAGGATGGTCAGGTTCAGTACCGTCACCTCTGGCTCCGCAGTTTCTGCATCAAATTCTCAAACTCAATCAATACATCGTAGTTTTGTTCATGTGTTCAAGCAAGCACAATGGTCAGATGCATATGAACTTGAGAGGGAAGTGAAAATGTTATGATTACCTCCAAGCTGTTCTGTGTCAACCTGCCCAAGGAGCTGCTCCTTCCACCTCCTCAGACTCTCATCATCCTACATTAGTACAAAATATCACATAAATTAATACATGGATTTCATCGGTACCAGAATTTCCCAAACTAGCAGAGACAGATTATTATTGATTCGTACCTTGTCGAGCTCGAGCTGTTCCTTGAGGGGGACCTGGGGGCCGAGCACGACGCCGCGCTTGCTCTCCTCGTCCTCCTCGTCCTCCTCAACATCGTTCACGTCGGCGTTGCTGGCCGACGACGCGGCGCGCTCCTTCTCCTTCTCCTTATTGTCCATGAAGGCTACGTGCGTACGTTTCTTGCTCCCACGCGGACGGGGACGGCCGGGGGACGGGGGTAGCTATGGATCGGAAAGCTTGGAAGCGGGCGCGCTGCGCGCTGTATGTATGGGTGGATGGATGACGCGAGCGCGCGGTGGTGATGGTAAAGTACGCGGTGCGTTGGTGTTTGCATTGGTGGGGGGAGGAAAGGGTCGTGGCGTGCAAGAGAAACCGCCCGGGCGGCCGCCAAGTGGGCGCGCGGCCGCGCGCCGTGCGCGCACCTCCGCAGCGCGCCCGCCGTGCGTTGCGCCCGCTCGTTCGTTGGGCGCGAGTGCTTATGCCGTTATGCGGTTGGCGCGGCTTTTCCTCCTTTCCTCCCCTGCGTTTCCATCTTGGCTATTCTGATGCATTTGGACAGTTGATGGTATTATGGAATGTGTTTTCGATTAGTTTTGAATGGCCGACAGTTTCGGAACACTAATTTTGTTTTAGGACAACATATAATGATTTTGAGACATCAATTTGGAACATACTAGGAGTGTTAGCATGTTGTTACTCTTCATGTCTTTTTTACAAAGTGAAAAAATTCGTTACCATGTTGTCAATTGGGGAGAGGGCCGTTTATGTTCGCCGAGGGCTTAAGAGTGGGCCGTAAAAGTCTTAGGTTTAGTTGAGCCCATAGTGAGCAGCCGAACATCAACGCCTGCCGGGCCAGCTAGCTATTGTGGCTTGTACTGTTAGGTCGGGCCGAGCTGTCGAGTCAGCTTAATTTCTGGGCCCGGCCAACTAGGAAACGGGAAAATTAGAAAAACATGGTGTGATCGCGTCGCGATCCACAGCAAAACAGCAGCGGGCCAGCGGCAATGGGCGCCACGCCGGTGCGTTGGCCGCGGGTGCTGGCCCCAGCACACCTCGCCGGAGCCATCTGCCGGCAGAAGAACCCCCTCGAAGCCGTCCACCTGTACTCCGACGCGCCCCTCCGCCACCCGCCCTCCTCCCCCTCCGCCGATTCCCTCCTCGCCGCCTCCATCCCCCACCCCCCTCCCGTATCCGCCGTCTCCATCTTCCGCTCCTCCCTCCCATCCTCCCCCGCCCCGTCTTGGTCCCTCTCCTTCTCCGCCCTCCTCCGCCGCCTCCTCTCGCACAGTCTCCTCCCCGAAGCTGCCCGACTCTTCGCTGGCTTCGCAGGGCGCCCGGAAGTCTCTCTAGTGTCCGAAGACCTTACTTACACTGCTGATCTCCGTGCGGCGTGCGGCGTGCTGACCTCGCGTTGCAGGTGCTCGACGAAATGCCTAATCAGTGCCTCGCGCCGGATATGGACGCGTACCGCGCTATCCTGCTTGCTCTCTGCGATGCTGGTATGCTCGACGGGGCCACGCTCGTCCTCTACTCCATGCTGTGGCGTGTGTCGCAGCGGGGATGCGAGACAGATGTTGTGGTGTACCGGGCATTGCTGGTCGCACTCTGTGCGGCTGGCGGGGGTGAACGGGCTGAGATGGTGCTGGATAAGGTGCTCAGGAAGGGGTTGATGTCGGCAGGTGGTCGGCGCTCTCTTCGTGTGCCAACGCTTGCTGGGCTTAGCATCGAGGACGCCCGGGAAGTCATTGATCGAGCGTTGGTTGTGCGAGGTGGGCGGACTGTCGCGAGCTTTGAATCCATGATTCTTGACCTCTATGATGACGGACGGTTGAACGAGGCAGACAATTTGTTTGAGGGACATGAGCAAGAAGTGGTTCAAGCCAACAATATGCATGTATGAGGCGAAGTTCACTGCTTTATGCAGGGAACGGAGGGTGGATGATGCAGTGAAGGTGTTGGAGGAGGAGTTGGCCAAGAATGATCTCGTTCCGACTGTGAAAACATATAACTTGATAATGAAGGGTCTTTGCGACATTATGCAATCAAGTTTGAAGATGTTGATAATGTTTGCTGCCTAGAGTTGCCCAATGTTGAAGCGCTTCACAAGATAGGCCGTCAAATTTGCTGCCACCCCAACTAACGCAAACTTGTCAAATGCCTCAGTTGCTGCGTAGGCAGAAAATGACAGACATTCAGTAATCAGTACCCTATGAATTGATGGGGTATTTTGAGTTGATTTGTATGAAGAAAGACGTCAACCACCATTAGTGTGCTGTAAAAAGTTATAAGGTGCAAGCTTTGCTTTTCATTGACGCGTGCATCCTGAATGGTCCGCAGATTAATGTTTAAGGCCTTCATTTGTGGATGATCTGGATGCCCCTAGTACCATCCGATCTTGATGATCTCATGAATCTCAATGCACGATCAGATAGCTGTGAGAGGCATCCCATGTTGGTAAGTTTTTTTTTAATCTGTTACCGTGCTAGTCCACTGTATTGTGAGAATTAGGCACAACCTGGAACTGGAAGCAACTATAACCCCGTTTGGCTTCCTAGACTTGAATTTAATTCATTCAATTGGATTCCAAACCCTATTCAAGTTGAATTTGAATTTGATTCAAGCAAATTCAAAATCCATTTTTTATGTTTGGATGCCATTTGGAATTCTACAATATTGTGGGGCCCACCTGTGCGTCTAGGTCTGCCAATATGTACAAAGTAGTTTCTCTACATGCTGAATTATCTCCAACAAATTTTAGATAATTTTGTGAAAATTTTGTAGTGTACGTTGAGGTCGATTTTTGACAAAATCATTCTCTACAAAGTTGTGGGGGTCACATATGGAACTAGCTTGTCAACGTGCATAATTTATTTTCTCTACACACTGAATCATCTTTAATAAATTTTAGTTGATTTTGTGATAATTTTATGGTGGGAACGTGATATTGAAATTCCAAATACTTTGACTTTTACTTAGTTAAGAATTGCTTCTAGCTCTACGATGCATCTTGGATTGTCTTTGAAATCATCAATTCAATTCGGAGGTTGCAGTTAAACAGCTAAATCCTTAGAATTGAATTCCAATTCCATAATTCCAGAGCCAAAACCTTTTTTTTGTATCCCAGCCCAGTTTGTTAGCCCAGTGGCCGAACCGAACAAAGCCTGACAAACCCCAAGCCTATCCAGCCTAGGCCTTAGCCTGAACAGATCGAAACCTGGTCCAAGTCTCGTGTATGCGAACATATCTGTTGGATGTGCTATATATATCAACACAAATGGGTAGAAAGTAGAAAATTGTATGCGAACGGATGCTCTTCTCGGTGCATGCAAGAACGAACGAAAGATGAAAAAGACATTCTGAACACGGATGGAATAGCACAGCTACATCTATTCGTTCACCCTTTCCAGTTAATTTGCGAGCACGATCGAGGCGCAGGTTGGGAGATGGAGATGGAGATGGAAACAGGGGCGGATCCACGTGTATTCACTGGTGTCATGTGAAAAATCTTTATGTTCCCTTGTGTTGACAGTAAGTGACCAAACTACTCAAGTGACACCGGTGATATTTTGCGTTGGATTTTAGAGTGGATTAACCGATCGAACCTACGATGAAGGGCATGCACTTCCACCCTGCGGCCTCCTGCCGGCACCGCCATGCTTCACCTCATTTTGTGAGGCGAAATGACGCTAGTTCCTCATCTTCGAGTACACCGGAGGAGGCGAAATCCATCTTATGCTTGTCGCATTAGTTTGTGTATATATATATATATATATAGGAAAATGGTTTGGTACTCCTGGGAGTACATACTCCCGCCTCTCATATACCACTTAAATCGTATGATAATACCTCTTTATCTATTTGAGTATACTCCAATGATGATTATAAGATACTCCAAAGTGAGTTCTGTGAAAAAATTCATGAAAGTCCACTTTTTATAAAAAAAAATTGTGTGTATAATTTTGTTTATATATGAAAAAGGTATATGACAAAAATAAAGGACTCCAATGAAAAATTTTCAATCAAATTGCACTGGAGTATCTTATAATTGGTATTTAAGTATACTAAAAATGATAAAGAAGTATAATATATTTATTTAAGTGGTATATTCAAAGCGGGAGTATGTACTCCCAGGAGTACGGAACGGACGTCCTATATATATGCGCTAATGGGTAATTCAGTGTTAAGGTGCTAATACCAATCTTCACCGTTGGAGGTGAATTTAATGAAGACGTATTAATGAATGCGCATTGAAGGTGGGAGTATGCAAAGTAATTAAACAGTTTAGAGGTGGGAGCTCGTATTAATCTTGATTGTTCAATTCAGACCCAACGGTCAAGATTGATATTAACACCTTAGCACTGAATTACCCAATTTTATATATATATATATATATATATATATATATATATAAAATGTGTTATGTTACTACTCCATTCCATGACTTGCAAAATTCGGTGCTGTCCGAATCAGGTCGGGGGCCTAGAAGGTTAACTAGGCTCCTTTTTAAGCCCAGGCCCTTATGACTCAATATCTTCGGCCCAGCTACACAGCACTGCAAAATAGACCCTATAGTGGGCCTCAACCAAAACCTAAACCTGGCTCATCGACCTCTCTGAATTTGCCACTCTCCTCCCTGCTGCTTCTTTCCTATTGAAAAGAAGAATGATACTACTCTACTACTAGTGTGCTCATCTACCACAGGCCACAGCACACAGTAGGGAAACAAACTCCCAGTAGATTAATGAGAGGTGGATTATTCCATTAGTAGGTAACAGCAACATCATAGCCCGCAAGGCCATGTCCCATGACTGACACGCACGGCCGTCGGCCGGGCGCAAAAGACTTCTCAACCACACGTCGACGGTGAACAAACTAAAACAAAGCGGTGCTAATAATCAAGCTCCTGTGTGCATCTATCTATCATTGCCATCTGACCCCCCCAATTGTTGATCAATATATCCCCGGCTCTCAGCTCGCAAACTAGATTGAACTACACCAAACCAAACCTATAAATAACGGTGGGTGAGACGTGACCCAGAATTTGGGCCCGGCCGGGGGCCTTTGACTTGGGCTGTAAGCGACCGTAATTATTGAGTCAAGTTAGCGCGCACAGTTGCGAAGAGATGGGGGAACGCATCGTGTCGTGCGTGAGGGGAGTGGAGGAGCTCCGACTCCGAGCCCCCCGATCCCCTCGCCGGCGCGCGCGATCCATCCATGCAGAAAGTTTTCGCCGCCCGCATCATTTTGCGCGGTTGTGGAACTCGACACGATCATTGCTCGCGCTCGCGCGCACTTTGTGTCCTTGCCATCGCCGTTGGTTGCTTAGTGGCTTTACTAACCAACTGATCCGTGAAATGATCCCCCACCTCACTGTTATATGGCCATGGCACTTCAGCACTTTTATACTCCTAGAATGATGCCATTTAGTTTGCCATGGCACTTGGGCGCTTTGCCGGTGCAGCTGACTCGGCTGTGGCACAAACAATGTGCAACGGAGAGTTGCGGTGGCGCAACGGAATGAATCGAGATGTGAAAGGGGAGAGCTCCTAGATCGGCAGAGAAATGGCGACGGTGTGGCTACGCGGCGACTTCAACAAGGAGGCGGTGGTGCGAGCAATGCATGGGGATGAATCCAGCAGTGGATGCATCTGAAGAATGTGATTCATTAGGTCTTGATAAAAGTTCAAAATGCCCTTACAAAAAAATTATAGCCAAATAAAAAAGTCTAATAATCCTTTATAAATCAATGGTCGAATTTGATTTATACCACCCACATATACTACCACTAGAATATACGGTAAAAATTTCTATTCTATACCTCCATCATGATGGAAGGAAAAAGAAATTAAGAGCCAAAGACGGAAGCAAGGAATGAAAGCAAAGGCCGGAGAACAACAACAAGCATCTGGGCATGCAACGGGACAAAGATGTCGCCCATCGATTCCGATGGAAAGTTGATCGCCGAAGCTGAAGTGAAGGCTGCGTGCAGCTGCAAGATCTCGTAGAAAATAATAATAAAATCTTTGCCGATCGATTGGTGGCGTGTGAACCCCGTATGCAAGTACAATCTGTTTGTGTGCTCGGATCCCCACTGTTATTATGATGCTCCCTGGCTTGCTTCCGAACAGCCTGTGGTCATCAGGAGCAGCTAAGACCATGAAAAAAATGAACACGAGGTAGAGCCACATATCACTATACTAGTATGGCCTCTGCTTCACTGTAACAATTGGATCAGGATCTAAGGATAGAAACTTTTTTTTTCCCCCTTGTGACGGCTCATAGGGCGTGATTGTATATCTCTGCCAGAGTGAACGACTAGGTTCACTCGTGCAGTACCTTTTCTGAAGATGGTGATTCGTTGCCGGACCTGCATGACTGACAGACAGAAAGAGTCCAAACGTCACCTTGTAAAATTGCTCCTTTTAATCTTATTCGATTTTAGAGCCGTCGGATGCTCTTTGAGATTTGTGCATTGTGAGCTATAGTTCACGGGCTCGTTTGTGTCCTGTTGGGTGTGTTTTGTTTCTGAACCCGATGCACAATATGCATCTAACCCGTTCGGACAGGGTATCTAGATGACTATGTTTCTAACTATTTTTGTTATACTGCCTCTCCGTGTCCCAAGGACTTGTTTGGTTCGCGTTCTGATACCCACTCGCTTGGTCAAGACACCGTTGGACCCTACCGAGTGGTGTTTAATTGCTACTCTAGGTGTATCTGCCTGTCAGGCCAGTGCTCCAGACCTAGGCACTCGAAATTGAATACCTGGCTCCCAGACAAGCTCCTCTAATCGCTTTACTACCCTAATTGTCGAGCTCCTCCTCTAATCATCTTCCTCCTCGCGCTCACCGACGTCGAGCTCCGCCTCATCGATGCCCGCGGCCGCTGGAGGCCTGCTCCCATTGCCGCCGAATGCCCACATCCCGTTGCGCCCGTCGTCACGGACCCCGCTTCTGCCGCCGCTGGATGCTCGCTTCCCTCTGCTCCTGCCACTGACGGTTGCCCACATCCCACCGCTCTCGCCGCATCCCGTTGCTCCTGTCGCCCGATCGCAGATGGTGCTGCCAGACCGGGCAAGTAAGATGGCGTTGAGACCTCGCCAATCTACTCGCTCTGCCCCATCCAAATCCCGGAGACACCACAAATGGGTTGTCGTCATCGGGAATAGGAGGAAGCTGGTCGTTGGTGGCGAGAGGAGTTGGCAACGGCGGCGAATTTCATGGCGAAAGGTGAGAGGAAGATGGTGAATGGGGAAAATAGGAGGAGGACGAGAGGAGTCGTGTGTGAAAGCATATTTTTTTATTTGTATGTTTTCTCCTTCTCAAAGCGTGATTTTTTATTTTACGCTTTTCTCAGTCCTAGGTTTTCAACCAAACACCATATCTTCAGACTTGACTGACTAGGTAAAAAATCATCTGATTTTCAAGCAATCTCTAGGCACCACTTTTTGCCATGCATGGAGCCTGGGACACCAACCAAACAAGCCATAAAACTCAGAGAGAGAGAGGGGGGAGAGGGTGGTGACCTCTTGTGCTTGCTCATTCCTCTAATTGATCGCGGCGTCGCAACGACCTGATATGGTCATTTTAACAGGTGCGATCTATTTTCCAGAGAACGACATTGTCGTGAGATTCTTGGATATCCATTATGCCTTTTTGGACTCAATTTGGTGTTATGGTTTCTAGGGTTTGTGAAATTTCCACCCATGTGACTGGATCTATCTATTTTCTTGGTTGATTGGTTCCCATGGGCTGTCAAATTTGAACATATCTTGTGACAACTCAAAGCTTAAGGTATTTGTAATTTTGCAAAATGATTACACTACTAAAAACAGACCATACTAGACGCATCATTGGAACCGTCTGTGATAGGTACCACAGACGGATTGTAAATAGAACCGTCTGTGATAATTCACATACCATTCTTAAGAAGAACCGTCTGTGGTAATATCGGACATCACAGACGGTTCTTAAGCGTTTGTGAATTATCGTAGACAGTTCTATTTCACAAACCGTCTGTGATAGTGATACATCACAGACTGTTCCAAATAAGAACCGTCTCTGATACTTTTATTTTGTTAGGACGGAAACAAAAATTTGGACTTAATGGGCGGGCTGCCGAAACTCGCTTTATATTAACCGAGTCTCCTCACACCTCACACCTCACACCTCCTCCTCTGCCGACTCTCCTCCTCACACCTTGCACCCCGACCTTCCCCGAGCTCGTCGTCCACAGCCTCCTTCACCTCGCCCTGGCCTCATCGTCACCGGCCTCCCCCGACCTCATAGCCCATGGGCTCCCCCGACATCGTTGCCCCCGGTCTCCTCTGCCTCGCTCCGGCCTCGTCGTCGCCGGCCTCCCCCAACCCCATCGCCCACAGCCTCCCTGACCTCCACCTCACATCGTTGCCCCCGGCCTCCTCCTCACACTGTTTGACGCCCCCCGCCTCATCCACTTTGTCGCCTCGGCCTCCCACGACCTCGTCGCTCCCGGCCTCCTCCACCTCGCCCTGGCCTCGTCATCGCCGACCTCCCCCAACCTCGTCGCCCACAACCTCTCTCAATATCGTCGCCCCCAGCCTCCACCTCACATCGTGCACTGTCCGATAAAACAGCCATAACTTTTGCATACGAACTCGGATTGCGACGTTCTTTGGCTCGTTGGAAAGCTAACGAAAAGTTTAATCCACAAATCCATAGGCCCATACAAATTCATTCGCTGTGAAGTGTCAGCACATGTTTTCGGTTTTTTGGCAATGGAAAAAGCTATTACAGACGGTTATAAACAAGAACCGTCTGTGATAATTACTATCATAGACGATTCTTTTTTAGAACCGTCTATGAAAATATACTATCACAGACGGTTCTTATCAAGAACCGTTGACCGCCTGTTATCACAGAAATATAAATCCAGACGGTTCAGAAAATCGTCTGTGATGACGGTTTAGAACCGTCTATGATGAACCTTTGTGTAGTAGTGTTAGTTGGTCCGAGTAGTTCGTTATTGTTTTTAATTGCCAAAGCACACTATCTAGATTTGGGCGATAGGTTTTGTAGGGTCGCGATCTGTTCTGTTAATAGGTGAACTACACAACTTCAATTGCAGGATTTGTCAGCTGGTGACTTATTCCCTTTAATTATATTTGTGAATTTCATTTATTCAGTTCAACTAGTCACTATATAGAGCTTCTAATTACTTAGTTGGTTAGTTGATTCGGTTTAATTTTAAGGCTAGTATTTAGGTGGTGTATCTCTGCAGCGTGTCAGATATATTGTGTCACGCCCCTGTGGTTGCAAAATGGTTGTGACTTGTGAGGCTGACAATTGGGGACCTTGGACTAGTTGCTAGTGAGCAAAAGGTTAATTAAACCGAGCTAATTATCCCATTTCACATGTTATGTGTGACGACCCGCACCATTTACATATTTCTTAACATAAAACAATTCCATTTCATTGCATCAAAAAGATTTTACAACAGTTGTTTTACAAGCATTTACAATGTTTTTGGCAGTAAATAACTAAAACCCTAGTTCTTCTCTTCTTGCCGTCTGTAGTAGCCGTCTCTTCGTCGCCTGGTTCTTTGAGCGCCTGCCCGTAGAGCCACCTCGCGACCCGTTTTCCTCGCTCGCAAGAAAAACCAGCAATTGGTTAGTAATCGTAGTGAGAATATTCTTGTGAGCCGTAGTGTATAGAAGTTAAAGCGTAGAAAGTGGCCGTCAGATTTCCCGAAGTGCAGTAGAGTATCCGGAGTACCCTGAGTAGTCGGTCCCTTGGCAATCAAGATTCCCAGACCAACCGGAGTCAGTCGGCCCCTCGATCGCCAAGATATCCAGACCACCCAAGATCCTTCGACATCTGTCACTTCTGTGGGTCTCATCATCCGGCATTATTAGAACCCAACACCCACTGTTTGCATTTGTCAAAACCCCAATATAACCCTCATTGCATGCCCCCGGTAACCACACCCTCAGCCAAGCTTCACCGGGTGCAGCAACCATTTCCCAAGCCTCTCTCATAGAGCAAGCCAGCAGCCCTCAAAATATCAAGCACAGATGCAAGAAGACCAAGTGCATCTCCTCAGAAAGCGACCACGGCCATGACCAAGCAAGAAAAGACATCCCCAGCAAATGCATTCCCCAGTAAAGCACCAATAGCCAAGAATAAAGAAATGCATCCCCACCCGTTCAAATGCATTCCCAGTAGAATGCATCCAAAGACAAGAACAGTAGCAACAAAACCAAAGAAAGCCACCCAGAGCTCATCTCCCCCAGTATAGCCAACCAGCACAAATACATCCCCTCAAGCCAGCCCCTGCATTCACACAGCAAGCAAAGCCAGCCAAGCCAGCATGTAAAGCACACAAGGCCTCCCAGTGCCTTCCCCCTCCTCCCAGTTCTTCCCAGCAGAAGGAGCAAGAACAAAGGAGCAAGAGCCAGAAAGAGGCCAGCACCAGGAAGCCAGAAGAGGAAGAACCACGGTAGCGGGAGGCGGGAGCGGAGAGGAGAGCACCAAAGAAAGCCGCGATCGCCACCCTCTTTTCCCAACCAGTTTCAGAAGAGGTAAACCCAACACCCATTAGTATGCACTGCCCATCATGCACATCGTTCACTGGTACCACCCAGTCTCATTAGCATCACAATGCAGCAATCCATTTTCATCACAGAGCATGGGGGTCAGAGGGTAGAGAAGGAGGTGGGTTTTCCCTCAGTGTAACCCACGGCTGAACCACCACCATCACCCCCAACCACGGCCGAATCACCAGCATCCATCACACAGATCCATCATCACAATCATGCAAGCATAAGCACAAGCCAACTTTAGTTTTGGAATTGCATAGATCCACTAGTATTCATAAATCGATTCGGAAACCATTAGGGAAGTAGGAGAGCAAACCCTAGTAACCAAGCCGTCCGGGCCGGGAGCACGCCAGATCGGGTGAGTGCAGGGGAGGTCCAGCCAGGAACGGCGGCGCTGGCCTTCGGCCGCGCCGAGTGAAGAAGAGGGCGGCGCAGGGGACCGAGCGTAGAGAGCCGAGCCGGGAGGAGACGGCGGCGGTAGAGAGGGCCGCAGGGAGTCGAGGCCGGGAGGCTGAGTTGCGGGCCGAGTCCGAGGAGCCCATAGGCGGCCGGGAGGCCGAGCCGGCGGGTTGATCTTACCGGACCGGAGGAAGCAATGAAAGGAAATCAGGGGTGGCGGCGTCTCGGGCTGCAGGGGAGCCGGCGCGAGGAGCAGCTACGATGGCGAGCCGGCGCGAGGAGCAGCGGCAGCGAGAGAGCGGAGAGGGAGAGCTAGGGTTAGAGGCGGCGGTGGAAGGAGTAGGCAGAGGGAGGCGGCGCCGAGGGTTAGAAGAGGGAGAGTCGGGCGTGAAGGAGGGGAAGAGACGGGTGAGGAAGAGGCCGAGAGAAATGGGGACTGGTCGGCTGGAAGGGGGATAGAGATAGAAAAGGGAGGGTAGTTAGGTAAATTTGTATGTTAATTAGGGTTTTGGTAGATTAGGGTTTTGGTAATTAGTTAGGTAATTAGGGTTTGAGTAGATTAGGGTTAAGAAGGGTGATAAAAATAGGATTTTAGCGGGAACTGCTAACTGAGTCGGGTTTTGGAAAATTTTTGTAAATTAAAATTGGCTAACCAGTAGAAGTCGCATTAGCAGTTTATTATCTGAATATCACCAAAAATCACTAAGTATTTCTCTATATTCTATTTGTATTGCCGCACTGCTTCAGAGGACGAGCTCCAGCCGACAGGAGAAGCTGATAAGAGATTCGTCATCGTCGACCTTTCCGAAAACTCTAAAGGCAAGCGATCCTCTTGAACATCAATATAGCTAATTTAAATGTAAACCGTATATTGCTCTATCATATATGTACTGCATCAAAACTATTTCTCAAAAACAAATTGGACTGAGATGATGAGAAAGATAAGAAAACTGAGATGAGATGAAATTGAGAATTACTATGTGGGTAAAGGGGGCCTTGGTTGAGAAAAGAGATGATGATGATAATGAGATAATGATGATGATAAGATGTGGGACCCTTTACCTACAGCTATAATATAAGGACTAACAAAACTCTTACTCGGTCAGATGCCGTAAAATCAGTGCCAACCATTTCCCGTTTGGTGAGGCGAAAAATGCTACTGTTTACGTAATTACGTTCTCCACAACGGGAATGTTGGACACGGAGGATAGCCGGTCCAAGGTGGAGTGTTGGGCTCGGAGGATAGCCGCCCCAACCAACATTGTTGGAACTCGGTGGAGAACTGGGTGCGCTCAGGACACCGACGGAAAACAATGGGTGGAGACTTAATCACGTAACTCGGAAACGCGTCGTATTCGAACTTGAAGTCGCATCAAAGGAAATGCGATGGACCTAGCTCATAAAGAGTTCAGGATAGCTATGGGTAAAGTGGCGCAAGCTGCTGCAAATGCTATACAAATCATGAATTCATGCCGTCTCTTGGATTGGAGTCTCACGGAACCGCTAGGGTCTTTCTTCTTCCGAGTGACTAGTAGTATTTTCGTAATTAAAATTGCAACTTAATGTTTTAATGTTTATTTTCGAATGAGATGATTTTAGAATTTGTGATAAAGACTAGAGATCACCATGCGATTGCATTGTTTGCTATTAATGCTTCTTGAGTACTTCAGACTCAACCTTGTTAGTATCCTCCTTTGTTAGATCCTAGTCCGGCCGGGAGCTATCCCGAGTGGGGCGAAGGACTTGCAGGTACCAATGCAACAGCAGGAGGAGAAGGCACCAGCGGCGAGGACTTAAGCGAGATGGAAGCCATCTTTGACTCGTGGGACGAATAGGAGGCGGTAGTTCGAGAGCAGACTCAGAGCGGAAGCTCCTTTTGTATCTGTAAGAGCTTTAGTAAGAACCCTAGTCTTATGTGGCTACTACTGTAATAAAGATGTACAGTTTCTATTTTATTGTTCTGCTGCGCAACTCTGATAAAATGGCTTGCTATTCGTCGGAGCGGTGTTCTACCGGGCAGACGAATAGTAATCCGTATGCCTAAGTGTGATTACCCTAGGGGTAATGACACGGGGCGTCACATTATGCTTCTAGAGGCTGGTAGTATTTATGATCAAGCTAAACAAAAAATGTTCACTATCATCATGTAGAACTGATTTTGTAGTTCACAATGTCGTAGTTCATTTGTATCGATCTGAACTCTATAATTCAGTAGTTGAGTAGCTAACTAATTGTTACGTACTAAATTGATATGTGATTATAGCATTTTTTTTTGGTTCCTGTAGCACAATGGTATATTATTTTTCTTTAGCGGTTTCCTTTTGTCCTACATTTTTTTAAATCTATTTCCTTGTGACTCGTCCTTTTTTGTAGAGAGTATGGTGTTAACATTGGTGAAGTGTTTGCGACGTACTGGTCTCTTGGAAACTGATTGGAGTGTACACGAAGAGTTGATAACTTTGCCATATCTGTGTTGTGCCTAAGCCCTAAAGAATAAGTATGTGCTTGTGGTTCTATACTATTTTTCTTTTTTCTTTCAATGAACCAGTTTACTAAATACCCAACATTTGTTGAGTGGAAACTTGGTTAGAAGAATCCATTTGACCTGCATAGGTGGACATCTGCAAATTTTGAAATAATTTGTTGTTATCGAAAAATTGCAAATCATATGCAGTAATGTTGCAGTAATGGATGTGCAATTTTACAGTAATGGGTGTGCAAGTTTTACAAATTTTTGCATGTACTAGAATATACCTGATTTTGTATCTGCATGTGTGGAAACAGAAAATGTTCGTACGAAATGTTGCCGACATTCAAACTAACATTTATGTTTTTACTCTTTTGAGGTTTGCTGTTTCACCAGGTTTGATATCCTGGTAGGTCTCGGGCATTTTTAATTTCGCAAATCAGGTAATATCATGAAAACAACTCCAGTTATCTGAAATGGTGTGTCCACATGTTGCAAAACAAATCGACGCAGGTTGTACCCGGCACTCTACGATCGACTTCCCAGTAGCCTGTACGATTGTGTTGCGTACAGTGCAATCTGCTCGGCGAGGAAACCGATGCTGCGAAGAAGAAACAAAACTTGCGCCACCGTGAGTGGAGCCCGGGCCCACATGCCAGCGACAAACACTGTCGCTCCACGGACGCCCGGCAACCTCGTCCTCGTCCTCTGCTTCCATCCGTTTCCCCCTGGTTCTGGTTCTGGTTCTGACCTCCCCGTCAACCGAGCAATGACAAGTTACTCCTCTGTGCCCACGTCACACGCTCCTCCCATGCGCAACAGTCCTGGCACAGCAATGCTTCTCCCCCTTCCTCCTCCAATTCCCATTATTTTGGGCAGAATTCCTCCTCCCCACCGCCACGAGCCAATGGCACGTTCACATAATCACATACACCCTTGGTAATAAATAATAATCCAACAGGTGAGGCACCTGGCTTACCATTGATTCAATTATTACCGCCCCGTTTTTAGTTGACTCACATGATCACAATCTCGTTTCATGTCGCTCACCTTAGGATGCTGTGCCGGACTCAAAACAGGGCAGAAAAGGCAGCGAGAAACACTCGAGGCATAACAACCGAAACAGGAAAGGCTAACCTAGAATGCGCACCAAAAGACCAGGAAACACGCAGCCAATCGCGCGCTGCGCTGGCGTCGCGCCTCGATCGCAACAGCCGCGCCCGAAACCAGCTCATCACCTCACGGCGCGGCCGAACGAACGCTGATGATATCCTGCAGGATCTTGTATTGTATTTCTTTTTTTTTTCTTCTTAAGAGTTGGAGTTTGACACCTATAGTGTTGGGTACATTTTTCTTCATTCTATATTTCTTCCGTGTGCTTTCGGTCGGTCGATCAGTTAGACGGATATTATTTGCTTCTTGTGTACACCACAAAGGATATTAGACATTAAAAATACAATCAGAACGACCATAGAGACTAATTGCTGAGATATCGAAGAAAAAAACTATCCCCTACCTGCTCATATACAACAATCCAACTATCTGTTATCATGTTCCGAAGTGAAGTTACGACGGACTTCTCTCGTACCAACGAATATTACTTATTTTATTTTATATTTTATATTTTCTTCATTTAATCAAAATTTAAATACAAATAGTGCAGATAACCATTTATATCTTAACTGAACGACCTTTTCGTCGGTCGGAAATTGTCTATTCCGTTAACACCCGTGCTGTTACACGCTAAACATAATTGAGGCGCCCCCGCGAGAAAGCACTTTTTTACGCGGAGCAAACCGAGCCGAGCCCCGTAAATTAAACGCTTTCCGGTCACGGGCAGGTCGGCCCCACCCCCAGCGTCCATCCGCATCCATTCCCCCCTCCCCGCATTCCATTCCATCCCCATTTCCCCCCTCAATTATTGCCTCCCTCCCATCCTTGGCTCCTTCCCATTCCATCCCACGCCACGCATCCCCCCCCCCTCCCCCGCGCATCGCCGGCTCCTGTTCGCCCCGCGTCGAGAATGGCGGCCGCGTTGTGGACGCTGGTGGTGGCGCTGGCGGTGGCGGGGCGTGGGTGCTGGTGCGGTGAGGCGGCGGCCACGGCGGCGGAGACGGCGCACGAGGTGCTGCGGGCGCACGGGCTACCGCGGGGACTTCTGCCGGCGGGGATTGCGGAGTTCCGGCACGACGTGGGAAGCGGGCGGTTCGAGGCGGCGCTGGAGGCGGCGTGCACGGCGCGGTTCGAGGTCGGCCTGCGGTACAACGCCACCGTGGCCGGGGTCATCAGCTACGGTCGGATCGCCGCGCTCTCCGGGGTCTCCGCCAAGGACCTCTTCCTCTGGTTCCCCGTCCGCGGCATACGCGTCGACGTCCCTTCCTCCGGCGTCATCTACTTCGACGTCGGCGTCGTCTTCAAGCACTTCCCCCTCGCCGCCTTCGAGGCCCCGCCGCCCTGCACCCCCGACCCGTTCCTCCTCCTCACGTCCCAACAGGTAAATACCACCAAGCAACAACCAAAAACGGATCTTTCCTGTCAACACTCCATTAGTTCGTTTGCAACCTCGAACTTTTCTGAATTCGTGTTCTTGCGCGCGGCAGAGGCGGGACGACGGCGACGTGGATGGATCGGTGGCCGGCGGCGGCGCGTTGTAATAATGGAAGACGGATTTGATGATGGTATCCGCGAGCCAGAACCAGAAGGGCAGTTTTGAGACAAGCAAGTGATCCGTCGGTCGGTCGCCGGCGGTTGCTGCGGCGGCTGGCCGGCGTCTGTGCAGATAGATAGAGTGGGCATTCATTTTCTATGCTACTAGCTAGTAACCAGTCCTCATCACCTCGTCACTCTGTTCTTCTTGTCGTTCTTGTACGTGTCCGGTGCGGGCGAAAGCCACAGCCACAGCCACGGTGGCAGGGAGGTTCGAAGCTGCCGATCCGGCAGACAGCGACGTACGGGGATGCTCGCTTGCGCTGCCTGCGTGTACTTCTGCCATCGCCGTTGTCGTCTGGTGGCGATATATTTCGCGGTAATGGATGGCTCGTATATTTCAAGCTGTCAATGATTATATGTTTCTTGGGGTCGCGAACTAGCGTCGTATCTGGGTCGAATTCGGGCAATGCATTTCCCCGTCCTCCCGTGATCCGTCCAATCCAACGCCTGGTGATCGGCATTCGGCAATGCGCATTATTTCTTGGCGTTGCAGAGGGGAGCAGCGTCGTTGTCTGTCAGTACCGATGCGATGCCTCTGGCATTTTTGATCCCTCTGTTTCTCTACGGCTTTGCGTGGCGAGGCCGTCTCTGTCCGAGCCATCTTGGCATCCAATGGGATCCTCTGAGTAGTGGCAGTGTGACATCGTGCGCTGAATCTGAGGGAGAATACATACGTTTCGATTAGCCACCGCGAAACCGACGAGAAGATCTCAAGGGATCCGGTCTGGGCAGGGAGGGAAGAATGGCGAGCCGTGTGGTTCGTGCCGCTAGCACAGCCATGAATTTTCCAAAGTCTATGCAAATCGCAAACTAAGTACCGAATTATGGTAGAACCACGAGCATCGGATATTCGGATACATAATCACACAAATCCATAGTTGTTCTAGAGTAAAAGAACATAATTGTTGACTGTTGTGTGCCGGTGGTGGCTGTGGTGACCATTTCTGTTTGAAAATGCCTTCTCGGGTGCCATAAGAAACGTACCACTAGTAGTCGCTGACGGTTCGACAAGAGTTACTGCTAGCACCTTAATCGTCGTACTGCTTTATGATCCGTGCAGTTTTCCTCTTAGGAAGCAACCGCTTTCTACCGTGCTTTTGTCCAGCGAAGCGACTAGCGGGTGATGTGCGTGTCCGACAGTGGCACATCCAGAAGAATCCGTACATATTATTATATGTATATAAAATTACTAAGTTTATATTATGGGATGTGTATAAATATGTATAATACGACTTTGATAAGATAGAATTAAATTAAACTCTGTGTTATGTACGCTCCTGAGCCTCCACTCGAATCGGTGCCAATTATCGGAGCGGTGTACCGTTTTGTGCGGCCCTGAAACCACATGGATAACAACTCCCCGTGCTTGGAGTTGTTAAGCGGATCTGGTACACATGTTGGGAGTCCGGCCTGGACAATAATTTGCTTGCCGATACAGCGGTTTACACATCTCGGTCGGTTGGACTCCCCTGTGTCAGCAACTGTTCGTAACGAGATGCACAATCCTACGTGTCAGTGCTCTGTGGGGGTAGGGCAGGGGCACAGGCAAACAGCAAGGTGACAGGATGCGATTAGGCCATCCGGCCATGTGCGAGCTCATGGGAAAGAGACAAGCGCACCAACTGCAGCGCATGCCTGTAGCTCTTGGATTAGTGCAGTAGGTGGGGGCTAGGTGTAAATTTGGTACAGAGGAGACGCCTGGGCTGGGTGTCAGTTACTCAGCCAGCCCTGTTGGGTCCGGTTAGCGAATTACAGGTGATCTGAGGTGATCTGGATAGGGATCAAGACGGCAGGAGTCTTGGCTTGGGCTCTTGAGTGAGCCCGGGGCTTAGCTTTGCATGGTGTCAAGGTGGTTTGGATGGATGACACGTGGATGTGGCGACGTCAATCCGTTGTAGGGCGTGGAGAAGGATGCCATGTGGCCACTCCTTGCGAGACTACTTCAATTCTCGTCGATGAGATTTTTTTTTGCTTAGACTTGGCTCGAATAGAAATATCTGAAGCTTGATCAGCCATCAAGGTGAATTTTTGGGATTTGCTTGGAAGCCGGAAGGCGTAGTGGGGACTGAGAAGAGGTCACATCGCTAAGCACTGGCTATATAATATTAATCGATGTAATCTGTAGTTGGCGACACTTGAAACTTTACGTCTTGCCATTCATTCCCTCGGTCGTGACTCGTGGGACAACCAAGTGCCAGATCGACTGGAGTGCCGGTTGGCTAACTTCTTGTAAGGCTTCATCCTTGATTTCCTTTTGAGCTGTATTAATCTCTAAAAATATTCTTTTACCAAAACACCCGTCTTTTGCAGTCAAAGGCAACCAAGCGTGCCTTCATGCAGAGGAGGAGCAGACCAGGGGGGAAAAAGAAAAATGGAAAGAGAAGTGCCAACTAAAGAACTAGGCCGGTCAAACTCAGCCCAGAGTGCAAACAAAGCCCAGCCCTCAAGTTCAAAACTCGAGGATTTAAAATGCCGGGACCCCAAGGTCAACTCCACCAAAGTCGAACAGTTGGTTCCCTTCCCTCTCCACCCCTATGGCGGCCCAACCCAGCGGCAGCGCCCGCCTCGACCGCGTCCTCGCCTCCGATAACCCGCCCGCGCCGGTCGCCGCCCTCCACGCGCACCTCCTCCGCGCTCACGCCGCCACCCCTCCCGCCTTCCTCCGCTCGATCCTCAACCGCGCCCTCCGCCGCTTCTCCAAGCCGCGCCCTCACGCCGCGCTCCGCCTGCTCCTCCTCATGCCGCGCCTGCCAGTCTCCCCCGACCACTTCTCCCTCCCCTTCGCGCTCAATGCCGCCGCGTCGCTCCGCCTCCTCACCCTCGGCGCCTCCTTTCACGCCCTCGCGCTCCGCCTCGCGCTCCTCCCCGCCCGCCTCCCCGTCGCCAACGCCCTCGTCGACCTCTACGCCAAGTGCAACGACCTCCCTGCCGCCCACGCCGCGCTCGCCGACATCCCGGTCCCCGACGCCGTCTCGTTCAACTCGCTCCTCTGCGCACACGCTCGCCTCGCCTCCGTGCCCGCCGCTGAGTCCCTCTTTGCCTCCATGCCCTCCAGAACCCAGGTCTCCTGGAACGCTATGGTGGTCGTGTACGTCAATGCCAGCGACGTCACTTCCGCTCGCCGCATGTTCGATGAAATGCCTACCAGGGACTCGGCCTCGTGGTCGGTGCTGATTGTATGGTACTGCAAGCGCGGGTCGATGCGGAGCGCGCGAGAGCTGTTTGATAAAATGCCGGCAAAGAATCTTGTGGCGTGGACAGCAATGATTAATGGGTATGCGCAGAGTGGGCGACCAAAGGCATCACTTGCGCTGTTTAGGGAAATGGAGGCTGTTGGGATTGAGCCTGATGCAGCCACCATGGTTGGGGTTATTTCTGCTGCCGCACAGATTGGCAGCACGGAGTTGGCTGGGTGGGTTGGAACTTATGTTGACAGGAAGAGGATTGAAAGGAATGAGAAGGTTCTTACAGCACTCGTAGATATGCACGCCAAGTGCGGAAATGTTGAACAGGCTCTCAGTGCTTTTCGGGAAATTGCACAGCCAGATGCATACCCTTATACTGCACTTATTAGCGGGCTGGCGACTCATGGCCATGCAAAGCTGGCACTTCAAGTGTTTGAAAGAATGCAAGCTCAGGAAGTCAGGCCTGATCCAATCACTTTTGTTGGTGTGCTTACTGCGTGCAGCCATACAGGGCTTGTTGATAAAGGATTGGAGTACTGGGAGGCGATGGTGCAGGATTATGGGATGGAGCGCGGTGCAGATCACTATGCATGTGTTGTTGACATGCTTGGCCGAGCAGGGAGGCTTGAGGAGGCTTATGAGATGGTGCAAACAATGCCGATGGGGCCCCACCCAGGGGCTCTTGGTGCACTGCTGAGTTCTTGCAAGACACACGACAATGTTGAGATAGCAGAAATTGTTGCAAACAAGCTTTTTGAGTTGGAACCACGGAACACCGGGAACTATATACTGCTGTCGAATATATACGCTGGGAAAGAACAATGGGAGGAGGCAGAAAGAGTTAGATCGCTGATGAGAACAAAATTGCCCTTCAAACAGCCAGGTTCTAGTTGGGTCTAGGATTGACAGAGGGAGCGTGGCAGGATGTCTACTAGGAACTGAAAAGCAGCACAAACATCTCCGTTTGCTATACGTGAATTCTTTTGAGATGTTGCAAGCTAGTCAGGCATAAAACAGAGCTAGTTGAACTGTCAGGAATGCAGGAGCTACGGATCAATATGCCTTTAAGGTACCTTTACTTCTTCACAGTCCACAGTTCATGTTATATCTGAAGCTTACCATGGTAAAGTATTTTGATTTGTATGGTTACTCATCGAGTGGCTGTATAGTTACCCATCGAGTTGCTTTTCTATAGCAAGTTTGGTAATCTCCTAACGAATTGATGTAGGAGAGCATAACACCTAACACTTGCACTTTAAGCTCTACATCTTAGATAAGTATCTTAGCAAGAGATTCTAAGATATGGTTCTCGGAATATCATAGGAATGGACCCAACTGAGGCAATCTGAACTCCACATCTTAACGCTTGTAAGGGTTCAGAAAGAGAATTTTTTTATATAGTTTTAAAACATATTCAGTATGCAAGACTAGGGTCATTTGCAAGTTAGTAAGATTAGAAAGCAACGTTATCCTCATGAAGTATGAAATGATTATTTACATCATGCACTCCACATGGATGAGTGTATATTGTTCTGAACGCTTGGTAAATCATCATAAGCAGAACTAGAATAACTGTTTTTATCCGTGTTGATTATCCACTTCCACAAAGGGTGGTTCAACCCATAGTGTACACTAGTGATAGCATGCTAATTGGTGCAATTTTTTAGGGCATTGCTCAGCTTGACTTCACTGTATCGATCGCGTGGGCTAATTCATCAATCTTCGCACCGGTGACCTCCTTGACCACCTTCCCATCCTTGAGAATCTTGAACGTTGGTACAACTCTTATGCCCAGCTCCTTTGCAAGAGGCTGCAAGTAACAAGTCCGAAGAAGCTTAGCAAGATCTATTCGACAAAATAAGTATATACACAAGAGACAGGAGAGTAATTCCAACTGACCTTGTTGTCTTGATTGCAATCGAGCTTGAGGAACACGATGTCTAGGTTCTTCTCGGACATCTCTTGGAATTTGGGTGCCATCACCTTGCAAGGGCCGCACCTGTAAATCATGCAGCCATTACACTGTGCAGTGGGACGAGAGAGATATCTTGATTTTTCATGCATCTCTAAACGATCTAATCTAGTTCGTTTGCCGGACGATGTGAGACGAGATCAGAGTTCAACAATGGTGAAAAGCGGAAACGATGAGATGGATGGAGTTTGTGCAGTACCATTGGGTGTACATGTCGAGGACGATAATCTTCGACCCTGCCGCCTTGACAATTGGCCAGAAGGTTTCCTTGGTCACCTCAGTTACCTGTCCAGTCACCGCCACCACGTTGGATCCCACCGTGGCCGTCTCCAGGCTGCTTGACTTCACCGGGGTCACTCCCCTGATCTCAGAGCCAGACATCACCGTCAGGCTCCTCTTCTGAGAAGCTGCCGTGCTGCCGAGAAAGGCCGGGAAGCGGCCGCAGGCGGCGGGCCGGCATGTGGAGATGGCCGGCGAGGAGGCCGGCCCGTGAGACGAGGAAATGGAGAGGCGTATCGCCATTGGATGGTAGAGTTTTGGAAGGTGATGGCCTAACGGAGTAACGGGTGGTGAGTTGGTGATAGGAGGGATGTTTTTCAGCAGCAGTGGCGGCGGATGAGTGGGTGAGCTTGAAAGGAAATCCTGGGAAGCCTGGTGCTTGGTGGTATTTATCGGCCTTCGATGAGAGATAGTTTCTTTTGGGGAATGACATGGCTGCCCCCGGCAATTTGTGCACTTTTGTGGTGACGCTGCATCCCGTAGCTTTCTGTGGTGAGGGCATTTTCGGTATCTAAGAGGATCGGATTGTGTGGCGGCCTGCCCGGCTCTCAAGTTTTATGGAGGAGAGAATTTGTGTAACATTTGTATACGAGTTTTGTCACTTTTGTGTCAGCAAGTGGTGGCCTCCGGATAGCATGAGCCTATAGGTCGGGGATACGTGTGTCCTAACTGTTACTAGTCAAAAAAAAAAAAAACACGAGGCCTCAGGATGAGTGTAACATGGAATCAGCATCATAGATCCATTTCCTTTCCTTTTTTGATTGAAATAAAATATTCGTAATATGCCACTCGTCTCTCAGCCATAGTGTGTATCAGGTAGTTATTTATTATCATATTGAGAATTTTCTCTTGAAATAAATAAGAGTGCTACACCTATATTCGACTGTGAGTAAAAGTCCTCATGAGCTCTTCTGCGAGGGGCTATCCGGAGAAATCAGTTCTACATGTAGGCCGCATGGAAATGTGTAAGAGTTCCATTTACGTTGTGCGTGAAGTACTTCCATGATGTACTGTAATTCAGGACAGTCTTTTTCCCAGGTGTAATCCAGGACAGTCTGCAGTGAACAAATAGGTGTCGCAAATGTTCAGTCTCTCCAAAGAATCAGTATCACACGAAAAGATATCAATGATTTTTTTTTTCTCTCGCAAAAAGCCAAACTCACAGTTGCACTACATTCTGACAGTATCTCCACGTTGTGCGAATTCTACCGGTGCATTGCCGGCAGAATTTCCTTCGTCAAACTGCAGCTTGTAGATCTTGGACAATATTTGTGGCTCGGCTTGCTTCTCGTTTGGAAAAACGATGGACAGCGCCCGAGATATTCTCGGAAAATGTCAGATATCACCGTGCCGCTACGATCGCGACGCAAAGGTAGAAGAATGCACAGTCATCACGGATAATAGCAGCAACATCAGCAGGCTACGGCGAGGAAGGTGATAAATCGAGGCGCAGTTTTTCGTGGCCGAGGAATGTTGGAAAGCTAGAAGCTGATGCTCCCCGTTTGCATCTGTTGTGGGAGTTTTTATGGTTAATTTAACTTCTTTTTAAAATATAATAGCAAAACTATCATTCACTGCCGAAATGATAAAAGTGGTATCCCTACCACGCTATTTTGCCACGATGAACCACGTGCCGCTACAGCCGATCTATCGTGCGCCCACACCACGGTAGCCCACCTATCGTGCACCTACACCACACCAGGATGACAGATAGACACAGTAGAAGCATGTGCAGACCACCTGCCGTTCACTGAGAGTGCGGCAAGTGTCCTGCCACGGTGTGGGCGAGCAGCAGGCCATTTACCGTGATTTAGGATCGTAGCACGTGACCTGCCGTGACAAAAACATACGATAAAGATACCGTTTTTTAAATTTTATTTTGGATATAAAGATTAATTTTACTATTTTATTTAAAAAACGCGTCATTTTAGCCCCAGCCTCCTGTTGCTGAAGTTTCCGCCGCCTGTGCCCGATTCTGCCTAGAAAATCATTAAGACCAGGCCCAATCACATTCCGCCCGCAAAGCCTAATCACCAGAGACTTCGACTGCTACTTTTTGTCTTGGACCTGGCCCATATACTCACGGACTAACCTACGTCTACGACCCGCACAATATCTATCTATTTCTAGAAATATTAAAACGTTAGGGGAAAAAAAATAGTCACAACGTTTTCTCTTCGAACTAGAAATGTTCACGTTGAAAAAGTGAAAAATCTATACCATTAGCTGTGATGGTCCAGATTAACGTTTCTTTACCATTTAAAAGAAGCATCGGACATGGCATGTGGGCCCATAAAGTCAGGCACCCACTCAATTCCTCTCGCAAATGGTGCCTTCTTCCCGTGGACTCCCATCCCGATTTGGTGTTGTTGTGTACTTGTGTGGTGGCGGTAGTTGCTGGCGGACATTGGCGGGGTCTACCTCGGACATCGCCGGTGCTGGAGTAGATGAAATGAGCGGCGGAGGTGAACATGTAAGGGTCCGTTTGGATGGATGGATGGAACGGTCCTGCACCGATCGGTTCGGGAAATAGAGAAGTTCAGCTGTTTGGTTCAGTGTATTGGATCGTTTAATTCAGTACCGAATCGTTCCATCTCTGAGAATATTCGCCGCGGATGCTGGACGACGACGTTCGGGAAAAAGCACCGAACCACGCGGTTCATCGCTGCCTCCACACGCGCTCACTCTCTCTCCCCATTGCCGCCCCTCACTCCGCCTTCACTCCCCCTCCATGGCGCTCCTCTCCCCGCCACGCCCTCACTCCCGCCCTCACTCCTCCTCACTCACCACCCCACCTCGCTCACTCCTCGCCACTCACTCCCTCCCATGGCCTCGGTCCCCGCCACGCCTCGGTCCCCGCCCGCTCACTCCTCGGCCCGCTCGCTCCCCTCCCCCGCTGCCCTCCCCTCCGCAGAAAGCCGTCGGCCGCAGAACCCCGTCGCCTGCATCGCCTCCCATGGTGTGGAATCCCCTGCTGACCCGACTGCTCCTTCTTCCTCCCCCGGTCTTGCTCTCAGCTCGGTAATCGAAGGTATGGATCCCAAATCGCAAATCTCTCAGGTCGGTATGATATGATAATGTAGTAGGATTGGTTTTGTTTGGGAAAAATTGGTGTCAATTTGCACTTTCCTATCAAAATTTAGTTGTAACAGCCAGTCTTGTGGTTGTGCATGTCGCAGACTGAGAAAACATGTTATGCCATCAACAGAACACTGCCACTGACAAGAAAATTGGTAGATCCCATTGTTATCGTGGTTGTGCATGTCGCAGATAGATGAAATATTGCTTGTGGGATTTATTGATGTAATTCAGATCAGAAGAAATCATTTTATTCATGCTGCTTTGTTGGTATGGCTTGTTGTTCATTACTTGAGAACAAATGCCATTGAATAATTGATTTATTCATGCTTCTATTTTGCAATATGATGAACTGTTATTTTGGTACTGACAACCAATACCAGTCAATACCTTGTCTGCTGTATTGTTTACAAAATTTGTAGTCATTAGTGCTAATTATGTATGGCACTCATGAATTGTAGATGGACAACAGCAAGCTGAAAAGGAGAAAAATGTTGCATATTGGTGCTGCTACATACGTGGTTGCTTGCATGATAGTTTTGTTTGTACGGTCTAGACTAAGGAATAGGAGAGACCGTATTACATATGGCCCAATCGAGGAAAGGGATAGGATTAGAATTGATTATCTGAATAAATTTTTTTGGAAGGATGACACAACCTGTACCAACACAATTAGGCTAAAGAGAGCTCCTTTCTTTCGGTTGTGCGAAGTTTTGCTAGAGCGTTCTTTGCTCCGTGACACTATACATGTATGTGTTGAGGAGCAAGTGGCCATGTTCCTGAACACAGTTGGCCATAACCTCAGAAATAGACTAGTTGGAATCAATTTCACTCGGTCAGGTGAAACAGTTAGCCGATATTTTTGACTTGTCTTACATGCCTTAGGTGAGCTACGAAATGATCTTCTTAGGTCACCTTCTTTGGAGACCCCAAGCAAAATTGTAGGGAACCCTAGATGGGATCCATTTTTTAAGGTATGATAGCTAACAAGTATACCTTAGAGAATTTTTGGGAACATTTGTGGGTTACTATTTTTTTTTGACCAAATAGGATTGCATTGGAGCCATTGATGGTACACATATAAGGGCCTCCGTTAGTACATCTATGGAGGCAGCATTTCATGGTAGGAAGTCATTTCCTACTCAAAATGCCATGGCAGCCGTAGACTTTGATCTTTGTTTCACATACGTCTTGGCTGGTTGGGAGGGGACTGCTCACGATGCTACGGTGTTAGTCGATGCAGTAGAGCGTGAGAATGGACTATGTGTCCCTCAAGGTAGATAGCATCCTTGTAGCAGTATATGTCCATACATAGCAGTATAGCATCTTCATAAATATGTTCCTCATGTTTTAGGGAAATTCTACCTAGTGGATGCTGGTTACGGAGCCAAACCTGGGTTCATCCCCCTTTCCGCGGTGTGAGGTACCACTTGAATGAATGGGGGAACAATCCTCCCTTTAATGAAAAGGAATTGTTCAATCTTAGGCACTCCTCTCTACGAGTGAGCGTAGAGCTCACCTTTGGATCACTCAAGAGGAGGTTCAAAGTCCTCGATGATGCCACTCCATTCTTCCCCTTCTCAACTCAAGTTGATGTTGTCATAGCCTCCTGCATCCTACACAATTGGGTTCATTCCCAAGGAAGTGACCATTTCGTTGTACCCGAGACTTCTTGGACACCAAACCCCCGTAGGACAGCAAGGGAGCAAGCAATTGACCATAGATTAACGGTTGAGCAGAGGCAGACGCTGGCGAACCAAATGTGGGAGGCCCTTCAAAACAACGAAAACCATTAAATATGTAATTTGAACATATTATTTGTGATGAATTGTATGGGAACCTCTCATGTAAACCCATTATCTGTGATGAATTGTATGGGAACCTGTCATGTAAACCTATTATTTGTGATAAATTGTATGCGAACCTCTCATGTAAACCTATTATTTCCATTTCTTTCTGTGGTTTGTAGGAAATGGAGTCGGAACATGGGGATAACATGGCGGGTAACACTGGCGGTGGGGTTGTCTGGACAATTGCAATGTCCGCATTTGTGTTGACCCACTTGTCTAATCTTGTGGCTAATGGCAGTAAAACGAGCACTGGCTTCAAGAAAGTTCATCTGAACAATTATGCTAGGGCCTTGAATGAGCATCTAATAGTGAATGTGACCGGAGATCAAGTTCAAAACCACCTAAGGAAGTGGAAATTTTTTTGGGGAAAGATAGGCAAGCTCCAAAACTTAAGTGGTGCTCTTTGGGATGAAAACACATGCACTATTAGGCTTGAGCATGGCCATTACACTAGCCATGTCAAGGTAATTTCTATCATACATAGTTTCATATCTTACAATCTAATTTTTCTATCATACCTGGTTTCATATCTCGTTTCATATATAGGATCACCGCGGTAATGCGGACTACTTGAACACCCCCCTTGAGCACTATCATGAGATGGCCACTATATTTGGGAATAGCATGATTACCGAAAAGTATGCAAAGGGAGCAAATGATCCTATTGGTACAGATGTTAATGAAATTTCAGATGACGAAACCACAAAGGCTCCAATGGAGGATAAAGGTAAAAGGGCCACTGGACATGCTAGTGTTGAGGAGGTCACAATGTCTGGAACATGTGGGGGTGACTCCTCGGCAAGCAAACCGCCAAAGAGGGCCAAGATATCCAATGATGAAGACTTGTATTCCGTCATGACTACTGGCATAGAAAGACTTGCTAAGGTTATTGAGAAGGCGGGCACTGCAGATACTGATGTTCCTGAAGATCTATGGGACAATATGATGGATCTTCCGGGATTTGAGGAAGCACATATCACCCACTACTATGCTTATTTGTGTGAGCATGTTTCTCTTGCCCGGGCATTCAACAAGTTGAGCTTCTCAAACAAGATGGTTTGTGTTGCTAGGTACATCAGTAACAATAATCTATGAAGGAGCATTGCTTCAATGCAGTAGGACTTATTTTGCTTACATGATGGTATAGCTTTGACTCTTATGTGTGTTGACCGATCTATGTGGTTGTAAACCTATGTATGTGCTTCTAAACCTATGTACTCCCTACATGATGGTATGGCTTTGACTCTTATGGTATTATGCAATGTATGATATAAACCTACGAAGGTAAACCTATGTATGTGCTTCTAAGTACTATGTGATGTATGCTAAACCTATGTATGTGCTTCTAAATAGTATGTGATGTGTTCCTATCTATGAGCTGTGCTGACAGAACTGTAGTAGATATATAATGCATGTTCTGGTTGAACTATTGCTTTTGTTTTTTCCTCTGAGCAACAAGCCAGTGAGAAAGCGATGTTTTTCTGCAGCCTGTGTGAAGTTGAGGTTTGTTTCTTGCATTTTTGGTGTTGATGTATGTTTTTTTGCAGGCAATTATTTAATGGTCTACAATTTTTTTTGTAGGTGTTGAAGTATAGTAAGCATTGCAGAGTTTGTGACAAACTTTCCTTATGATAACTGCTGCATTTCAGTATTTCTTGAGCTCAGGTATACCTTTGCATTTGGTATAGTTTCAGAAATTAGATCATTATTCATCAACCGCAACTGGACTTGGATCAATGAAATGTAGCATTCATGAATGAATAGCTCCGTTGCTCTGCATGACCTTTCATGATATTTTATCTATGCTGTTTTATAGTCTATGCACTTTGCATTGCCCCAGGTTAAGATGATTTGTAGTGGTTAATTAGTTGATGGTTGTGTGAGCTGACCCTGCCCTTGTTGCTTGTTGGAAAAATGAGAGTTTGTGTTCATTCTTGGGGACTTTTCGTTGCAAGTTTTATCTGGATGCTTTGATCTGCAGCTATGCGCACATAAAGTGGGGTTTCTTCATAGATTGGACCAAATTTGTTTCTTAGTTCTGGAAGAAGTTTGGATCGAAAGATGTGTCATGTAGTATGTGCTTGCTGTCGAATTTTTGGGTGTCAACACAAGTACCGAACCTTGAAGCTTCATAGACTGTAACTGAATTAGACTGCCCTTGCAAAGCACTGAGTTAGCAAGTATAAATGGACTATGGTGCAAGCAGCTTAAACTTGTTATCCTTGCTTTTTTCATAATGTTTCTTCTCTGGAAATGGGAGAAAGGCACATACTACAATACTGAAATCCTCCGACCAGATTCATTGGTTTTGACTCATCCAGGTCATTTTAAGCATACATAAATATTTTCTCTTATTGTTTTATATCACACCTATCTTTATTCTCATTTTTTTTCAAGCTTCTGTAGCTAACTCAAAGTTTGTAGATCAGCGTACTGTTGAAGTATAAGTGAATTGTACAACCTTTCCTCATCAGCTTAAGCTTTTGGGTGAATTAGTTGGTGCATGCAACTCAATATGGTATCAGAGCTAAGAGGTCTTGAGTTCAAGACCCGGTTGGTGCAATTAAAAATAATAATTGCAACCCACTTCTATTCCACGTCTTAGGCCTGAGGGAGCCTACACGTGAGGGGGAGTGTTGAAGTATAAGTGAATTGTACAGCCTTTCCTCATCAGCTTAAGCTTTTGGGTGAATTGGTTGGTGCATGCATCCTCAAAAGAAGACTTCCCAAGTACTGATTCATTGCAGCAGTTAGTAGTTAAAGTAGAAAAGCAAGTTACTGGTGCACCACCAGGACTGTCCATAGTAGACGATTGTGTTGATGTCGTAGATGAAAAGGAAGCATCACCTTCTGAGAAGAAAGGTGATTACTCATTTTCTGTGACTGCAGGTGGAACCATAAATTCATTTCTTTTGTGACCATGCTAGAATATGCTTGCATTCTCCAATGTCAGATTCCTCCTTTTTGTTATGTACAGAAGATTGTTTTTTGGCCAGTCTCCTTATAATAGCTTAGTGCATTAGTTATCCGGCCCTAATACTTCTATCTGATGTTTGCTTCATCTATCTTACATAATGTAACTACAGGAATGGCAAGTGGGTTTCTGGCAACCTCAGACCACTATACTCTGGTTTTGGTTGTAAACAATGGCTTTTTGAGAGTTGGGCCTGCATATTAACCCAGCGCACGGATTTTGCTTATGAAAAATTTAGATGGCAGCCTGAAGCTTGTGAGATGCTAGAGTTTGAGGCCTCTCAATTCTTGAGGAGGTACATGGCCATAGCCTGTTCAAGCTGAATTTGGAGATGACATATACTGCACTCTTTGGCCTGATGTTATCTTTGAGTCATTTAGGTAAATACTAATTTGGTCATATTTCAGAATGCATGACAAAACCATTGCTTATGTGGGTGATTCATATGATATAAGTTGCGATTTCAGAACCTCTGCTTTTGATTTCATCCTCAAAGTCCAGATTTTCAAAATCCAGTAGACCGGTTGACTGACCCATTGGCTTCACAGACCTTTCCAACGAGGTCGCATCAAGACACAAGGATTTAAGTCCAGATGAGGGATTCTTGCACGATCTGCTCTTCGAGCCTGAGCGCGATGAGATCGCCGCAGACATCATCGACTGGATGGAGCGAATGCTCAGACTGCAAACTGTATGAAGACTAGTAGCTTTTTCAAAAAAAAGATAAAAAAAAATTGTATGAAGATTGAAGAGTAGCCAAATGACAGCAAAATGGATTGCAGTGATTCTACGGTCATGACATAAGAAAAAGAAGAATTTCATTTGCTGGTTTGGAAGACTTTTGTCAATTTTGTAAAGCTTATGTATTAGTGTATTCTGTTTTTGTTGGTAATTTGGAAACTGTTATGTCTATATATTATGCACATAGACATTCAATGGGTATGGTTTATGTAATTACAATATGAAGTTGAGCGGCCATAATTGACTGATGCCCTCATAATCATCAGTGTTAGATAGGCCATTTAGTATGGACAGTTAGGGCCATTTGGAGCAGAGCCTCGGTAAATTTTTCACGTTAATATAATTCGTTTTACTTTTACATGTACAACATTTCATTCAAATGGTTGCATTTGAAGAAAAATAATTTCCTTGCCTCAAATTCGGATTGGCAAAAATTATAAAAGCTAATTGTGTGTAAAACTATTTCTAAATTTAAATTTAAATTCAAATCAATTTGTAAACTCAATTCTCACAATTGTGGGAGGTGAAATCACCACCTCTAGTGAGAGAGTTATCATATCAACTTCATCCACCAAACCAAATAACATCTTGAACCATCTAGAACCATACTATACAACCAACCACACAAAATCCTATATCATCTCATACAACCAACCAAACAGACTGACTGTACCATCCCATACAAGACGATCCTATCCTACCTGTATCATCCCATCCCATTCAACATCATCCCACCAACCAAACGCACCGGGCTTAAGGGAAACAACACTAGGGCCCTCGCCACCCACACACGAATGCACCGTGCCGCTCCCCTCCACCACCCTTTTGATCCATCGTGATAGGGCCACTCTCTCGATTGTCACACCTCCCGGTTCGGGAGCGAGGCGGCGGTACACAACGAATGTGGAGAGGCAAAGAGAAGGAGCGAAGGAGGCTTGACGCGAAGCCGTAATTGTTTGGACAATGAGTCGAAGCGGGCGGCCGACGTGCCTGGCGTTGCATGATTCAGGGAGGGCAGAGGCGATGCCAACGGTAGCCTCAGAGGCGGCCCGTGGGACGACCTCATTGGTGTGGCGCGGCAGCTTCGGAGATGGGTCGAAGCTCCAGAGTGGAATTGCGAGATTCTTGGGTCTGGTTCCATACGCATTCACGCTGAGGTGTCTCGGGATTTCAATGGTGGGTGTTAAGATTTCTGGCTGCTTGATCCATTGAACACAGGAGGAGGCTTCCCACAATGCTACGACTACTAGCGATCAACAAGAGGCACGGTTCTCTCTTGATGTGATTTCCCTTCTCCTTTGGCAGTCAATTGGTAGAGGGAAAGGTGGTTTTCTTTGGTGATTTGTTGGGAGTCTAGATTTTGGTCGGAAACGATCACATTTTAGCTTGATTTGTGTGTTTGTTTCTCTAGATTTGCGTATAATGAGATGAATTCAGTACAAGTTTACTGAACTTATAAATGTCGATTATGAGAGAATTTAGTACACCCAATGAAATGACCATGACGTGGACATCCAAGCATTGACATTATTGCTATCTACAAGGTGCTCGATAGAATGCCAAGGACATCAAGTTTTAAGAGTTTGACAATGCTCTCTCCCATGTTTTGGTTGGATTGATGTCTTCAGAATATAGTTGGTTTGATGTTTGGTCGGTATTGCTTCTTCATTCTCTCCTGACGAGTCCACTTGATACTCTCGTAAACTCATATAGCGCCTTTCTCATTAACAAACTATAGAAAACACACCTACATTTTAATTGTTGGTTATAGTTGAACTGGATTAGATAATTGACTAGTTTGATGGATTTTTTTTCAAAATATAAATGTGTCCATTTTTTTTATTGAATTGGACATTGATTTGAACCACTGCCTTTCCTTTGTTTGAGATGGAAATGGCTTCAAATTGGTGGCTAGAACTGATTCCATTGACAATGGAACAACTGGCTTGCTCTGACATAGAAGTATGTTTGTTATGGAATTTTTTATGTTAGTACTTTTAAGACCATTGTGTAGATTTCAACTATATAATTGTTGGGGAGATCAACGATGGTGACGGAGGCACATCACGGGTCATGCGGGAGGAGCCGAGGGCAGAGTTTAGGTGGAGCACAGCGGTGGTGGCCCAACACGGGCCGGGGCAGAGCTCGGTTAGGTGGCACAATGAAGCCGAGGGTATGGTGCGGGATGAGCTCGATGGCAACTTAAGGTGATAGGATAAATATGATTTCTATTAGCAACACACGGGCATTGAACTATAAAGGGGGAGTTTGTTCGTTCTCCCCAACTCCTGAACACATGGCTATCCGGTTTCGTATGTGCGCCCCGCAAGAAAACCCGATCCTCTTCTCCTCCTCCCACGTTGAAAGTATCTAGGCCCTCAAAGTTGGTTTGTAATTAATGTCAATATTATGTTAAGCAACTAACATGTGTACTAAGTTGTGTTAAAGGTTAAATCCAAATGTTTATTTGATGATGAGGATTTTGGAAATGCTAAGGAGATGAAAGATCGACATGGATCAAGACAAAGATATTATATAGCCGAAGGACCTTTTTAAAGTTTTTAACGATCTCGGTGTTTAGAGAAAAGATTAGATTTATATGATAAATATCGTACTATAAAGAGGGATCATTGCTAGTAGCTTTAGAGACTATTTTTGTACCATTTTGATCAACTAGGATTTATACATTGTCTTGATTAGAGCTTCTAGAAAACTATTTTCAAAGGTACAGCATAGCGGTAGTTCCGCTAAAACAAAGGCGGTAGTTCTGTTCTTACAAATGGGCAAAATGACTCAAAAATGCATCGTTCTGGAAAAAAACATTCTGCCCAAAAACCAGTACTTTCGATGTGCGGTAGTTCCGCATTTACAATACCGGTACTACCGCACTGCCAGAAAATCAGAGAAATCAAAAAAGGGTTTTTCTCTGGAAAAAACGTGCCGCCACTTTTTCGGCACAATCGGAGTGCGGTAGTTCCGCAGTTAACACGTCGGTACTACCGTTTTTGCACAGAGAGCAAGTTTGAAATTTTGAAATCAGATTTGAGTGCATGCATGATCCTAGATTGATCCAAATGCACAAAGAAATGTTTTCAAGCTACTAGTCGTGATCCCTCTTAGTAGTACGGTATTTATCCTAAAACCCGGCCTTGCAACATTCTCCTAAGACCTGTAAAATACAAAAGGGGTCCTAGACTATTTTATACCTTGCCTTTGAAACAAATCCACCCTCATGATATCCTTTAGCATGCATCTCCATGTTGTTGAAATTGTCATTGGGACTAAACCTTGAAATCACTTAACACACATGTTAGTCCCATATTCACATATTGTCATTAATTACCAAAACACATTTTTAGGGGTCTAGATGCTTTCAACTTGTCGACTAGTCGACGACTTGATAAGCATGCTGTTATCTCATGTGCTTGGGTCGGAAGACTAAATAGCCGCCTCTCCCATGTAATTAAGATGGACTTTTTTCAAGACAATTAATACACATTTACTTCTCTTGGCATCGGTCGGCCCCCCTTTCCGAGGACCCCCTGGTTCCCCTCGTGGTAACCGAGGTCCCCTTTTTTATACTGTCTGGTCTTTTTGCTACGATAATACTATATTACATTATTAGGTTCAAAACATACTTGCAAAAAGGAACGAAGTTCTCGAGGAACTAAAAGTTTTGGCCTGCAAGCCACACATGATGGTGTCCAAATACAGTAGTTATGCTATAAGTGGGTACAAATGTCAAACAGAAAACTATAGCAAAGGGAAAAGTACACACAAATTTGGAGTAGTCGTGGTTGTAAGAACATCAAGCTTCTATAGTGCAAAAGACAATAATCCAATTACAGGTGATGTTACGTATTATGGCATCATCAAGGAAATCATTGAATTAAATTACTCAAACAAATGATCAGTTGTGTTATTCAAATGTGAGTGGGTTGATATTGTTCAAGGCAGAGGCATTCAAAAGGATAAGTTTAGAATTGTTAGAGATATATATGTGTTAGAGTAGGACTCTAGATATTATTTGGTTTTCTTATCTGTAACATGTACTTGTCTATATATACTGGCCTTTTGGCCCCCTGAATATACAAGCACTATTCTTAACATGGTATCAGAGCGTACCTAGGGTTTCGCTTCGCTTGTCGCCCCGCTGCCGCCGCTCAGACGACATCGCCTCCTGTCGTCATCCTCGACGACTCTCGATCGGATCGAATCTCTGGTCTCCAGACGCGGGCCTCGTCAAAACCGCCCGCGCCATCGTCGCCTGCTCCGCCGGCGCTCGGGACGACCCGCGCCTCCTTCTTAAACGCCCGAGCTCGGCCTCCCGCGAGCTTAGTCGCCGCGCTCAACGCCCGAGCACCGCCGCCGTGCTCCCTCGTCGTCGCCGCCATCGCTATCGCCGCCACCGGCCGGCCGCTGCTCCTCGTCGCGCGCCGCCGCCTCGGTCCTCGAACCCCTTCTTCCCGTGCACCGACGCTTTACGCTTTGATCCGGTTGGCGCCGCTGCGCCTCGGCTTCCCGTGCCGCCGCCGCCTCGGTTCCCCTTGGCTCCCGCATGTGCCGACGCTGCCTCGGCTTACCCGTGCACCGACGCTGCCTCGGCTTCCCCGTGTATCGTCGCTGAGCTGCCGCCGCCGCCCTCATTCTTCTTGTCGTCGCCGCGACTTCTCGAGCAGCCGACCGAAGGTCGATTTAAGCGTGTAGGGCCGATTCGGCCGGCCCGTTGAAGAAAAGAGAGAGAGAGAGAAAAGAGAGAGAAGAGTACGTCGCTCTAACCGCCGCGCCGTCCAGCGCCGCCTGTTAGACTTCGTTGCCTAGGTCGTTGCGCCGTCCAGCGTCGCATGTTAGGCTTCGTTGCCTAGGTCGCTGCGTCCAGCGCCACCTACCAATGGGCACCGTTTCTCTTCCTCGCTGTTCGGTGATCTTCGATGGTGTTAATTACACCGACTTCGTGTCTCACATGCGCATCCACATGCGTGGTCTTCGTCTCTGGGGAGTTCTCTCTGGCGATGTCACCTGCCCGCCTTGCCCTACTCCTCCGACGGAGCCTACGTCTGTTGTGCTACCTCCGACAGCTGACAAAGCTACTGTTGAGGCTGCTAGCCTTGCTGATGAGAAGGCTGCTTCTGCCTACCAAGAGGCTCTGGATTCCTACATGGATCAATTGACCTCCTACACTCAGTGGTGTGACGACGACGCTCGAGCTGCTGCTGTCTTCATCGCCCGTGTCCAGCCTCAGTTTTCTTCTGAGGTTGTGGGACTCCCTTCGGCTGTCTAGATATGGACTCACCTTCGTCAGCGCTACGAACCCTCTGGAGATGCTCTCTACCTGTCAGTAGTTCACCGGGAGCACTCTCTTCAGCAGGGTGATGCTACTGTTGACGCATTCTACGCCGAGTTCTGGCATGCAGCGTCACCGGACTCTCTTCGCCTTCCGGTTGTCGCTCTGCTCGTCTTTGGGCCGTACGCGTCTTGACACGGAGTTTCAGCGTATCTATGAGTTCCTTACTCGCCTTCATCCTGAGTTCGAGCAGAGGTGTGCCCAGCTTCTTGCACGCCACCCTTGTGTCACTCTCTTGGAGGCTCTCACTGAGATACGTGCAGAGGAGACTCGTTTGAGTAGTGCTGGTCTGTTGCCACTCCCCTCCGTGCTCGCCGCTCGTACAGCTGCTACACCGACTACTCCACGATTCAGTACACTGCCTCCTCCAGCGGCTGCCACAGGTGGTGGTGGTCGCCCTCCATCTGGTGGCGGCCGTCCTCGCTGCTCCTACTGCGACAAGGTTGGTCACATTGAGTCCCAGTGCTATAAGAAGCAGCGGCATCTCTCACGTCGTTCTTCTCCTAGCATTGGCACCGGTACTTCTACATCGACGTCTGCATCGACTCCTTCAGTAGTTTCTCTCACTGAGCAGGAGATAGCCAGACTTCGATGCCCGCTGCCGCCTGTGTTCTCCTCGATGGAGTTCTGCGAGTTACGCTCATCGACTCTTCGGACAATGAGAAATCACCTCCTACACAGTCAGGTACCTCCCCATGGATTCTTGATTCAAGAGCATCATTCCGCATGACTTCTGATTCTTCCATTTTGTCTTTCATTACACCTCTTGATTCCACTGTCAGTGTTCTTACTGCTGATGGTACCTCTCTTTCTGTCTCTGGTCGAGGACCTCTTAGCAACTCATCTTTTCATGTTCCTTCTGTTGCTCATGTTCCTCACCTAACCATGCAGCTTCTTTCTACTGGACAGATTACTGACCTTGGTTGTCGGGTCATTCTTGACTCTGACTCTTGTTGTGTTCAGGACCGCCACACGGGGGCTCTGGTTGGTTCTGGCCCTCGGCGCCTTGACTCACAGCGTCTCTGGGAGCTTCACTGGCTTCACCTTCCTTCCGCTGCCACCATCACCGCCAGTCTCTCCGCTTCTGCCACTCCGTCTACCAGCTCTTTCCAGCAGTGGCACCACTGTCTTGGTCATCTGTGTGGATCTCGTTTGTCATCTTTAGTCCGTCGTGGTCTTCTGGGGTCTGTCTCAGGAGACGTATCTTTAGACTGTCAGGGCTGTAAGTTAGGAAAACAGATTCAGCTTCCCTATTCTCATAGTGAGTCCGTATCTCAGCGTCCTTTTGATCTTGTTCATTCATATATTTGGGGTCCGACTCCCTTCGTTTCGAAAGGGGGTCATCGTTATTATATCATTTTTATAGATGACTTCTCTCGTCACACTTGGATATACTTTATGTCTTCCCGTAGTGAGGCTTTGTCTATCTATAAACAATTTACCACTATAGTTCGCACACAGTTCTCCACTCCTATTCGAGTCTTCCGTGCTGACTCTGCTGGCGAGTACCTCTCTCGTTACCTGCGCAGCTTCCTTGCTGAGCAGGGCACTCTCGCTCAGTTCTCTTGTCCTGGTTCTCATGCTCAGAATGGTGTCGCTGAGCGCAAGGATCGTCACCTCCTTGAGACGGCTCGTACACTGATGATTGCCGCCTCTATTCCACCTCACTTTTGGGCTAAGGCTGTTTCCACTGCCACCTATCTCGTCAACATCCAGCCCTCTTCTGTTCTTCAGGTTGAGATCCCGGTTGAGTGTCTCTGTGATCTTTCTCCAGACTACTCTGCCTTTCGTCTGTTTGGCTGCGTTTGCTATGTTCTCCTTGCACCTCGAGAACGCACCAAACTGACTGCTCAGTCTGTTGAGTGTGTTTTTATGGGATACAGTGCCAAGCACAAGAGCTGTCGGTGCTAGGATCCATTTGGTCGACGGATGCGGATTTCTCGGGATGTGACTTTTGACGAGTCTCGTCCCTTCTACCCACGTCCTGCCTCTCCTTCGGTTTCCTCTGTGGAGTCCCTACCTTTTTTGACATTTCCAGATACACCCATCTCTGTCTTGCCCTCATCCACCCGTCCCACTGAGTCTCCACATATACCTCCTGAGGCCTCTCCATCGTTGTCGCCGCCTGCTTCGTCGCTTGTGGCTCCTCAGGCTCCTCCCACTCTCTTTTACACTCGTCGACCTCGTATTGAGCCTCTTCCAGATGAACCATCTTCCCCTGATATTTCATCTTCTCCTGATGCTCCATCTTTCCCTGATGAGCCATCATCTCCTCGCTACGGTCTCCGCAATCGTCGGTCGATTCGGCCTCCTACTCGTTTTGGTCTTTCTGGTGCAGCTACCCATGAGACCGTCTCCTACCGGGATGCTGTTACTCATCCTGAGTGGTAGCATACCATGGCCGAGGAGATTGCTGCTCTCGAGCGTACTGGTACTTGGGATCTTGTTCCTTTTCCATCTCACTCTCGTCCCATCACGTGTAAGTGGGTCTATAAGATTAATACTCGCTCTGATGGATCTCTTGAGCGCTATAAGACGTGTCTTGTTGCTCGTGGCTTCCAGCAGGAGCATGGTCGTGACTACGACGAGACTTTTGCTCCTGTGGCCCACATGACCACTGTCCGCACTCTTCTTTCGGTGGTGTATGTTCGCCATTGGTCAGTTTCTCAGCTTGATGTCAAGAATATCTTTCTTAATGGCGAGTTGCGTGAGGAGGTCTACATGGATCCGCCACCTGGGTATTTTGTTCCTGAGGGTATGATCTGTTGTCTTCGTCGCTCTATCTATGGCCTTAAACAAGCCCCTCGTGCTTGGTTTGAGCGCTTCTCCTCTGTGGTCACTGCTGCTGGCTTCTCAGCTAGTGATCGTGATCCTGCTCTTTTTGTCCACACTTCGTCTCGTGGTCGGACTCTTCTTCTTCTATATGTTGATGATATGATCATCACCGGAGATGACTCTGAGTACATTGCCTTTGTCAAGGCTCGTCTGAGTGAGCAGTTCCTTATGTCGGATCTTGGTCCTCTTCGTTACTTCCTTGGGATTGAGGTTACTTTCACTCCAGATAGTTTCTTTATGTCCCAAGAGAAGTATATTCAGGATCTTCTTGATCGCGCTTCTCTCACTGATCAGCGTACTGTTGAGACTCCCATGGAGCTCAACGTTCATCTCCGGCCCTCTGATGGCGAGCCTCTTTCTGATCCGACTCGCTATCGTCATCTTGTTGGGAGTCTTGTCTACCTTGCTGTTACTCGCCCGGATATCACTTATCCAGTCCACATTCTGAGTCAGTTTGTTTCTGCTCCTACTCAGGTCCACTACAACCACCTTCTTCGAGTTCTGCGATACCTTCGTGGGACTATCTCTCGCCGTCTCTTCTTCCCACACTCCAGCTCGTTACAGCTTCAGGCTTATTCGGATGCTACTTGGGCCAGCGATCCCTCTGATCGCCGGTCTATCTCTGCTTACTGTGTTTTTCTTGGTGGTTCTCTCATTGCCTAGAAGACGAAGAAACAGACTGCAATATCCTGTTCGAGTGCAGAGGCTGAGTTACGAGCTATGGCTCTCTTGACAGCAAAGATTACTTGGCTACGGTGGTTACTTGAGGATTTTGGTGTTTCTGTCACTACACCGACTCCTCTCTTGTCGACAAAGACAAAGTGCTATCGATGTTGCGTGATCCTGTGAAGCATGAGCTCACCAAGCATATTGGTGTTGATGCTTCCTTCATGAGTTCTTGTGTGCATGATCAGGTGATTGCTCTTCAGTATGTGCCTTCAGAGCTTCAGATAGCGGATTTCTTCACGAAGGCCCAGACTCGAGCACAGCACGGCTTCTACCTTTCCAAACTCAGTGTTGTTGATCCACCATGAGTTTGAGGGTGGGGGGTAGTAGGACTCTAGATATTATTTGGTTTCCTTATCTGTAACATGTACTTGTCTATATATACTGGCCTTTTGCCCCCCCTGAATATACAAGCACTATTCCTAACAGGAATGACACTTGTGAATTTCAATCACCTACTATATACCGGTGATAACCTATCTAATGAGCCATTCTTGCAACTCAAGCTACACAAGTTATGTGCAAGATCATATTGACAAAGAGTGGCATGCTATTGTCTTTTCGAAGCCAAGAGATGTTTTCGACATGGTAGCAAGAAATGAGGACGATTAGGAGAATATATATTTCTTCAATGAGCCTATTGAACCTTTAAATAATGACTTGCTTATTGATTTTGGTGACTATGGCAGTCGTGCTAGGATTGATATAAATGGTGTAACTATTGATGAGTCCTTAGATGAAGCAACCAAATCTAAATGGTATAACCATATCTTTCATGAAATATTTCATAGTATATGTTGGTGTGAAATTCTTTTTCTAATTTCAATTCTCTTTTGTCTGATTATAATACTTCTGTATCGAGTAATTGCTTCAATATTCTATTTTCTAGTTCCATGTTTCTTTTGTTTTCGTGCAGTACAAAAAAGTGACAACAAAGGCAGAAAAAGGCAAAGGAGATAAAGTTCGATATGGCATGGTGCGCAAGAATCAGATTACAAGTAATAATGAACTTCTCAAGAAGTTGAACCTTCCTACTATATACCATTAGCAACTAATAACCCAGTGCCACAAAAGAAGAGAACAAAGGTATTTGGATGGAAATTGATCCAATGCTACTTGATATGTTGGTTTTTAGGTCAACTGTCAATTAATTTTGTGAATATTATTATATGTAGCCGACCCCACCTGCTGAAATGAATGGCGAATTAGAAGATCTTAACTATGTTGTGGATGTTGAAGCTGAAATGAATTGTGACTATGGTGATGACTATGATGACGTGGCTGATGGAACTAATAGGATGTTGAGGTGCATTATGATCCTGTTCCAAAGAAGTATTCTTGTACGTCTTACTTCTTTATTCGTTGTTAATATAATATCATTATCTGTATTGTCTTTACATTGTATTTTCATAATGCTCCTTTCAACCAGGAAAATGAAAGTTAGGGGGTCCAACAAGAATGCTATCTATTTGGGAAGAGGATAAAGAAGTCAAGATTCATGTTAAGATCTATAAATATGGTCAACCCTGTGGAGTGAGAACCAGCAACTTCAGAAGCTCCATTGCTAGTCTAGTCAAGGGAGGACACTTAACATTGAAGAAAACAGACCGGAGAGTGGTGGAAGGCCAACATAAGATCTAGGACAATGTCATTGTAATCTTCTATTCTTTGTGCAATTTTCAGCTCCAACCATCTCACGATAATCTTCTATTGCATCACACATTTCATTTGTTGTTCAATAATTTTTCAACATTAATCCAATATGTGAAGATTGGGTGTTGCATCTGCTGGAAAGAAATGGAGATATTTCAAGAACACTTTGAAGAAGACATACTACGATGAAAAATGTATCAGTGGAGGAGAATATTGCCAATGGATGTAACAGAAGAATTCCGGACGACGAGTGGAAGTGGCTTGTGGAGCATTGGACTATGGAAGAAACAAAGGTCTGGATATTTTTCACATGGCCATTATGCATTTGTTACATTAACATATACACCGTTTGAAGAATTTAACTTATTATATGTTTGCAGGCTAAAGCAAAAAGGAACCAAGAAATTCGTGCAAATCAAGCAAATATGCTTCATACCTGTGGATCAAGAAGCTTTGCTGTAGTTAATAATATACCGGTGTGCAGCATCTAAAATGCATAATCTTGCCCCAATATTCAATCAATTCGATTTTTTTAATGATTTGTACCATGTTTTTTAGGAAGGGGAACTTGGACGTGAACCTTGCAGAGCTGAAACTTACCTTGCTACACACAAGAAGACAAATGGGGAGGCTATTAGTATGGCTTGCAAAGAGAAGATAGTATGTTTTGATTTTTTTTTGTCATGTTTAACATACTTCACTTTTGCATGTATATTATAGATTATGTACATTCCTTAATTTGAATCCAACTTGTAGGATGAGATTGAAAAAAGGATAACAGAAGATGAAGACCTTCGCTTGAAATCAATTGATGACGGTGAGTTGTATGCTGACATACACCCAGTGGAGAGGAAAGGAAGAGTACATGGGTTGGGGTTGTTAGCAGGCGGTCTAAGTAACTCTTGCAAAAGCTTTAGCTGCACTAAAGCGTTTTGAAGAAGAAAATACACAACTCAAGTATATGGTGACAAGTGCTGATCAAAGGTTTACATCATATAAGGAGAATGTTGAAGCACAGTTCATAGCTTACAAGGATAGATCTGAACAGCAGCACGAAGAGCTTAAAAGCTTGCTGTTGGGCTTACATGGAGGGGGTCGTACTGGACAACAAAAAGATGGAGCAACAATCCAAGACATTGTACAAGTGAGCATGTAAAAGTTTAATGAATTCTAATTGCATATTAAATCAGGAACCTAAAATGAAACTCAAATAAGCAGATGTTAAGGTCCAGGTTGCCATGAGAACATTGCAATTTTTTGCTACTGTTACCAAAACTAAAAATGTAGAGCTAATGATTTATTTTTATGTCTGAGTTCTGATTTAGGAACCAAGGGGTTAAAACAACTAGTGCATAGTTCTTGGTGATAAATTAATCCATCAATGCAACAATTCTTACTTTATGAGCATTTTTAGGATGTTGGTATCAAAAAAGGACGGCTACAAGAATCTTCTTCAGAGAACATGATAAATGAGATAATCCCAGCAAGAATCTAGAAGGTTTCCAATTGGAAATTATGAATTGGTGCACCTAAAATATTATTTACAAATCTTTTTTGTGGATATAAAACATATAAAATCTATATTCTTGGCTCCTTGTAGGGTGGAAAAGAAGTTGCTCTGTGTTCCCTTGGTGGCTCTAAACTAGTGGCATATGGAAGACTCCAATGCACTGATAAGACAACCATGTGTAGATGGATTACCATTGGGAGAATACTATGAGGTGCTTGTTGATGTTGTTCTTGATAGCAATGTCTTACTCCCCCGTGCACAGCACAAAGTCACCAAGTTAGGTGCTGCTGCTAGTGTTTGTATCACATAACCGCTTCGAAATGTATGAAATTTAGCTCCACATATTATTGATTCATCTACAACTGGTGTTAAGAGTTAATACTGAAGATAGTGAATTGGTTCCTTAGCCTGGCAATGCAGTGGTTGGAGTTGTTTGCCTTCAACTTGTTAGTACTTCTATCTCATGTAAACACAAATATAGTCAAGCAAATGGCTAGGGTCTGAAAATCGTAGTCAAACTCTCTTTCAACTTGTCGACACAATTATGTCCAGTCAAGATATAGAAGCATGGTTGGATGACTTCTAAGCGTGCCAGTTTGATATATACTAGTGGTATTCAGTTGTAAATTTGCAACTTTTCCTTGGTTTTATACTTCCCATTTGTTTTGGAATGCTACCTCATTTCCATGAGTAGCCTCTCATGTACTACAAATGTTAATGTAACAGTGTGTTAGCCTATGTATATGTTTGTGTATTCATGACACCTAACTTGTGCAGTTATCTTATGTGTGCAATTGATGATACTTAATATGTCACCAAAATTGTTTCTTACTTCTCAAATCTTCAGATTTCCGCAAAAAAGACGTAGAGGTCCTGGTTGCTGGGATTTGAAATGCGAAGTACTGACATATATATAACTTTTGCAATGTACTTTCTGTCGAATGGGAAACAGTGATGACCCGAGACATGTTGGCATATTATTTATCTTTTGTTGAGCCCAAACCAAACAAGGCTTCTCTAGTTTGTTGCTATGGATGCCTGCTATATGCTTAGTATGCAGCTTGGTAGTAGTTGATGATAAGGAACCAATTGTTTAACTCGTTGTAAGTCTATCATGGTACTTGCAATAGCTATTGTAAACGCTGTGGAAACCTAGAAACGGGGCCGCTTATAAACGTCATGGAAATTCCTAAAATCTTGTAGTGGCCGCTGCAACCCCGTCCTACCGGTTGCCTTCGAGGAGCATATGCTAGCTACAAGCGACAAGTTGCCGGCTTGACAAATGACTGGAAATTGATGATGGAAACGGTTTCACAACCCGAAAGCGATGGTGACTTTAGTAGTGTTTGACTGGTTTTAGAACATGAAACTGATTCTATTTCTTCAGGCCGTAGCAACGCACGAATATTCAGGTGGTATTAGATAAGTCTCATACGTGATCCATCCGCATATAGTCGTCGAGAGGAAGTTGTATTGGTAGTTTGGTACTCAATACCGACTTAACACGATGAAAGAACGACTCATGTAAAAGGGAAGCAACAGTACCGGCCAAAGGAAGGACCAAGTCGTACAGAGGCAACCATATATGATTTGGCAGGAGGCGGTGCATGGCAAGTGATATATATGCAAATAGCGGCGGATCCATCGGGGAGGCGTAAGGGGTTGGAGCACCGGCTCCGCTCAATGCACCCTTAGTACCTTTCTGGTACAGCTGTCCTTATTTACACAAATTTAATTAATTTTGTTCTTAATATTACTATTTGTATATATTTTTGGACTTTCAAAGCACACTATCCATTATTAAGATCTATATTTAATGTATTTTTTATTTAAAATTTGTTATTCATAATTTATGTATCAATTTGAATTGTATGTAACATTTAACTTTATCCAACTAACTACACCATTTTCATCCCGCATACGCCGTTGTATGCAATGCAACATGTAGGGATTGCACCCGTGCAACAGCTCCTTCATGATCGCGGCGACGGCCGGGATGGCGGATGGCTGGTTAGATCGGATGCCCGGCCGAGCACCTCTCATCTGGTATTTGTAGTAGTAATTGTTAGACACAAAAAGGTCGACGATGTGAATTGCAAAGTTCATTGTGCGCTTGGGTGTTGTGCTCGAGTCCGCCAGATCAATCGTTTCTACCAAGGCGAACGTAGCTGTGCTGACGACTATGGCCGCGACGAGTTTAATTTTCGAGTAGCTGATTGAGTAGGAGTTACTGTAGAGATTGCTCGTGATCAACATCGAGCTTATAGGTGCGAGTCTAGCTATTTTTCCATGGAAGGCACATTTGAATACCATTTTTTTAAGGGCCCATACAGCGTATTAATTAGCTTAAACTAATTTTATCAATAAAGTATTGTCATTCAATTACATTTCTTTTTTAATGATCCAGTTACGTTTCCTCAAGATATGTTTTGGCTTTAAAATTTTATTATTATTTCAAATGTTCAAAATACCCATATATCCCACATATTAGATATAAAAAAAAATCATAAACCGCCTAAGTTATATACTTTGATGCTAAAATATTTATAACAAATCTACCCGCATAAATACGTGAACCTTGCTAGTTATATTATTAAGATAGATGAAAAAGAAGCCACCATATTCACTCTCAAGTGCTATAAATTACTACGTTAATAGGAGGAAAAAGTTTTTTTTAAAAAAAATCTTCATCTCCGATCGGGATGGGTTTAGATTAGAATGATGCAGATTAATCAAATGTATATAAAAGGTATTAAAGTAGTATAAGAATACTATTGTATTTTGTCATATATAAGTATTATAGTTGGATAACAAATACAATATTATTTTTAGAGTTGTTGTACCTAGCTAGCCGCGCATTTGCGTGGAGAATTCGGCTAGTTTTGTATACTAGTACTAGAAAGTAGAAACACACTAACGTAGATTGGATAAAAAAAACCATGTTTAATCAAATGAACATCCACAACTATAAATTAGTAAAAAAATTATACTCCTTAAAAAAACAAATTGTACTCCTACACTAGACGGTCTTTTTTGAACGAAATATGCCGGATAGTTGCATTTATTTTCATTAATAGAGAACAAAAACCATGATGTAAATTAGATCGCAAACATGCATAGCATGAGAGCAATCCAAATCAGTAAAGACCACTTGACAATTCACTGGACTACCTAAGCACCGGGATTGTACTAGACGTACCAGAGGTTCAGTAATTAAGAACTGCACACATAGATAATTAACGAAGAAACCTGGTGCGTAATTAACCAGCAGTATATAGCTAGCCATCACTCACTGGTAGATGCAAATATATCCATCAGTGGTGAGATCATTGCAACAGGGTTGTCGGTGCCGATCATGACGGCACCAACGGTGCAGATAGTCGACCACACGGCTCGCATGAACCACTCCTTCCTCGACTTCTCCGGCTCGCCGATGATCTTAATCTCGGGGACGGAGCCCGCGCCAGCACCGGCGCTATCGCTTCTAATCTCCCCCGTCCCCGGCCGTTCATTCGAGCTGCTCGGCGTCCTCTTTAAAAGCGCGATGAACCTCGACACCATGGATGGCTTGCGCAGGCGCGCGTTCTCGTACATCTGGCGGAACATTCTGTTCGCGCAGGCGACGTGTATCTGCACCACCTTATCGGCGGAGACGTAGCCCCAGGTGCGCCGCTTGCCTTCGAACCTGACGCGGCCGCAGCTGCAGCAGGGGGACTTGAGCTTTCGCTTGAGTTCCAGCTTGACAGGAATCAGGGGACCTGCTTGCTCGATCGAGGTCGGGAGCGCGGCGCAGCAGGGGTGCAGGGCTGTGCCGCGCTCCAGGATGCAGCCGAACAAGCGGCGCTCGCGCACGTAGGCGTAACCTGTCACCTGCATGCAAAACGATGAACGCAGAAACTAACTGATGATGCAACCAAGGTTTTGTTGTATGTGACTGTCTATGTGTAAGTCTGAAAATTATCGGTTTTTCAGACATTTGTTCCTACCAATGATACAAAAAAAATTCTAAACTTGACAAAACTAAATCCAGGTGAACCCTACAAATACAAAAAAATAGAAATACAAATACAAATACAAAAACAAATAGAATAAAATGTTACAGTAGCGCTGTGCTAAAATTGCACATCAGTTGGTACTGCAATTTTAAGCTTAGTACTGTAGGTGACTGATGGATAAAAAAATTTCAGGCAACTAAAAATTAGCAAATCCGTTGTTGTATTTCAAAGGGCCATTTGGTAATCTCTCAATTGACAAAAGAAGAAATGGAAAAAAGAAAATAAAAGGAGGTGGGGCCCAACTATCGGTAAGAGAAAGGGTTGGGATAAGGTTGGAGACTATCCTCGTGTGCCCGTGAGGCCTGGGAGGTGGACTCGCGAGCGGCCTGGGCGCTGGCAGTTGGCAGCAACCCCCCTCTTCATCTTTTTCTTAAGGCGGCTCATCCTCTCGTTTTTTTTCACTCGAAAACAATGAGTTTTCTCTCCAGTTTTGGTTCTTCTTTCTCGATTTGGTTTTGGATTTTGGCGCTTTGAGAGCTGCTGCACCGTCGTGGTTGGACCCAACGCCGTCGGCAGTGAGGATTGGACCCCCTCCTCTTTGAGCATCTCGGGTTTCCTCTTGCTTCCTCTTCTTTGTTGAGGTGCAGTGAGGGCTTGGACTTCCGCCGATTGGAGGTGAGAACCGACTGACTTAGGCTTGATCTTGTGTGGAAGAAGGGCTTTGGTTCTTGGTGTTTGGTGCTCCATGGTTGCAATCGGTCGGTGCATCCTGGTTGGCTCTTGTACGACATTCTCTGTACCTCGACTTCGCACACTGGTATGTCCCGGTTTGTGAATTGGCATTGTATCTCCATCAACATCGTCTGTTTTTTTGTGGCACAGCGCGGTGATTGATTTCCTGAGATAGCGCATTTCGCGTGCATTCCTGAGGTAGTTTGATCTTTCAAGTTTTTCGCATAACTTTGCATTGTGTTGTGCTAGTTAAATTACATTATGTAATTTTTGCCTAGTATTGGGAGACTTTTCTAAGTGATGATTGTGTGATCGATTTAATGCTCGACGAGGAAAATTGTCATATAATAAAATTGAATTGATAACTAGGTCAGACTTGAGCTAATTGTGTTGCTTACTGTTGTCAATTTATCTCTAGCAAATCGGCTCTGATACTTTTTGTAGTTCGGTTGTGACTAATTGAACTTGATCATTTTGTTCTGTGATCTTGTTGATCTTCTATTAGTCGAATGGCTTAAGTGCTGAAGTCTGTGATCTCTTTGTACTATTAAACAAATGATCATCTATTGGCCGAAAGTATAAATTGCTATTTATGAGATAATTCTTGACATATTAGTAAAGCATTAATTTGAGCTCAAAGTCTGATTTATTGTTGTCTTATTTAATCAATGAAGAATATTGACAAAAGTGGTGAGGAGGCTAGGATTTCATCTTGAGGATTGAGAGCAAATAAACAAATATTTAAATATAAGCATTACACTGATTTTGTTTGTTTTCGACTCCTATATTTTGTAATAGCCCAATTTTATTTTTCTAGTTGAAAATAAAATTTAATTATTTTTTGGAATTTTTCTGATAATTTAAAAGCTTTCCCCTAATTATTCTAAAGCTAAAATTAATTATTTGCAAAAGTTACTTACCAATTATGAGTTGAAAATACTTTATTTAAGTCCAATTGACTCAGGAAATTTATGTGAATTTTTTGCATAATTTTTTTTTGACTTTTATTACTATTTTCTAGAGCTGAATTGAATTATCTGAATTATTTAAGTCATTAAATCTTTTGAAAATCCGGGAACAGTGGCCGGGCCGAATCCTTCCCCAGCCCACGGCCTTTCCTTTCGCGTCCATCTGCTCACAGCTGCCCTTCCCCTTCTCTCTCTCTCTCCGCCCTAACCCCACATGTCATCCCCGACCACGCCTTCGTCTACCTCTCGCCGAAATAGAGCACCGCCTGTTCTGGTCGATTAAACCACATTGATTCTTCTGTTCCCACTCAAGATCGTGCACAATTATTACCGTAATCACCTTCCACTCACTGCCATACTCAATCGGCCGTTTCCTCATCTTTTATTCGTATTGCTCATCGTCGCCGCGTCGGCTGAAAATGCTCGCGCACGTCCCGACGTTCCGACCGCGTCCATGCCGTAAAAAAGGGGGCACAACCTTCGCATTTTGCTTCTCACTCCATTCCCCGCAACCACGACCACTCTACCCATCTTTATCTGCCAGAATCGAAGCCGAAGCTTCTCCGCCGCCAACGCCAGCACCACCGTCCGCTGATCTCTGGTGTCGTCGTCTACACCGAGAGCTTCGCCGCGTTGTGTTCTACCTTAGGTGTACTTCTTCTTCGCTGGAGGATCATCAGAGCACCGTCTTCTCTTTCACCCGTACCTCACCGCCGCCTTTTTCTTCATCGTCGGCCACTCCATTGTGTTTCACTGCCGTAAGGTATCACATAAGGTTCAGCGTCATCTCCTCTTTTTTTTGCGCACCTTCGCGTAGCTCGCTGTGGCGTGTAGCGCCGACGAGCTTGTAGTCGAGCGTTGCCGCTGCTGCCCTAGGTAATTGTAGCCTTTCGTCGACTAGGTAGTCGCAGCCTTCCATCAACTAGGTAGTCGCAGCCTTCCATCGACTATATAGTCATAGAGTCTCTTCGATCAGTGTTGCTGAAACCTTTCTTCGACCAGTATCGCTGAAACTATCTTTCGACCAGTGTAGTCGAAACCTTCCTCCGACCAGTATAATCGAAATCTCCTTTCGACTACTCGGGAGATGAACAGTACTCGAAAGATGCACTGTACTCGAAAGATGAACAATACTCGGAAGATGAACCATACTCGAAAGATGCACCGTACTCAGAAGATGAATAGTACTTGAAATTCTATCATTTCTTGTGATATCCAAACTTTCGGATGTTCGTTCTCCTTCGTACGAACTTCGAATCCGTTGATTCTTATTCCTAAATTCTTATAAATTCAATATCTACCTTTTTAAATTAGAATTATTTAATTTAGAGTTTATTTGTATTTTGATTCAAATTTATTTGAATTTGTTTGCTCTTGTTGTATTTTTACGTATAGATTTGGATGACTCCGAAGAATTTGAGGAAGTTGAAGAAGAAGAATTTGAGAAAGGCAAGTTATAACCTTGATCCTATTATTTCAAATTATTTAATTCAGTTTTAAATTATTATTACACGTATATCTCTATTCAATTATTTTAAATTCCTGTTTTAAATTCCTAGTTAATCTATTTCTTTTGTATGACCAATGTTGATGTTTGAATAGTCATTCCCTTGTCACCATAGTTAAAACAAATTAGAAAAATTATGTGCTTAAACAATGCTTAGACCAAAATATTGACTTTAGGGAATTTTAGCCAAATGACAAATATGTTTTGAATTAGAGACTACGTGTCGACGATCAAATCGCCGATCTTATGAATATATGAATGAAAAGAGGAAAATGACGCGTATCTTCTAGAAAGTAGTGAGACTGCTCTCTATTGCTTTGAACTGGCTATTACAAAGAGTGTATGTAACTTAGACTACAGACTAATTCGGGAGTACAAGGCTCTTGAAAGTGTCTCCCAAATGATCTTCACTGTTCTGGCCTCTCCAACTTCAGTCCGCATTCCTCCTTATGTAGTTGATGAAGGGTTGGCAGTTGTCTCTGGAGGAAACACGTGTTCGGGAAGCAACGCGTCTGGTCGAAGAGAGGTGTCAGTTGATAATGTATCAACTGTTGTGCAGTTATATGTCAATGAGTCATGTAACCGTACTTAGCGTCGCGTGGTATGGAATAGATAGCACATGTTCCATTCGTCACACGGTAAAGCATATGTCTGGTCGTAGATCCAGACATCAGTTCAAAACCTTGTGAGCATTTGACTGGCCGAAGACTTGGTTTGGAACCATGTTCGACCAGATTGGATACTATGTAACCTCTGGAATTCTTACGACCAGTGAGGTCGTTAGACTTAGGGTTTACGACCATGAAGACGTATGATCTCTATATACTAAATAATAAATAAAGGTTTTAATCCTCGTCAGCTAGCCTCCGAACTTTAAATGAATTGGTCGTATAGACGCTTACTCCCGATGCAATCGTATCGGGCAGACCCCTCATTAAATGTTGTGGTATTCGAGGCGGTCCGTATTCATTTTTAAAGTTCAGAAATTGCCTTGGAAGTTGAAGGAACTCTTGGTCCGCTGGTCAAAAAGGGATTTTGTCTGTTGGATTTTCCCTAAAAATGGTTACAGTGTTGTCGCTATAAAAAGCCCCTTAGCACTGGGTGTTAGGGTTTCTACACCTTTTGCTTTCATCTTCATCTTCCAAGAAATCATCTCCGATCACCTTTGAATTCTTCACCCGAAAGAAATCACCATGTCGGATCTTATTACTAACTGGTCGATCTCCGATCTGAGCGAGAAGAAACTCGAAGGTCTGAAAAAGGTTGGGCTATTACCCGACAGAAATCTGATCGCGTGGAGATCAACGTTTGGGGAACATTCTCCAAGTGACGAGGATAGAGAAATTTCCGTTTTTCTCGCATATATCGAATGCGGCTTCAGACTTCTAGTTCACTCCTTTCTTTCTCAAGTTTTGGAGTATTATGGAGTTGAACTGATCAATCTGGCCCCCAACGTCATAGCCAACCTCAACATCTTCGTTTACCTCTTCGAAGCGTACCTGGGAATGCCGGCAACCCTGGACCTCTTCAGGTACTACTACAGATTGGTGAATGCGAAGAAGACGACCGGTACACCCGGAGAGTGTACCTTGCGTCTCCATGACGGGAAGGCTGAGGAGTACATTCCAATGTACTCCAAGTCTTCATGGTCGTCATGGAAGAAGAGTTGGTTTTACATGAAGATCACACAGGGCGATGGCCTTTATTACAGCGGTAAAAAGGCTATCGAGATCCCGCAATGACGTTCCTCCTCGAAGAAGGAGGGGAAAATTGAGAGATGGGTTGAAGCTATCCATCTCCTGAGTGTCAGGGGTTTGACATCCTGGCACGTGGTGAGGGACTTCTCCATGCGGAGAATCGGTCCTTTGAAGGCCAGAGCTCACTCGATGCTCTGGTATATTGGTCGTGACGATATGACCAAGGATTCTAGGGAAGGTAAGTTCCAGTAAGAATCCGACCAGTATATCTTTCTGGTCAAATGCTCTTATAACCTTAAGACCTCTCTTTTTGTTACAGCTTTGTCTTCTGATGAAATCAGAAGCCAGATCAGAATGATCTGTGCTGGAGGGCCTAATGAGAAGGCTGGTTTTCCTTTGATCTTAGCAATAACTACTGCTGAAGAAAGGGTCGAGAGACTTCGGGTAAGCATGATAATTATTTTCCATCTTTACAATCTTTTTCGATCGGTGTTTACCTAAAAATCCTCTTTGATATGTAGTCGGTTGGTCTAAGAATTGACGAGGCCATGGAGACCTGTGAGCCAATTGACGAACTGACCAACCTTACGATCACTAGTGATCGTGTAGTGGTAGGTAACCGAAGGAAATACTTTTTGCTTAGATGAAATAGTATGTTCATCACCCGACTAACTTTGTTTGTTGAATCAGGCGGTAGTCATTAAGTCCCATACAGTTGTTCAAGATTTGCCAATGGCCATTGAAGCAACTGCTTTGGTGACCGATGAACCTACACCTTCCGATCCAACAATCAGTGATTCTACTCTCGACCAGTTGGTTGAAAGTATTACATTTGATCGTTCATTGAATGATGCAGAGGGTACAACCAACCCTTCCAGTTCAAGACTGGAAAAATTGGTTGAAAAGAAAAGAAAAGAAAAGCTAGTGCTACAGACTTTAAGCCAGCGCGCTTCAGAGTCAAGATGAAAAAGATAACCGGGTATGTTGTAAATGAAATTATCATATAAACACATACCTTTTATATTCTTGGCGAACTTGAACTCTGAACTTCTTTTTCTTTGCGCAGACCTGTTGGAGTTCCAGTCGTTCCCGATCAGGTTATTTCAGTATGTCAGGTGATCGAGAGCACCTCCGACCAGGGCTTTTCTCAGGAAAAAAACCTGAGGAGGAAGTGGTTTGGGAAGCCCCCAAGCCTGTTTCAGTGTTAGAATCTGATTTGAATCCTGTGGTGATTGTTACCCCGTCAGCGGAGGTAGGCATTTCTGCAGATCCACAAGAGATTCCAACTTCTGAAAGGAACTCCCAGACTAACAAGTTTCCTTTCTCTCCTCGATTTATCGAGGATAAGGAGCTTGATGATGCTTGGAGGAGAGTATCAGATCGTATTGCAAAGGCGAATCCTGATAAGATTTTTGCCGATTATAATGATGTGGCAATTCAAGTAAGTGTCCTCAACCATTCTTATAGTTTTTCTTGAAATTCACAAGAAACTTTAAAGAAAAAATGCTATCTATGCAGCATATGGTCGAAAATTTTGCTGCGATCGGAGGACTAACCGATCGGATTAAGAATCTAGAGCACAAATACTCCGAACTATAAAGTAAGAACTTTCTTTTTAATTTGTCTTTTGTTAAGACTTTCCTTTCTTCTTTTAACTATCCTCCCTCATCAAATTTGATAGATTTGGAGAAAATAAAAGAAGAATCTTTGGCTGAAAAAGCTAGAAGAATAAAGCTTGAAGAGAAAATTCAAGCTAAAAACCGGCCGATCGCAAACTTGACGACCAGATATGAAAAATACCAGGAAAAATTCAGGAAGAAGGCCGAAGGTAACTTAGTCGTAGACTTGACTTAGTATCTCTTCTGATCCTTTTTAGCCTAATATTTGTTTTACTTATGCAGAACAAAATCAAGCTTCAACCAAAGAAAATAAAGTGTGGATATCGTGAGGATATGTGCATGATCTTAGGATGATGAGTCAATTGGCAATGGCTTTGTTGGTTTGCAAAATCTCGCGTTTTCGGGTTTGCTTCAGCCTGTCAGACCACAGGCGGTCTGACCGGTGATGTGGGCGGTCAGACCGCCCGTGGAGAGGTCCGACCGGCCGTGGTTGCCGGTCCGACCGGGTTCGGTTCAAAGTGGATTTTGGAGCTGAACCAAAAATAGGATGTGTAGGCAAGTGAGGGGAGTCTCCAAGATGTGGTCACATAATTTTTGGAGCTCCCAGTCAAAAGTTGTATTCATTTGAAAATTCCAGAAGGTTTCGGATTTTCAAGATGAAAATTTGGCTAAGTCATTTCGGGCGGCCGACCGCCGTTATGGAATCGGTCCGACCGGCCTGAAATCGGTCGGACCGGCTATGTGGGGCGGTCAGACCGCCGATCACTTGGAGGTTAGCCTTTTTGGCATTGATGTGATTTGAATGTGTTTAATGTATGGATGTCAATGCTTTATTGTTGCATATTGCATTGTTGAACTAACGTGGGTCAAGTTGTGAAGAACTTGTTCCCGGAGACGATTTGTTTGTCTATTGCTATGCAGGTGGCTTGCAGGTCAACAACGTCAACGGTGAGGTGGATCGGGACTATGCTTGGAGAGCTGAGGTCCAGAACGATCATGGATGCCTGGTGAGGTCGTGTGACTCAAGCATGGTGCATAATGGGCAAGATGGATCGAACGGGTAGTTCGGTGCAGCTGGTTGGATCAGGCGGTGAGGAAGTCGGTGCAAGTCTCTAGGAGATTCCGATGGGATTCGGACGGGAGAGACTTGCCGACGTGATGAGAGCCGCTGATCAACCTACACGTGGTGAAGCAGGCGATTGCTTCAACAGATGTGTGTGAGTGGGTCTCATGTGTGTGTGGGTCCCATAAGTGAAACTCTAGCTCTCCTATAAATAGAAAGGGGGGAGATGTAAAACCCCCAAGCACTTGAAGCACTTTTTTTCCCTCATTTGCAAAGCCCCTTGTTAGGGTTAGGGTTTGGAGAGGAGAGGAGAGGAGAGGAAGATTGTGTGTGCGCTCTTTGTTGAGCTCTTGTCCTCCTTGAGGGAGTGGCTTTGTAAGCATCTTGTGGGATCAATCAATCTTGTGATTCTTGCTTAAGAGATCGATTGTCTCCTTTCTGTTCTTCTCTCTTTTGTTGATTTTGGTGCTTCCTTGATTCAAGTGTTTATGCTTGGTCTCTTGACCTATTTTATCTTGCTTTAATGTGTGGGAATACTCCTAGAGTCATCTAGATCATCAACCCCCACAAGCAAGTCTTGAATCAAGATTTTCATATTTCTAGGGTTTGTGCACTTCTTTGGTAAAATCTTCAGAGATCGATTCTGTGAAGTGGATCTGGAGGACCGTCGCTAGAAATAGGTCTCTAATATCCTTAGGGAGGTGTGCTCCAAATTTGGTCAAGTTTCATTGGTTGAATCAAAAGTTGGACCAAATTTCGTTTTGGATTTGGGCATTGTGTTTCGGTTCTGTACTAAATCGGTCCGACCGGTTTTTCAACGGCGGTCAGACCGCCAGCTTTCAGACCGCCCATTAACGGCCGATTCCCAGCGGTCGGACCTCTGGAATTCTTACGACCAGTGAGGTCGTTAGCCTTAGGGTTTACGACCATGAAGACGTATGGTCTCTATATACTAAATAATAAATAGAGGTTTTAATTCTCGTCACTATGGTATTGTTTTTTTTTTACCATAGAAGCCTTATAAAATATTTTGACTTGAGAAATAAAATAAAACTAGTTTGGACTTGGCTGAATTGGACCGTTGGCGGGTGCAAGTTTACGCATGTGCTCAATTCGGGAATGGTTGAGGCCCATGGGTCATTATGGAAGTCGCCTAGTCATATAAGGACCGGTATACGAGTTGTGGATTGTTAAGCCAAACTCGTACCACCACAAGTCTGAAGTGGGACAGACTTGGCCAATTAATATACATTATTTCACCATGGTTGTGTCACCTTGAGGTGTGGTGTTTGAGTGACTTACTGCTATTCCCACTTGGCGCAAGAGGGGGCTTCCGGCGGTGAGTACAAAGGAAGTAAAACCTTAACGGATACAACTATGTTGAAATAGTATAGGGTAAAGACCTCATGATATTTGCTTAGTCGCACACCTTCGAAAGCGTGTCATGGCCGATATGAAAAGCAAACTATCTCTTCTATGTAAAGCTGTACAAACTCTGCAGAGTGTTAATCTATTCGAATAGCCGCGCTCGCTGCAATGAACATGCTGAGCAAAGCCTTTCGTGGATTAGATTTAGTTTTGTTTTTAAATAAATCTCAAACTCATATGTTTTTGGTGTTTTTGGATAGTTTATCCAATTGGGAAATTCGGAAAGAATGCTTGGTGTAAGGGGGTTAATACTTCACCATTAGTGTATGGAGGTTTATCCTACACTTTAGGATTGATAAATCAAAAATAAAACTTTGATTTTATTTTGTTATACCTTAGAAAATTGTCTTGAACTTAGTAGAAGTATTTAAAACTGAAAATATGGCTTTATGCAAAATGAACCCTATCAGCCTCTCTTGTTTACACATGCATGCATTTTATTTTGTTACTAGGTGTCACTTGCGAGCACGGAAGTTGTGCTCACTCTTGTTGAATAAAATTTATTCAGGTGAAGGTTATTATCAAGCCGATGAGGATCAGGACGACTAGGCTGCGCCCCTAGACGATTGCCTGTGGCGAATCGTGTAGCCTACCTATTTACTTTGCTTCCGCTATTTCTTTATAATTGGCCTTGTTCCTAATTTTGTAATAAACTCTGATTATTAATTAATAAATTTGTGATATGAAGCCGATGAGGATCAGGACGACTAGGCTGTGCCCCTAGACGATTACCTGTGGCGAATCGTGTAGCCTACCTATTTACTTTGCTTCCGCTATTTCTTTATAATTGGCATTGTTCCTAATTTTGTAATAAACTCTGATTATTAATTAATAAATGTGTGATATGATTTTGCTATCACTTTAGTTTGACTGTGTATACTAGCTATTCCTGAACTAGTGTATGAAACACAGAGAATCTGGGATCCTTCGTTTCCGGGTTTGATATCTTTTGAGCATATTATCATGTTTAATTGACATGAAGAAATTACATGTTTATATGTTATTTTTTTTGTCATTGATATACTGCTGAAAATATGCTTTAATTATGATAATTATTGCTGGAATTATTTCTAAATATTTGCTAAGATCGCTAATTTTAGAACAGTTTTCCTACTACCGCTTGCTATGACAAAATTAACAGCTGTATTCATCCTGAAACTTAGCACACTTAATTGATAAACTAACGCCTCATTTTTCCTGTTAGTTCTACTACAATGTAATATTAGTCTTGTTTCTTTTCATATGTTCTGTTGTTGATCGCAGTTGTTTGTTTGGCTTTGGTCTCGTGGCCGACTTCTTTCCCACAATTGTGCTACTAGATACTACAGCATATGTTTTATACCAAAACATAGAATTGTACTTGTTATATAACTTTAATGCTTATGATAAATTATAGTTGCATTCTTTATATAACTGTAACAACTCTCGAATCTATATTTGATTAATATGCATTGTTATAATCTAGTCCTACCTGCCGAGGATTTTTGATCAAGTTAACATTTTTTTGGTCAAAATTAGAGTCTCTGTAAAACCAGACCCATATATTAAGGGTACACTTTATAATGGTTAAGAACCTACTACCAGTATTAAAAAGAAGTTTAATCCATTTTATTATGGTCAAACTGGCCGCAAACCAGTTTGAGTCATAAGACGCTCAGTCATGGACACTACATGACCAGCTATACGGTTTGGACCATCCCCGACCATCAAACTGGTCGAGGGTCATGATAGTTTCCACGTGACTAATATGAGGGTGGTTATTGACGTATCTGGCAACTTACCACAGTTGACTAAAAGACGTGACGACTCAAGACTCAACAAAGGAACGTGTGTGAAGACATAAGACGCCTTTAACAATATTAACTGTCACCCTTTCAATAGCTATAAAGGGATAGCCATGTAATTACAAATACGCCCGGAATAATATATCATATCCACGATTCTCGAATAAATTACAATCTATAAAAGTCCCCATATTTCGATTATGCTCTCATATTATTTTCCTGGTAGGCTCGATAAGGGACCCTAGGTCTCGATCATCGACACTACCAAAACTAATGGCGTAGATGTTTATCTTTTTCCTCCAACTAAAGTGTAATTTCAAACCCTTGAGAGCGAATATGATGACTTTCTCTCTCTCTCTCTCTCTCTCTCTCTCTCTCTCTATCGTATTAATAATATAATAGATAGATAAATGCATTAGCAGAGCTCTTGCCCCTTGTTCCAAAAAGAAAAGGAAAAGGAAATGAAAAATATATATATAATAACCGCAGACAGTCTATCTATCTATTAGATAATAACTAGTCATCAACCCGTGCATCCGCACGGATATTATTTGTAGGGCTAAGAATTTTTGTAACTTTTAGCTCCTAATTGATATGAATTTGATATATATATTTAGTTTGAAATTATCAGATAGACAGATTGGATGGTTATGATTTTTTTTCCTTTTTTCTCTGATTAATGTGGGAATTTTTAGCATTTTTTCTTTTTCGCCAATTAATATGGGAATTTCTACCTTTTTACCTCATAAGATTAATATGGGAGCGCCTCTAATTAGTATAGAATATATAATAACCACAGACAGTCTATCTATCTATCTATTAGATAATAATGAAAATGATGGTAAAAGGAGCCACTAGGTCCACTTTAAAAGTAAGTTGGAAATTCAAACGTTGGAGGAAAAAAATAAATAAATATCTACGATGCTTATACGGTGGGTAGCACAATGCATCCAAGTAAAATATGCTGGCGTTATGCACAGGCATGCGCAACGAAAAGGCACGCATATACATGAAATGGAGCGAGATTGGGAGACGTTAGCATCTTCTTACCAAACCTCCACATCCACGGCACGGATGTTCGGGTTGGCTCGGCGATCCACGGAGGAGCAGGTTGCCGCGCCCGAGAGGATGCGGGAGACTGCTCCCAAACTCCCTGGCGCACGCCTCGTGGAGATGGAATGGGCGGCCGCGTCTGCACGGTCGGCTCCTGCACGCGTACCTGACGTCGTAGCCATCCTCGTTGCAGCCGCTGCACTTGAACGACTCGGCTTCCGCCACCCATGTGAGCCGATGCTCGTGGTGGTCCTCGAGGAAGAGCTCCCTGCCCAAGGTGGCCATCTTGCAAACGGATATCTCCCATCATTAATTTAATTAATTGTACACACATATCATGATTAGAGCACTAGCAAGCAATGTTTTGGGAACTATAATGGAACTGCATGTACATGTATGTGGCTTAGTTTAACTCACTGAAGAGAAACAACTGCTGACCGGGGATTGCTTCCGAGAGAAACAAGGCTGCCTCGCTTCTGGACCGGTCGAAGGCCTAATTAAACCTGGCTCTCTAAGCAAGACTCTAACACGTACGGAGAATGCCTGCCTCTATCTTCCACTGGCTACACTGGCTACAAGATATTTATCGGCCGCGTTCTGGGTGACACTGACCATTTGCAACAATGACTAGAAAGAATGGCTCAATAAACATGCAACCATCAGTATTTTGTTTCTGGGGAGAAATCGTCTAGGTAGCACTATTCCACTCGCTTTTGTTTTGACTAGTACTGTTTATTATTTACTTCAAACCCCGGGCTGGACCTAGACAAACACGTCCTTGAATGGGTAGGGCCGGCTTGGCCCGAAAAGTATGTTTTTTAATAAAATAATATTATTGTTAGTTATTTTTGGGATTAAATTAATATTAAATTTATTTTAAGAATAAAAATAGTTTTTATTGTTTTTAATGTCGTGCTTTTTCGAGCTTTGGTCCGCAAATTAAGGTACTCCGAAGAGTTCAGGCCGGACCACCGGATCAGGCAACCCATGAATAGATCTAACGTTTACCTGGTCGGTCTTGAGTTAGAAGTACGTAGCCCGTACTTAACTTCGTTTTCGTAGTGCTTTCGCATGCACGTTGACTTGCTTCAAGTCTTCACAGTAACCAGCTTTATTAATTACTCCATAACCAGCAATTAAAAAGCTAGCCTTTCGCAGCCTTGTCAATTCAGTTGGGGCGGAACTTTCTCACGGATGTCTTCGTCGGCAAAGGTACTCTTCGTTCATGAATATAGCACATTTTAAAAAGCATGCTGTTAAATTTCTTTAACTTTGATTATTAATATATAAAAAACTATTTATATTAGTTATATGAAAATTGCATCATTATATTAATTATAAAATAATATTTTTATATTAATTTATGAACAAATTCATATAGAAAAGTAATGGTTAAAGTTGTAGGTACCATACCGGTATCGAAAAGTCATATATTCTTGAATGAGTAATAGAAAAGATTCTTCCTTGCGTGCCAACTTTCTGCTATTAACTGGGACCACTTGATTTTTTCTTCCGTTTACCTTTTCTTTTTTGAAGGTTCTTCCGTTTACTTGACCCTCCACATATGAGCCACCCCTGCATACGATGAATCAGCCATTTCCCGTTTCAATAAAAACGAACCTATAATGTCGTTGAGAGACTTTGATTTCCATAAGAAGTATGTGCGTCGCTTGTTTTGATAAAATCAAATGATTTGGGCTCAGTTGTGTCTAGCAAGTCATCCAATGCAAGAATTTTATAGGAATATTGGAGGAATAATTGTAATGAGTTCTGCAAAACTCCATGAAATTCATGTGCAATTCTTGTGTTCTAAGCTATACTTTTTTTTGGTTAAATGATTTTTAAAGTACGTGTTTAAGAACTGACGCGGCTGTAATGTAACCTAGTCACTGTAGTGCGCTTGCTATAGACTTATCACTAGTCACTCTAACTTCTCTCTGTACTCACTCCTAGAAGAATCACCGTGGGAGGTCACACAACTTTTTTATGTGCGACCAGTAACTTTCGTAGAAATGTGTGTATTGGATACACGAAAATGGCATAAATTGTGCCCAAAAAATGACACAAATAGATGTGTCATTAGGAGTACTCTGGCCTTATTACATTAATTTTTGTCATTACAAAATTAAATATATGGAAAAAAAAAACTAGCTGTTAAAACTGCACCTTCGATACTACAAAAGGTCAAATGAACAGGGGAGTGGTTAATTAACAACGACGAAGACCCGGATTAATTTACGCAAATACAGATAAGTGATTCTGATAGTTAAAATTCGTACCTGATGATGCTGAATGACATCAGCTGTTGTCGCATGTCACGGTATATTGCCATACATAGACACGTGCAGATAGCTAGGCAGGGAGGACGGAGCAGTAAGCTTAAAAGTTATAACGATCAAACTAGGGTAAAGTTAGGAGAACTAGGATCAGAAGTTGCAATGCTAAATTGATATAAAAAAAATATGTTGTATCAATAACTAAGGTATCTCTCACCCTACAGTCCAATACCATCGTGTTTACCGGTTCACCTGTCACGTGATAAGGCTAATCCTAGCGTAGCAAGTGCTGTACAACTTGATATAGTTCCGCTCACTAGATCTAAATACCACGTCTAAGCCTAGTGCTAAATAATCGATAACTAAATCGATTTTACTGACTGAGAAACAAGCATGATATAAAGAAGACACACAATACGATGATCAAAGATGCAAAATATAACAACCATCGTAGCAAAGCATGAAAGCAAAGGAAGTACAGAGGAATGCTTACAACCGAAAAGATTACAGAAGCTGCAAACTCTGGCAGCCTTTCGACGTAGACACTCCGGATCCCAGCTATAATTAGAACCATCCCTAATTAGAGGCCCTCTAATTAGAGAGGTTAATTAGAAGTTTAGAACCCTAATTATATAGGCTAATTAGAGTCATATCTAATCCCTAATCCCTAATCTTGATCTAATTAAGAACATTGCTCCGGCCTCGCCGAAGCGGCAAGGGAAGAACTCGAAGATTGGACGCTTTGGGGGACGTCCCTGGGGTCCTATTTAAAGGTAAAGGGGCTGGAGGGTCGTGGATTAGACGTGGTAGAGATGAAAACAATTCACATTGAATTTGATTTAGAGTACACCTTGAATTTGTATCGGTTTTCGGTTTTCCTTCTGTGCAGCGAACCTTCAGGAGGCCATAACTTTCTCTCTCGAACTCGGAATTGAGTGATTTTGTCCCTATTTAGCTAACGAAGAGGACTTCAAATTTATATTTATGGAGGTGTTCAGAAAACACTATCTTCATTGCCAAATTTGCCTTGGAAATTGAATCTATCGCGGACTCTGATTCCCTAGGCAGCCTGTCTTGCGGGGTCAATATCTCACACGTCAGAACTCCAAATTAGGTCAATAAGGACTATCAATTACACTACTTGAAGATATCTACAACTTTGTAGTTATGAGTTTTTCCATTTGAAGCCGTTGCAGTTGTGAAAATCATGTTGCAAGATGATGACAGATTCTATACCGTTTGTTGGTGTGGCAAATATAGAATCTCCCATATTCTTTATCTCTTCGGCTGTCCTTTTTTCAAGAATTGTCTGGAAATATCTGGAAGCGAGAGAATAAGTTTAACTACTCAATTGTAGGTCCCACTATTGATTTATCATCAGAAATTGCCGTGCACATAGCAATGTTCCATGTCGTGATGTCGCTGACCCGTCAAAGGCGCGATATTTCTGTCTGAACTCCAAATTGGGAAAATGCTATGTGCATTTTGATCGTATCGATGAGAGCATCCAAATTATGATTTGAATATGTCTTGGTCATTGAACGCTCATGGAAAGGATCTTCGGAACCAGTCGATTTGCCGATTCAGGAGTGGACTTTCTCCAAATAAGTGATTTGGCATGAAAAGTACCTCAAAAGTTATGTTTTTCTGCTACAACACTTTTGCATGCATGCCTTGAATATGTATATTTAGTAGTGATGAGGATCTAATAATCCTCAATTAATTAAATTATTTACCTGTAATGTTTATTATAGATGGTAATATTTTTATACAACCATCAGAGGTACCCCTTATCATTAATGATAAGGGAAGATTACAATTACCTAGTGGTCGTAATCTTTTCTACGACCACCATATGGTCGTAAGATATTTTACAGTCACCATATGGTCGTAAGCTCTTCTACGACTACCTTATATCGTAATGTTTACTATGATCATCTCATAGTCGTAATACTTTTTACGATCAGGTCAACCACGAGTACCATATGGTCGATAGAACCTACAAACATGTGGACTCAATCGAGTAGGGACTTTATGCGTTGCGTTTATTTATACGCGGTAGTGTCTTGAATATGTATGATTAGTAGTGATGAGGATCTAATAATTCTCAATTAATTAAATTATTTACATGTAATGTTTATTATAGATGGTAACATTTTTATACAACCATCAGAGGTACCCCTTACATTAATGATAAGGGAAGATTACAATTACCTAGTGGTCGTAATCTTTTCTATGACCACAATATGGTCGTAAGATATTCTACAGTCACCATATGGTCGTAAGCTCTTCCACGACCACTTTATATCGTAATGTTTACTATGATCATCTCATAGTCGTAATACTTTCTACGATCAGGTCAACCACGAGTACCCTATGGTCAATAGAACCTACAAACATGTGGACTCAATCGACTGGGGACTTTATGCGTTGCGTTTATTTATACGCGATAGTTAAACATGTGTTGTTATCCTCTAAGATAGCTACACATAATCATCTTTGTATCTAGTATAACTGCAAGGTGAACATGGAGAGAATGTTTCTATGACAATAACTACCCTCAAAAGTGCTCAATTAACCAACCGTTGAAGCACTTCCTGGCACAGGACAACTACCACCCACTCAATCTCCCAACCACGATGTTGGTCGAATAAGAAATCAACGAACACCTCCAACAGCTGGTGATCGACAGACTCCTAGGGGAGGTGATCATGGAGAAGTTTGATTGCCTGATATCCAAGTAGTTCGTTGGCCAGTCAGATTTCAACCAGCTAATATGGAGAAGTTTGATGGGACTGAAAACCCCATCGAATTTATTCAAATTTACACCACTACAGTCCAAACAGTAGGAGGAGTTGGGCACATCATCACAAATTACCTTCCAACAATGCTCGAAGGATCTGCTAGATCGTGGTTGTTGAACCAACCACCAGAGTCAATATACTCATGGCAGCATCTCTGCGATCTGCTACTGGCAAACTTTCAGGGCATATACAACCACCCTAGAAAGGAGGAGGACGTACAACGAATGCGACAAGATTCTCATGAGACTTTACGTCAGTTTATAAGACATGTCAGTTAGGTTTGTAATATGATTCCTGAAGTCCCAGATGCTTGTTCATTATAGCATTCAAATAGGGAGTCCGAAATCGGAGGTTCACCGAAGACATTGCCCTGAATCCCTCGGGTACCGTCGTTGAACTCTTCGAGATGGTCGACCGCTACACGACTGTTGCCGAAGCTGTCGAGTGGAATCACATGATCGATTGTGATGACAAGGACACTCGAGGAGTGGTTGAGAGTAGCAATAAGAAAGACAAATGGGATGTGAAATCCAAGAGCAAGTATAAAAGCAAAAAACCACATACCAAAAGCTCAAAGGTGGTCTTAGCCGTGAGCGACAAGGAGTGATGAGGACATCAACCCTCTGGATATGACCACTACTCCACGTCATGGTACAAGGAAGGTTTTTATATCAATTTTTGTCCAAACCAAGCAAGAGTTCAAGTTGGACACGTTCTGCAATCCAATTCGGCCTCTGAAGATAGCACCGACTTCAAATGTGCATAGAATTCACATACAGACTCCGTTTGGGGTGCATGAGTACTTACTGGAAAGCTTATCTCGTCCTCTTTCTAACAGATCTAGCTCCACCTCCAAATTACTTCTTAGCACGCCGCAATCACCAAAAAAGTATGGTGCTATTTCTGAGTCCCGAGACAGAAGGGTGCTGCGCCACCCCCACTTGGGCCCATGGGCCTTGTAACCCTAGAGGCGTGCATCCAGCCCCTGGCTGCCACTCGCTGGCCATCACCATCATATATTCTCATGTGTGTGACACTTTAGAATTAGGATTTTGTTAGATTGAAGTTTATCTTATGCTACTTTATACTTTGTCCTCTTGTTCGACGAGTACAACAGCGATATTGTTCTTTGGAACCCCAACTTATCAAAATAATCTTAATTCATATTCGTAATTTCTGATTGCTTATTATCTTGTTCTTGCTTGTTCTTCGATTGCATACAGGAATAGACCTTCGTGGTCAGGTCGATCGTGCTTCTAGCAAGATTGATAACAATCACGAAGTTGGTTCAGCAATTGCCGGGCATATTGGTCGTGTACGATTGGTAGCCGAATCGTGAGAGTCGCCCCCACCAAATTGAGTTACCCTTCTCATCGAAAGATTGAGACACCCTTTGTCGCATCAAGGAGTCTTGAAGCGTCGAATAGTACTCCTACCGGGGCAAAGGTAAACACCTCGAACGGAAGACAGATAAGCCAAGGTGACGCCTTTCTATTAAAAGGAATGTCACAACCTCCGCAACTATTGGGTTTTTCAACAAAAACTCAAAGATCATTACTCTAGCAAAGGACTACTCCTACCCTTGAGGAAGTAGGATAGACAAGTGATCGTAAATAGCCAAAGGCTGTCGAGCGTGAGGTAAATTATATCAACCATCCTATTGTAAATAAATTAGTGAAGTGGTCGGTGGTCACCATTTCTTTTGAAAAGGGTGACTGTTCGATCCCTTCTACTCGACATAGTCATTTTTCGACCGTGATCGAGCCTACCATCAACAACTTCTGAGTTAATCAAGCATTAGTTGATGGTGGTAGTTCACTGAATATACTCTTTACAAGTGTGCTGGATTAAATGCAAGTTCCTAGTACAAAGATAGGACAAGTACGATAATCATTCCTTGGTATTGTATCCGGGTCTTCGGCCAAACCTATTGGCCAAGTTTTCCTTCCTGTTACGTTTGGAACACCAAATAATTTCAGGACGGAGACAATTTTTTTCATGTGGTCGATTTCGATACAACATATAATGTCATGCTTAGTTGACCAACTCTAGCACGATTCCTAATGGCTACTCATTATGGTTACCAATATCTAAAGATGTCAGGCCCCAAAGGAGTCATTATAGCCCGCTATGATAAAAAGATGACACTTATGCGACCGCAATTCCCCCAAGATGGTTGGTCAGATACACACTCTAGAAGCAAACAATGTGCAACACTCAGCGAAGCCAACGATTGCACCAAAGCCTAATGATCAAGTCAACGAGATTCCACTAAATACAGCGGAACCCTCCAAGGCGAAGCACTCCAAGGGGTGATCGAGCACAAGCTACCTCTAGGCCTGACAAAAAGCCCGTAAAGCAAAAAATAACGACGATTTGCACCTGATCGACAAGAGGATATACAATCAGAACTCAACAAGCTACTTATGGCAGGTTTCATAGGAGAGGTTGACCACCCAGAGTGGTTGGTTAATCCTGTAATGGTTAGAAAATATAATTGTAAGTGGAGAATGTGTGTAGATTTCACTGACTTGAATAAAGCTTGTCCGAATAATGATTTTTCCCTTCCTCATATTGATCAATTAGTTGATTCCACTGCTGGTTGTGAAATATTGAGTTTTTTAGATGGATATTCTGGTTATCATCAAATTAGTATATGTATAGATGATGAAGAAAAACTGCATTTATTACTCTATTTGGAATATTTTGCTATGTCAAAATACCATTTGATCTAAAATTCTGGTGCTTCCTTCTAACGCTTGATGCAAAAGACTTTGCTTCCTCAACTAGACCTAAATTTGAAAGTCTATGTTTATAACCAGGTCGTAAAAAGCATACAATGTCTTAATCATATTTCCAACTTGCAAGAAACATTCAACAACCTCAGGAAACACTAGTTGAAACTCAATCCTGAAAAGTGTGTTCGGGGTCTCTTGGGGAAAGTTGGTTGGATTCAATGTTTTTGCATGAGAAATCAAAGCAAATCCTGAAAGGATAGTGATCGTTGAACAAATGTGCCCTCCAACCACAAAGATTGAAGTCCGGAAACTCATATGATGCATGTCGACTTTAAGTCGTTTCATCACACAATTGGGAGAAAAATGATTTCTTTTCTTTAAACTTCTTAGGAAGCATGAAGGTTTCGAGCGGTCTTAAGAGGCATTTCAAAAATTTTAGCGAGAATTCTCTTGGTTTCGTGCAACATGCCTATATCGTTACAAACAAGCAATATGTCATCAACATACAGAACCAAAAATATGAACTCGCTCCCACTGAATTTATGTTACACACAATCATTAACTGTATTTACCTCAAAAACAAAATAGATAATAACCTCATGAGATTTGTGGTACTATTGCCGGGAAGACTGTTTGAGCCTATAGATGGATTTCTTTAATTTGCATACCATTTTCTTCGGGTCACAGACCACAAAGTTTCCTGGTTGCTCCATATAAATCGTCTCACCAATGTTTCCATTTAGAAACGTTGTTTTTACATCCATCTGATGAAGCTCAAAATCAAAATATGCCACAAGTGTCATAATGACCTTAAAAGAGTCTTTCGAATTGAAACCGAAGAGAAAGTCTCTTTATAGTGTACGCCTTCTTTTTTAGTATATCCTTTTGCAACAAGACGAGCCTTATATCTTTCCACATTGCCTTCCGAATCTCATTTGGTCTTAAATATCCATTTGCAACCAATGAGTTTCTTTCTTTCTGACAATGGGACAAGATCCCAAACGGCATTGTCCTTCATGGATTTTAACTCTTCATTCATGGCATTGATCCAATTAACTGAATTTGGACTTTACATGGCCTTTGGAGATTGATAGGATCTTCTCCCAAAATTTCACTACAAGCCTCATTTTCATGAATGTAATCATCAGAGATCGCACTTCTTCTTTCTCTAGTACATCTCCTTAATGGCACTGGTTCTTGAGGTTGATGATTTTGTTGTTCTTTAGGAACATTATTTTGTGGAGCAACATCATGTACATTATTTTGATTTGCATTTTCCTCGATAATATCGGGTAAAATAACCTGATCCCGATCATTATTAGGAATAACCAAAGAAAGAGAAAATAAATCACCTTCAGAAACTTCTTCAAAATTAATGTTCCTAACCATATCTCCCCCTTCAAACTCAACATCCTCAAAAAACCGAACATTTTCGGTTTCAAAAAATGTCTCAGTAGTGGGATCATGGAATTTGTAACCCCTAGATCTTTCAGAACAACCAACAAAATAACTACTAACAGTTCTTGAGTCCAATTTCCTCTCATTAGGCATGTACGGCCTTGCCTCGGATGGACATCCTCATGTCCGTACATGCCTGATGCTAGGTTTTTTGCCTATCTATTGTTCGTACGAGATTTTGTTAGTCGCTTTAGTTGTTACTCTGTTGAGTAAATAAGTTGTAGTTTTCAATACTTCTCCCCATAGAGACTCTAGTAAGGTAGAATGACTAATCATACTCCTTACCATATCCTTAAGAGTCATGTTTTGCCTCTCAGCAACACCGTTGATGCTAGGAGATCCCGGCATGTTGTACTGAGGGACGATCCCGCATTCCTCTAGGAATTTAACAAAAGGTCCTGGACGTTGTTCACCTGATCCATCATTTCTTCCATAGTATTTCCACCACAGTCAGATCCAACAGCCTTAATTCTTTTGCCAAGTTGGTTTTCCACCTCAGCCTTAAAATTTTTTGAACACATTCAGGGACTGTGACTTCTCATGAATAAGATAAATATAACTATATCGCGAGAAGTCGTCTAGGAACGTGATAAAATACCTTTGGCCATTCCAAGAAGCTGTAGGGAATGGACCGCGGATATCTGTATGTATCAGTTCTAAGACATCTGAAGCTCTATTAGCACTTAACTTTCACCTTCTTGCCATCGCCCACATAGATGAATCTTTCAGTATCACTTGGCTTTCGACAGTTCAGGTAACCCTTTCTTTGACACACTGATGTTAGATGTTGTACCAGAGTCTAACCACCAAGTGTGTTTTTGTACAGAAGTTAAGTTAACCTCAGAGCTAACTATAGCAAAAATTGTACCTTTCTTTGCACGTTAAGCATGATATTTGGTACAATCCTTCTTTACATGACTATCCTTGTTACAAAAGAAACAAGCCAATTCAGACTCATGTTTCTTTTTTTATGGATAGAACACTTGTAGCTTTTTTGCTCTTCCTTTTGTTATTTTTTACTTTAAGGCGTCATAGCCAAATGAGCACTTTCTATTCTATCTTGCTTCCCTCTATCCTCTTCTTGTACACAATAGGAGATGAGCTCTTTTAAGGGACCATTTGTCCTTTTGGCAGTTATAGCTTAACTTGAACTGATTAAAGTGTGCAGGAAGGGATATAAATATTAAATGCACGAACAAATCCTCAGATAGCTTTAACTTGAGTGCCTTTAATTTTGAAACAAGATGAGATATTTTTATAATTTACTCCATTATATTTCTTTTACCTTTATACTTTATTGAGACAAGTTTTGCCAAAAGCGTACTCGATTCATCTTTTTTGTGTTTTTGCAAACCTTTGCTCAAGACTGTCAAGAAAACCCTTAGCTGTAGTGGCATGTTCTAATGTGCTATCCCGAAAAACTTCTGGAACAACACGCCTCGTGATCATACGACTCATGCGATTTGAACGATCCCACTTCTCAAACTCCATCTTTTCCTCAATGGGGTTGTTTGCCACAAGAGTAGCGGGTTGTTCTTTATGAAGTGCAAGGTCTAGATCCATGACCCCAAGAACGATCAAAGTGTTCTTTTTCCTTTCTTTAAAGTTTGCACCAGTAAGAATGGGTATAGAATTTATGCTAGTAGAAATATTGGGAGCAGGATTTGCAGCTGAAATTAATATGAATTAAAAGCTCATATCAGGACATGAATAATATACTTAAGATTTGATTCAAAATTTGGTATATACCATCATGCAAGATACCTAGCGCTTCATTAATATTTAGTCTTTAGACAGAAATATTAACTTGCAAGTGGTAACCTTGATGTAGCAATCAAAATTAACAGTAAATCCTATTAAACAATAAACCTTACTTTGTTCTGCCTTATTGTTCACATAGAAACTTGATAACTGTTACAAATTTGTTGCCACAAGTTGCATATATAATTCGGCCAAATATTGACTTTCATTTGGGCCAGCCAATAGATGCATGAATTATACATACAAGAAAATGGCTAGTTGTTCTGAATAAATTAACTTACATAATAGAAGTTACTTTGGCAACATAGTACTTCGATTAACCTATACAGAACACTAACAGGTCAAATTTGAATCAATCCATCATTCATGAAAAGAGGATATATCCTGAGATTCCACAATTTATTACCATATAGTATAATCCTCAGAAGCACCAGATGCAAAATTGCTAATCATAGAACAAAACTGAATGCAAGATAAACATTATTGCATTTGATTGATTATAACTAATTTGCACATCAGACAACATCAGAGAACCATAAGCAATTTTCATAATTTGCAATTGATAGATTATCACCAATATGCACAATAACCAAATTTGCATTTAACAGAACTTGATCTTACAGCTTCCAAGCTGCTCATTCAATTGCGGCAGAGGATAACTTGATTACCAGAATTAAGCAAAAACTGAAGATGCATAATCAGAGCACATAAACAATATACACTATAGAGAACAACATATGGACTAATCTCAAGTTGATTGCACATCTTCTCTAGTTGATACCAGAAACTGCATAAGGGCTAATCTGAAGTATATCACAAATTTTCTCTTGTTGGTACCATAGATAGTATAACAGAAACACACAAATTAACCCATCTGAAGATGCATATGCTAATCTGAATTACAAAAACTTGATCGCAAACAATCATCAATGCGGAAATTTTAAGTCAGAGACTTAATCAACGAACAAACCTTATGCAGAAACTATATGCCACAATTTACTCAACAGGAAGGTTTTACTGTTGCTGGTGTGGCGGCGCAAGGAGGGCAGTGGCCGCAGGTGGCGGGTGGGTGCTAGCATCCCTCAGCAACTGCAACCAGAGGGCACGCGGTCAGAACTGAATGCAGTGGAAGCGGGAGGCCGCTCGCAAGATCCGAACGCAGCAAAAGCAGAGAAGGGCGTGCGACACAAGCGACGACCGGAGGGCGGCGTGTACTAGTGCGGCTGCGGTCGAAGCCTAGTGCTGCTCAGTGCTCGCGGAGGCAGCGGAACCGAAGGGGGCTCGGCCGCAGAGGCGACAAAGGCATGAACGCGGAGAGGCGGTGAAATCCTGAGCCGGCGACGACCAGATGGTGCCGAAGCCAGAGGGCGAGCGGCGCATGCAGGTAGTGGAAAACCAAAGGCGACGCGCGGCGCTTGGGGAGGCGGCGCTCGCAAGAAAACGCTCGGTGGTGGGAAAGAGCATATGTCGCAGAGCAAAACAGATCGGTGGGGTAAAAATCGAAGGCTCGCATGATGAAGATGCAAAAGCAGCCGAACCAATTTGATGACAAACTCACGATGAGTTGCAATACACACGCATAATTTTGGCTCTGATACTGTATTGGAAATAGGTCTATATAAGTGAGATCTATTTTCTATAATTCCAAAGCATATATGATTTAGTACCATATTGCTAAAGTAAGGTGGAGATAACCAACATATAAGGTGGAGTCATTGTCTCTCTTTGAAACATATGATACATGGATGAGGGTGGCACGAGGAGGGTTTTAGCTAAACACACGCGTGTGCGCGCATTCGCGTATTTTTACGTGAAAAATCGCATGACCTGTGACTTACGACCATGACGTGGCACGCCACTTGGCAGACCAAGTCCACTTTGTTTTTGCTGAACCATGCATCTCTCTCTCTCTGGTTGAATGAGATTCAAACGTTTGAATTTGAGGCTTTATTAAGTGATGATGACAGGCAGTTATCAGTGGGTAAATTGCTGGTTAAGTGTGTCAGTTACTAGTGGGTAATTGGCTACTTAATCAGTCAGTTATCAGTCATCTCTATATATATATGACTGGAGACGTCCAGAGCATCGCGCATAAAAACTGCCTCTATTCCTTCTCTTCTTCCCCTGCAAACCTGTGCTGTCATACTCTGCCGTCTGGACCTCGTCGACTCTTCTTCTCGGCGTACACCGTGAAGAAGGGGAGCGGTATCTCCGAACTATTGTTGCCGTGAAGACCTGCACGGGGGCGGTAATAAGGTTTCTGGGCAGCGCACAACTGCGCGACCGCTCGTGTGGCTAATTCGCCTGCGTCTGCGCTTCTTCTTGTTCTTCATCGAACTCGTCTGTAAGTCTTTCGTGTGACTGATTGACTTATTACATTATATATATATATATATATATATATATATAGTGAAGTACAATGAGTTGCCTGCTATTAGTACTGGTTTATGCATTATTAGTCTTTTGCAATATATTTCTTTTACTAAAATATGGAATTAAAATATTGCCCACATTTTCAAGAACTAGTTGATAAAACTAAAATAGATCTAGTATGTGGTTAATTGCAACACCATAAATCTGTAAAGACGAAAGCATACCTGGTGACGATGCCATTGTTCGTTATAGGGTTGATCTGAAGCAGTAGATGAACAATTGTTCAATCTACCTAGGGTTTCGTCTTTCCCGGCAAGAGATAAGTCACAAATTCCAACTACAGATGAGGATGTGAGGTATGGCATGGGTTACCCTGCTGAGAGGATCTGGCCTTTATTTATAGTCATTTGGTATAGAATCATATCACGTTCTATAATTAGAGATAGATTCCAAACAGGTCTCTACACATATTTACATTTAAGTCCATATTTTTCTTAATAGATACTCTGGTTCTTAATAAATACTTTATTTGATCACTTTATATATTTAAGTCAAACCAAAAAAATAGATAGTTAATATGTATATAAACTCATTTAGATCTAGTAACAGGAAATTAATCCGATCGCTAGACAGGTAAAAAAAAGTAAACTACACATTGCTTAATCTTCCGTTTACATCAGTCCTTTCAAAATTAATGTAATAAAAATATTTGGAAGCACAACAAGGACATTGACATTGCGAGGAAAAAATAATCAATAACCATTCGCTAGTCATCTCCAAATTAAGATCTTTGCGTCCGTATATTTAATTGGAAATCCGATCAAATCAGTTTTAACCAGGCTAAAGACATGTGCACTTGAGTGTGTTTTCGGTGGGGGAAAAAAGAAGGCGGCGTGTGCGCTTGCTGTAGGATTCGCACCAACTACTACTCACTCTTACTGACAACAGGATGTGACTAATGCCAAAGCAAGCGATTCTGAAAGCCTCAAGACTCATGCCTCTCAGATGATGCTGAACCAACTGCGTGGGCATGCCTATCATATGATTTTGTTAGACATAGATACATGCATAAGTATACAAACAAGATCGATCTGGAGATTTAATTATGACAGGGTTTTAGATTGAGTTGGAGCTAGTACAATCACAGAGTCGTTTTCAAAAACTGTACAATGAAGTAGACCACGGCCAGGAAAAGCGCAATCTGATACACATCTTGGTTCAACCCATCATCCGACCTTCGAAAGAACTGCATCATGGACACCGAAAAAACAGTAACTAGCAAAACCGAACTGAGGTCATCAACTTTGAGCATTTCAAAAACAATCACCAGATATGTATAGATAATTTGGAGAATTCCATTTAGTGACACAAATATGCAATTTACATATGTACCTTTGTAGGATCCCCTGAGGGATCTGGATAAGCCTCTGAATTCTGATCTTTCTTTGTTGATAGCCGAGATGCCATACCCTTAGCAGCTTCAATTGTATCCTTGCCGGCCTCAACAGTGGAGTAAACCCTTCTGGACAACCAAAAGTAGGCCTGAGCAGGAAGAGATGAGGCAGAGAGGTCCCATGATTCGACATGTTCGAGCACTTGGCCACTTATCTGGTTCAAGACGAACTGCGAGTCGACGCGGACGATCAAATCCCCTCCGACGGCCGAGAAGAATGGATTCTTAGGTTTCCCTCTGAATGTCCATTTTATGTTCAGTGTGCTTGTCGACTGCATTGACATTTCCTGGACTGTCTGATGCAACAAGAAGAATGTTGATTAGATAGCACTGTACCTGAAACAGGTATCAGAATGATGTGCTGTGCGGCAAGTTTGGCTTTAGATCCTGAGCGGCCAGCGGGTCAAAGTGAAAAATGTTCGTTGTCAGCATATGACTAAAATAAGCATTTGCAGCTCGATCAATGCTTACCACTGAAGGGTTTTCCAGTGTCTTGGTGATCCACAATGGCCTCATGTACTTTTCACACCCAACAAATGTCCTGAGAGGGTCCTGAAAGAAGAAAGCATGCACTGTGTAACCATCATGATAGGCATGTAACTGAGCTGTACTCTACAAGTGTGAGAGCTGAAGCGCGTGGAGAGGCGGAGGAGAGGACAATTCGATCGGAAGGTGAAGAAAAGCACTGAGATTGGTAAGATTTTCACCTTGTATTTGACGGAGACGGCGTAGCAGTTGAAGGCGCGGTTGCCCTCGCGCAGCTCCAGGATGTCCCGGGCGAGCCGCCTGGCCGTGGATTCCACGTAGGGGCTGCTTATGCACTCGAAGTCGTTGCAGAGCTCCCCGAAGTCCATGCCGTCCACCAGCTTGTCCGTCTCCGACCTCTCATCCGCACTCGTCTCTACCTCCTTGGAGTCATCCACAACTGCACGCACGGTCGCGCGTTAGATCAAGACAAGAAACGTGAGCGCGCGTACAAAGCAAAGTGTGCGAGCTGAAGCGCGTGGAGAGGCGGAGGAGGGCTCGTCTCGGTCTCACCGTGCAAGGGGGCGAAGCGGAGGCGAGCACCGGACGCGCGATGGAAGCCGGAGGCAGAGGCAGAGGCAGCGGAGACGTTTCGCCGGAGGAGGGTGGAAGAGGGGGAGCAGGAGAGAGTGGCGGTGGGGGTGGGGGTGGCCATTGGTGGCCCATGGCGCGGCCGGCGTGGCGGGACGTGAAAAGGCGCGGGGTGGTGCGGATAAGGCCGCGGCGCTCCACCAGCCTCTCGTTGCTTCCTGTGGCCTCGGCGCCGCTCCGCTCGGCTCCACTTGGCCTGGCCCAACGGCATATTTTTTTCCAAGAAAAAATTGGTCGGTACCGACTAGTATTTACTGGTGGCCTTCCTTCTTCTCGGCCCAAAAGACCAAGGATGTCTCGATGGTGGACATGGACTGTTGATCTTTCTCAGTGTCCTCCGTGCGTTACGATGAACAAAACAATTTTCATATTACTTTACTTACAAAGCTGGAGCTTTTTGAATGAGCTCTCACTGAAAATTTTGGAATGCGCTGCGTTACATTCTATGACTCAAAATTTATTTGAACAAAATTTTAAACGGTTGTTCATAGTAAGAAAAAAACACATTTATATTGGAAAATTATAGATAGACATTTGAAGTTCGACCAAACAGTTCTAATAACTTAAGTCATGCACATTTTGTGATCAAAACTCAGAATCAATGATGTTTTTTAGGTAAACCAATCATAACATATCCATGAATAAATTGATTGCCCGTATCATCATCGTGTCCTAGTTAGATGCTCGTGGGTTGCAACTGATAAAAAAAAACCATATATGAGATAGAACACACTCCAGAAGAGCGAGCAGAAGTGGGAGGAGCTGAGAGCCACGACATGGGGAGGGGGACGCGCGAGCGAGACCGAAAGAGCGGTTACGGTGGGAGGCGAAGAAAGAGGCAACGTCGTCTCCTCCCCTAGCAACTGAGTTATCGTTGATTAGAAGGTCCAAGTGTCCTTCCGCGCGCGGCAGAGTTGGCCCTCGTGGATCTCCCCAGACGCGAGCAACACGGATGTCACATGCCGACGAGGAGCTCCCAGTGGCACACCTGGTCGACGCTGTTGCGGGTGGCATTGCAGACATCACGGAATTTTGCTCAGCAGTTTTCTCCTGCCTTTGATTAGCGGTTTTTTTAGGCTAGGAGGATGTGGGGCGCACACGGGAGTAGTGGAAGGAGTTGGTACGAGTTTTTTTTCCTCAATAATGGGACGATCGTCCCACTGTAGAGGATTAAACTCATTCTTTTATTAATTATAAGATAAGATACTAGGTCGGGATTTTTCATTTCTGTCCAACGTAGTGGTGCGCAATAATTTGTGGGCGGACTTGATACTTCACAGCAACTCTGCAGAACTTTACTGGAACAATTCAATAAAAGGAACCTATTCTGTGTTTCTCCTCCTTCTTTGAAAGGAAAATGGAATTCAAACTTCACGGAGAAACACCGTAACCGGAGACGGGAGATTCTGTGGATAAAGTCGGAAGACGAATCGTGTCTTTGGTGCTCCACAGAAATGCAACATCTTCTAGGAGAAACTCAGCTTTCCTTCCTTTTTACAAGAATCGAGGTGAGCAACAAGTTTCACTAGTACCATGCTATAAAATCATTCTAACCCTGCTGTTTCATGGAGCTGCTTCAATACGAAGGTGGCGCGTTGTAAATTTGTGATGTACGTTAAACGCATTGATCCGGAAAAAGATCCTCCGTGTCGAAGAACGTAGCAGTAGTACGAAACAATCAATCTAGAGAAAATAAACACAACACGAAAAATCTCTTTATTCATTGGTCAATCTCTTTTGAGTACAAAAAGGCCATATTTAAAGACGATAATTTCGATATTATACTCATCAACCCTTAATGCATAATTTCTTAACACTCATCTTTGAGCGAATATTACGTTATGTATGTCTCATTAAAAACTCCTCCCAAAAACTCAGTAGAAAAAAGGTTTCTTAACACTCCTCTTTGAGCGAATATTACGTTATGTATGTCTTATTAAAAACTCCTCCCAAAAACTCAGTAGAAAAAAGGATCAGAGAAACAAATTGAGAGCAATATGTTTCGTGATATTACTTTTAACATAACCTATTTGTATTTGTGCAACACAAGCGACATTATCTTCATAGATAATTGTAGAGATATTAACGGTGTTAATGCCACATAACTTCTGGATATGGCTCATCACACGTCTGAGCCAAACACATTCACGTGAGGTATCATATAGTTCAATAATTTATGAGTGGTTGATAGAAGTAGTTGTCAAGATTTGCTTAGATGACCGCTAAGAGGTGGTTGCACCAGCATAAAGTAATATAAATTCATTATGGGATTTTACACCATAGAGATTTGACAGATAGTTAGCATATCTTAAGGATTTAGTAACGAGCATCAAGATCTATGCATGATCTTTGTATTGTCGACCAACTGGATCTAAACTGTTAAGTGGTAAAACATTCAAGGTGAATTTAATCAGTAATCATCGTATCAACACCTTCTAAGTTTGACTAAGATTTTCATAATCTCAAGTATGATGATCAGTGTTTAGTATATGCCCCTTGAGGACAACTTCTGTTGAAGTCTTGTTGCTCTAATGTCTTTCATATATATATTTTAAAATGAATATAGGCAAATATATTATGATCAAATCAACTAGATTTCCATGATACAAAGTTTTACATACAAATATCCTATTACTCATCTGGAGATTTTGGGATAAACACTATTCGGGAGTAACATGTTTAACTTATCAAATATCACTATTCAATTGTGCAACACAAATAGATTATCCTTGCAGAGGATATGAGGTAATACTAGTTGCAAAGTTGTATGTCTTAATATTTTGTAACTATCTTTAGGTAGTTAAAGTTACAACAAATAGTATGTTCTGTAGAACTATAAAGTGCGGTTGTGCTACTCTAGAGTAAAATATAACTAGTCTTAGTTTTGATGTTTAAGGGATTAATTACCAATATCATCACTGTATATCGTACCTTCATGGTACTAGAGGAAACCATCATTCCACTAACTTCAGGTGGAAGATGCACTTTATAAGAGCTTGTGTGGCGCACTTCTGGTATTTAGGTTCCTCATTTCATTCTATCGGGCCTTGATGGGTCCTTATCTACTTTCTAGGGATCATATGATCATTAGTGTAATTAAAAGATCGACTGGTAAGATCATTAGTGTAATTAAAAGAAACTATTGGGTATGAGCTTTATATATATTACAATTTTAGTTTCTTTCTTTTGAGTCCTTCGAGGATCTCATCAAGGATTTTTATAACTCATTGACTACATATTTTTATTTATTTGTTCATGCTATTTGCTAGAATTATTATGCAATGAGACATTATAGCATTAATAATACGAGAGAAACGGTCTTTTATGGGGACCTTTGAACCATAGCTTTCACCACTTCATTATATTCATAATGACCCATCAAATCTGGACTATCTGGTTCCAAGACTTTTATTTTGCATTTATGGTTCAGTCTCATATGCTTTCATTATGTGACCAGACATGAATACTTCAAGTGCTCGGCCATAGACTTTGGTTTTAGACCGTGTTCAAATAAGAAATTTTTTAGCAATTACAGAGGCAAAGTGATTTTTGACAACTTTTCTTCTATGTCTTCCAAATTGAGAGTATCTCAGTGTTAATCAAATCTTTGTCACTTCCCAAACAAAACATTCTTGGTCGCTTCGCATTCCCAGCATTGTAATATGTGTATTTCAAGTTGTTGGAGTTTTAATCTTCATGATGAACCTCTTCATGAGGTATTTTACCTTCAAGGTGGGTTCTCTTCAAGAGAGTTAAAGGAGTTATTAATAATTATTTTTGACTAGTGTCATTAGATCTTAGACCCGTAGGCATCCTCACAGATTTTAGATCAAGAACCAACAAGTCAATTTCGCAGGGGTGGATATACTATTCAATCTGGGGTATTCCACTCTTAACGACGTATTTACTACAAGTAAATACTATGGTAACTCCTCCATAATTGGAAAGTATCTGACAGGTTCTCCACTTCTGGCATACAGGAGTATAAACTAAACAGAGTTTAGCTTGACTAGTGCGTGTATCTTAGTACTAAAGATCTTTTCTTTCTGGAAAATACGACAACATTCAAACTTTTGGGCATTTCTCTCCCCTAATGCCGAGATTTGATCATTATTAATAGCATACCACAAAATTCCCCTATCATTGTCGTATGATTGATTGAACTTCAGATCCAATATGATCTCCAACAACTGGTGGTGGCACAAATGTGTATGCTACAGTGGTGATAATATGTAGAAAATATTTGATTCCTCCAACCCATACTTATTTCAATAAGGGGTTTGATGATTATATGCAGTGAGCTAGACTTTTATTAGTGCAGTGGCAAGAAAACTGCATGATCCTAATATTCTATAGGACATTTCAACTTCTAGTTAGTTATTAATCTATGACGAAGGTCCCATACGGAGGTCCAAGAGTTGGCAGACTTATTCTATAGTCTAGCTTCTTTATTATTTACCCAGATTTTGATCCAATTACTCATACCATATTTTAAATAATTTGGATAATTAAACTTCAAGTTTATAATTATGCAACATATTTTCTTATGATCATAAACAGTGTGTTCTAATAGCATAAAACTACATGATACTATTCAGGAACATAAATATACAGTTGGAATATAAAATATTTGACCATAGTTAATCTGTACAGAAATACTAGATTTTCTTCTAGACATCAAATCTTAGTTGAATCACCCGAATAGTATAATTATTCGATGGGAATATTTATTGTTCAATAGGAACACCAAATTTAATTAAGAGTGATAAATTGTATGCCTTTTTCTAATTTGTAACACTAGAATCATCATGGCCAAATTTAGATAATTCAGGATCAACAAAGTCCAATAGGTCTTCTTTCTTTCGGGGGCTATATCTGCTTCAAGCAAGTGATATGGCTTCTAGTGGTGATGCAGTTGCAGACGGCACTTACCAATTTATACATGTGTCATTTCTGATTAGTATGGAATGCTTCGGTGAATAGCCGAACATGGCATATGTGTGACTGTGTTTAGCGGACGTCGATTTGCCGTGTGCATTCCCGCTTGCTGGCAGTTAGCATATTGCTGAAGACACAAATCAATTTCCCTTCGTGGGTAGCAATGATTGTGGTTGCCAACAAAATGGGTACCGGCAATGGCGTAAATGCCAGTTTTCATATCAACTATATAAGGATAATAATCATGCAATTTACTTTAATTATCTTCTAAAATAAACTAGATTAATTTATTACTTCAGGCTAATTTGTTTCTAGCTTTGACCTAGGATATGTCATTGTGTCTACTATGACTCTTGTTTTGAATATTTTTCTATGCCTCTTAGGTTTAAATATCTCACACAAGCTCAATATCCACCCCTTTTTCATACCAACTATAAAAATTCCAAATGATAGCGTGTGTGTCAAGTATTTTCTTGAAATCAACTCGAAGTTAAAAGTATGCTATCTTACTTCAATAGGAGTACAATTTTTGTGGCGTGAGACCAATATATACTCTATAACATTCTTCTTACAAAGTTCTTCAATTAAGAAATCGGTGTGATGGAGGATATTGTTATATATCTATAGGCTAAATTTATTATGTACTTATTTGAGTAATATAGTGTTTTTTTAGCCAAAGAGATCCATCAGATATCAACATATGACTAGGCATCCGTGCACTACAAGCTAGTGAATTGAGGCTTATTAGATATCAAGAGTACATGTACAATATTTTGTTAGCAAGTTATGGCAACATATTTTCAATTATGAGGCATACGGATTACAAAATTATTCCCTGCAAGATTAGTTTACTATAAGTAAGGTATGCTACTTGCAATATGTTATATTAAGCAAATTTAATCAACTATTCAGCGGGAGATAAGACTTTTATAGAACAACTTAGATAATTATTTTATTCATGGCATCTGGAAAAAAAACGATCTAATGCATAAAGTTCCATCCTAAAGCAAAAGATAAGAGATGCTCAGCAGGAGCAGGACCAAGCTCGACAAGAGTTGAATTTAGGGAGAAGTTCATTCTACCCCCTCAAGTATCGATGTGCGAACAAGTAACCCTATGTATAAAAAAATTAGGCCTTTGACATTCTGAAGTTGTAAAATCTGACAATTTACCCCTTAAGGATATTTTGTACGGTGATTTTACGCATGTAGCGTCTGTTTGGCCCAATTTGGCCAGGTCGGCCGCTTGACTTTGAGCTGGTGTCCCCCTCCGGTCGCCAAGGCATCGCCAGTTCTTCAACTAGTACTACATGGATCAATGCTGTTGCCTCGACAAGGTTCTCGTCGCCGCTGCCCGCAAGCGCCGCCTTCGTCTACCCGAAACGCCTGCCGACCTCTTCGACCCGCCGCACCGGAGCAAGCTTGCCTCCAAGATCGCCTACATGTACCAATTCCGCTGCCTCGACAAGGTCGTCGTGTCCAACCCCCAGGACGAGCTCGGCCCCGACGGGAGGACGCCGGCGAACCTGTGGCGCCTCTACACGCTGCAGTAGGTGGACGAGGTCAAGTGCCTGGCACGCATCATCCCGGTGTGGTCCTCAGGGATGGCCTACTTCGTCGTGCTGGCCCAGCTGGGCACATACGTGGTGCTCCTGGACATGAAGACCGACCGCCGGATCGGCGGTCGGGGTTCCAAGTTCCAGCGGGCTCCTTCATCGTGTTCCAGATGCTAGTGCTCACGCAGTGGATCCCGGTGTATTGATCGAATCTTTGGAATAAGGTATGTGGTGGTGGATCATGTGAGTGATATCAGCACCAACACATCTATAAATCTTTGGGATTAAATAGGTGAGAAGAAATAAATCTGATGAAACTCAAACAATAATAAAACAAGGAATAGCAAGAGCAGAGCAGACTCTGCAGCGTGTTCATGGCGAAGGAGAGGTGGACGGCGAGGTGGAAGAGTAGCCGTGCGGGGGAGGAGGATGCGAGGACGGCAAGACCGATGCGTGGTTGGTCGGTGCCAAAGCCAGAACACGTGCGCGAAGCGCGAGGTGGGAAGCACGGCGAGGGAGGCGAGCGCACCGACGAATGGGCTGGAGGAGAGCAGTGTGGCTACTAGGAGCGTGCCGAGCGTGGAGGCAAGGTGGGTAGGATACGGGGAGGGGAGCATGATGAGGCGAAGGAGCACGACGAAGAGGAAGGTGGTTGGGAGTAGAGGCGCGAGCGGGGAGGCTGCAAAGGCCGGGAGGAGGAGCACGAACAGGAGGAGGAGGGCGAGGTGGAAGCTGGCGAAGTGGGGGCGGGAAGTGAGCGTCCCGTGGGAGAGGCGGAGGCGGTAGAGCTACGTGAAGTTGGAGCCCTCGTCGAAGGCGGAGGCGGGCGCGCCGCCGCGCTTGGAGGGTCTGGAGCCGAAGTTGGGTAGGCGGAGATGGCATAGGGGATGGTGGAGGGGGCAGCGTCCGGGTGGATGTAGGTGTGGAGGGAGTAGAGGAGGAGCGAGGGAGGTGGGTGACGACGGCGAACGCGAGGTTGCCCCATTAGAAGCATGAGAGAGAGGGCACGAAAGGGAGAGCGACGGGATGGAGATTGGGGAAGAAGAATGGTAGCAATCATTAAAAAAAAACCCACCAACTAGGTGAGCTGAGTCAGCGGCCGACCTAACAAAACCAGGCCGAACAGACGCCACGTCCGTAATATCACCGTACGAAATAATCTCAAGGGGTAAGTTGTCCGATTTTGCAACTTCGCAGTGTCAAAGGTCCGGTTTTTTAGTTCAAGGGGTTAGTTGTCTGCATGTCGATACTTGAGGGGAGCAAAATGGACTTCTTCCTTGAATCTATACTACTAATGCAACTTGTGCAAAAAAACGATATCTTTACAAAGTTAAGGGATAATTATGATATTTCTACAAGTCTTCATAGAGCATAATATGGTCTTATCATTGTTGTCATCCAGGATAAACGAATATCCCACCGAGTGATGGCAAACATGTCCTACATAATTCATGGAATTTTCTATTATTACAACTGGTAAAGCATTTTAAATACATGAAACGAGTGTAAAATATTGAAATTAATTTTATCTATTCAGTAGATAATTTTATACATTTCCATAATTTTCTGGTATTTTTAGGATTTTTCTGATAATTTTTAAGGAATATGGGACCCTTGTAACAAAGAATATACATTAAACGATAGTACTTTTACGAAAGGAACCATTTACTCTTGGTGGTAATCATATACAGTATGAGGTGAGCCGTCCTCCTTGTAGTGGAGGAGGTAGTAGCACTGGATGCAGAAATGACAAGGATTATTCAGAGCCCACTTATCGTCCACCGACATCTTTGTCGCATGGTTGATCTGGCACACTGAACACTTCTGGAGACGCTTCTGCAACTGGAATGTCATGAGAGGGCATTCCGCTTGGTTCTGTGTGTCCTCGGGGTGGATCAACCTCATGTCCCTAATCACGATCATGTGCTTGCAATTCCCCTGAAAATGTGCAGGGTATTGTTGTCAGAGACATGGGGAAAGGATCTTCTGTTTCGTCTTTTTTTTTTTTTTGCCTAATAGGGTTACACATGTTTTGTGCACGACAAAGTGAATTGTAGACAGATATTAAGCATAATACAGTAATGCAGTTAGAGTTAGCTGCTTTAGACTCTACTGCAAACATGACACAACAAAGCAACAGATAAATCATAAATCACGTTCTTTTATCTTCTTTTGTTGAAAACAAGGATAAAAAACACAACATTTTATAGTGATGAATGTGCATTCAATTCCAACATGCAAAAAAACTCTAATATATATATAAAAAAATCCATCAGGACAATGGAGAGACTACACACCAACTTTTCTCAAGGGCAATGTAATTCTGTGAAGGCATAAAGAGAATAGATGAGAACCTGATGGCAGTAGAGGTACCCAGCACCAAGCCGGAAGTGCATGTCAGAAAAGCGAGTCCTTTTCATTTTTGCAGATTTAAACTCCGGCTCATTTGAAATATTCAAACCGCTCAGTAAGCCCTTTTGACGTTTCTTCAACACACCAGAAGTTATCGCATCCCACTTCTCTGCCACCTGAATTGTTAAACCAGTCAAGTATAGGTTTACTGTAATCAATGGCAGAATAATGTCTCGAATCATTGTAGAACGTGTCCTGACAAAAGAGAGAGATTAACAGAGTCGCAACACATCTTTAAGAACATGTCTCAAATTTCCCCAAAAAAAAAACATACCTCAATAAGAAAATAGCCAGAATGATCGTGTTGCCTGGCCACCTCCACAATTTATCAGTCAAACAGTAAATATTGTCCTTTAGATCTTTAAGGAGCTGGCTTCCCAACACAAGAAACTCCTGGATCTGCAGCACACAGAGATCACCACAAAAGTTAATTTGACGCATATTTCACCTTAAAAATAAACATGTGCAACTAGTGTTTAAGATGCTACTTTCACAGAGCCATATCTCTTCTCATAAATTTCGACACAAAGAATTACTTCTGGATAGACGACAAGTCTGTATTCCTCAGATTTAGAAGCTTTGTTCTGGGACAAAAAAGCATCGTAAGAGTAGAATTCCAAGGACAATAGGAGAGCTTGTGTAAAGAGATGTTGCAAATGAAATAACCAATTGTGTCTAATGCAAACCTTCCAAGGCGCACTGATGTATTTAAGATATCTTGCCATATCAGTTTTCTCAATTGATGGCTTAGAACCTTTGGACATCACAGAATCTCCACTGCACTCAGGAATAATATTTTTTTTTACAAAAGGTCATGGTAAGAAAAACAACAGATCAAATGAAATCATCTAATTATGGTCTTAAGTGGATAACATACTGATAATCATGGCAATTGAATTTTGTTTTTCTAATTCAATATTCAGTAGCGGTGCAGGAAGCAAAATATTACTAATGGACTGAATATTATACATGAGTAAATGATAGCACAACCATCAGGTTCTACGTCCAAAGGGTAGTGAGCCCAACCTGACACAATGGGCTAGTCGGAATCCAAGATTGAGTGAGGGCTTCAATACTAAGTTGGTAGTTTCAGCCAGTAGCATCAAAAATTTATTGAAACATGAATCCAATCTGGCTGGGTCCAGGTGATATTTGAACTGCAAATAATGATTTCCATTACTTTTACACTGTTATTTACTAAAACATATAATATAAGGTTAAGTTTATGAAATAGAGTATAATATAGCTGATTTGTCTTAAATCTGGTATGCGAGATTAAATGAAGTTGTTCACCATTTCACCAGATTTTGGGCATTCCGAGTTTAATTTCAGAGTCAGAACCATAATGAATTGGGTACATCTGTTTCTGGTAATTACTTAGTAAACATTTCTACAGTCATGTCTAAGTTAAAAAAGCATATCTTCCAAACTATGTTCTTCTGTAAAGTAAGTCATTAAGGATGCCAGAAAGTTCAAGTTAGTATCAATCTATTAGCATTCTACCGATAGAATGGCTAAACAGTATAATTTTTACCAACATGTGATGGCTTGAATGATATCATCCCACTGATATTGGATAAAAAATCAAAGTCCAAAAAATATGTATGTATGGCACAATCATAAAATGGGATGCCTAACAATACACACTAGCAATATTTAACTGTTTTACCTGAACGAGTGCAACCTGGTTGCATGTTTGTCTTCCTCTTGCTTAACCTTGATCTCTGCCATGTTCTCAGCTTTAGTAAGATAGCTCCCCTGATTATGGTGATGCCACAAACGTATGAAGATTCAAAACCCTGATCAGAATTTGCACACTAAAAACAAATGCACTTGAATGACAACAGCAATCACAGGTTACTGCTTACTAGATTAGAAATACAAGCTAACATTCAGCAAATGTTTTAAAAGATACGGACATCACTGAAAAACAGCCCTAATCCTACATTAAAGCATAGTTCTTATAAGATATTTTTCAGATATTCCATCTATTCTAGTATAATTGGTAAATATGAAAGGCAGACATTGTTACAATAACAATAAAATTTAAAATTTCTAACTGTAATACTTCCAATACAATTTATTAAAACATAACGACTAACAGCACCTGCAAGTCGTTTTTCTCAACAAGATGGTTGTATTGTCAAAACATCTAAATAGCCAAACCCTATATTCTTGGTTCCTGGCCCTAAACCTAAACTAATCTAAGATGAGTATACCAACAATTGCATCTAGCATACACTTCTACACAAGACAAAAGAGCATAGCAGTCTACTCAAATACCGCGTATATGTTTAGTAGACACGAATATTTTTAGACAAAACTGAAACGACACAACAAAGCAATGATGCTGCTACACAAGATGAATTCATAAGAAATTGCATTTAACAAAGCACAGAGGCAACCAATAGAGTGTCAGACATACTTGTAAAATATGTGCTCGAACTTCTCGATCAAAATGCCTGCCTCTATTTTTTTTTCCCTTTTTGCATTTTGTTTGTTCATCTGTGTCTTCTGGATCATGTGGAACCTCGCTTTCAACTGATGAATTTGAAGTGATGGTTCCAATTTTTCCCTTTCTGCCTCTGGGTTTCCCCTTTCCGCCTCTTGTTTTCCCGTCGCCGACTTGTGGCTCATGCAATAGAATTGCCATATCGTCGATTGGTGATCTGGAATTCTTTCTTTCAACTGGTGGGCTTGAGGTGACGGTCCCATTTCCAGGGTTGGAACTCGCTGACATTCTTTATGTGCTAGACAACAGTGCCGCTATGCTACAAATTCGCAAGTGTACTAGCTATGAATCTGAACTTGCACATCGCAGCATATAAATCTTACTACAGCACACACCTTAGGAAAGCCTTCCTTCCTAAAATTATTGATTGACATGGAAGCTAACTAGTAACAACCACCATGCCAACCTTATCCAAGTATCCTCTGCTCGTGTTTCCTAATTCAAATTGCCTAAACCATTATAACAAGATAACCAATCAACCACACTAAAACTGCACCAAGCAAGCAACAATCAAAGCAAATCGCTTACCCTCCATCAAACCTTTGATCTTCTGGTTGTGTCAGAGCGCCAGACTCCCAGCCCTCCTACAAACACCCAACATCAAAAACTCACATCAAAAGTTCGTTCGCAGAACAGGAATTAGAGCGAGTGAATTAGAAGTCGAGAGGTCACCCCTACCTCCATAGCCTCCCGGAAGGCGCGCTCCACCAGCTCCTCCTCGGATAGCACCCTCAGCTCATCGACGATGCGAAACACACACAAAGTGAAAGAGAGCGATCCGACCCGCCCCATTAGGAGAGACACGCTGGCTGTAGGGCGAACACCTCGATTGGGCCATAGGTCGGACCGGGATCTCGTGCGCTCGGTCCATTCACTTAGCCTGCTGGATTGGCTCGGCCCATGAAACACGGCGTTAAGGTGGGCCATTGCGCATAAGATATATATATATATATATATTCGAGCCGGGGATTTGATGGGCTTTCACGCACGCCCGCTAATCAAATCAAGTTTCTTCTGAGATGCTCACTAATCAAATTTTTGTGATAGGATTGATTTTGGGACGACTCGTGTAGGTCTCACGCCTGCACTCTGGTACGCCAAGTGATTGGTACATTCCGATTAGCATCGAATGAAATTGAGTTAGTCGCTAATCAAACTCACCATCACCATTTGCATAGGCTTTGCTTTAGCAAAAACTTGGAAGCGTGCAACCTGCATATGAAGATCATCAAGCCATACCGAATCGAAGAAAAAATTGGGACTCGATACGAAGCAACTAGCTTAGAACGGCTAAATGTCGCTGTAGCACCACCATACTGGGAAGTGATCAAAACTCAGTGGCAACCTATGTTCGATGACACTACTCAAATGTCATTGATCTTGCAACATCCAATCCATAGAGGCTGTAGCAATGACATTGTGACGGCGGTGGCGACGCGAGTCCGGCAAAGCAATCGTCCGAAATTGTCGAACAGAACGTAGCGGCGGCGATGGTCAGAGTCCGGCGAAGCCATCGTACAAAATTGTCGAATTAATCACATCACCCCCTTCGGCATCTGGCACGCACTTACTTGGGCGGCGGCGGCGAGACGCTCTGTGGAAGACTCGTCCCACGACCACAGCTGCAGCGGCTCACTGTAGTCCGGGGGCTTGGCCTCGAGGCTTGGCGGAGGCATCCCGAGGTCGTACTGGATGAAGTCGTAGGCGTCGCGCTCCATCACGTACCCGCCCACGTTCATGTACTCGATCCCAGCGCTGTACGGAGCGGCGTTCCCGTTCGCCGGCGCGGCGTTGGACGGCTCGGGCTTTTTGTTGAGAGCCTGCACCAGCTTCTGCATCCACACAGCATCGTCGGCGTCGTCGACGGCGTCGCCCGGTGGCTGCAGCCCCTGCAGCCCGTCACTCGCACCCTCGCCCGTCACGGAGTTCTCCGCCACGACCTCGTCCTCGTCCTCGTCCACGTCCACGGGAGCGGCATTTGGTGGCATGGTGTTTCCCCCCAGCAGCTCCAGCCCCAGCCCCAGCCGCAGCCAGTCACCATCGGCGTCGGCATCGCCCGTCACGGAGTTCTCCGCCATGGCCTCGTCCACGTCCATGGGCCCGGCGAATTGCGGCATGAAGTTTCCCTCGAGAGCCAGCTCCATCCCCAGCCCCAGCCCCAGCCTCAGCTCAAGCCAGTCAGCATCGGGATCGGGATCGCCCATCACGGAGTTCTCCGCCATGGCCTCATCCACGTCCACGGGCGCGGCGAATTGCGGCATGAAGTTTCCCTCGAGAGCCAGCTCCATCCCCAGCCCCAGCCCCAGCCCCAGCTCAAGCCAGTCAGCATCGGCGTCGGCATCGCCCGTCACGGAGTTCTCCGCCATGACCTCGTCCACGTCCGCGAGACCCAGCACGAGCTCGGCATGGTCGGCCTCGCCGTCGTGCTGAGGCTCAAGCTTCTGGATCCTGGCGCGCGCGGCCACCAGGGAGTCTTCGATGGAGCGGAGCAGCTCCCTGAGCGCCTCCTCGGGCATGTCGTTGAGCGCGCGGCCCCACGTCCCGAGCAAGTCGCCGATGCCGCCGCCCTCCTGCACCCCGACCAGCTTCGACCTCTGATTCGCGAGCTGGCCCGCGAAGTAGGCGGGGTGGTTCTCCGTGTGCTTCTTCCGCTCATTTTCCGGGAGCTCGCGGTACCGATCTGTCACCGCCTCCGCCACCTCCTTCGACGGCCAGTACTCCGGGTCCCCCTCGCCGTCGACGCCCGAGCAGACCACCGCGATGGGGACGTCGCACAGCGTCGCGAGCTCGCGCGCCTTCTTCATCAGCCCCTCCTTGCGCTTCGCAAACCTCGCACGGCGCTCGCGGGGGCTAATCGGAGCCTTGCCGCACGGCATTGCTCCCCTCCTCTCTGCTTTTCGTTTTTGAATTGTGTGTGGTGTGTTGTGTGAGGGTGCAGCCCGCCGACGACAAGCCCATTCTGGTAAGGGCCGAGGCATTTCCGATCACTCGTGTAGCGGTTACTTCGATTCGACGGAATTAACAGGAGAGCTTTCCCAGGTGCGCCACTTTGTGAGGTGGGCGCTGTACGCCCTCAACCATGGCTACTTCTCCCAGCGGTCGGGACTAAGAATGCCAATTGCGCTCGATTACTCGTGTGTTTACAGATAAATACTTTAATAGAAGTGTGTATAGGCATTTTTCTTTACCTATAGACATGAAAAAGGGTATAATTCATCGCCCATCGGATAAACGAGCGTGGGCATGATAAGCTCCACCCGTACCCGCTTCGTCCGATTATCCGTAATATACCCGCATGTGTAAGGAACTATATCGGTTTGTATTTTTATTTTATTTGTTGAATTTAATTAATTGTCTTGTCGAATATGATATGTGAATTGTGATGAACTTTATTAGTTGTTGAATGTGTGATGCACTATTGATGTGTGAATTATAATGAACTTGATGTATGCATTGCTCGCGTGTAACGAGCATGTCCGCGGGCGATGGGTACCAACGGGCGGTGATGCATTATTCGCGGGTAAACAGGCATGCTCGCGGGCGATGGGTACCCGCGGGCGACAGGCGTGGGCAAGGTTTTTCGTCCGTCGTCCTTCGCGGGTATGCCTGTGGGGGGATTCGGGGTCGCGGGCATGGATATGAGCGAACACTACTCATACCTGCCGCGTTCAATTACCATCCCTAGTCGGGACCTGTGGGCGTGCTCGACTCCAGCATCCGCTTCCACCAGCTCGAGGGTAGTCTCAGTTTGTTGGACTCTTTCTGCTCCTTGTCCTGCTCCTTTGCTCAGTTCATTTCTTGGAGTGGACTTGGTGTGCGAGGTTTGGTTTGTGCTCCGGCATTGCACGAATCAGATAGGGTCAGTTCTTCGTTTGTTTCTCGAGGTGGTATTTCCATGAACATGTGTGTAGAGCTATTTGGGGCTTGGCTGTTCTTTCCTAGATGCCAAACTCCATTGATGTTTGCTCTGATGCTGATTATGTGGCATGTTGTGTTAATATCTCGGACATTTGCTTGTCGATGCAACTAATTTGCTTTTATATCACACAGGGAGGAGTGCATACCTGCAGTATCTTGATACGCTGGATAAGAAGCATTATATCGCTTGATTTACTCCGGTAGAGCTTTTTAAGGTACCTTTTGTGCTTTAGTTGTTAAAGAGAGCGAGGCTTCATATTTCATTTCATTTAGCCATTGATGCATGTTTTTCATCTATGGTGTAACACCTCAGCCCAACACTGAGCCTAGGATGCCACCACACTACTCTCTAAACCAATAATTATCGACACACTATAAAAATTACAGCAAGAAAGCAACAACAAACATGTCTATGGATCACAAAAGAACATGCATAATGATGGATCAAACGATAATAAATAAGCAAGGGGAATATAACCAGGTAAATAGTCCAAAAATAGCATCAACCAAAGAATACAAATCATTAAAACAAAAAGTCTAGTCCAAAGCGTTGTCCTAAACTTTATTCAACCCCTAACATGTCCAAGAGTAATCCAACTGTGAATGAAAAGATTCTTATGGCAAATGATCATGTGTTGTCCATGTGCTCTACTCGCTCTCAGTTACGGCGCCCTCGAAGATCACCTAAAAACAACAAAAGAGCAAGGGTGAGTCCACGACTCAGCAAACACAACAATATACAACGAACAATAATAAATCAACAGCATTCAATAACTTCATTATCATCACAGGTACTTCTATTAATATTCTCATGCAGTTATCTTCTCTTTGATTCACCTCCATTAATTTCATGTATCAATGCAAATCTAATCTACATGTCCACATGCACTTCTTTCGCGTATACCGGTATAGCATGAGTGAATGCTCGCGACAACATTCACTCTCAAGCCCGTTCCTCCATAAGGATCGGGGACCTCCTCCACTCCCGTGGAGTTGTGATCATTCATGATCACCTGCTCATATGCAAAGATGCTTATGAATGCAAACATGCAAACTCCATCATAAACATCATATCCAACTTTTCATCATGACCATTAACAATATAAATCCATACCATTCCATTGCTTGCAATTAAACAAAATAAAAGCACAACAATAATGGTAATAGAAGATAAAGAAAACAGTGATCAATCATTGATCGCTGTCTACCATGCACTTGCCTTTACTAGTTGCGACGCACGATTTGGCTAGAAGATGGCAACAAGCACGACGCCTCCCCTATATTAAATACACAAACTTCAATACAAGCTACAGCAACAAGAATAGCAATCAATATACTTCGCTCCTACCCGTCCCCAAAAATACCACGCTACTCCGGTACCGAAAAGTTACTCATTGTTGTCTTAGTACTAAAACGAACGTAACTTTTGACTCGAAAGTCCGATCACCACAAACCACCCCATTCTGGATTCTTCATAAAATTATCCACATTTTCTTAGATTACTAAGACTTCTAATTAAATCATCTAACCCTCCGTTTCTAGCCCAGAAAACCGATCTGTCCGCTTCGGAACAGCAGTCTTACTAAATTCATAACTTTTGCTTTATCCAACCAAAATGCGAGTTCTTAGATCCTACAGAACCATTGGACAATTATCTACATCTTTCATGTAGATCAAAAACTTTAATTAGTGGATTTACTATTTTTAATATCCGATCTACCAAAACAGCGCCGAAAGACGTCAACCACAATGACAGCAGCCTTCCGAAAATCATAACTCGAATTCTACTTGTCCGATTGACGTGATAAAATATGCTATAGAAAGATATCGAAATTATCTACAATTAACTAGTAGATGAGATTTCCAAAATTCGTCATTAAGGTACCCGAATAAATCGTTCAACAGAACAGCAGGCTAACGGATCTATTAATTGGTATCTCCGACTACAAACATCATAACAAACTACCTTACTGTTCCGACAAAACATTCTAGTCTGCATGCATATAATGCTACGGCCAAACTAATCAACTACTAATTAGCAGAGTCTAATTCATCTATTTCTAATTCGGCATCTCCCATTGAATTATGTATTCATCTAGTTAACTACTACTTAGCAACTAGTTAATCACAAAACTAGTTCGGCCTATTGCCATACGCTAACACTAATCACGTACTCCCATTATATCTCAAAGCAAGAAGACTGGAAATGCAACCAAGGCAAGATGCATACACAATCCGCCGCAGAATTTTTATTCATCTACTCGATCGGCCGATTTCTTGTTTGTGGCGTAAAAACGCGCGGTCGTCTCGGTTTTCCACGCTGCAGACTTCACGCGGCCGGAAAGAATTGCACAAAGAAGAGCGCCCACGCCGCAGCGCCCACACGGCTCGGCGCGGCGCGCACGCTGCAAGCAGACGGTCGGCCGCGCGCTTCAAGAATGCCATGCGCGGCCCACGCGGCAAAGAAGAACGCAGCTCCCCAGGGAATTGGTCATGGCGGCGCGGCTAGGTGGGAAAAATAAAAACTATTAGGGTTTCTAGAAAACCCACAACCTATTTATATAGCTCTTTAAAAAAACTCTCAAATATACCATTTTCACATATTCTTTTTATTTAATTTCGCACAAGCCCTTAAAGACGTTATTATTATTTATTTATTTATTTTTCAGAATATTACATTCTACCCCCCTTAATAGAATTCGACCCCGAATTCTACTCGCCGTTCTACTCAAATAAAAACCACACTGCTGAAATTAAACAATAAAATAACACGTACTCGACGTGAACAACTCTGGATATTGCTCGCGCATGCGAGACTCCAACTCCCAAGTCGCTTCTCTCCGACCGATCGCCCACAAAGACCTTGACGATACCCACGCCTTGCGCCTCGACTCGCTCCGACCTCTCCGAATCGCGCACGGACGCGACTCAACCGTGAGGTCTTGCTCAATAGTCGGCTCTAATGAAATCTTATGCTCGATCTCTCAAAACTTTCTCAAAGATCGAGACGTGAAACACATTAGAACTCCACGCATGGACTCGGGAAGATCCAAGCGATAGGCTAACTTCCCAATTCTTGCAATAATCGGGAACGGTCCAACGTACCTCGGGCTAAGCTTCCCTTTGGTACCGAACCGAACAATACCTTTGGTGGGAGACACTCTCAAGAGCACCTGGTCACCCACCGCAAACTCCAAGTCACGCCTCATATCAAGATAACTTTTCTGCGCTCGCTCTGCCGCTAATGATTCGCCTCACCGTGGCCACACGCTCAACGGTCTTCAATCCAAATCCGACCTAAATCGCCTTCTCTCCAATCGCATCCCAACAAAGTGGCGATCGCACTTCGCCATAGAGAACCTCGAATGACGCGGCTCTAATACTGGAATGATAGCTATTATTATAAGCAAACTCTGCAAGTGGCAACTGGTCCTCCCAACTACCCTTCCAAGACAAAACGCAAGATCACAACATGTCCTCCAAAGTCTGAATAGTGCGCTCGGACTGCCCATCTGTCTGTGGGTGAAATGCTGTACTAAGGCGGAGTTGTGTGCCCAATGCACTCGCAGACTCTCCCGAACTTGAGACAAACTTGGCGTCCTCGTCGTAAATGATGGTCTTTGGCACACCATGCAGTCTTACTATTTCACGCACATAAATAGGAGCTAGATCACTCGCTGAATTTGTCGTGCGAATAGGAATAAAGTGCGCCGACTTGCTGAATCGATCCACCACTACCCAAACTGCATCCTTCCCTCGCGGCGTACGAGGTAACGCCACCACAAAGTCCATAGAGATATCATCCCAAGGCCACTGGGGAACCTCCAAAGGCTGCAACAACCCTGCAGGATGCTTGTGCTCAGCTTTCACTTGCTGACAAACACCACAAGAAGCCACATAGTTAGCAATGTCCACCTTCATTCTTTTCCACCAAAAATTTTGTTTCAAATCTCGATACATCTTAGTCTCACCAGGATGAACAGTGTACGGAGTGCGATGTGCCTCCCTCAAGATATCATCTTTGACCTCCGCTTTTTGCGGCACGCAAAGGCGGCCTTTAAACCTCAAAGCACCAAAATCATTCATGCTAAAATCACTCTCTTTGCCCTCATCCAGACGCTTCCTAACCTCCTGTAGTAACCGGTCACTCTGTTGTGCTTTTCGCACACGGTCTGGAATAGCTGACTCAAGAATCAACTGTGTCTCAACATATGACGTGCCCGCATAACAATAAGATATTCCCATGCGATCAAAATCAGCAATGAGGCAATCTAGAGTAGCAGGAGTCGCCTTGCGACTAAGAGCATCAGCAACTACATTGGCCTTGCCTGGATGATACTGAATAGTAAGATCATAATCCTTGATCAACTCCAACCACCTCCTTTGCCTCAAGTTCAGATCCTTCTGAGTGAAGATATACTTGAGACTCTTGTGATCTGTGAAAATATCACAAGGTTCGCCGTATAGATAATGCCTCCAAATCTTGAGAGCAAAAACAACCGCAGCCAACTCCAAATCATGAGTGGGATAATTCTGCTCGTGCTTCTTTAACTGCCTCGACGCATAAGCAATTACCTTACCGTCTTGCATGAGAACACAGCCAAGACCCACTCGAGACGATCTGAAAAGATCAGGAACCGCTTTCCCGGCTCGGGAAGAGTGAGAATAGGAGAGGTCACCAACCTTTCTTTCAAAGTGCAAAAACTGCGCTCACACTCATCAGTCCACTGGAATCTCACACCTTTCTGAGTAAGCTGAGACATTGGTTTGGCGATGATAGAGAAATCCTGCACAAAACGCCGATAATACCCAGCCAAGCCCAAGAAACTCCTCACCTCCTTCACATTAGTCGGCCTCTTCCAATCCACCACTGTGGAGACCTTACCAGGATCAACAGCAATGCCCTGAGGGTTAATCACATGACCTAGAAAACCCACTTCTGAAATCCAGAACTCACATTTCTTCAACTTAGCATAGAACTTGTGGTCTCTCAAAGTATCTAAAACCAGCCTCAAATGACGCTCATGATCCTCATTGGTCTTGGAATAGATAAGAATATCATCAATGAACACCACCACGAAGTCATCTAGATACTCGTGTAACATGTTGTTCATAGTCTCCATAAAAATGGCAGGTGCATTAGTCAATCCAAAGGACATAACTTTATACTCATAATGCCCAAACCTGGTGGAGAAAGCAGCCTTCTCTATCATCGCCACGCACACGGATTTGATTATACCTCGATCGAGGTCGATCTTGGAGAATACTTGAGCTCCATTCAACCGATCAAACAAGTCCTCAATGCGGGGCAATGGGTATTTGTTCTTGATTGTGACTGCATTAAGCGCACGATAATCAATACACATGCGCCAACTCCCATCCTTCTTCTCTGTGAATAGAACAGGAGCTCCCCACGGCGATACACTACGTCTGATCAAACCTTTAGCCAACAAATCATCCAATTGCTTCTTCAACTCGTCCTGAAACGGACGTGCTAATCGATATGGAGACATCGAGATGGGACGAGTACCCGGAACAAGATCAATGCGAAACTCCACGTCTCGCGCAGGTGGCAAGCCTCGCTCACCGGAACACATCCGTAATCACTAACCACCGAATCTCCTCCATCCGCGAAGCCACGCCTGCTTCTCAAAGAAGAGCTAAAATAAGTCCGCCATCGCACGCCGACGAAACATCCAACTAACATCGAAAGAGAGCGCGAGGCGCACTTCTGAAAGGTCAAAGTCTCCCAGACGGGTCCGCATGCAGATCGTTTCTACGTAAACAGATATCACGACTCGATAAGAGTGCAACCAATCCATACCCAAGATAACGCCGAACGGCTCCATTTTAATAACTATCAAATTCGCCGTGAACTTCTCTCCATCAATAATAATAGAACACCGGGACAAACAAAGAGAACTAGCAATAATACCCCGTGAGAACTAACCAACACCGATCGAGAAATCCATCAGATACTCAAGTTCGCTCTCCTAGCAAACGCCGCCGAGACAAACGAAAAGGTAGCCCCGAATCAAAAGGACTAAAGCATCAAACGAATCCACAAGCAAAGTACTGTCACCACGTCAGACGACCCGCGGACTCACTGTGGGCATGGCGTACACTCCGTGGCGCCATGGCGAAGAAGACGACGGCGGGCGGCAAGAGCCCCGACAATCTGGCCGTGGCGGTGCGAGTAAAGCCGGCCGTGCAACCCGGCGGTGCGAAGGTGGCGGCCGCCGAGAGTACCCTACCGAGGCGCCCAAGTCAAGGAAATGGCGCTACCGGAGGAGCGATCATCATCCGGAAAGATCCTCGAGCAGACCCATCAAGAAGAAGATGGCACAGCTCCCACTTGATCACGCTTAGCGGGTTCTCGCGACACACCGCTCCTTGTGACCCGGTCGGCCACACCGACGGCATTCTCCCGCCCAAGAGCACTCAGCAGCGTGTCCATCACCACACTTAAAGCAAAGCATGCCCCGCCTCGGGACAGACGAAGAGCCGAGTACTGCAAAGGACGAGGCGCCAAGAAGAGAACGGCCTCGATCGCTAGACTTGAAGGATCGCAGTCCTCCTTGAATTTCTTGAAAGGTGTCGAATGCACCCACTTCCTCACTAGAGCTCCTCTTCCGTCACCACTAGAAGCTACCACCCACCGAGGCTTGTCGCCTTTGTGAGTCGCATCTCCAACTCCATGCCCCTAGCTTGCTCCACAACAGAGTCAGAGTCACGGAGTGGAGTAGCTCCCAACACATGTCGGTACTCGAGTTGAGACCCGACGGAACCTCTTGGCTTTCGAAGATCATCGTTCACATCAAGGGACAAAGCGAACCAAGTTGTTGAACTCACCTCATACTCAAGAATAGACCTCTTCCCGAGCAAAGGTCGTCAAGGCAACCTCCATCTTCTCAACAAAGAATAGGGGTAGAACTTTCCTTGAACTGATCAACAAAGTCCTCCCAAGTGATCGGCCCTTGAGTGGCGGTCCTCAAGACAACACGCCTCCCACCAAATATATGCTTGCCCTTTCAAATTGAAAGGCTACAAACGGACTCTCGATGTGAAGACATCTCCAAAGCTCCCAACCGCTCTCCATATAGCGCAACCATCCACGCTCGACCGGTGTGCCCACCCATCAAATGGATCCAACCTCAACCCCATCCACTCTCGAAGTGACATCCGCGCCAGAACCGGTGGATGTGCGACAGAGCAACAACAGATGCCGCACTCACGGGGCTGCCGGCGCTGTTGACGAAGAGCACGGATCTCTCCCACCAACTCTCTCAAAGAAAGCGGGGTCTCATCTCGACCACAACCGAGGCGGGTCAACAAAGAACCCCCGCCATCGACTCATCTCGCTACAGGAGGTGGCTCCACAAAACCTCGCCCATGCCCCGACCTCCACGATCACGGCCACCACGACCACGCCCTCTACCCCCGGCATAGCTATCAACCACAATCAACAATACACAATGAGTTCAAAGATCAAAATAAAATCATGCATCAATGAACAACATAACGGAAGCGTAAAACTATATTCGTACCTCTCTCCAACCTACTGTGCACTAGTGTGTCAAATTTTAGGTTAGTTAACCATTAGCAAATTTTAGTTGATTTACCAAACTAAAACAAATTTTAACAATTTTAGTTTGCCTAAGTTGTTAATCTATTCACCACGGACCTAAAGCCCGCTCTGATACCAACTGTAATACCCCAGCCCAACACTGAGCCTAGGATGCCACCACACTACTCTCTAAACCAATAATTATCGACACACTATAAAAATTACAGCAAGAAAGCAACAACAAACATGTCCATGGATCACAAAAGAACATGCATAATGATGGATCAAACGATAATAAATAAGCAAGGGGAATATAACCAGGTAAATAGTCCAAAAATAGCATCAACCAAAGAATACAAATCATTAAAACAAAAAGTCTAGTCCAAAGCGTTGTCTTAAACTTTATTCAACCCCTAACATGTCCAAGAGTAATCCAACTGTGAATGAAAAGATTCTTATGGCAAATGATCATGTGTTGTCCATGTGCTCTACTCGCTCTCAGTTACGGCGCCCTCGAAGATCACCTAAAGACAACAAAAGAGCAAGGGTGAGTCCACGACTCAGCAAACACATCAATATACAACGAACAATAATAAATCAACAGCATTCAATAACTTCATTATCATCACAGGTACTTCTATTAATATTCTCATGCAGTTATCTTCTCTTTGATTCACCTCCATTAATTTCATGTATCAATGCAAATCTAATCTACATGTCCACATGCACTTCTTTCACAGATATCAGATAGCATGAGTGAATGCTCGCGACAACATTCACTCTCAAGCCCGTTCCTCCATAAGGATCGGGGACCTCCTCCACTCCCGTGGAGTTGTGATCATTCATGATCACCTGCTCATATGCAAAGATGCTTATGAATGCAAACATGCAAACTCCATCATAAACATCATATCCAACTTTTCATCATGACCATTAACAATATAAATCCATACCATTCCATTGCTTGCAATTAAACAAAATAAAAGCACAACAATAATGGTAATAGAAGATAAAGAAAACAGTGATCAATCATTGATCGCTGTCTACCATGCACTTGCCTTTACTAGTTGCGACGCACGATTTGGCTAGAAGATGGCAACAAGCACGACGCCTCCCCTATATTAAATACACAAACTTCAATACAAGCTACAGCAACAAGAATAGCAATCAATATACTTCGCTCCTACCCGTCCCCAAAAATACCACGCTACTCCGGTACCGAAAAGTTACTCATTGCTGTCTTAGTACTAAAACGAACGTAACTTTTGACTCGAAAGTCCGATCACCACAAACCACCCCATTATGGATTCTTCATAAAATTATCCACATTTTTTTAGATTACGAAGACTTCTAATTAAATCATCTAACCCTCCGTTTCTAGCCCAGAAAACCGATCTGTCCGCTTCGGAACAACAGTCTTACTAAATTCATAACTTTTGCTTTATCCAACCAAAATGCGAGTTCTTAGATCCTACAGAACCATTGGACAATTATCTACATCTTTCATGTAGATCAAAAACTTTAATTAGTGGATTTACTATTTGTAATATCCGATCTACCAAAACAGCACCGAAAGACGTCAACCACAATGACAGCAGCCTTCCGAAAATCATAACTCGAATTCTACTTGTCCGATTGACGTGATAAAATATGCTATAGAAAGATATCGAAATTATCTACAATTAACTAGTAGATGAGATTTCCAAAATTCGTCATTAAGGTACCCGAATAAATCGTTCAACAGAACAGCAGGCTAACGGATCTATTAATTGGTATCTCCGACTACAAACATCATAACAAACTACCTTACTGTTCCGACAAAACATTCTAGTCTGCATGCATATAATGCTACGGCCAAACTAATCAACTACTAATTAGCAGAGTCTAATTCATCTATTTCTAATTCGGCATCTCCCATTGAATTATGTATTCATCTAGTTAACTACTACTTAGCAACTAGTTAATCACAAAACTAGTTCGGCCTATTGCCATACGCTAACACTAATCGCGTACTCCCATTATATCTCAAAGCAAGAAGACTGGAAATGCAACCAAGGCAGTACGTACACAATCCGGCCGGCAGAATTTTTATTCATCTACTCAGTCGGCCGATTTCTTGTTTGTGGGCAGGAAAACGACGCCGGGTCGTCTGGTTTTCCACGCGCAGGACTTCACGCGGCCGGAAAGAATTGCGCAGCAGCAGCAGTACTCGGCCGCAGGCGTCCACGCGCAGGCGTCCACACGGCTCGGCAGCGGCGTGCACGCGGCAGCAGATCGGTCGGCTTCTTCGCTCAATGGCGCGGCGGCCCACGCGGCAAAGAAGAACGCGAAGAACGCAGCGCTCCAGAGGGAATTGGCTGGCGGCGGCGCGGCTAGGTGGGAAAAATAAAAACTATTAGGGTTTCTAGAAAACCCACAACCTATTTATATAGCTCTTTAAAAAAACTCTGAAATATACCATTTTCACATATTCTTTTTATTTAATTTCGCACAAGCCCTTAAAGACGTTATTATTTATTTATTTATTTATTTTTCAGAATATTACATATGGTGCAGCCATGGTTTGCCTATGCAATAGTTGCATCAATCTTGTGTATAGCTAATCTTTCAGTCCCGTTGAGGGTGCATTCTTCACATTTTCTTATAACGTACTTTCGCACCTCAATTCACACACACTTGCACTTAGAAGCTCCAAATTTGTTTTTGTGAACTTTTTATATTATGGCATATTATCATATTTATTTTCTTTTTTTCACCCAACCATGTAAAATGAATTCTTGTACTGATCAGATATATGAAATCGGTGGTGGTTCTAGGACATGTGCAAAGTGTACTCAGTTATATGATGTTAAATGCTCCACCAAAAGTCTACAATAATATGAAAAACATGTAACCAGCTCTTTTTGGGTTAGAGTACAAGTCCTATTTGTTTTGGAAGGCTGAACAATATGGTGTGTGCATGTCATATCAAACTTCATAATATCGGTTACTCTTCATGCTACCTTGCATTCACCACTTGTCGTAGGAGCGGCCCCCTAGCCCCAACGGCCCAGCGAAGCCTACAACGCCCCCCCCCAGGGGCCTCGAGCCGAGGGACCGGTGCAGGCCACCAGGAGGCCTGCGCCTGCCAAAGACCCCAAGGAACCAACCACACCTTCGGGGAGGGTTCGGAGCAGGAGCGAAGCCCACCGGAGGACTCCCGGGGTGCCAACCACGCATAAAGGGAGGCTTCGGAGCAGGAGCAAACCCTGCCGGAGGACTCTCCAAAGGTAGCAGGCATGCCTTCGGGGGGGCTCCGAAGCGAGCGCGAAGGCCGCCGAAGGGGAGTCCGGGCCCCCACGTGTCGAGGACCCCCCGAAAAAAGCGAAGGCCAGAAGAACACTGGTGGACCAGACGCACCGGCCGGGTGGACCAGGACCAGGGAAGTCACCATAGGCCGAGGGCTGCGCATAAGGGGAGGAAAAACTCCTGCAACCCCTATAGTCGTAGGGCATTTTTAGAGGTACACTTGTAATCTCATACACCCTATCGGAATATTATAAATAGCCGCTTAACCCCCATGTAATAAGGTAGAACATGTTTTGTGGGAAACAATTAACACATATTTTTATTCCTGGCAACCGGTCCCCTCCTAGAAGATCCCCTAGTTCGCCTCATGGTTATCGGAGGTCCCCCCTCATTTACTATCTAGTCCATTTTGCTACAACAGTTGGCGTCGTCCGTGGGGAGCGGCAAGAGAGTCATGGAAATATTGCATGGCCCCACAAAAGAAGGCCGCACGCAAGATCTCGGTAGTCGAAGTAGTTGCGGCAACTGCAGCTCCAAGCACCCCGAGGGCCAAACGGAGCAAGGCCTCCGCAGCAACGGTGGTCTCCATCGAAGCAGCTGAGGAGGAGGCCAACAACTCCACCCACTGGGGCATTGTCGGAAGCGACACCAGGCCCACCGAGGCATCCCTCCCCAGGAACCCTCGGGCGGGCCCACCTCCGTAGGATACCCCAGGGGTAACCCGTGAGGCCCGTGAAGCTCTCCAGCGGGAATTAGAGAACTTCCATCGGGAAATATTGAGCCTTCAATATCCAGTGGCGGCAACCCCCTGGCACCACCTCGGCCAACGGAGGCCGGGAGCAGATCGCCAAAGGAGAGGGAGCAACCCCTCTAGCACTCGCGGCTACGACACCAGCACCGCTACACCGAGGAGACCCGAACTCCCCGTTGAGCACATGACTAGAGGCGGCCCGTTGGCCTCTGGGCTCCAAAATGCCGGAGGTCAGGCCATTCGAGGGGAGCACGGACCCCTCAGAATACCTGTAGATATACAAGACCGCTATCAAGGCTGTCGGGGGGATGACACCACCAAGGCAAAAAAAACATCACCCTCGCCCTCGGAGGCGTGGCCTTAACTTAGTTCTTCACTACCCCCCCAGTTTGTGTACGCATGGGAGCAATTGCAGGACCTCGTGTGTAACAACTTCCAGGGAAACTACGCTGAGCCAAAAAATGCGGAGCACCTGTTCATGATAAAACAGGCACCAGGCAAATCCCTGCGTAGCTTCTTCAGAAGATTCACAGAAGTGAAGTGCTAGATAAAGGGAGTCAACGAAACCACCGTTATAAACACAACAATGTGTGGTCTTCAAAAGGCCCCCTATTGGAGAGGCTAGCCCGCAAACCCATCCGCACCATGGACAAACTCTTCAATGAGATGGAGGACTACGCCCGGGTAGAAAGGCAACACCCGCCGAGCGAGGGGCCAAGCATCACCTTCTTGCGATGTGTATCCCAACAAGAGGGTCAGTCACTCCTAAAGGACATCCACGAGGGGCCCTATAGCGCACACCAAGTGCCCTGGAACTCCATGGTAAGGGCCTTCCGCCTAGGTCTTTATTGGCCAACAGCACTCTACGATGCACAAAGTCTAGTCCAACGCTGCCAGGGGTGTTAGTGGGTTGGTTGCAACACGAAGGCACCAACAGTCCCGCTGCAACCCATGCCTCCGGTCTGGCCCTTCGCATGATGGGGACTCGACATCATCGGCCCATTCCTGACGGCCAAGGGAAATCTCCGCTTCGCCTTTGTTGCCATAGAGTACTTCTCCAGGTGAATAGAGGCCGAGCCCATCGCTAAAATCACTGTTGTCGCAACCCAGCGGTTCGTGTGGAGAAACATCATTTGCAAATACGGAGTGTGGCGCGACATCGTCACCGATAATGGCACCCAGTTCAATTTTGCATCCTTCAGAGCATTCTGTGAAGGCCTGGGAACAACCATATGCTTCACGTCAGTAAGACACCCCGAGTCCAATGGGGCGGTCGAGCGAGCCGACGGCAATCTGCTGGCGGGGCTAACAAAGTGCCTGGTTGGCTTGCCGGAGGGCCTTTGGCCTAAGGAACTCCAGAAATCCCTATGGGCACTCCGTTCAAACTATTCTTCGACGCCGAAGCAATGACCCCAGGGGAGCTCGCATCTAAGTCCATATGTGCCAATGAAGATAGCGAGCCAACAAGTCGGGCGGACTCCCTCGACCTCCTCGAAGAACATCGCGTGTGGTCCATATCAACCATGGAAAAATACGCTGAAGACATCGCGCGGACATATAACAGGAAGGTCAAGATTCGCCCACTAGCGCTAGGCGACTTGGTCCTCAAGCGAGCCAGAAATCCCACAACCATGGACAAGTTGGAGTCCAAATGGGAAGGGTCATACATCATCGTCCGCGCCACAAGGGCGGGCTTGTACTACATCGCGACGCTGGAGGGACAACAGCTTGACCACACATGGAATGCTAAGAGCCTCCGTAAGTTTTATCCATAGGGCCACCCGTATGGAGGAAGCCGGCTGCGCCCGGAGTATCATCAACTCGCTGTCATTAGGTGGCAGGGGGCATGTACAAAAACACAATGTAACGGGTTGGCATCTTTTGCCAAAATCAATGTAGAAGTACTTCCCTAGAGCCATATCTGAAAAAGTACTTCGCGCAAGCTACCACACTACTTCTTGGCACATGCCATCACGGTCCCGATGTCTTATCCACTCGCACTAATGTTGCGCAACAAGGACGCTTAAGGCCGAATCGGCACATGGGCCTCAAAACTGGCACCCTTCGACCTAACCTTCGCGGCGCGCACGGCCATCAAATCACATGCCCTCAACGACTTCATCATAGAATGGACTCCCCATGTCGAGGAGACTCCGCTACCCCAGGCTGAGGCTCTTGGTGTGCCACGGTGGTAGGCGCGGGGGCCATCCTGGTCTCCCAGACGGGCGAAGCATGTCGCACGTGGCCCACCTCAACTTTCCGACAATGAAAAACGCCTACGAGTAGGAGGTCCCGCTCCTGGGCCTCCGCAAGGCCAAGGATTTAGGGGCCAAGTGCATAATCATCAAAAGCGACTCCCGCCTTATGGCGGGCCACTTCGTCAAGTCATTCACCGCCAGGGACCCCGAAATGGCTAGGTACCTAGCTGCAGTCCACAGGGTAGCGAAGCACTTCCTCAGCATCACCATACAAACCATCCCAAGGGGAAACAATGAAGCGGACGACGAACTTGCCAAATTGGCCAGCTCCGAACAATGCCCCCCACCGAACATCTTCTACAAGGTACTACACGCGCCTTCGGCCACGCCCGAAGCACAAGGGACAGCGCATGGGTCGAAACCTGTCCTCCCTATCAACACAGCCTACTGGCGGGACGCCATCGCTAGTTACCTAAAAGGCGAAGAGCCAAAAGACCCCGTCAAGGCGAAGCGCCTCCAACACCACACCTGTAACTATTGCATCGTAAATGGTTTACTATACAAAGGGGCGTCTATGCCCCCTATTGCGGTATGTATCATAGGAGGAGGGTCAATCCCTCCTCTGGGAAATTCTCCAGGGGCCCTGTGATGTGCACCAAGTGCCCCGGGGCCTCGTCGCAAGGGCCTTCCGCCAAGGCTTATACTGGTCAACAGCGCTTTATGACGCATAAGACCTCGTCCAACGCTATCAAGGATGCTAGTGGGTCGTACGCAGCCCGAAGGCACCGCCAGTTCCATTGCTGCCCCTACCCTCGGTTTGTCCCTTTGTGCGGTGGGGGCTCAACAACATTGGCCCATCCCCGATGGCCAAGTGCAACCTTCGCTTCGCATCACTGTTGCGGCAGCCCAACGGTTCATATGGAGAAACATCATCTGCAGATACGGGGTGCCGCGCGACATTGTCACTGACAACGGTACTCAATTCATTTCTGCATGCTTCAAAGCATTCTGCGAAGGCCTGGGAACAAACATATGATTTGCATCAGTAGGGCACCATGAGTTCAACGGGTCGATCGAACGAGCCAACGGCAGTCTGCTGGCAAGGCTATATAAGCACCTCGTTGGTGTGCTGAAGGGCCTTTGGCCCAAACAACTCCTCAAGGCCCTGTGGGTTCTCCGCACTTCGCCCACCCAGGCCATGGTATTATCACCATTAAAGCTCCTCTTCGACAACGAAACAATTACACCAGGAGAGCTCATCGCAAAGTCCCTCTGCACCAAGATGGATCATGAGTCAACAGACCGCGAGGTGTCCCTTGACCTCCTCGAAGAAAATCAAGTATATGCCATAACAACCATGGCAAGGTATGCCGTGGGCATCACAACGGCATACAACAAGAAGGTTTGGGCCCGCCCCCTCATGCCAGGCGACATGGTCCTCAAACGCATCCCCAAACCCCGCAACCGTGGGCAAACTGGAGACCAAATGGGAAGAGTCAGACATCATCACCCGCGCAATAAGGGCTGGCTCCTATTATATCGCAACACCGGAAGGACAACAACTGGACCACATGTGGAAAGCCAAGAACCTCTGCAAGTTTTATCCCTAGGGTCGTTCAATTGTAAAAACTGGCTGCGCCCAGAGTATCGCCACCCCGCCGTTTTAAAGCAGCGGAGGCATGTACAAAGTACTGTGTACAAATTTGGGCGCTTCGCCCCCCCCCCCTCATCAATGAAATGGACCCCGCACACGAAGACAAGTGACATGCGAACTAAACAAGCCACAGAGCCCTATATAAAAAAGTACAGGGGACGGCGCTCGGCTTCGCCTCCCTCTCGCAAAAAAGTTAGGGCGAGCCCTATCTAAAAAAGTATTGGGGACAATGCTTGGCTTCGCTTCCCCCTCGCTAAAAAGTTGGGGCTCCCCTGGAGCCCTATCTAAAAAAGTATTGGGGACAATGCTTGGCTTCGCTTCCCCCTCGCTAAAAAGTTAGGGCTCCCCTGGAGCCCTATCTAAAAAGGCAGGGGCGGCGCTCAGCTTCGCCTCCCCCTCACAAAAAAAAAGGTTAGGCCTCCCCCATAGTCCTATCTAAAAAAGTATGAGGGACAACACTTGGCTTCGCCTCCTCCTCACAAAAGTTAGGGCTCCCCCGGAGCCCTACCTAAAAAAGTATGGGGGGCGGCGCCTTGCCTCGCCTATCCTCGCATACGGTGTATCAGACTCTGGCCGGCGGTACATCGCTAGCTGCCCTTGTGGAGCCCGACCCCCGCCATCCGTCTCCTTGCCTCTTTCGCCTATCCTCATAAGTATTACTAAACTCCCCCCGGAGCACCATTTACAAAACAAAACAAGACGCGAAGCAAAACAACACACACATCCATAAGCATGTCTTATTCATCACAACAGATTACAAATCACTAAAATGCAATATACAATGGGTCTTCACCACACGAAGTGGCTAATAACCAAGCACGACATGCAAGGGATACATAACAAAGTAACCGATAAAAAAAACACACACACACTGATCGACACCTACGACTCATCAGCATACAGCAGGTCGGTGTACAACAGCCACTCCATCAGCTCCTCGTCAGAGGGTCCCGTCTCCATGAACTTCAAAAGATCCCTCTCCGCATATTTACTGCATCCCGCCTCGGAGGTGGAGGGAGCCTCATAGCCCGAAACTGGCGCCGCAGACTCGGCACATGACGTCGAAGACCCTTCCTCGTGCGCTACATAGCCTTGCTGCTCCCAGAAGCGGGCGGCCTCGAAATGCGCCGTGGCAACCTTGTGCTGGAGGAATAATACAAACTACATGGTCCCGCCAAGGTTCACCAGGCACCAGCGTTGCCACTTCGCGCAATGGTACACAGCACCATCGTAGCACAGCTGCAGTGGCCAAACAGAGCGAAGGCAGTGCTCCGACTTCGGCTCTCGCCGAGGGACGGTAACCTTCGTCACGCGCCCCTCAAAGGGCCGGACCCCTAGACCGGCGGCGCACCAAAACAACAGCCATTCAACCTGCACAAAACACGAATTCAGAATGCATAACTATCCAGCACATTAAGCGAACCACACAAAATTCACGAACAAGCGATTTTCCAAACATCTTTTCCAAACAGCAGAGTTCATTACAAAAAGAGGTCAACCCCCATCTAAAGGGGGTTTCCCTAAGACCTAATTACAAGAATCTAAAGGGCTCGAGCTGCCCGGAGTGAGCCGAGAGTTACACCTTGTCTCTGGTGGTGACCCCTCGCTCGCTGGCCCCCTAGTTGTCTTCCAGGGCCTTGCCCTTCTTCTTCTGGGCTTGCACCGCCCGTAGGGACTCCATCGCCGCATCACGTCCACGAGGCTCCCAGAAGTCCTGGACAAAGATGTTGCTCGCCTTCCGCGTTTGGCGGTACCCGACGACAATTTCCTCCACGGTCACCACCGGCACAGAGCGGGTAGCAAGGGCGTTGACGTACTCGCATCTGGCCTTTTGCAAGGTGGCAAAGGCTGTCGTCTAGGCCACCTTCGCACAATGGTCCCTATAGGCCCGGGTGGCAGATAGACACACCTCCCTGGTGCAACACGAAAGCTCCCGCTCCTCTCGAACCTCCGTCTCGAGGTCGACCTGGACACCCTGAAGCGACCACACCTCGTCTCGCAAATCTCGGCGCTCCCCCTCCAGATCTGCCACCCTCGCCTCCAAGGCCTTCGGCTTGTAAGACAAGGCCTCGTGCTTTGCGCTCAGGGACTCACTCCGGGCGTGCTCCGAGTCCACCCATTTCTAGATCTAGTCGAAACCACGAAATACATCGCCCTTGAGCGCGTGTGATAGCACCAGGGTCTGCACCAAAAGTGGCATCATACCAGAGATCACATAAAAAGACAAACAACACATGGTAGTACAACAAAAACACACACCTCTGCGGCACTCGCCTTGACGGACCGGAACATACCCTTAAGGGACATGTTCCGAAAGTGGTCCCCCACGTAGGTTGGGCGGCAAACCGCTCCACCTCCTCGCAAACCTCCGCTACGCCAACGCTGACCTTGAAGTCCGCAGGGCAAAGCGGACCCAGGTCTGCAGTGGCCATGGCGGCCGGAGTGACCGCTCGGAAGGCGCCACCTCGAAGCTCCGAGACCCAGAGCAACCTCCACCAGCCCTCTCCTCTCCCCCATCGCTGATAAATGTGAAGCATGCATACGAGTCAGGAAAGTGCACTTATACTAAAAAGGGGGGATTTACATGAATGCATTATTACCGATCGCGTCACGCCCTAGTGTAGGAGGAACAACCCGAGAGTCCTCTGAGCCCCCGCCGTAAATGTGCGATGGGGTGCTACCAGTCGAAGACTCCTCGATAGGTAAGCCCGCTATCCCAAATGAGCTCGCCACCCCTTCCCCACCCTCAGCTCCTCTGCGCCCTACGCCCTCGGCGCAGCAACAGTCGCGAGGAACGCATGACAGTCCGAATTCCAATGCGACACCCGCTTCGTTAGCCCTCGCGCAGGAAGGGCTGCCCATGCCGTCAAACCCCACCGAGCGAAGGAGCATCGCGGTGATTGGCCCTGCGACGTCGCACTCCTCGGGCGTGCAGGCCCGCTTCCTCCTCCCTTCGTCCGGGTCTGGGCGCTCTGAGAGACGAACCACTGGGCCCACATACGAGTGGTTCAAGCGAGGCTCGCGCACACCCAACCCCACGCTTCGCATGTTCTTCAGCAATATTGGGGCCCAAGAGCAGCTCCGCAGCACAGGCGGCCTCGTCAACGGGCGCAACTGTAGAAAGAGCAGTAAGCTCCATTATATATATATATATATATATATATATATATATATATATATATATATAGAGATGAACCAAACCTCTGGGTGGAACGAAGACCGTCGCCCACCGGAGAGAGGTGGTAAAACCACCTCTGGGTCCAGTCGGTGTCCCACCGGTTCCGTGTCGTCAGGGCAGACGCGTACATTTCGCACCGCACCTTCAGCTGGAAATTGATGCTGCCAAAGTTCAGCGTCTCGCCGGTGCTCTTCTTCTTCTTCAACTGGCAATGAAGACCACAGCCTCATCCGACCGAGGCGTTGTTACTGTCTCCGCTCCAGGGACTCACACCTTCTCAAGGCCCTCCAGCTTCCCCTCATCCACGAGGGCCTGGAGCACCTACTCCGTCATAGTAGACCAACCATTGTCGCTGGTGTAGACCATGTTGCCGCCTCCCTCCTTGCTCTGTATCGTCATATCGTAGCTTCGAGGGTGAGACACACAACCTTGAAGGACACAAAGCACAAAAAAACACAGAGGTGGGAAGCTAGGGTTCTCAAGCAAAAGATAAGAATGTCTAGGGTCCCCCTCTTTTATAGACACCAGGACCACAATGAGGCAAGGCGTGGAAGCCAAAGAGACACGAGCAAGTCACCCAGTGAATCGTACCACGCGCAGTGTCCCGCCAATTGTTGTGTGATTCGATGGGACACCACTACTGCCAACCGTCGCCATTATGGCACACGCCAATCAACTCAGAACAGTAACAACGATAGTGGCCCACGCGGTTCGAGGGGGTGCCATTACTGCCAACCACATGCATCATGGCGCGCAACACCCGACGCGCCACCATAACAACAGGGGCCCGCACACCACTTGAGGCCTCGAGCAAAATAAGCTTTGCCTGGCCGGAGGGGATAGTGTGCCTGGACCCTTCAAGAAAAAGATGTGGTTTCAGCCATGATGAGGCAGGATCTCGACGAGAGTCAGAGGCGCGATTAGGGGCCCCTTGTAACATCCCAATTTTCAAAGCTTTAAAAATCCTTTAAATAGTGGTAGTGAGAAGATTCACCATTTGAATTTATTTGAATATTAATTTAAAAGCTTAACATAGACTTTAAAGACAAACTGATTTAATGTGCTTAACTCCAACATCAACAATGGCCAAACTTATTTTATTTAGATTATATTTGCTTGGATATATTTTATAGAATTTTTCCAAGACCATTTGCTATTTTCTAATTGCTATTTGTATTTTCTGGATTTATTAAAAAGAAAAATCTATTTAAATCCCTCGGAACAGTGTTGGGCCGAAGCCCAACACTATTCCAGCCACGCCAGCCCATCTCGCCGCTCGACCGCGCCCTCGTTCGTTGGATGCTTGACGTGTGCCCCTCGTTTCGATCGGGCGCACGCGCTCAACCCCGTCTTCCTCCGTTGGATTGCTGCCGCGTGGCCTCGCCCGCTGATCTCGCTCGCTCGCCCGCGCCTCGCTGCCGCTGCCAGGTGGGACCGCCACAGGGTCGTCGTCTCCGCGCCTTTCTTCTTCCTCGCGCCCGCGCTTCGCCGCCATTGCCAAAGCTTCAAGCTTCGTCCGACAAACGCGTGTCCGTTGCGGATTCTTCGCGCCGACGTTACCAAAACAAATCTCGTGTTATCACGTACCTATTTCTGTTGGAATCAAACCCGAATTCGGTAAAAATCCCCGAGATTCAAGGATTTCAAAATCCCGGCCGTTTCGGACCCGAATTGGGGGTTTCCAATTCCAGCGTCCCCCGGGCCTATAAATACCCCCTTAGCACCGCCCAGACCTCCGCAACCCAAAGCCGCCACCCTTGTCGCCCCGATCGCTCTAGCGCCGCCGTATTTCAAGTTTTAGGGCCGCCCTTGCCTCGCCGACTCCACCACCGTGCTCAGCAAGTCCCAGGCTACCTCGGGCGCACCTCCTCATTGCCGGAGCATCACCGGAGCACTCGTCCGACAACACCCGAAGCTCCACCTCCGCTTCTTCCTTGCCGCCGGTCGCCACCGTCGTTACCAGCCTCTGGTAAGTGCACCAACGGGTGCGCATTAGCGCCAGCAATCCACTGGTACCCTCCACCGCCGGCGAGTCGTCGCCGTTCGCCGGCGACCATCGGGTCCCGAGCACCACAGCCGCTGTTGTCGTCCAGGTCAGCGCCAGCGTCAGCCTCGGTGCTGGTGTGGCAGCCGCGTCGCGTCAGATCAGCGCCAGCACACGCGTGCGTGGCTCAGTCCACCACGCCAGATCTCCCTCGGCTAGGTGCACTCGGTCCACCGTGAGTCCCGAGACTGGCATGTGGGGCCCACATGTCAGATTTCTTTTTAAATCTATTTTGTTTTCTGGAAATTCTCGGCTGACGCAAGCATTGCGCAATAATCTGATTTTCCTTTATAAAAATAATTCAGGAAATTCAATAAAATTTAAATTAGGGTTTTATTTGATTTTCAAACTTCCAAAGCCCATATCTTTTGCATCCGAACTCCGATTGAGCACATTCAAATTTGTAAATTCATATAAAATCAAGATCTATTTAATGGTGAATTTTATTTAATTTTTGGAGTTTGTTTTGCCTCTATTATTTATTTGTTTTTGTTTCTTTTGTCTCGTTTGCGAGTAGACGTCGATACTTCGGGAAATTTTGCTGAAGAAGGAGCACCTCCTCAAGACCAAGACCAATATCTAGATCTATTCCAAGGCAAGTTATACCTTTGATCATATTAAACCCAGTTTTCAAAATACTTTGTTTCAATGTATTGTATTCTATTTCAAGTATTTATTTAAATGCTTTTGGGATAGTTATTAATCCAATTTGTTATATCCACATTGTCTATTGTATGCCATGATCTTTTGTCACCCTAGGTTGGTTCATTATTAGTTGGTATTATCGTAGCACCAACGTGGGTTGGTTAGATACGAGTAGGTTGCTTAGCCATGCCACGAGTCATCATTTCATGTGAGTTGCAATTATAAACTTGACTAAGTGATTATGAAACTGTGTGATGAAACTGTGTGTGTTGTGTGCTGTTACTCGTGATGGCATGTGTTGCACTAATCAACAGGGTGGGAAAAGATTTGGACTGAGGCAAGTGGTGGATTCTGTGCGAATGGTGGAGCTGTGTGCTATAAACTCTGTGATTTGGGAAAAACTGGAAGTCTTACCTTGGTCAATTAAGGACTTAACTTTGTGCGCCATTGAACTGAGCCTTACTGTACGACCACATGCCTAGTATGGGCTGGGCCTAACTTAGTAAGTTATGGATTTTTGATATTATTACACAGGTTGTATTTTAAGCTTTGTGATGGGCTGGAGGTGTGCTACTATGTGGGCACATCGCGGGACGGTTCGCCGCTTCCCTGTCCAACAGTGTGAGTTATGCCAAAGCGCTGTGTTTGGGTTGGTATGACGTTAAAGCACACTGGAAGTAATAATACTTGAGGTGAAGTTCCGAAAAGTTTTGTTATGACCAGTGTTGGCCGCATTGATCGTATCGTGTGGGTAAAGTGTACAACCTCTGCAGAGTGTTAAAACAATCTATTCGAATAGCTGCGTCCTCGGTTATGGACATGCTCGGGAATTTCACACGAGTGGTAGATTTTCATGAAATATTTGGGAAGGGTCAGCTGTGTGAGATAACTTGTACAGCTGTGTGAATAACTTGTTTAGACTGTGTGTCCTTTGTGAAACCAATTGTTAAATTTATATTCTTTAATTGTTTTCAATTATGTTTTCAATCTATTATTTGTATTCAATTACAAATGTTGCATTTTCGCAAAATAACCACCGAAGTCATTCCTTTGGAATAAGCCATCATGTATAAATGCATTCTGTGGTATGACTTGCGAGTACGGTGTGTACTCACTCTTGCTAAACAAATCAACAGAAGTGGAGGAGTCGTCGCCTGCTTTTGAAGAAGAGTTCTACAAAGGTTGATCGTTAGGGTCTTGATCCCAGTCAGTTGCCTGTGGTAAATTGATGGGAGCCCACTGGAGTTTATTTCGTTTTCGCTGCAGTTTATTCTTTATTGTCAGCCTTGCATGGTTTAATAAATGTAAAACTCGACCGTAAGGTCCCAACAGTTATTTGTTATTCAAAGTACTCGTTTATTCTTATATTCGTTGTATGGATGTAATATTTCTTCGATGGTGACACTGTGTGCACTAGCGTGATCCTAGACTAGTGCAGAATACACAGAGGGTCCAGATTTGCATATTTGGGTCCCGACACCCCTGAAGGATACCAAGTACGCCTTCGAGAGCACCCCGAAGGGTGCATGAAGACCACCAGAAGACCCCTGTTGGCCATAGGCAGAAGGCACGCTCATTCCTCCCCTCCCCTGAAGGGTACTGTGGATACCTTCGGAAAGGCCGAAGGGTACAGGAAGACTACCGAGCACCACGCATCCAGGAACGAGGAGGTCCCCGAGACCCTTGCCCGGAGCCACCCCGTGAGCACCGAAGGGTGCCCGAGGCTCCTCGGCCCAAGGGCACTCTGCACGGTGCAAGGGGAAAGGAGTACCAGTGGACCACGCGTACTGACTGGGTGGACCAAGACTATGAGGGTCCATCGTAGAGCGAAAGCTGCGCGTAGGGGGAGGAAAAACATGTGTGGCATAGGATCTTTTTAGGGGTAGAACCGTGGTCTCATGTATCTGGTCAGAAAGGATGATTTTTTTAAAAGCAATTAATATACACAAGTCTCTTGGCATCAATCCCCTCTTTCGAGAATAACTCGGTCCCCCTCTTGATAACCAGGTCCCACCTTTTTTGTTTGGTCTTGTTGCTACATCACTAAGCTCTCGAATGAAGAAAAGATATACGGTAAAGATTAATCCCGTGCATGCAATTCATTTTTCAGACCGTTCGTTCCTTCGCTGACTTCAGGTATATACGCCACGAACCATTGTAGGACAGGTCAGATGCGAAGATGCAACCAGGTAATAGGAAGGGGGGAAACACATAGGGTGTGTTTGGTTGCCTGTATCTGGCATGGGAGAATGTGAATAGACTCACGAACGCTGACCAGCCTGCATGCCCCCAGCCTGGTTCGTATGTGTCATCCTAACTGAACCTAATCAGGCTGAGTGGATGCAATGATGAAATATTTGGTTGCATGTTTCTGTTGGACCAGGCTGTGTTGAGATATTATTTGGTTGCCTGTATCTGGCACGAGAGAATGTGAATAGACTCACGAACGCTGACCAGCCTGCATGCGCTCAACCTGGCTGAGGAGGGAAGCTCTAATTAAGTGTTTCCCTCGGTTTCCCTCGGGCCTGGCCCGACAGGGAATCTTGCATCTAGGGATGAAAACGGATCAGATATTTTCCGTCCGATCCGGACGAAAACGGATTCGAATAGTCTCGGATCGGATTTTTCTCGGATAATTTTTGGATCGGAAACAGATTCGAATTTTTTTGTCGGAAACGGAAACGAATATGGTAACGGTACTATCCGGCGGATACGGATACAAATACGGATAATCCATATAATACCACATCCAGATATCCAAAAAAAAATTGGCCCAACCTAGTAGGCAGCCCACTGCCCAGCCGGCCAGCCGACTTCCCCCTTCGTATTCTCTTTACTAGCCTTAGGGTTTTTTCTTCACTTCGTATTCTCCAACTCCAAATCTCCAGACTCCAGCCGGGCGCCGGCACTCGACAGTCGGCAACCCCCGCGTCGTCCTCGCCCCGCCACCAGCCACCTCGCCGACTCGCCCGTTCCCAGACCCACTGGCGCTGGCTCCCCTCCCTGTCGGCCTCCCTCGGCCCCAGCCCTCCCCGGGCCACCCACACCCACACCCACACCCACGCCGGCGACGTCGCCACTCTCCACCGGAGCCGTCCTCGCCCGCCACCGGCCACCTCGCCGACTTCGCCTGTTCCGGACCCATTGGCGCTGGCTCCCCTCGGCCCCAGCGCCTCGCCCCTGATCACCCACACCCACGCCGCGACGCCGCCACTCTCCACCTCACTGCGAGTCTGCGACATCGCCTCAGCCGGCTCCCCTCCCCACGCCATCTCGCCGCCCCCACGGCCTCCCCCCGCGACATCGCCCAGCCACGGCTCCCCTGCTCCGTTGGCCGTCTCGCCTCAGCCGGATCCCCCTCACGGGCTCACAGCCCCAGCGCCTCCCCCGTTGGCTCCCCCTCAGTCCCTCACGGCCCCAGCTCCTCCCCGACCGGCTTCCTTGCGCCTGTGTTGTCGCCACTGGTAACTGGTAAGTGGTAAGCAAATTCTGTTGTATTGTATTATTGTAGTATGAATGGGTTGTTCTATTGAAACTAGCATTAAGGTTTGTTTTGTGCTATGATTATCTGGTTATAGATTATAACTGGAGATTACTTTGTTGTTTTGAAAAAAAGGGTTTCTCTGTGGATTGAGATTGTTTTCATGAAGATTTTGTGTCGTCGCTGCAGTGTTGTCGTATTGATATGCCTGTAGGATAGATGATTCTTGCCTTGATGGTTGTATCTATATTGCAGATTGGTTTAGACGGATAGTTGCAAAAGAGGACTCTGTAGATTATTGTAGTTTGTTCACTTGATTTTCTTGAGACCATTGCTGCAAAAGATTAACGTCGTACCCGTTTTGGGGGCTAGCACACTGCTTTGTTAAATTCTGTTGTATTCTTGTGCGTAGCTGATTATATCGTACACCCCAATTTGAAAAGGAATTGTGTTCTTGTTGATGTGTTGGGAAAAGAGTAAACCCATGGTCTTGTAGATTTGGGGTTGTTGTCAGTTCATAATAGTTGAGTTTGATGAATTGTATTCTTGTTATGAAAGTTGACTGTTCACGGATTGTAATGTTGTTGTCTTCAATATATTGTACATTTTCTTAATTCATGCGGTTGTATGTTTGTAATCAAAGCAGAAGTCTCTTGTTACAAAAAGATCTCGCTTGACATGCCCATGCTTGCATTCTTTTGTACTACAATAGTTTATTTGATCAGAGTTTCAATAAGATTCTGGTGGCATTAGAAAATATGCTTCGTGACTTATGATTGGGATTCATGCTCTAGTGATTATGTTTTTAATATGAATGGTATTTTCTGATAGTTATGGATTAGCCCTGGCCTCTATACTTGATAGGATAAACTACATATAATCATGCAATCTGTTGGGCATCATCAAAATAGTTATATATTTTTGTTAATTCATACCATGCAATTTAAGAGGCTTTCATATTCCGAAAAATATACGTGACCGTATTCGTTTCGATTTGTATTTGTTCTGTATTCGTATTCAATATTATTCGTATCCGAGGTATCCATATTCGTATCCACATCCGAGAAAAATATGAAAACAAATATAGCAAAACAATTATCCGTCCGTATCCGATCCGTTTTCACCCCTACTTGCATCCACTCAGTCAGGCTCACTCACCCAACCAGGCAACCAAACACCCAAAAACTTACATCTACTCATGCACACCAACCTCGTGCAGGCAACCAAACACACCCATACTGAGTTTGGACTATAGAAAACAAAAGAAAGCGAGAACAAACCGACACAAAAATTACAGCTTACATATCTACCACCACGCATAACGATGAAAGACAACATGGGGGAGAAATTGATTCTCGGAGGCTATTCTGTTTATTGCCAATACAATGTTGTAGCTCAATACTTGCCTCACGAAAGTCACGCCATACATTTTCATTTTCTGTAGAAAAAAATGGTTACATCAAATGGCTCCAATATACAACTTCTCATCATGCTATGAGCAAAATGGGGCAAAAAACTTATATAAATGAAAAAACATTATGGTATACTAAAACTCTATTTCCACTAGAGGAGTTTGCTGGTACGCCGCTTTGGACCTCCAGGGAAGAGCTTCATTATCCAGCCAAGCACCCGTTCGACAACCTGGATAATATTCTATGTCAGACGCAAAAATATAGCTCATAGAAGCTAACAAGTTGGGAAAGATAATCAAACACCTAGAACACGTGTTAGATTACATTTTTTTCTAACAAAAAGTCTAAGGTGACAGCACATGAGAACGCTTTCAAATATGTTATTGTGTGGGACACACTATCAGTATCAACCCTGCTCTTAGATGATTCATGGTAAAAACTGAATTACCTCATCTCCTTCGTCAGCATACATTGTAGCATCATTGATGGAGCGTGTGTCGATTGGTTTTGCAAGGACATTCTCATTGGCCATCCTTTGAGAAGTCAATAGCTCAAGTCTCTGTGTCTGGATCTCCAACTTTTGTGTTAGATCCTTGTTCGACTCCTTTAAGATAAAAGAGTAAATTGCATAAGATAGATGCACTGTAAGTCTGTAACAAAAGTAACATAAGTGGACCTTGATTGACAATTTGACCAGTCAACCGGGTTTCCAATAGATACAAGCCTGATGTATCTCATATGGTACAGGCATCTCATCAATTTTGGTAGGAAAATCTTCGGACAGAAATAATAGAAACAAAACATGCTGCATAACAAACGAACAATACCTTCAGCTTGGAGCAATTGGACGACTCAATTCTTAGTGCTCGCAGCAACTCTTCTCTCTCCACTGCTAACTGCAATGTGAAAAAATACTATCATAAGAATGGTAAAGTATGGTGGTTAAGGTTGTTTGGGAACAAATTATTAATGTAAACAAGTAGCACCGAATACTTGCGATTTCTACACAACAAAGAGATTACCTCAGACATTAAGGAGTTGATGTTGTCAATCATTCTAAGCTGATCATCCGGAATGCTAGAAGACACCTCTTCAAAGGAAGGAAAATCAGACATATTATTGGACCGCAAAATGGATGTTCCAGCATCTTCTAATGTGTCAATGGTACTGGTCAGGGTTTCTGAAGAGCTGCTTTCCCCTGTATCTGAATAACATATTTGGCGTCAAGCAGAAAAGTAGTTGATATCATATATATGATAGATGAACAAATAAAGAGGGAGTGTAATATCACACCTAAATCATCTGTCGCAGTTGATGCATCTCTTTTGCCGGCTGAAGGTTTCTCTATGACATTTACCTTCTCAGACACAGGAATGTTCCTCAATTTAGAGTGTAGGAGCTTCTTTTCTGTCCAAATGCATTGATAGTAAAGTCAAACGATGTAGCAATAATGGCATGCATAGGTCATGTCTACACACAATATACATGTCTAGTTCAATTTTCATTAGTAGACAGCCAAAAACAGTAACACAAAAGGGTGTGTGAGGCTAAAATACACAGGGCACAAAAATATGCATGCAATACATGAGCACACCTACTAGTTTTCTAGGATTGACCAAAAGGGAAAATTCAGTGGAAAATGTGTGTGTGTGTCAGTGTGTGTGTGGTGGTGGTGGGGGGTACTAGAAGATAAGTGTTACATTACAGTAAAAAGCTATATACCTTCTTGAAGAGCCTCGACAGCAGATTGAAGATGCTGACGCTCCTTCTCTAGGCTAGAAACTTTGCGCCTGTGTATAATGAAAGAAAAACGGAAGGAATATAAACATATTGTCAGTACCCTTAGCTAGGAAGTTCACCTCATATAACTCTCATATTTATTTGCATAGCAATTCCAAGAATGCCAATGTGGACAGCTCCATGACCTTCAATCATTCATATTCTAGGATTTATTTCACTTATCATGAAACACAAAAGAACTCCTCATTCTGTATCCTTCAAAGAAGGTGCACACATATAAACGCAGCATGTGAATTAGCACAACAAATTAGCTCAGAACCTCACCTGTATGAATAAATCTCTGAATGTAGACCATCAACTTCCTTTTCAAGTTTTAACTCATTTGACCTCAGTTTAAGAGCCTACAAAATAGAAAGAAATATCAAACCTGCCAAGCGCTGATGGCTGATGCTAAAAAAATGTGCATCAATGGAAGTGTTAAATTTACATAACTTTCAAGTACATCTTATTTATATTATATAATTATTATGCATTCATTTAATTCAAAACCCAAAATGGTTTTACCAAATATGTAGGCTAAATGCTAAAACAAAACATTGCTACAATGAACATAAGATTAAATAAATATAATGAGGCCAAATAGCATATAGAGTGGGTGCACGCTTGACATGCTAGCATGAAAAATGCCCAAGTTTACTAGCCAACAAACTTCCACAACAAAACTACCAGACAATGTTGTGTACTCATTAATAAGATGCGATGAACCCAGACACTATGGTCAAGACTAGAGTTCAAATCCCAAAATCTGCAGATTATGGATTTATGCCCTGTGCTGCAGGTGGATGGGATAATGGGAATACTTGTTCTTACTTGAGTTTGTTCCCATAATATCTCTGATAATCATGCATTTGAGGTGCATAAAATGATAAATACTCTAAACAAGTCGTGCTCTCAGGGAAAAAAACAGCTTTAAAAAAACTACAGACAGTATCAATCACTGTATCCTGCTCAGAAGGTAGGTTAATTTGCAAGATTAATTTGTTAATGAACAGGAAGCAAGTGAGGAGATAGCAAAGCACCTTATCTTCCAATAGAATGACTTCTGCTGCAAGTACTTTCGCCCTCTCATCTGCAGCATTGCATTCTAGTTGGGCATTAGCATATTCCGTTCTGACAGATTCAAGTGCCAGCTGTTGTACAAATAGAGTTAGAAAGAAAATAATAAGGATTCTTACAAGGTAGGAAGTTAAACTTTTGGGGGTTAAAAAGGGAAGAGAAGACGCATTATATCATAAAGATGATAATAACTTCATACTGACAGATACTAGCACTGAGCACATGGATGATGCTTAAACGACCAGAGACATCATCGAAAAGTCAAATTTAGCAAAAACAACCTTATGTGTCTTGTGAGAAGACATTCATAAAAAGCGATTGTGATTCTAAAATCACAATAGTTCATTAGCGCACTGCAGCCTGTCGCCCTGTCAGACACCAAAATCAAACATATTGGGAATGTAGTGTGAAAAATAGTGATCGAAGAACTTTATGTTCTTACGAGCTCAATTCTTCCTTCAATGTTTCAACTGTTGAAACCTTCAACCATTCCCCTAACTCCTCCGCTAAGGTCACAATAAATACACTCGTCGTAATTTTACGCTGCCGTTTGTTTTGCCACTTTCCAGAAAAGTAAATACCCCTTTGAAACAAATCATATTTTTATATTACATAACACATACTACTACTAAAAACACACAGAATAACAGCATACGGACGTAGCAGGAAGTGAGACTACAAAATCTTAAAACTGACAATAACTTTAAATTTTCACTAATTTCAAATGCTAGAAAAGGTGGAAGAAGTCTAACCAGTTGAGCTTGAATTTCATCCTGCAACCTCTCCATGTCAGATGTCAACTGGCCGATAATTTGCGCCTGACATTTGCAAATGAAAAAAAAAATTGATGCATGCAATACACTGCTTAAAAATGACTAGAAGTAAATGAGTAATCAGCATCTAATCCATCCTTATAACAAAGCTGTAATTTAAAAAAGAATTTGATAATTTATTGATCAAGCAGTAGAGACAATGGTTTGGTTAAAACTTGCTAGTTGCTTAAATATTCCCATCTCATTTAGCACCTGTGGGCTGTGACTTCAATTTTTGTTTCGCTTACAACGTTATTATGTCCCATTTTTACAGCTAGGCTTTGTGCAAATATTCTACTAAAAAATCTGAATAACACTACATTAGCAACTTTATCATAAGGTAGACGAGAGACTTTGTAGGCAACAACTTTGCTAACATGTTGTGCTAGTTGAATTTCAGATATCTGAACAAGGTGGAACATTGAGGACTGAAAAAACTCAATTTTGGCATTTAACTTACTATGTTATAGCAGGAAGTAGAAACTATGTAAACATTTGCTTTTTCCCTTGCTACTATGAATTTATGATGGGCAAAACATCTCTCAGTTGTGAATTTTTAGCAATCATCAATGACAAAACTTCGTTAGGATACCAAATCCAACTTCCAGCTATTGTAATAACAGTGCTATGGCAACTTTGCCAACTTACACATACCTGTTGGTTGAACTTATCTGTTAGTGCTGAGTTATCTGTGGCCAAAGTTTGCGCCAACTCTTGAGATTTCTCAAGAGTGCGTTGTAAGGAGAACTTCTCTTTTGTCAAATCCTCAATGAGCTGGCAATAAAACCGGAGGCTATGAGTAGTATGTTGATGGGCCTAAATAGGAAAATGTGCATGCACTGCACAAAAAAAAGTACACTATATTGTGGACAAGCATCGAGTGACTAATTTCCAAATGATAGGTGTGTCGGAAGCTTCAGAAAATAAAAGGTCGATATGCCAAAATATCCTTATCCAAGATCAAAGCTGTTAATTTCATAGAATCTGACATGTCTCATGACAAAATTTGGATATCCAGTCGCAACACATGCGAGTGTTGTCTGGAATTCTGGACTAGGGAAATACACCAAAGAACAATTATGATACACAGGAGGCAGACAAAGCAACTACATCTAAGTTGTGAAGCATATATTTGTTAAGAGATCCTTCTCGCCAAATCGATGGAGAGATAATTTTCACCAAAACTTTTGGTTTACGTACAAAAAGCAACTATACCAACAGTTTATCAAGTAACCACTTAGTGCTTCATGTGTAACTGGCATCAAATCAAACAAGTAAACATTTAGGTTATCTCTATACAAATGCAACTTTTAATATTACGTCCACTGTACAATTTTGCTAGGACAGCCCTGATGCGAATGTGACTAACATCATCACCTGCTCTAGTGCTGAAAAATCGTCATCTTGCCCTTGAGTTGTGAAATTTCCTAACATTTGATTACCATGCTGCGGACTTTGTTCGTCTTTGGAAGGCAAGGAATCAGGAGGAATGGAATTGCCATATGGCCCCTTTTCATAATTATATTTTTGACTTCCTGATGTAAGAGAACTATCCACATCACTGCTGTGAGTGGATTGTTGATTTGGCTGCTGAGAAAATGAACTCTCGGAATTTAAATTGCTGAACAGTTTAGTAGCATGTGCAGGCTCTCCATATGGGGCTTGTGTTGTTGGAGCTCTTTGTACTCCAATTGAATCAAGAAAAGATGACCGAGATCGACTGTATGTAGTTGGATAACCAGTTGACAGAAAAGGATCCTCTTTATCAAAATTAGCAGATGTGGAATCGGATGCATTCCGAAGTATTCCAATATTTGCATCATGATCCACACTATCAGCGATCTTAGAATTACTGAAGGTACTGCCATACTCCCGGCTGCTGGCATATGCAGAGTGCTCCACTTGGGAAGAGTCTTTAGAGGTAGCTATATAGAGGGCAAAAACAAAGGTTAAAAGAGCCCCATACTCAAGGTAATCATCAGATATTTTAGCTTAAACATAAGGCCTCAAGTTTACCTCGTAACCGACCAAAGATATCATTGTTTATGGAGTAATCCTGAGAGTAAATGCTTTCAGACTTTCCAAAAAGGCCGCCGGATGAATATGAACTAGATTGTTCAGTGCCACGTACTTGACTCAATAAAGAATCTCTTCCCCAACTCGGCAAAACCTTGCCAGGAGAAAGGGAACCTAAACTATTGGTATTTCCAAAGGCACTTAATTTAGATGTTAAAGGCACATCCTTTTCAGGACTGTGTTCCTCCCTTTTCCGGGCAGTGTCACCTCTCCAATCGTCATGATGCCCATTAATTAGGTCGGAGAAGCTCAAGTTACCATAAAACTTACTCCCTCCATCATTAACAGCATCTTGCAGGGGACCAACATTGCTAACACTAACTGATGCATTTACAGTGACAGGACCATTTGACAGGAATTCCGCGCCTCTGGAAGAACTCGTTGGACCATTCTCATAGAAAGCAGATGGTGCAGATGATGTGCTTGCTGTGTTTGAGCCCACATCAGACACCAGCCCGTCTCCGGAGTTAGCATTATCGGCATTTGGAGGGGGGTTCTCCACTACATCGGAAACAGTTGGTGTTGTTTGGTCTGCAGTTGAGGCGTCCTTCTTTGCCACCTGATTATTCCTCTTCTTACGGAACTCCGCCAGCTGGATCATAAAAATAAGATATTATTATCCTAGAACCAAGTTGAACTTAAAATTGTGCTGAAATAGCATTCAAGGTCAGTTGATGGAATAGTGAGATCTAAACAGCTAAATTGCACTAGCTTCAAATTGAGCGCAGTAATAATGGGGCAAATTTGATGGGATTTGGCTTCTCTACCATTAGCTAAACGATTGGTTGAACTACAGTTGTAATGCCAAGCAATGCTATACCCCTAATTTCTCTATGGCGTCAAACGAGTCCGGACCAAAAGATCCACAGATAGAATGTCTAATTAACAGTAGCGGGTAACCAACGACTACGTATTTTTGCAAGCAACGGGCAACAAACCTACCACTTTCTTCCCAGCCTGGAGATCCTTTAGCTTGCGCGACGACACGGGGGCGGCGGCGGAGGAGGATGCCTGCGCCGACGCCATGGCCCCCCGGCTCCCACCAACCCAACCCAACCCAACCCAAGTCTCGGCGAGAGATCTCCGCGAATCGCCGGCTGGTCCCGCCGCCGATTCGATCGAGCCCGGAATAGGGGCGAGATCTGGCGACGGGATCGGATTCGGAAATGGGATTGGGGGATTGGGGATTCGCGCTGTTTCGAAATTTCGCCTCGGCCCCCGAAAATTTGGGCCTCAATTCGCCTCCTCTTCTGCGTAGGCGCCTATCCTTTTTTGGTGCGTGCGGGGTGCGGCGTGCTCACCACCCTCGTGGGTCTCTCTCCTCTCTCTCTCTGTAGTCCGACCGGTTTTGAGTTTTTGCCGTTGCGTGATTGCGTCGTCGCGGTCGCTGGTGTCTTCTCGGTGAAGGACGGGTCTGGGTGGTTTGCCCATTTGGTTTCGCATGTTGCTCGTAGGGGTGATCCATCGGCTCAACCGTCCACCACGTGCCCGCTCGATCTTCGGCTTGGCAGGCAGCTACTCGTGTTTCTAGCATTGCTCAAGACTTCGTAGGTTTGCATGGCATCATCGGTTTGTGCTAAATGCAAAGAGCGAGTTTGGATTGGAACTTGGAAGCATATGAAAGTCTTCTCCAGATTCTCATTCTTGCCTGCAAAATTTTCTTAGATGATGGGTTGCTGGACATTGGATCATCGCATGCATTTCGTGTAGTGGATTTGTGCAAAGAGCAACTGTAAAGGTCTATTTACCAACTGTAACATGCATTTGAAAAGGGTACAAAATAAGTTTTAGTGGTTTGTATACATGGCCTTAGCTCACATCCATGAATTGCAAAGAGCAAAAAAAAAATGTAACTCATACTCCCTCTGGCCACAAATGAAGTCATTTTGGATATTAACACGATTCCCAAAACAACTTTGGCAACTAATTTCTATTATAATATATTTATAAAACCTAATAAAATTATAATATTATGGGAGTAATTTTTAAGACAAATCTACTCATATGATTTTCATCTATCCTATCTAAATATTTAAAAATATATTGTTGAGGATTAAAATATTCATATATTATCTTAATATATGATAAAGACCATACGTCTTTGTGGTCGTAACTTCTAAGACCACCGACCTAACTGGTCGTAGGTACTACAGAAGTTATATAATAAATACCCTGATCGGACAAAGTTCCAAACCTAGTCCACGACCACAGTGTAAGGACCTTCCCATTTAGGGGAAAGTTTATTGCGCCCTGCTTGGCTCTGAATTTTTCTAAGAACCAGATCACCTACAGCTAGGTTGCGAGGTTGCACCTTACGATTGTAGTACCTTCGCATGGCTTGTTGGTAGATTACCGAACGTATCAAAGCTTGGTTTCGTCATTCTTCAAGAAAATTGATGTCGTCGAGTCGATGTTCTTCCTGACTGCTTAAGTTAAAACAATCAGTGCGAGCAGAGCCAATTTTTAATTCTGGAGGAAGCATAGCTTCGGCCCCATAAACTAAAAAGAAAGGTGTTTCACCGGCCGCACGATCGTGTCGTGGTCCGACGACCCATAAACCAGAAGGAAGTTCTTGAACCCAAGCCCCTGACCGTTTTATTAACTGGTCGAATACTCGTCGTTTTATCCCCTGTATTAGGATACCATTGGCACGCTCGACCGCTCCATTGCTCTGTGGATGAGCCACTGAAGCGAAATGGATCTTGGTTCCTAGTTCTTCGCAGAATTCCTGGAAATTGCTGCTTGGAAACTAGGTACTATTGTCCGTGATGATACGACTGGGTACACCAAATCGTGTAATCACGTTTTTTTGTTATGAACCTCTTAGCGGCTTCAGCTGTAACTTTTACAACTGGCTCGGCTTCAATCCATTTTATAAACGTGTCAATCATGACGAACAGGAATTCGAAGCCCCCGGGTGCTCTTGGGAATGGTCCCAGAATGTCTAGTCCCCAGGTTGCAAAAGGCCAAGAAAGAGGGATTGTTTGCAAAGCTTGTGCCGGCTGATGTACTTGTCGGCTATGAAACTGACATTGTACGCACTTCGTCACGAGCTCTTTTGCATCATGAAGGGCAGTTGGCCAGTAGTATCCTTGCCTGAAGGCTTTACCGACCAAGGTTACAGAGGAATGATGTGCTCCATGACTCCTTCATGAATTTCGGTCAGCAACCTAATGCCAGCCGATTGAGATATGCATCTCATCAACACTCCATGAGATCCTCGTTTATACAAGGTACGTTCGATTAGAGTGTATGATTTGGCCTTTCGTGCTATACGATCAGTCTCTACATCATCTTCAGGAATTAGGTCATGCTGAAGATAATTGTAGATCGATGTCATCCAGTCTCTACCTTGATCGTCACCGATCTGTGGAGCATCTAAGTTGTCAGAGTCAATAGGATTGACCTGATGTAAACTATCGATGTTCTCGGAATGCTCGACTACCGAGGGTGAATCGAATTGCTCGAGAAAAACTCCCGGCGGGACGGTTGACCTAGTAGAGGCCATCCGTGCCAACTGATCTGCTAGAAAGTTCTCCTTTCTAGGAATATGTTGGATCTGAAACCGAAGAAGTGCTTTTCAATTTCCGTATTCGCGGATAGGAAGACATCTTGGTACTCGAGCATTGGTACTCTTTCCCTACTTGATTCGCTACTAGTTGAGAATCGCCTTTCACTAGCAATTTGCGAATCTGAGCGAACGAGCCGCTCGAGTCCCGCCAAAGAAACCTTCGTACTCGCCACATTGTTTGTAGCGGAAAGTTAAACCGACGGCATACTTGATGTGTTCGCCGGTAGGGGATATCAAGACGACTCCAGCCCCCGATCCTTTAAGCATTAAGGAACCGTCAAAGTACATTGTCCACTCGTCGTGGTGCTCGTACTCGGGTTCTTGCTTAGATTCCGGGTTTGTCCACTCGGCAATGAATTCTGCTATCGCCTGAGACTTTATGGCTGTTCGTGAGATGAAATGGAGGTCGAACGTCCCTAGTTCTACCGCCCATTTTGCTATTCGTCCTGACGATTCCCTATTTCCAAGGACTTGACCTAAGGGATATCCAGTAGGCACGACCACTTTGTGGGCCTGAAAGTAATGCCTTAGTTTCCTTGAAGCCATAAGGACACTATAAAGCAACTTTTGTACCTGTGGGTATCTTTCCTTTGGCCCATGTAAGACTTCGCTTACGTAATACACTGGTCGTTGGACGTTCTCACGTTCTACGACCAGTACACTGCTGACAGTTTGTGGTGTTGCAGCCACGTAAATCAACAGTGTTTCCCCTGGTCTTGGAGAAACTAAGACCGGGGTGCTCGTAAGGTACTCTTTGAGCTTTTGAAAGGCATCGTTTGCTTCTGTCGTCCACTCGAAACTTCCATGTTTCCGAAGGAGTTTGAAGAAAGGTAGTCTTTTTTCCCCTAACCTGGCTATGAAACGACTCAGCGCTGCCATACAGCCGGTTAGCTTCTGGACTTCCTTCTTCGTGGTCGGGGGGCGCATCTGATGGATGGCCGATATCTTCGCCGGGTTTGCTTCGATACCTCTAGCCAAAACTAGGAAACCAAGCAATTTTCCAGCGGAAACCCCGAACACACATTTCTCTGGATTCAACTTGAGGTTGTGTCTTCTCAAGTTATTGAAAGTCTCTTTAAGGTCAAGCATATGGTCGCCGGAGTTGACACTTTTCACTACCAAGTCATCAACGTAGGCTTCCAAATTTCGACCTATTTGTGGGCTGAAGGTTTTCTGTATTAATCTTTGAAAAGTTGCACCAGCGTTTTTGAGACCAAAGGGCATCTTTACATAACAGTAAGTGCCAAATGGAGTGATGACGGAAGTTTTCTCTTCATCTTCTTTACTCATACTAATCTGGTGGTACCCTGAGTAAGCATCTAAAAAACTTAATAACTCGCACCCGGAGGTAGAGTCTACAAGTTGATCAATGCGAGGAAGGGGAAAATCATTCTTCGGACAAGCTTTATTAAGATCTGTGAAGTCTATACACATCCTCCATTTCCCATTACTCTTCCTAACCATTACAGGATTAGCGAGCCATTGAGGGTGATGTACTTCACGAATGAATCCAGCCTTTAAGAGCTTGTCAATTTCAGACTGGATGGCGTCCTTCCGGTCCGGTCGCGTAACGTCCGAGCTTCGCTGACCGGATTTTTGTCGGTGAGCGCTAGCTTTGTGCTCGATCACCTCCTGGGACTCGGGCATGTCGGACGCTTGCCATGCGAATACATCCTGGTTTGCTCGGAGGAAGGAGACGAGCGACTCTTCCTATTTAGGATCGAGTCCTGCTCCGATCAGTACCTTTGGAAAGGATCCACCATCATTGCCTGACATGGCGTTTCTTGAAGGAGCGCCTTCGTCGAGTGGAACCTCTTTGGTCTGGTCGGACGGTTTGGGTGTTATCTTGGGTGCGAGTGCTTGACCCGCATGGATGATGAGTCGAATTCTGGTGGCACTCATCGACCAGTTCTAAAGACCTTCGATCACATGCGTATGCCATTTTGCGATCTCCACGAACCATGATCACACCTTTTGGTCCTGGTATTTTCAAACTTTGACACCCGTAGTGCGTGGCTATCAAGAATTTTGCTAATGCCGGATGGCCAAGAATTCCATTGTATGCGGTTTCAAAATCAACCACATCAAATGAAATCCTCTCTGTTCGGAAGTTATCAGGACTTCCGAATGTAACCGGTAAAGACACTTGTCCTATCGGTTTGGCGGTAGAACCAGGAACTATGCCATGAAAGGTGTATTTCACCGGTTTTACCTTTGTTCTAGGAACCTGCATGTCTTCTAAAGCTCCCGAAAATAAAATATTTAAAGAACTACCACCGTCTATTAATACCCGATTGACTTTGCAGTTATTAATAGTAGGCTCTACGATGATAGGGAACCTACCCGGTTGAGTTGACGGGACGAGGCAGTCTTCTTTGCCGAAGGAGATTACGGTAACCGACCACCTTGATGACTGGCGGTGATCGAAGGTTCTACTAAGTTGACTTCTCGTTCCATGGCCTTTAGATGACGGCGCGAATCGTATGATGAAGAACCTCCAAAGATCATGTTGACCGTGCGTTGAGGTTCCTGGTACTCCATTTCTTCATCGCCATCTTTGTCTTTCTTGGAACTTGTTTTCCCCAATTCTTGAATTGCGGGAAGCGGGCCTTTACCTGCATAGTAATCCTCCAGCTTCTTTTGCCAAACACGACAGGTGCGCAAGTCATGCCCTACCTGTTGATGAAGTGGACACCACTTCTTACCTTTATTATGGCTATCGGTCGGAACTTTGGCTTTGCCCTGACCGGTATAGTCCTTCTTACCCTTGAACAGTTTATCTGGAACCGCTAGGACTTCCTTGGTGCCCATTTTGCGGTGCTTCTTCTTCTTGGAAACCTTCTTGGGATTCTTTTCTGACTTCTCAAGGCTAGATTGAGAGATTTTATCTTTTCAATCAATGGCTTCATTCCATTCAACCGCCTCACTAGCGGCCGTATATTTATCAGCCATGTCAAAAAGTTCAGCGGTTGTTCGTGGGGGATTCATAGCGATATCCTCCGTAAACCGCCGATTCCTTAGACCTGCCTTGAATGCCTGAATCACAGAAGATTCTGCGATCTCTGGAATGGAATTTCGAACTTGGCTAAACCTTTTGATGTACTGACGGAGAGTTTCCTTTGGTTCCTGCCGAGTTCGATGGAGATCATCCTCCTTTCCAGGGCGATCGTACGTACTCTGGAAATTCACAATCAATAGATCGCAGAGTTGTTTCCAAGTATAAATAGATCCGACCGGTTGGTTAAGCAACCAAGACCGGGCAGATCCTTCCAGAACCGTGGGCAAATAATTAGCCATCACGTTCTCATCACCACCAGCAGCTCTGATGGCAGTGGTATATATCTGGAGAAACTCTAATGGATTTTGAGATCCATCGAATTTATCCATGTTGGCAGGTCGGAACCTATTAGGCCAACGTACAGTTTGGAGCCCTGCAGAAAAGGCTCGACAACCTGTGACAGATTCGTAGCGCCTTCTTGGGAGAGGCGCCGGATTATGATCAGTAGGAGATCGGTTTCTTCGATTTGAACGCCGAGGCTCCGTCGTCCCGATCCGGTCGCAGACGTTATCATGACGTCTTTGACCATTAGTATGGTTCAGATAATGATGGAGATCATCTGGGCCAAGCAGGTGCTCTCCTAGGCTAGGGGAAGAGGTCGTTGTTTGAAACAACCTTCTTCCTTCATGACCTACTGGTCGAAATCGCCGAGGAGGTCTAGGTACCAGTGGATAACCATGCTGCCCTCTACTGAGGGAGGAGCACTGAGACAAAGTCACCGTTAGACTTTGTGATGTCCTTTGCCCCCTGCACGCTTCTGCACGCTGCACAGTTTGTTGAAGGATTTCCGATACCTGCCCTACCAATTGGGTAAAGCCCGAGCTTGGCCGAGCAGGTCGATGTGTGAGAATATCTTGAATCGACACAAGTTCGAATCATACCAAGGTCTTAGGGGATTCGTCGTTGATGTTGGTGTTTGGAGACCCGAAGTTCCTCTAGACCTTGGGCCCGACTCCGTCTGGCCCGTCATCCTTGGTGGGGCTGCACCACGCGAATTAACTGATGGACGTTCATCAGCTCTGTTGCCTCTGGCAGGTGGTGCTTGATTGCCCGCGCCATCTCCATCAACAGGTGGTGGCGAGGCAGGGTGTGCAGGACTGTGCATAGTATTACGATCAGTATTTCCGATCGCGTTGACCTCATGCTTCCAGCAATGATCCTCTGAGGAGCTTCCACTGTAACTAGTAGAGAACTTCTCAGTGCTTCTACCAGAGACTCCCATGACGGAGACCGATCGGAGATGAGAACCTCCTGAGGTCTTCGTGGCGGGCTCAGTCTGATTCGACGAGTTACCGATCGAATACTGAGTTTTATCATCCCCACTCGGCCCATTACCGGTGAGGGTCTCATCGACACCGTTACCAGGTGTCGGTTGGTCCCTGGAATTTCCAGAGGCCGTTGGTGAATACCTGTCAGCCATGATTGTGTCAAGGGTATATTGACCCTCGGGTTGTGGGGCTGAGGTGTTGTCACCTTTTTCGCCGGTCGGGGAAACCGGGCTTGGAAAAATATTCGGACGTTCCGAACTGGTCGGAACGACCTGTCCCTCAGAGAGCGCCTCTTGGCGCAACGGTGTATCTTCATCCATCCGCTCAAGTTCGCTGTCGTCAGCGACTTGCGAACCATCGGAGGAGGATGAAGATTCCCCATGTTGCATGGCCTGGATGCAGGCTTCCATGTCAAGGTTGGAGTAGTCATCCAGGTCGAACCAGTTCTCCTCATCCCATGTTCCTGCCATACTTGCAATTACGAATATGAAGAAAACGGATGAGTTGAGCAAAGAACCTCTTCAGAAGTTTTGCACTATCTTCCCCACGGACGGCGCCAGCTGTCGACGATCAAATCGCCGATCTTATGAATATATAAATGAAAAGAGGAAAAATGTGCGTATCTCCTGGGAGTGGATCTGACTTGCTCTTTATTGCTATGAACTCACAATTACAAACACTGAGAGTATCTAAAAACACAACACTTTGCTATATCTCGCTTGATGTGCTTCTATAGGACTGTTGCTGATGTGTTGTCTCGTGTTCGTCTGTCTGTGTGTCTCCTCGTTCCGGCCTTCTATGGTCCTCCTTAAGTACTTGATGAAGCGGTGGCAGTTATCCCATGAAGAGACATCCGTTGGGGAGCGACGCGTCTGGTCGGAAAGAGGTGGCAATTTGACCGTTTCACCAACTGCAGAGGCAGTTGGTGAAGATGTCAACTGTTCCGCGGTTAATGGTTTTAAGAAACGTTACACCATCAACCGGGATAGTGTTGTATTATGCGGAATATGAAACACGTGGTTCATTCATCACATAGTGAGTGGCGTGGTCGGGGACTCGACCCAGACGTCTGTTCATAGCTTTACGAGCACTTACCTGGTCGTGGACTAGGTTTGGAACTTTGTATGACCAAGGTATTTATTATATAACTTCTGTAGTATCTACGACCAGTTAGGTCGGTGGTCTTAAAAGTTACGACCACGAAGACGTATGGTCTTTATCATATATTAAGATAATATATGAATATTTTAATCCTCAACAGTGTGATGTTGAGTTAAGTTAGGTCTTTACAATGCAATTAGGTTGTTCATAGCAAGGATCCAAAAATTGGTTCCGGGGGAAATCTCATCGGGCGGTCGGTAAAAAAAAATCAGGCGGTAACCGGCTAGTTACCGGTTTTTTCGAGGAAAATCCGATTAAATTTCGCTTGAATTTGCTTAAAAATCAGCCGCAATTCAAAATTTAAACTTGCAAAACCCAAGAAAACCGGCCAGGATTTTAGATCCCGGACCCCACCGGGAAATCCGGCATGGACCCCACTTGTACAAATTATGGCAAAGCATGGAATTTATCAAAGATTAGGGACCTTGTGATTAGAATTAATACAACGAGTTGGGTATGGATCAATTTAGTTATAGGTTTTATTTTTGCTTTAGTCGTACTACTCAGAGGAGTTCAAGGCTAGTAGCTTGAGCTTGGTTAAGTTGGGTTGTTAGGCATGGTGAACACTACGTCCTTCTAGCTCATCTCTAGTTAGAGAGTGCCAAGGATTAACTTTTGACTGAGAGAATCTCAAAATTTGGATCAATTTGACCTAAGTCTTAAAAAACACAACAGAAGCGGATCATCCAACCCTAGGTGTACCATTGAGGCGGAGCATGTGTAAAAAGAGAGTTTTCACTTTGCTCCTAACAATTCCAATGGGTATGGATTATCCGGGTTGACTCGTACAAGTACCATCGATCCAGAGAGGATTGGATTTGAGAAAAGGCAGGGGTAAATGAACTGGGTCAGGTCGTACCATCAAGGAGTACCATTATACCAGAAGGGTTCAAAGTTGACAAGGATGAAGGGGGATGATACGGGTCAGGTCGTACCATCGAGACGTATCATTAGTCGAGAAGGTTTTAATTCTTGAAGCTATTGAACCCGAGTTTAACAGACCCAAGGCATATGATTTGGGTCAAGGGTACACTCGTACCATTGGCCCATAGGAGTTCAAGCGAAGACTTGTGTGAGGCGAATGGTACGTATCAGGTTGGATAATCCGGATTAACCAATGATCCAAGTCAGTGCGTATTATCCACCACTATTGTAGGATCAAGGATAACAAACTGGAAGGGGGTGAATATGAGGTTTTAAAAAAAATTCAACTAATTAACAATTTTAATCTTGATTGTCTTAACAAAACTTTCTAGCACAAATACAATTAAAGAACTACTATATTTTTAAGACAATTATAAGCTTATGTCAATACTAGATACATTTCTAGCTAAGCAATTCTACACAAGTAAATTGCTAGAAATGTAAGTACGAAAATAGTAGAGACAAGAAATAAACCACAATGGAGACAATGATATTTTTCTCGTTGTGTCGAAGACTTCTAGGTCTTCACTAATCCACGTTGAGATAAGTCCAACCAAAGTGGACCGGCTCCCCGAATTAAGCATTAACACCTCGATCACTATCGTTGCCCTTCCTCCTCTCTGGAGATGGTGAACACGCAACCAATTCACAATACCTTGCCAGGTCACTTCACAAGCTTCTTTGAAGTGATTACCCCGCAACTTCTTCTCCAAGCTCTAGGTGTCGACTGAAAGCATCTAGGCCCTTAAAAATTATTTTGGTAATTAACGACAATATGTGAATATGGGACTAACATGTTTATTGAGTCTTTAAAAAGGTTTGGTCCCGGTGACGAATACAACAACCTGGAGATGCATGCTAAAGGTCAACATGAAGATCAATATGATTCAAAGACAAGGTACATATCTTCTTCCGCAGTCTCTCTCTTTCTCTCTCTTACTCACCGAAGAACTCTCAAACTCTCTCGAAAAATCCCTCAAATCTCTTCGAGATTTCTTCAATCCCTGTGGATCTCTTGCATCCTTAGGGTTCCTCTCCCTCGGATCTCAATGTAAAAACTCGTTTAATCCTCTTTTGCCCTACCTTCTAACCCTAGGTCACAGTTAGGGTTAACTAAGAATATGGATGATTCAATGCGTTTTTCTTGGGTAAAATTGCAAATCTAGTGTCTCATGATGATTTCGCATCCATTCCATAGATTCAATCCATTAGAGACACTAAAAAATTTAAGAAATTTTGTGTCCGAGAACGTGTGTTCAGAGAAAGTGGTACTATCGCTCGTCGTGCGTGGAACTACTGCGGTGCGGTCGTATCGGCCAGTGAACAGCGGTAATTCCGCATCCCGGTACTACCGGCACTTGAACGTCGGTACTACCGATTTTACTAACAAAACATATGGCACAAACTGATTTCTGTGACACATTAAAGCATAATCATCTACAGTGATTGTCCTCAAATTGATTTGTTGCTCCTCAGGTCTTCTATCCCTTCATCAGTTTCTATTGCTGATTCAGATGAGCTCTCCCCATGTTCTGAATCATTTGATGCGGGACCTTTGCCTCTATCTTCTCTTCCTTTTCGTCGCTCATCTGGATTTTCTTCAGTATGAGCAGGAGCTGCAGGTGGTTAAGAGGAAGACGAGGTTTGACATCTTAGAGGGCCATATGACTTGCGAGTGACGATCCTTGCCGGTATGAGCCATCTAAAAATCCTAAGTTTCACACTAGTTTTCAGGAATTGGTTTATGAGAAGATGTATGGACCCCACAGGCAGTTTCAAAATCATAAGTTTGTGGATTGGAGGCATCTAAACTCCCTGGACAAGTATGATGGAGCGTATCGGCTTTTTCAAAGAGCTGGTATCTGTCAACGATCAAATCGCCGATCTTATGAATATATAAATGACAAGAGGAAAATAGCGTGTATCTTCTAGAAAGTAGTGAGACTGCTCTTTATTGCTTTGAACTGGCTATTACAAAGGGTGTATATAACTTAGACTAAAGACTAATTCGGGAGTACAAGGCTCTTGAGGGTGTCTCCCAAATGATCTTCATTGTTCCGGCCTCTTCCAACTTCAGTCCGCATTCCGCCTTATGTAGTTGATGAAGGGTTGGCAGTTGTCTCTGGAGGAGACGCCTGTTCGGGAAGCAACGTGTCTGGTCGAAGAGAGGTGTCGGTTGATAATGTATCAACTGTTGTGCGGTTATATGTCAATGAGTCATGCAACCGTACTCCAGTATCGTAGCGTCGCGTGGTATGGAATATATAGCACATGTTCCATTCGTCACACGGTAAAGCATATGTCTGGTCGTAGATCCAGACATCAGTTCAAAACCTTGTGAGCATTTGACTGGTCGGAGACTAGATTTGGAACCATGTCCGACCAGATCGGGTACTATGTAACTTCTAGAATACTTACGACCAGTGAGGTTGTTAGCCTTAGGGTTTGCGACCATGAAGACGTGTGGTCTCTATATACTAAATAATAAAATAGTGGTTTTAATCCTCGTCGGTATCCATGACTTAGTAGTGCTAAGATGCAACTACGATGAGGAGATAATAAGGTAATTCTATGCTACCTTGTATGTATCTCCATATTTTAGTCACATAGCATGGATGACAGGGACTACCTACTTAGATTGCCAGAGACACGAGTTTGAGCTCACCTTAAGGACAGAGTCAAGCAATTTTTAGAAGAATTACTTTTGGTTCCAGCTTGGACGGAGTATTATGATGAGAATGCCAGGTATACTCTAGGAAAGATAGTGGTCTACTGCCTATTCTCAACTTGGTCAACAGGATTATTAATCATACAATTCCCTCTAAGAGTGGGAACTTTGATGCCATAAGAGGACATGCTTAGAATCTGATACCCAATATTATGCATGGGAGGAAATTTGATGTGGTAGATGTTATTCTCAGGGAGATTGCTTCTTCAAAGAATGATCGAGTCAAAATAATAAATTATGCTCCCTATATCATGGTTTTGATCATCTGAAAGACCGAATACTGTGGAGGCTTGGGATCAGCCCACAAACCATACAAGCCACGTGAGGGTCCTCCTATTCCTGCAGATATTAGTCCTCAGGCTCAACCAAGGCAAGATGCTCAAAGGCAACATGCTCAAGAAGAAGGTCAAGTTTCCCTCTCTCAGATTTATTCAGCTATCCTGGAGATCAAAAATATTCAGCAAGAGATTAAAAATTCTCAGCAAGAATTTTAATCCGAAACCAACAATAGGTTGGCTGCTTTGACGGAGAGTGTTACAGCTCTTGAGCAAGCTTTACTAACTCCCAATCGCTATGAAAGACGTCGCCTCAACACACCTCCAAGGGCCTCATCCCCTCAAGCTCCACCACCTCCTCAAGATCCCACTGAGTGATCTTTTTGGTATTTTGATGCCAAAGGGGGAGAAGTTAGGAGGAGAAAGCATTGAAAGATTAAGGGAAGTCAAGAAGATAAGGCTGCTACTATCTATAATATAATCTTTGTTGAACATGTTTTGTTTAATACTTGGAACTTGTGTGCTTATAATAGCCTAGTTTAAACTTTGTTATGGTATTATGTTCTTATGTCGTTATGATTATTGAACTTGGTACTCTCTATAAATTGGAATATCGATCTTATAATTCCTCAAGTTTTAACAAGAAAAAGAAACTCCGCCAAATATTATTCAAAAATATCTACATGTGCTAGCAAATACTTCTTCTCATTTATATGCACATATTTAGGGGGGAGTTTTCTCTGAAATGACCTTAACAAGCAAATAATTCTCATACTCCTTTAAGCTTATCGAAAGAATTATTTTGTTAAGTCACAACAAGAATATACAACCCGTTTTTCAAACAAGCGGTATATTTAAAATTACATCTTTCTCACATAATGATTGGGTTGTTATCAATTACCAAAAAGGGGGAGATTGAAAGCATCTAGACCCTAAAAATTATTTTGGTAATAAATGACAATATGTGAATATAAGACTAACATGTTTATTGAGTATTTAAAAAGGTTTAGTCCCGCTGACGAATACAACAACCTAGAGATGCATGCTAAAGGTCAACATGAATATGGTTCAAAGACAAGGTACAGGTAGTCTAGGATCCTTTTATGTTTTACCGGTCTTAGGAGAAAAGGATGGAAGACCGGATTTAGGTTAAATATCGTACTATTAAGAGGAGTCACGACCAGTAGCTTGATAGCATGTTATTGTGCCATTTGGATCTATCTAGGATCATGCATGCACTCAGAGCTTGTTTTGAAAGTCAACTGTATTTTTCTCAAGATAATCGGTAGTACTGGAGTATTCATGGCGGTACTACCGCACAGCGGTATGACCGGGAATGTAGTGCGGTGCTACCGCAACTCGGTCGGACAGAGTCTATGAAGTGGTACGTATTTTACAGAATGACACATTTTTGAGGTTGTTTGCCCTCTTGAAAGTGCGGTAGTACCGCAGTGGTGTTCGCAGAACTACAACAACCAGATATAACCGAAACTTATGAAACAGTACGTTATTTTCAGTAAGGGCCATTTTCGGACCTCAAAGGAAGCGGTCGTACCGCCCTATTTGATCGGAATGATCGATAAACAGAACTACCGCATGATCAATGGCAGTAGTACCGCACTGAATTTCCAACAGCTCTTTCAGACGCATTAACTGCTCCTGTGCTAGCCGTTACTGTGCGCTTTTGGGGGTGCGGTGGTACCGACCATTGAACAGCGGTACTACCGCTTGTGCTGAAAATTTCTGTGTTTTGGCTTCAACGGCTGTATTTGTTTGTGGGGAGTATAAATACCCCCCCCCCCACCAGCTCTAGGACAAGGTAGAGAGGCTTTATTTAACATCCTTGAGCCAAGAGCATTCTCCACATCTCATATACACTTGTTGCATTCATTGTGAGGTAGTTGAGCAAAACTCAAGTGCATTCGTTTTAGATTGATCCTTAGCACTTGACTATCATCAAGCGAAGATTGAGATTCATTACTCTTGGTGTTTGTCGACACCTAGACGGCTTGGCGAGAGTTTGCGCAGTGATCTCTTCAAGGAGTTTGTGAAGAGGCCCGGTGCCAAATTGTGATTAGTTCGGTGTTCGCCATCTCCGGAGCGGGGGAAGAACAACCACTAGTAAAATCGAGGAAGGTTTAATTTGTGGAGTCGGCTTGACGCTTGATTAGTTCAAGCTTCCTTAACGTGGACTAGGGAAGTTCGACAAGTCTTCGATATCATGGGAAAAACTTCTTTGTCTTCATTGTGGATAATTATAGTCTTTACTATTCCGTATTTACATTTTTAGCAATTCTCTTGTGCTTGATTTGCTTAGCTAGAATTGTATCTAGTATTGACATTATCTCTTATTTGTCTTAAGTAGCATAGTAGTTATGTCATCTTAATTGTGCTAGAAGCTTTGTTATAACTATCTCACTTAAAGTTTTAAAATAGTCTATTAGTTTTAAAAACCTCCTATTCACCCCCTTCTAGTCGGTTATCCTTGATCCTACACCGGCAAGCACCAAGAGTAACAAATCGTCGCACTCGCTTGAAGACAATCAAGTGTCAAAGAGATCAACTAATAATGCAATGGACTTGACTAGCTCTCAACCACCTCAAAATATGAATTCAATGCAAATGAGTAGAAGAGAGAGCACCAAAGTCTCAAGTGTATTCAATATGGCCAAGGTTTTGAGCTTGGTGCAGGTGGAAGTGTATTTATAGCCCCCAACCACAAAACTAACCATTTGAACAAAGTTCCTGGAAAAATCAGCATGTGTGGTAATACCGTGGTACAAACCCGGTACTACCGATTTCCATGATCAACGGTCGAAACAGTTACATTTAATGCTCTGAAATAGTTGTTACAGAAAAAGTTACGGTACTACTGCCAACTATAAACTGGTAATACCGCACAGTGGTAATACCGCTCGGCTAGAACGGTACTACCGATTTCCATAAGATCAAAAAGACAAGAAAAACACCATCTCTGGAAATATCGTACCGCCGTATAAAACTCAATACTACCGCACGGTAGTACCGCTCAAGAATTGCGGTCATACCGTTTTTAGAATTCAAGAGAAACTCCCAAAAACATGTTCACTAGAAAATATATATCGCCAACTAGATTCTGGTACTACCGACTTGTGGTAATACCGCTCATCAAATGCAGTCATACTGTTTTGGCATTTCAAGAAAAACTTCCAAAAACAAGCTCTCTGGAATAAACGTACCGCCAACTAGAATCTGGTACTACCGACTTGCGGTAGTACCACTCATCAATTGCGGTAATACCAATATCCACTGAATAAATTCCAAAAGCAGATATGAGTGCAATGCATGACTCCTAGTTGATCAACATGGCACAAAATGAACTTTCAAGTTACTAGCTATGAACCCTCTTTATAGTATGGTATCTACCCTATAAATCTAATATTTTCTTCAAACACTGAGATCAGTAAAAACTACAAAAGGATTCATAGGCTATAATACCTTTGCCTTCAACCATGTCGATCTTTCATCATCTTTGCATTGCCATTTTCATATCTTTATTCAAACTTCGGGACTAAACCTTAAAATATATTAGCACACATGTTAGTCCCATAATACATTGTTGACATTAATTACCAAAACTATTTTAGGGGTGACGAGGATTAAAACCTCTATTTTATTATTTAATAGATAGAGATCATACGTCTTCATAGTCGTAACCCCTAAGGCTAACGACCTCACTGATCATAAGGATTCCAGAGGTTACATAATACATAACCTGGTCGGACAAGATTCCTAACCTAGTCTCCGACAAGTCAAATACTCACAAGGCTTTGAACTGGTAACTGGATCTGAGTCCAGGTATATCCTTTAATTGTGAAGAGTATCAACACGGGCGATCACATTCTTGAATTACAAGAGACTTTTAACAACTTGAGAAGGTATAACCTCAAGTTGAATCCGGAGAAATATGTGTTCGGAGTTTCTGCTGGAAAACTTCTCGGTTTCCTAGTTTCGGCAAGAGGTATCGAAGCAAATCCTGCGAAGATATCGGCCATCAACCAGATGCGCCCTCCGACCACAAAGAAAGAAGTCCAAAAACTAACTGGTTGTATGACAGCGCTAAGCCGTTTCATAGCCAGGTTAGGTGAAAAGGGGTTACCTTTCTTTAGGCTTCTTCGGAAGAACGAAAGTTTCGAATGGACAAAGGATGCCAATGATGCCTTCGAAAAGCTCAAAGAGTACCTTACGAGTGCCCCGGTCTTAGTCTCTTCGAGACCGGAAGAAACATTGCTAATTTATGTGGCTGCAACGCCGCAAACTGTCAACGGTGTACTAGTCGTAGAACGTGAAAACGTCCAACGACCAGTGTATTACGTAAGCGAAGTCTTACATGGACCAAAGGAAAGATACCCACATGTACAAAAATTGCTCTATGGTCTCCTTATGGTTTCAAAGAAACTAAGGTATTACTTTGAAGCCCACAAAGTGGTCGTACCCACCAAGTATCCCTTTGGTCAAGTCCTTGAAAATAGGGAATCATCAGGACGAATAGCAAAATAGGCGGTTGAACTAGGGACGTTCGATCTCCATTTCATCTCACGAACAGCAATAAAGTCTCAGGCAATAGCAGAATTCATTGCCGAATGGACAAACCCTGAATCTAAGCAGGAACCAGAGTACGAGCGTGACGATGAGTGGACAATGTACTTTGACGGTTCTTTGATGCTTAAAGGATCGGGGGCTGGAGTCGTCTTGATATCTCCTACTGGCGAACACATTAAGTACGCCATCCAGTTTAACTTTCCCGCCACAAACAATGTGGCGGAGTATGAAGGTTTACTAGCAGGACTTCGAGCAGCTCATTCGCTCGGGATTCGCAAATTGCTAGTGAAGGGCGATTCTCAACTAGTAACGAATCAATTACGGAAAGAGTATCAATGCTCGAGTACCAAGATGTCGTCTTATCTGGCGGAAGTACAAAAACTCGAAAAGCATTTCTTCGGTTTTCATATCCAACACATTCCTAGAAAGGAAAAGTTTCTAGCAGATCTGTTGGCACGGATGGCCTCCACAAGGTCAACCGTCCGGAGTTTTTCTCGAGCATATCGATTCACCCTCGGTGGTCGAGCATTCCGAGAACATCAATGAAAAACATCAGGTCGTGCCAATTGATTCTGATAACATAGATACTCCACAGATCGGTGACGATCAGTGTAGAGATTGGATGACATCGATCTACAATTATCTTCAGTATGACTTAATTCCGGAAGATGATGTAGAGGCCGATCGTATAGCACGAAAAGCCAAAATCATACACTCTAATCAAACGTACCTTGTATAAACGAGGATCTCATGGAGTGTTGATGAGATGCATATCTCACTCGGATGGCATTAAGTTGCTAACCGAAATTCATGGAGGAGTCTGTGGAGCACATCATTCCTACAGAACATTGGTCGGTAAAGCCTTCAGGCAAGGATACTATTGGCCAACTGCCCGTTAAGATGCAAAAGAGCTCGTGACGAAGTGCGTACAATGTCAGTTTCATAGCTGACAAGTACATCAGTCGGTACAAGCTTTGCAAATAATTTCTCTTTCCTGGCCTTTTGCAACATGTGGATTAGACATTCTGGGACCATTCCCAAGAGCACCCGGAGGCTTCGAATTCTTTTTTGTCATGATTGACACGTTTACAAAATGGATTGAAGCCGAGCCAGTTGTTAAAACTACAACTGAGGCTGCTAAGAGATCCCTGACAAAAAATATGATTACGCGATTTGGTGTACCCAGTCGTATAATCACAGATAACGGTACTCAATTTTCAAGCGACAGTTTCAAGGAATTCTGCGATGAGCTTGGAATAAAAATACATTTCACCTCCGTTGCTCATCCACAGAGCAATCGGGCAGTTGAGCTTCCCAAAGGTATCATAATGCAGGGGATCAAACGCCGAGTATTGGACCAGCTGATAAAGCGGTCACGAGCTTGGGTTCAAGAACTTCCTTCTGTCTTATGGGTTGTTCGAACAACGACCAGTTGTGCGACCGGCGAAACACCATTCTTTTTAGTCTATGGAGCCGAAGCCATGATTCCTCCGGAATTAAAAATTGGCTCTGCACATACTGATTGTTTTAATATAAACGATCAGGAGGAACGATGGCTCTACGATATCAATTTCCTTGAAGAACGACGAAACCAAGCCTTGATACGTTCAGCAATCTGTCAACAAGTCGTTCGAAGGTACCACAACAATGAAGTGCGACCTCGCGGCTTAGCCTGCGGTGATCCGTTCTCGAGAAAAATTCAGAGCCAAGTAAATCGCAATAATCTTTCTCCCAAGTGGGAAGGTCCTTACACTGTGGTCGAAGTCACCCGACCAGGCTCAGTACGATTAGCCATGTCCGTCGGCAGAGTTTTGTCCAACTCTTGGAACATTGATCAACTGCGTAAGTTTTTCGTTTAAATTTTATTTCATTTCCTTTAAATTTAATAATTGTTAATTAAATTCAAAGAAGTAAGTGATGTTATTTATATGATGGTACCCAAATCTGGTCGACGCAGTTCATGTGCTTAAGATTATAAAGATTATATTTTTATTTTCAAAATTATATTCTACTCTTGTTTGGCTACTGGTCGGGACACAGAAAACCTCCTAGTTGAAGTCTCTCATTTTTCGCACGTGGTTCCGCTCACTGGAAGGAGCTTCCTAGCGACGGTCCTTTTCGTACGATACTCGCTGCCAGTCGGACTAGAGCATGAGCACGTATTGCGAGATATATATTATATCTTCATTTCTTAGAGGTTCATTCCGACCAGCGCTGAGTACTACATAGAAATAAAAGCGCTTATCTTTTATTCTTCCGACCATACATTGTCTTAGTAAGTACTTTAATTACGAAAAATAGATTTACAACTAGCCGAAACCTAGCACTTGTTCCGACCAAAAAAGGTTTCCTAGTATTATCACGATCAGTTTTTCAACGATCGGTACAAACTTTCAAACAATGGTTGAGACTTAAGTTCATATTCTTGGCCTACTGCTTGTATAGTAAGGTTCTTATACTATAAAACAGTTTTGGGCTAGGTAATATATGAATATAATGAACAAAAGATTTCATTGACAAGAGAGCGGTAAGTTTTTACACATTTTTGCATACTCTCTCTTTGCAGATTTCTTACTACTAGAGATTGTCCATCTAATCACTGCTTGATGGAGATCCGACCTCCATTTCTTCTGCAACATTGTTTTCAAGAGATTTAACTTCCTTCAGAAACTTGGTCGCCTCCTTAGGCAAGCAGTTGAAATCTTCTTCAATAGCTGGAAGATTAGTAAAGTGGTCGGAAGCCTTCAGTTTTGACAAAGCAAGACTAACTCCACTTGCAATAGATTCTTTTACGGATCGGGCATAATTCTCTCTTGTAGTCTTGAGCAAGCCCTTAAGGTCCTCCAAAAGGAGGCCAAGGTAATTTATCTTTTCCATTGGATCACTCAAGGAGGGCAGCTTCGATCATGATCCCATATCAAAGATCATTTTATTAAGTGCAGTGATCTTTAAGTCGAGATGAAGCATGAGTGTTTCCCCCTTGTCTTGCTCAAATTTCAAAGCTTTCTTCGCTTTGGCTAATGCTTGATTTTGTTCTGTATAAACAAAACAAGTATTAGGCAAAAAGGATTAGAAGAGATATTAAGTCGAGTTTACGACTTGACGAGGATCTAATAATCCTCATTTTATCTATTATCTATAATTCTTATTATGGGTAAATATAATGTCACATAGTCTCCAGAAGTACCCCTTATTTTTATAAGGGAGAGGGCTACCAAGTGATTGTAAGATCTTCTACAATCACCCCCCATAGTCGTAAGTCTTGCTACGACTACTACAGTCGTCGTAGTCTTTCTCGACCATTACATGGTCGTAAGTCTTTCTCGATCACTACATAGTCATAAGACCTTTTCGACTACTACCGGTCGTAAGTTCTCCTACGACCGTGCAAACCACGACCACCTTATAAATCAAACCTACAGGCAAGTGGGTCCAATTGATTAAGGAATCCGAACGGTCTGCACGCACTACTATCCCGCGTAGTAATAGTGCTTAAATACCCCATCATCTTTGAATGATAATTGCGGACGGCGTGGAGAAGCCAATGCGCGGTAATTATCGCCATCGACGCCCATTCTTGGCTCAATTAAGGCGCCTCTTCCACGAGCAAAACGGCTACTCCTTCACGACTATATAAGGGCGTCAAGGCGAGTAGAGAAGGAGAGAGTTCTACTCTCTGTAATAGTCTTAGCTTCTTACTCGATCATTAAGAATACCACACCACACAGGATTAGGGTTATTATTCTCTCCGGAGAAGGCCTGAACCTGTCTAAACATCCCGTGTCTACTACTCTGCGTGATTTCATCTCTAGGAGACCCCGAATCAAATAATCTTTACGTAAGATCGGTTCTAATACACCGACAGTTGGCGCAGACCGTGGGGATCTTCCGGTAATCTCTTGTCAACATACTCTCTTTTTCCAATCTCATGCAATCATGGCGGGAGAATGGAGCGAGGAGAACTGGTTTGACTTGGCGGTTCTGTGACGTCGACATGGATGCCGGTTCGACTACGAGCCGAGTGATGCATCCGCCGATGGTGATGTTGCCTCGGAGATTATTCTCCAGAAACCATCCCATTAATGGAGTTGAGGAGGATCCTTATCCCCACAACAATACGTCCAACAGAGGAGCCAATTCCCTCAAAGGACAAGGGTCAATCCGACCAGACCGCTCCCGGGAGAACTCACAACACGACGAGTTTTTCTCCAAGTGTTCAAGTCCGCTTAAGGCGGTCCGACTTGGTAAGTCAAGTTCAGGAGCCACCATTCCAGGACTCCACCAAAGATCTAGTGATCCTCTCTCTGGGTAACTCCGAGAGGGTGGGATCAAGCATGCTTTCTGCAAATTCGGCCGTCTCCCCGCAGATCTCATTTGCGAGCGGAGACGATTATAACCCGAGTTCCCCTACCGGAGGATTACTCCAAGTCGCCAGATGGTGTCTCTCGAGCACTCCTCAAGCGGGGAGGCCTCGAGCGCAAGTGAGAATCATCAACAGGAGGTCTTCGTCCTTCCCCCAAATCAGGGTCAGCCTCATGGAGGCCAAGATAAGAACACTCCCCGAAGATCACACACTGCGCCCCCTCGTGGTAATGGCAAGGGCACCACCGTTGGCGAGAGAGAACCAACACTCGATGAGCGAGGAAATCCTCGACATTCTCGCACTCCACTAAGAAGGCCTCAAAGACGATGAGGAGGATTTTGATGTCGTCGGAAGAAGGAAAATTGCGATCGTAAGAACCTTCTGGCGCATTCAACATCGATCGGAGGAGGTACAAGAACTCCGGGACATCAACGACTTGCTCGAGAATCCCACCAAGAGCTTGCTCGAGCGCGTGGTACGATCTCTTTCTTTGAAGAGATTACGCAAAGACTTCGAACTGTGATGACAAGACTGGAGGTACCTCATCGACAACATTCGGTAGTCGTAGCAATCGACTTCCTCGGCTACCGATCAATCGAATATTTCTCACGTAGGAATCGACACGGCCATAAGTCGAATCGATCCCTATTCGAGAAATACATTTCGATCGGTGAAGATCAAGAAGCCCCTCGAGAGGTGATCATTCACCACTTCGACAAAGAAATTCTAGCGAGTGGAGTACGAGAAGTATTCTCCTCGTAGAACGAGACCTACTACGAGCAGTTAGCACATTCTGGGATATCGTCGTATCGATCACTGGTGACATTAACCCTTCTTTCCTACAAAGAAGGCGTCAAGAAGTGATTACGGATGCCGGGCATTTTCGCGACCTTGAGCGGTTATTGCCACCTCATTTTCGGCCAATGAACATGGAGAAATTTGATGGATCTCAAAATCCCATCGAATTTCTTGAGATCTATACAACATGTTGCTCGAGCGGCGGGAGGAGGAGAGCATGTAATGGCGAATTACCTTCCGATGTGCTCGAAGGATCCGCCGATCGTGGTTATTAAACCAACCACTCGAGTCGATCTACTCTTAGCAACACCTCTGCGATCTTCTACGGCGAATTTCCAAGGCACATACAACCGCCTCGAAAAGAAGGCGACTTGCCCGGATAAAACGAACAACAACGAGACTTTGCGTCAATTCATCAAGCGCTTTAGTCGGGTTCGTAACTCAATTCGGAAATTTCGATTCCTCTGTGATCGTGTCTTTTAAGCAAGGAGTCCGTAGTAGAAGGATAACGGAGGACATTGCTTTGAATCCTCCCAACATCAAGTTTAACTCTTGAGATGGCCGATCGATCGATATGCAAGCGCTTCGAGGCGGTCGAGTGGAACAACACTATCGATCGAGAAACATATACTCCTCGAGAGCGGTGAAGTTGGTAAGGATAAAAAGCAAAAAGTCCAAGAAGAAAATAAAAGTCAAAACCACAAACCGGTGGTTCCAAGGAGGTTCCGCCGTGAAAGATGGAGAGCCCCAAACCACCAAGTCGCACTCGATCAAGGCAAAGGTAAGCGCCACGATCGTAGGAGCGACAAACCAAGGTGGTGTCCTTTTCAAAAAAGGAAGGACATGACCTCATGAATCGCCGAGTTTTCCAAAGAAAGCTCGAGGACTACTACAACGCGAAAGCACCACTCCCTCTCGCGGCGGGTAGGACATACGAGTGGCCAAAAGTCGTCGGATGATGAGGAGATGCCGTTCCAAGATCCGCAACATACCGTTGAGCACATCTACGGAGGATCATCGACATCGACTCAAGCGACAACTTAAAGTCTGCGGACGAGAGGTAAATTCCATACATACTCCTCTCGTCAATAAATTACGAAGTGGTCGGAAGTTACCATCTCTTTTGAGAAGGATGACCCCAATCACTACGAGTCGATCAGTCGATATCCGATTGTGGTGAACCCACCATCAACAAGCTGTCGGGTCAATCGAGTGTTGGTTGATGGTGGCGATTCTTTGAACATATTATTTACTAATGCCCCGGACGAAATGCAAGTACCGGGACAAAGGTAAGGCGATGCGATACTCCTTTCATGGAATCGTCATCGGGGTCTTCACCAAACCTATTGGCCAAGTTTCTCTTCCTTTAACATTTGGCTCACCAAGTAATTTCGGACGGAGAAAGTCTCCTTTGATGTGGTCGATTTCGATCGGCATATAACGCCATACTCGGACGACCAACTTTGGCAAAATTCTTAATGGCTACTCATTACGGGTATCAATGTCTTAAGATGCGAGTCCCAAAGGAGTGATCACCATTCGATGTGACAAAAGATGGCGTATAGTTGCGGCCGTCGATCCTCGAGATGGTTGGTCAAATACCAACTCGAGATGAAAGTCGACCTTCGACTAGCAAGTCGAAGCCTCAAAGCTACACCAAAGCCGAACGACCAAGTCAAAGAGGTTCCTCCGGGCAGAAGAGCCCTCAAGATCTGCTCGCATCGGGAGACTTCCACCCCAAATAGGAAGACGCCCTCAATACCTTCCTCCGAGCTAACGCAGATGTCTTTGCGTGGCAAACATCCGACATGCCCGAGTCCCGGGAGGTGATCGAGCACGTGGCTAGCTTTACGGCGATAAAGTACTGTAAAACAAAAATTACGAGATTTGCCCCGATCGACGAGATGCTATTAAATCGAGTTGGATAAGCTACTTAAAGGGCTTTATAAGAGAAGTCAACCACCCGTAGTGGTTGGCTAACCTGTAATGGTCAAAAGTCAAGCGAAGAAATGGCGTATGCGTGGACTTTCTTGATCTTAATAAAGCTTGTCCAAAAGATGATTTCCCTTTACCTCGTGACGATCACCGGTTGATTCTAATGCGGGTTGTGAGATATTAAGTTTTTAGATGCATATTCTGGATACCACCAGATTAATATGTGTTTAAACGATGAAGAAAAGACCGCATTCATTACTCCATTTGGTACCTTTTGCTATGTCAAAATGCCATTTGGTCTAAAGAATGCCGGTGCTTCTTTTCAACGCCTAATGCAATCGACTTTTCATCTCAATTAGGCCGAATTTGGAAGCCTATGTTGATGATCTAGTCGTAAAAGCATTAAGAGACTTAATCATATCAGCGACCTACAAGAAACATTCGACAACCTCGAAAGCACCGCTTAAAACTCAATCGAGAGAAGTGTGTGTTTGGAATTTCTTGGAAAATTGCTTGGATTCCTAGTATCCGAGCGAGGAATCGAAGCAAATCTGAAAAAATAAAGGCCATCCTCGGATCGTCCTCCAAACACAAGAAAGGAAGTCGAAACTCACTTTGGGTGCATGGCGGCTTTAAGTCGTTTCATCGCACGACTAGGAGAAAAGGACTACCTTTCTTTAAACTTCTCGAGAGACATGAAGGTTTTGAGTGGTCGAGCGAGGCAAGCGCGCTTTGAGGATGTCAAGAGGTATCTTTCGAGTGCTCTGTTACGGTTTCTCCAAAGCGGAAGAGGCGATCTTAATTTACCTAGCCGCCACGCCACGAGAAGAAGCGCGATACTAGTCGTAGAGCGTGAAAACGTACATCGACCGGTTTACTCGTTAGCGAAGTTTTACGGGCCTAAGGAGCGTTACCCTCGGTCCAAAACTTCTATATGCCCTCCTCATGTCTTGAGAAGCTGCGGCATTATTTTGAGCGCTCAAAATAGTCATGCTGCCTCGAGTTTCCTTTGGGAGCAATCCTCCATAATAAGGAAGCAATGGGGCGCATGGCAAAATGGTCGATCGAACTTGGGAGTTCGACCTCCATTCGTGTCGACGGCCATAAAATCGGATCTTGGCGGACTTTGTCGCCGAATGGACAAATCTGAACACATTCGGGATCCCGATCGATTCCCACGACCGATGGATGATGTACTTTGACGGGTCACTTACTTTAAGTGGCTCGAAAGTCGAGTGTGGTCTGGTATCTCCTCAGGAGAAACCTTAAAGTATGCCATACAATTAAACTTTCGGGCCACTAATAATGTGGCGATAGTAAGGTTTGCTAGGCGGCATACGAGTGCAAAGCACTCTCAATTAAATCGACTACTCGTGAGAGGAGACTCTCAACTAGTCGTGAATCAAGTCGGAAAGAGTACGGTGCTCTGGCTCGACAATGTCTCAATACTTATCGGAAGTTCGTAAGCTAGAAAAGCATTTTTAGGTTTCGAGGTACAATTCATCCTCGAAGGATAATTTCCTCATGCACCAACTTGCTCGGATGGCTTCTTCCGATCTACTGGTACCAAAGGGGTTTTCTTGGAGCAACTCCAAAGCCGTCTCAGTCGAAGAACCGAGACACCTCCTATTGAGATGGCATCATTAGACTACGAGGATATCCGGATGACTCCCATCTACGAGTATCTTCGCAAGGGTTCCGCATCAAGATGATCTTGAGGCGGTCGTTTATCCCGAAAAGCCAAAATGTATACTTTGGTCGAAGGAGTCCTCTACAAGCGAGGAACCCAAGGGATACTCATGCGATGCATTCCATAAAACGAAGGAATGACACTCCTTCACGATATACACAGTGGTATCTGTGGGACACATGCTTCCTACATAACCTTGGTTGGTAAAGCCTTTCGACAAGGTTTTTCTTGGCCTCTGACCACAGATGATGCTAAGGAGGTGGTTAAAAAGTGTGTCGATGCCAATTCCATGGTAGACAAATACACCAACCACTCAAGCATTACGCACAATACCTCTTTCTTGGCCTTTTGCGACTGGGTCTCGATATCCTAGGACCGTTTCCCAAAGCTCCAGAGGTTTGAATTCCTTTTGTGGCTATTGACACGTTCACAAAATGGATTGAAGTGAACTCATGAATCGGATAACATCGGAGCGACAAAAGGTTCATGATGAGATGCGTAATTAGCCGATTTGGAGTTAAGTCGGATAATTACGAACAATAATAAACAATTTGCAAGTGCAAAATTTGAGTGAATTTTGCGACGAGTTGGGTACCAAATTATGCTATGCTTCATTGCACATCCCCAAAGCAGCGGGCGGTTGAGCGTGCAAGCGGCCAAATAATGCGAGGAATTAAAACCGAGTCTTGACCCGACTTGTTAAGCGCTCGGGGCTTGGGTACAAGAATTACCCTCCGTGTTATGGGCGGTTAAATGCGACCACCAATCGAGCAACAGGAGAAACACCATTTTTCTAGTGTTGAGCGAAGCCATGCTTCCTCGGAGCTAAAATTACGGTCGACACGAGTTGAAACTTTCAACAACTCAGACCAGGAACAACTTCAAGCAGATGACATTAACCTACTCGAAGAAAGGAGAAACCTAGCCTTAATCCGTTCGGCAGTCTACCAACAAGCCTGCGCGAGATACTATGATCGTAAGGTCCAACCTCGCAGACCTTCTTGTAGGTGACTTAGTATTGAGGCTCGCCAATCCAAGTCTAATCGGAATAAACTTTCCCCAAATGGGAAGGTCCTTACGATGGTTGAAGTAACGGCGAGTCGATCGACTAGCGATGGAAGATGGACAGGTTCTCTCAAACTCTTGGAACATCGACCAGTTACGCAAATTCTATGTGTGACCAATCTCTCAAGCAATAAAAGTCCAGGTTCTTTCTACTTCTCTTGCTTATTTTTTGAGTAGTGCTTTTTTAATCTTTCGACTATGATACAAAAACACCCAGTTTTCTTTACACTGGTCGAAAAACAAGTAACATCATCTAGTCGAAACTTCTCCTATCTGCATGTGGTTCTGCCCACTAGAAGGAATTTTCTAGCATCAACTCGTTACTCGTTTTTTCAGCCAATACAAAGAGCTCGGGTTTTATCCAGTCGAAATATTCTCAGAGCCAACTCTCTCAATCTTAGTTTATTTTTTCAGTGATTTCCAAAAAATATTCTAAGTAGAGTACACTTGATATATTTATTCGACCACCTTTGATGTACTCGTTTCGTTTTGGTAGTCAAGGAAGAGACACACCTAGTCGAAATTTTTCCTCTCTGCATGTGGTCCTGCCCACTAGAAGGAACTTCCTAGCGCTGCTCAGTCTCCTACTTTTTGCTACTGGAAAAGACTTATCGAGTCCATCAGAAAAGGACGAACGAATTATTAAAGTTCTTTAGACGTTTGCTTAACTCAAGTTGCTGTTCTTGGTTTGATTAAACTAGTCGGAGATGGTAACATCACCTAGTCGAAGCCTTTTCTCTCTGCACGTGGTCTTGCCCACTAGAAGGAACTTCCTAGTGTCGAGTCGTTTCTACTCTTTCGACCAAGTGCTTGACAACCATAACAAAAACTATAAGTTAAACAAACCTCTCTTTGTTTTCAGAAACCCCATTTCAAACACTATTTACTTAGATTGTCTAAACAATCTAAGCAAATAGTCGGGGGCTAGGATAAAGTTATTAATTTGACTTCAATTCTTAGTCTTTCATTCGTTTATTATCTTTTGAGTTACTAACTACTCGACAAGATAATTTTCAGGAAATAAGATGGATCATATATCATTCATCAACAGATATTATGCGCCTTACAAGGTAGTTACAAGATTACTCAAGGGGAGAGCCTAGTTGCATTTCCTCATACACCTTTTGCCAACCGATTGCATTTCCTCAATCAGACGATTTGCCTCGATTGAACAATCGAACTCGGCTTCAATTGGTTGCACATTAAGGCGGGGATCTTGAGCTTTAAGTTTAGCCAAAGCGTAACTTACTCGACTTCATTGCCTCCTTATTGATTGACAGATTAGTCTTGAGTGGTCACCATTTCTTGCAATTTTCCGACTTGTTCCCCAATGGTACTTGTGTGAGCAGCTATGGTATCTTCTCGAGGAGTTTTTCCCTCAGAATGTAGCTCACTAAGCACATTGTTCAGGAGAGTGATGTTGCCTTGAAGACTAGTCTTCATCGACTCCATCTCCTGTTGGGTACAAGTCGAAGCCTCGCGAAGTTTCTTGTTTTCACCACTTGTTACGAAAAGAATAAAATCGGTCAAACGAAAATAAACTTCTGGAGGAAGATAACACAAAGATAATTATAGGTAAAAGCATTTCTTACCTACTAATTGAGAATCCAGTTTCTTAACCTCTTCTCGATGGGAAGCAATGGTTTCAGTGTGCTTTTTCTCCCATGCTCTGATGTCCTCTGCATTCATCTTAGCGATGCGGATGGACTCATTGTAGATCAAGGTTTTTTCTTGGATTTCAGCCTCGAGGCTTCTCAATTGGACAGCAATTTCTGAACAAGAAATTGGCATTAGAAAAGGGAAAATACTCAAAAAGGATAACAGGTAAAGAATTACTTACCTGTTAATCGAGTTCTAAGACCCTCGAGTTCTTGATCCTTATTTGTGGTATCTGAAAACTCTGAATGACCAAAGCTTTTCTTGAACTTGATGCGAGCTTCGCATCTCTTTTCTTTATCCGGAGAAGAAAGGAGAGTCGGGTAAGGTTAAAGATCAAAAGCGGTCTTAAGTTCGAACTTCTTGTTTATTTTTCCGCAATCTTTTAGATGCAGAGCAGTCTCTCGAAGTCTATCAGAGAGGACTAATACTTCGTTCCTTAGCCTCCTCGACTCTTCTTTTTCATAGTCGAGTGAGTCATTAAAGTCTTCGTATCCTTTGTTTAACCTACAAAGAACGAGGCGAAGATAAACATCACCGAATGGTTGTAAGTACTTCTACAACTCTTGACCTAGTCGTAAGTTTTTCTCGACTACGATATGGTTGTAAGTCTTTCTCGACCACTACAGTTGTAAGTAGTCGTAAGCTTTTTACGACTAGTACTTTGTCATGAGTTTCTTCCATGACTATTCTCGTAAAACATTATCACAGTATTTAAGTCGAAAACAATTATGAATGATAAGTGACTTACCATCTCTCGCCTCTGCAGAGTAGTTCTTTCTCTGTCTTAACTCTAAAAGTTGTCGATGGTACTCACAGACAACGACAATTTGCTCTAGAGCTTTACGCAAAAAGAAAACAGTGAGAAGAGAAGGAAAGTCACATATATAAGTATTTTGAAGATACTTACATTCATAGTCGTCCTAGCAAACATCGAATATACAAGGTCAGGGTTCTGCAGACTTATCTATCCTCGCGACTTTGTCCCACCACACCTTCTCGAGCGCTCATTATCAAAAGTATTCTCCGTATTGGGAATATCTTTGGGATGGGGACTCGGTCACGAGATCTGTGTGAGGACCCTCGACGGAGGCAGCTCAAAGAAGTCACCACGAAGTTGAAATTTTCTCCTACGGTTCTCAGAACTTCTCTTTGGGTAGGGAAGGAACGCCTCCTACAATTTCCTTCCCAGGCGGTGCACAAGTGGTCACCGCCTTGACCAGAGGCTTCCACAGTGCCCTTGTTGTTTCTCGACCTCGGCGATCGTGGCGGTCACCTCAACGATGCCGCTACTTCAAGGGTCGTAGCTACGACTTCAGCGGATGGGGAGTCACTCTGGAGTTCGACTTCATCGGCCACAGGGCTAAGGGTGATGCTTGACCACCTCCATTGTTACCTCCTCGATGGTGAAGGGATGGCAATGGACTTCTCGTGAAGCATTCCCGGGTCAAGAAGTCGGTGAAATAAAGAAAAGCAAATCGGGTTGTGAAAAAGAAAAAGGTAAATGTCGTTCTTACACTTTAGTAAATTTCACATACCTCTGCACCCTGGTCTTAACCAGGAATTTTGGAGCAATCCGCCCAACGGAGGACCTCTTCTTCTCCACGACCACGTGCGGTCGAGGTTCAACAATCGGCTCATTCGACCACGTGCGTCGTAGAGTTTGAGCGACAGAACGAGCTCGGTTTCTGATTCTCTGGATGGCGAGATCGGTCTCGACCATTCCAAGAGCAACGATCGCCCTCGATTGCGAGTTGTCTTGATCACATCGTCCTTCATAAAAGACACAAAATCTTTCCTATTCTCCTTTTCCAGTTGCCTAACAAAACTAGGAGTGGCAGAAACTGCGAAAGATTCTTTGTCATAACAGAAGGGTACCTTAGCCTTGCGAGGTTTGCGCTTAAGAGATTCAGCTGCCTCAACCTCCTCGGCCCGATGGTCTGCGGCCTCGGCTTCAGATCTGACTACACATGCCGCGGTCTTGTAGAGGTGCAGTCGAAAGACGAGCTTGAGCTTGCTCCCCTTGTCGGCAGATTTTACAAGTCGGCGTTTCTTAGAGGGAGGAGCCGAGCCTTTGTCTTTCGACAACCCGGCGCCAATAGTCATCGATGCGACTTCTTCGTCGTCTGGACGATTTTCCATGCCTACTTTACGTAAACAAAGCGAGAAAAGAAGAATCACTAATTAGTCGTAAGTTTTTCTCGACTAGTGCCAAGTCGTAAGTTTTTCTCGACTCTTTCTTGATCGTAAGACATTCTCGATCACCATTAGTCGTAAGTATCTTCTACGACTATAAAGTCCTAAAGAAAGAATCAACTTTTTGATTACCTTTAGGCGCTCTATCTTTTCATCTGCGGACAAAGCCGCAATGACTTGAGGAACCGCCTCTCGGAGTGGCGGAGACTTCTCGCAGATGAGTCTGACTCTAGAGTCAACCTCGGTATGTGAAAGATCCGTAAGCAGATAAGAATATTAGACAAGGTTGAGAAAGACCAAGCCGAGAGCTAAGTTGACAATTACTTACCCTCCTCGTAGTCTCTCGGTTGGGTCTCCTCTTCCGAGTATCTCCACATAGGAGATGCTCGTTTCTTGAAGGACTAATTCGGCGTGTGATGAAATCCTTCACCACATGCCATCCGGTCAGCCCTTCTTCCTTCAAGTCCTTAATGGCTTGGATATAAGGGCTAATCCGGCTGATATCTTCAGGGGTCGAATCCCATGAAGATTTCTTTTCAGCGACCTTCCCATGAAAGAAAGGTGTCTTGAGGTGACCTTCGGTAGAACCACCTCTTTCTCGGCCCGACCACGAAGACCGAGTGAAACTCGAATATACTCCTTCGACTTGAGTCGTGGAGTTTGCACCACGACTTCCGGCGATTCCGATTTGTCGAGCCATCCCATAATAATATTGGAACAACTCGAGATCCGCGGAATCCCAGATCGCCTCCATACAGATACACGAACACACTCAACATGGTAATGGAATTGGGACCTAAGTTCACGGTTCCACCCCAAAGTGTTCGAGTACTCTTCAGAAGAAAGGGGTGGGCGAGCAATCGAAGGCCGCACTCACAATACGCTTGGAAGGCGGGATTTGCCCATTTTCCCCGATGGCGATCTTTGCCGATGGCGGAATCCACTTTACGAGCCTTCTGCGGAATCTTCCGAGATCGACCAAGATCTTGATCTTAGCGCATCCATCTCCGATTCTTCCCATTCAGAAACTCTCTTGGCCATTTCGCTCAGAAGCAAGAAGTTTTTTGATTGGGTTGGCGGCGGAGAAGATGAAACCTAGTCGAGGACGGAGAAAGCAAGAGCTCGAAGAATAGCGGAGTGATTTGAGGAAAAGGTAAAAACCCAAGTCTACCTCCTGGTAAGTTTTTATAACCGCATGATCTCCGCCGCTTCGGAAACCGTCTCGGCTATAGGTCTATGGGAGTTGGTTGTACCGCTTCGGGAACCGCTTCATCGGACAAGTCTGTGAGAGCCGGTTGCAATTCCCCAGATGGTCCGTTCGAGAAAAATTAGGTGCGTATTGTCACCCCCAAGCAAAATTACTTTCTTGACCAAAGTCTTTCTGGTCGAAGGAAGTATCAATCGGAAGGGTTTTTCTCCGATTCCCTACTACGACCATCGACGGTCGTAGGGTTTTTACGACTTTTTAATAGTCGTAAGCAATCTTCACGATTGCAATCGCCGAGAACCGTTTATCAACAGATCTGTGGAATTCGTTTGCAATTCCCAGACGGTCTGCTCGAGAAAGTTAGGTTAGTTTTGTCACCTCCAAGCAAAATCACTTTCTTGACCAAGTCTTTACGGCGAAGGAAGTATCGATCGGAAGGTTTTTTCTCCGATCGCCTTACTACGACCACTACACAATTGTAGGGGTTTTATGACTTTCGATAGTCGTAAGCAACCTTTACGACCAAGCAAACTCTGGTCAAAGTAATACTCAAGTGTCGAAGAGTTTTCCTTCGACTATGGTTCTCGACATTTTCATAGTCGCAAGTCCATTTGCGAATCCTTCACCAAGTAAGTTACTTTCACTTGAAGTGGGGGCTAGATGGCGAGGATCTAATAATCCTCATTTTATCTATTATCTATAATTCTTATTATGGGTAAATATGATGTCACATAGTCTCCAGAAGTACCCCTTATTTTTATAAGGGAGAGGGCTACCAAGTGATTGTAAGATCTTCTACAATCACCCCCCATAGTCGTAAGTCTTGCTACGACTACTACCTGGTCGTAAGTCTTTCTACGACCATTACATGGTCGTAAGTCTTTCTACGATCACTACATAGTCATAAGACCTTTTACGACTACTACCTGGTCGTAAGTTCTCCTACGACCAGGCAAACCACGACCACCTTATAAATCAAACCTACAGGCAAGTGGGTCCAATTGATTAAGGAATCCGAACGGTCTGCACGCACTACTATCCCGCGTAGTAATAGTGCTTAAATACCCCATCATCTTTGAATGATAATTGCCAGACGGCGTGGAGAAGCCAATGCGCCGGTAATTACTGCCATCACACGCCCATTACTGGCTCAATTAAGGCGCCTCTTCCACAGGGCAAAATGGCTACTCCTTCACGACTATATAAGGACGTCAAGGGCGAGTAGAGAAGGAGAGAGTTCTATTCTCTGTAATAGTCTTAGCTTCTTACTCGATCATTAAGAATACCACACCACACAGGATTAGGGTTATTATTCTCTCCGGAGAAGGCCTGAACCTGTCTAAACATCCCGTGTCTACTACTCTGCGTGATTTCATCTCTAGGAGACCCCCCGAATCAAATAATCTTTACGTAAGATCGGTTCTAATACGCCGACACGACTAATTACCTTCGGTCTTCTTCTTGGAATTTTCCAAGATTTCTTTATTTTTGGTCGTCAAGTCTTCGATCGACTGGTTCTTAGCTTGGCTCTCTTCTTCAAGACTTAGTCTTCTGGCCTTTTCAGCCATAGCTTCTTCTTTTATTTTCTCCAAATCTGTCAAATATGATAAGGGAGAATAATTAAAAGAGAAAAACGGAGACATAAAGAAGAAAGAGTTAAGTGGGGAAGTTTTTTACTCTCTAATTCGCAGTATTTCTGCTCCAGGATTTTTATTCGCTCGGTCAGGCCTCCGATCGCAGCAAAGTTTTCAACCATATGCTATATAGATAGTACTTCTTCTTCAAAGTTTATAATAAACTTCAAAGAGAACTATAAGAATGGTTGAAGACACTTATTTGAATTGCCACGTCATTGTAATCGGCAAAAATTTTATCAGGATTCGCCTTTGCAAGATGATCTCACACTCTCCTCCAAGTTTCATCAAGCTCCTTGTCCTCGATAAATCGAGGAGAGAAATGAAACTTGTTAGTCTGGGAGGAGTTGCTTGCAGAGATCGGAGTCTGTTGTGGATCTGCAAAAATACCTACCTCCGCTGATGGGGTAACAATCACCACAGGATCCAAACCAGATTCCGGCACTGAAGCAGGCTCGGGAGCTCCTCTAACCACTTCCTCCTCAGGATTTCTTACCTGAGGAAAGCCCTGGTCGGAGGTGCCCTCGATCACCTTATCTGCTGGAATGACTTGGTCGGAAACGACTGGAACTCCAGCAGATCTGCACAAAAGAAAAGAAGTTCAGAGTTTAAGTTCACCGAGAATATAAAAGGTATGCATTCATATGATTATTTAATTTTTAACATACCTGGTCATCTTCTTTACCTTGACTCTGTAGCGCGCTGGCTTGAAATCCATAGCGCTTGCTTTTCTTTTCTTTTCAACCAATTTTACCAGCTTTGAACTGGTAGGGTTGGCTACACCCTCTACATCCTCCAATGGAAGATCAGATGAAATGCTTTCGACCAACTGGTCGAGAGTAGAATCCCTGATCGTTGGATTAGAAGGTGTAGGTTTGTTGGTCACCAAAGCAGTTGCCTCAACAGCCATTGGCAATTCTTGAGCAACTGTATGAGACTCAATGACTACCGTATGTATTAACAAACAAAGTTAGTTGGGTGATGAACGTATCTTTTCATCTAAACGAAAAGTACTTCCTTCGGTTACCTACCTCTACACGATCACGATCCGTAGTGATCGTAAGACTGGCTGGTTCGTCAATTGGCTCACATATTTCCGTGGTAGTAGTACTTGAAGAGATCTAGAGTTGCTGGAATTACCAAGTACGCTTCACAAAGGTAAACGAAGATGCTGAGGTTGGCTATGGCGTTGGGGGACAGATTAATCAGTTCCACTTCATAGTACTCCAGAACTTGGGAAAGAAAGGAGCAAACTGAGAGTCTGAAGCCGCATTCAATATATGCGAGGAATACTGGAATTTCTCCATCCTCACCACTTGGAGAATGCTCCCCGATTGCTGATCTCCATGGGATCAGATTTCTGTCAGGTAGTAATCCAACCTTCTCCAAACTTTTCAGTTTCTTCTCACTCAGATCGGAAATTGACCAGTTGGTGATGAGATCCAATATGGTGATTTCTTTCGGGTAAAGAATTCAATGGTGATCGGAGATGGTTTTTTGGAAGATGAAGAGGAAAGCAAGATGCATAGAAACCCTAACACCCAATGCTAAGGGGTTTTATAGCCATAACACTGTAACCGTTGCCAGGAGAAGTCCAATGGACAAAAATCCTTTTTAACCAGCTGACAAATAAGCTTTTTTCAACTTCCAAGGTAATTCCTCAACTTTAAAAATGAATACAGACCACCTCGAGTACCACGACATTTAATGAGGGGTCTGCCCGATGCGACTTCATCGGGAGAAAGCGTCCACACGACCAATTCATTTAAAGTTCAGGGGCTAGTTGATGAGGATTAAAACCTCTATTTTATTATTTAATAGATAGAGGTCATATGTCTTCATGATCGTAACCCCTAAGGCTAACGACCTCACTGGTCGTAAGGATTCCAGATGTTACATAATACATAACCTGGTCGGACAAGGTTCCTAACCTAGTATCCGACCAATCAAATACTCACAAGGCTTTGAACTGGTAGCTGGATCTGAGTCCAAGTTATCCTTTACCGTGTGACAAATGGAACATGTGTTGTATATTCCATACCACGCGACGCTACATAGCTCTAAGACCCTGAAATACAGTTAAATGGCTCACTAACATATAACCGCACAACAATTGATAGATTATCAACTGACACCTCTCTCTGACCAGACACGTCACTTCTCAATAGGCGTCTCTCCAAGAGATAACTGCCAACGCTTCATCAACTACATAAGGAGGACCGCGGAAGGTGGAGAGGGAGAGACGAAGATAAGATCGATTGGGAATCACTCTCAGAAGACAACCAGTCGATTAGATTGCAAAGTCACAGCAAGCATTGCGCTCTAGTGTTATTAGGATTAGCCTTCGGTCTAGATTGCAAGCACTCCTTGTAATAGCCAGTTCATAGCAATAAAGAGCAGCCTCATTCCTTGCGAGGAGATATGTGTTATTTTTCCTCTGTTTTTTTATATATTTGTAAGTTCGGTGATTTGATCGTCGATAAGGGGCCTAGATGCTTTCACCTATGCAACGTTCAAATTTATTTTGTTAGAGCCGAGGAAAATTACACTTGGGTGGATGATCCGGGTCTGCAACAACTTTTCATAAATGTGTCAAACAACTAGTTTTTAAAACTAGAAGCTATATATATGGACCGTGGGAATTCAAGTTAGCTCTCTTGATACTCCAAATATGTGGCTAGTCTACCAGGGAGTTCAAGGACACCTTGAAGTTTTCATTGAAGATCTTGAGTGTGTAAGGTCGAGGAGACCGGCTAGAGGGGGTGAATAGGCATTTTTAAAATTCTCTTTGGTTGAAACCAAGTTTATATGCAGACACGTAAATCAAATCTATTTTGCACAATTAAGGCCTAAATCATCTAGTCTCAACTAAGTGCACTAACAATCTAAGTCTATGTCAAGGTTTACAATCCTAAGGTGACAAGCAAGCAATTCAATTCTAAGAATGTAAATTGCAAGTATATAAAGTACAAGAAAGCAAACCACATTGACACATGATTTTTTCCCGGGGTGTTCGGAGACTTGCCGGTATCTCTTAATCCGTGTTGAGGTAAGCCCAAATGAATTGGACCGGCTCTACGAATTAAGCCAACACCTCGAATCCACTAGGGTTGCTCTTCGTTCACTCTGGAGATGGTGAGCACCGAACCACTCACAACATCTGAATCTTCTCACAACCTTATTTGAGAAGATCACTAACACAACTCCTTCAAACCGTTTAGGAGGCCGCAACCTCAAAGAGTAACAAGTAAGAGACACTTACTTGAACGAAACAAGTACCGAAGCTCGATGGATACACAATCCACCACCAAGTGTAATACACACATAAGAATTTGTCTCTCCAAGCTCACCAAGTGCAACACATGGACACAAGAGGAGAGAAGGCTTGCTCTTAGCTTTACCAGCACGCAACCAGCCATAAGGGGGTATTTATACCCCACACCAAGAAACTAGCCATTTGGAGTAAGATACCAGAAAAAATATCAAAGAAGCCCGGACTGACCACCAACATATGGTCGGTCAGACCGGCCTCCACTACAACAGCTACAAAACTAGTCATTACAGGCTTAGCCAGTCAAACCGCCCACATAGGGACCGATCAGACCGTCAGCAGGGCATGTCGGACCGCTTCACATAGGAGCTCAAACAAACCCAGCTGAAAACCTTCTGGAAAACATTGACCAGAGAGATCAGATCGAGGACCGGTCAGTCCACCAACACAGGCCCAGTCAGACCGCAACCACCAGTCGACCAGCCAATAAATGGCAGTCAGACCACCTCTAACGATTAGACCGGTGACAAGGATCTAATAATCCTCAATTAATTAAACTATTTATCTGTAATATTCATTATAGATAATAATGTATTTATACAACCTTCAAATGTATCCCTCATTATCAATAATGAGGGAGATTATAAATACCTAGTGGTCGTAAGCTATTCTATGACCACCATGTATGGTCGTAGGTTATCCTACAACTATTTCATGATCGTAAGTTCTTCTACGACCACCTATTGATAGCAAGTTCTACTACAGGCACCTAATGGTCGTACGCCTTACTACGACTACCCTATGGTCGATAAGGACCACCTACAAGTGGACCCAATCAACTAGGGACTTTATGCGTTGTGTCTAATTATACATGGTAGTAAATATGTGTCGTTATTCTTTGGTATAACTGCGCGTATTAGTCTCTTTCTCAGGCATAACCGCAAGCAGAATGTGGGATATTGTCTCTCTAACAATAACTACCATCAACGTGTATCATTTGTCAACCATTGAGGCGACTCTTGGCATGGACAACTGCCACCCCTCAGACGCTATGTAAGGGATAACGCCAGTGGGCAGAGACAAAATGAGCGACATAAGCAAAAGAACAAACAGAAGCCATTAGTTCTAACCTTTAATGACTTCTTTCTGGTTGTAAGTACAATTAATACAAGAACACATGATTAGAGTTGTTATTCTCTTATGAGAAGACCCGAACCTGTCTAAATTCACTGTGTCTCATCCCTGTGTAGTCTCGAGTAAAGAGGCCCCCTTTTAGCATTCATTTCATAAGTTCAGTTTTAAAACACTGACAAACAACAACACATGCCTCGTCAGACCGTAGTGACCAATTAGATCTGCCTCCTGAAAATACAACAGAATAGGGATGCCTGCACTTCAACACATTTGCAAGACACATCTACAAATTATCGTGCCACACAAACAAGGAATAAAAACATGATCCATGACAAGTTGCAAAACACATTTGTTGACTTTAGAATCATGGCACGAGGGTTAGGAACATGGATTTGAACCATTTGCAAAACACATTCTCAAACCAAAGTCACATGTTACAAGGATTATGCATGAGCCTCAACTATTTGTAAAAACACATTCGTAAATACCGACAATATGTCACAGGGAGCTGTCAATACATGACACACTCAAGCTACTAGTCAAGACCCATCTTAATAGTACAACAATCTACACTAGCAATCCAGTGTCCAAATCATAGAACGAGAATGGTAAAATGACTAAGAAACACATCCTTAGCATATGCTAGTTATACCTTTGCCTTGCGCTATGACTCACATCTCCTCTCCAAAATCGGGTTCTTGACTTGAGCATCAACATATGATGCCGATCACTTGACTTGATGACTTTCAACACATTGAGTCATCTAAAGTCTCTGTCATCATGGAAAAATATTAGTTCCACAAAGCGATTTTCATTAATTACCAAAATACTTTATTAACTCATAATGGAGAGTCTAGATTATTCAGAGTGTGCTTGAGAGATTGAGAGAGAGAGAGAGAGAGGGAGGGAGAGTAGTTTAGGCCTTAGTGTGCATCACCGCTAGTTGCTTGACCTTACTGGTTTCAAGTGACTTCTTTGGGCTCATTACTCTTAGAATCGATGTTTTCTAGACTGCTTGGAGGAGCATGCTCTTGGTGACCAAGAGGGTTGTGAAATTTTGGAGTCCATCTATTTGGAGTGGAGAATGACTATCATGAGTTGATGGCTTGATTCCTTGTGTGGTTTCAAGTCAAAGAGATACTCTTGCGAGATGCTCCAACGAGGAGTAAGGGAGATCGTCGAATCTCCGAGACCTCGAGAAAAAAATAGTTGTGCCTTTATCTCATTTACATTTTCGCTTTTACTTTCTTGCTCTTTCAATTCCTAGATCACTCGACTTGTGTAGGATTGGAACTTAGGTTGCAAAACTTCACTAGCTTGTTTAAGAATTTGTTTGATCACACTAGAAAAACCTTAGCCACATTAGGTTGTGCTATAAGTTTAGAATATTAATTTGGTCATAGTTTCTAAAATATTCTCAATTCATCCATCCCCTCTTGTGCATCCGATCCACTTCAATATTATACTTTTATTGGGTTTTGTAAATATATTACAATAGAAAATAATGGTCGAAGTTGCGTTTTAAGGACCGCGTGGATGTCCAAACCGACGTGTATTTGTGATCGGAGGGAGTAGTATATAATGATATACATTTTGATTTGTATTGTAGCCTCAGCATGAAGCGGTTGTGCTATATTAATTTGATTCCATGAAAGATTCAAGATGATGACATCAGTATCACGCCATACAAAAGTTTACAAGATGAATATATATCACTTATTATAAAACCATAAAAAACAATCTACCACGTCACTGTATTTGTTGCTAACTAATGTTCCTTATTTACAATTTGTAACACATCACAAAATGAGATGTCAACATTTGTTGCTAACTAATATTCCTAATTTATAGTCTGTAACGTATCAGAGAGAGTGACATTAATACGAAGATACAAAATATGGAAGATGGTTGTGTTCTTATTGTACTATAAATATTTAGGTTGGCAATTTGTTCCTTATGAATTGTAACAACGAAGCAACCAATCTACCACGAGATTATATTTCTTGCTAAGAAATATGTTTCTTTGATACTTCTGATTTTTTTTTTCTCAAAAAGATGTGGTTCTAACTTAAACATATCTATAGGCTATTCAAGAATCAAGATGTTGGTGTCAGCATAGTTAGTGTTGCACAAAAGTTTTTAAATTGTGTTGTTTACAAATTACATAAAACCACCTGATGTACCACATAACTGTAGTTATTGTTCACTAATAGCGCCTGTTGAACTTTTTTTAACACATAATCTTAAAAAGACATCAAATCTACATCAACTAGTTCATAAAGCTAGCTTTCTAAACATATGCAGGAGTTTTTTCCCATCCGCCTTGACCTTAGCCTACTTTACCATTAACTACTTTTGATATATATGAAAAATATTTTTTAGAAGCTAAGAGAGTGATTAGTACAATCTGATATACTAGTTTTGGATTCGCATTGAAACACACACAAAAAAGATACATAATTTATTTAAATATTCGAATGGCAAAATATGATAGCAAAATGTAGTGCTATACAATACAAGTTTTTTGCCTAACTATTTTGTCGCTTATGAATTAAACAATTGAATTAAACAATAGCCAAAACGGATATGTAATTGTATTATATAGTTATTACTAATGAATAGTGTCTATATTACCATCTGTAACGCATAGTCAAAACTCATAAGGGATATGCGACTTATCAATTCAAACATCAGTGAGATCTAAGGTGGTGGCATCATCAGCATATAACGCTATAGGAAATTTTTCATGTGGGTTATCTATCACTCATAAATTAAAACGTTGAAGCAACCAATAGTCTAAAGAGATATATGCAATCGTAGTATATATACAGTTATTGCTAATGAATATTTTATATCTTACTATATGTTGCGCATAGTCAAAAGAGTGGTGACATTAACATTCCCGGTATAGGGAATCCCGGTATAGGGAAATTTTCACGCGGATTATTTGCCGCTCGGGAATTAAAATATCAAATCAATCAATAGTCAAAACAGATATGCAATCGGAACATACATTTGCTGTTTTGTTGCTAATAAATACTTCCTATATTACCTTGGTAAAAAGAGAAACAATCTATCAATTTGATCATTAATGAGATACTAGTCCAATGTTCGTGCTTTGCTACGAATTTAAAAAAATTATATCTCGTCAACTGTCGCCGTGCTCAGCCTACAATGTAAGTGATCCACTGGTAACCCGTTCTTGAAAAGATCGATGGAATGTTTGGGTTTCTTGCGCACCAGCTTGGGCAGTTGGGGTGTGGGGGGTGGAGATGGGGCTATGGATGGTCAACCGTACGCACGGGATGAATCTAGAAAGAATGAGATCCAACGGCTCACATTTCACGAAGAAAGATAGATCTAACAGTTCACATCGCATGAGAGAGAACAAACCGTCATCAATTCTTTATTTTAAGTAGTAGAGATAAGATAGCATCATCAGTAGATATACCACGCTATATGGAAATTTCCACATGGATTGTTTGGCTCTCATGAATTAAAAGATCGAATCAACCAATAGTCAAAACAAACATGCAATCGTAGTCGTTGTATACAGCTGTTGCTAATTAATGGTTTCTACATTACCTTCTGCAACGCATAGTCGTTGTATACAGCTGTTGCTAATTAATGGTTTCTACATTACCTTCTGCAACGCATAGTCAAAAGATATATGCAATTTATTAGCTTAAACATAAACGAGGCTAAGATATGGCGGAATCATCATATGTGATATGCTGAATTTTCACGTAAGTTGGTTGTTTGTCGCTCATGGATTAGTACGTTAAAGCGACAAGTCTGCTATACAAGCACAAGTATTGTTTATTAATACGATCTATCGACCTTTCGAACATATAGGCAGTAAAGCAGGCAACAATGAAAGAAAATCAATTTATATAATGTGCCATACTCTTATTTACCCAAGTCAATGCACAAGACAACGTAAAATGTCATGTACCCGTATTACTAATCCACAAATTATGCGTTGAGTTTGCTTTTCTCTTTCATTTTTGATATTACACGTCATCTGTCAAATGTCGCCAAACTTACTAGGGGAAACTTTTTACGAGTAGTAATCATACGGAATATCTTCTGATACATAGTAAGCAAAGTCTATCCAACGACGTGATCTCGTTCTATATAAGTTAGTTCAAAGCACATTTATGAGGCAACCATTTTGAATTGAAAGGCCAAAGAAAAAGCCAGCACAAAGTGCCAAAGATGAAGTAAGGTGAGACCTTTATCAGTTCCACTATTTTTTTGATCGTGACACTCATGTGACGGCACGGAAACACATATTTATTGACCTGATTCTAGTTTGTCAAACAAAAAAACCGCAAATTTACAAAATTAAAATCTTATATATCCGAGCAACCTCCTACTAATAAGACAAGGCAAATGCTCCATCCACACTCAACTGTCCACAGCACGGACATACATTTCCCGACTGCGCATGAGCTGGCCGCTGCATGTGTTCGTACACGCTACCTCTACAGCCAATCGTATAATTCCACGTCATCCGGACCATATGAGCCCACCTACTCGTCGTAATGCACATTCGTGTAGGTTTCAACGGTGCGCGTAGACAAATTCCACCCAGACAACCCTAAGGTCCCTTCCGAAGTCTACGTCCGTTAGATCTCCAATGAGGTTCGATCGGACGGTCTAGAAACGACCCAACAAGGAGCTCCCAGTCGGCGGCCCTGTGACACGGACATCCTGAGGTTCCCAAACAGCTACGCGCACGCCGATTCCCCCACGCGCGGACGACCAGAGGGCCCCAAGTTTCATTGAGACAGTCAAGTACGCTCTCTCTGCCTTTCTCCGGAGCGGTCAAATTAGCACGCGCCGAAGTCTCCCACCAGGGACTCCAGGATATCGCGCTGACATGTGGGCTCGCGTCAGGCGGACCCAATGTCATCGACAAGAACCACGAAGAGAGAACCCCACCAACCGATGTTACAGCCCTATCACTGACGGACGGGCCTAGAAGGGTCGCGGACCCACTGTTAGAGAGAGGGTGGAGCGTATGCATGGGGTGAAAGGTAGGATCGCCGAGGAGAGGCTGGTTGGGCGGTGGAGCGCTTCCCACAGCCCCCGGCGGCCGCCACGTGTGCTTCGCAGCCGCATCTCGCTACCCCCTCTCTCCTCTTCCCCCCTCCACCTCCTGCTTCCCCTGTTCATCTCCTCAGTAACTGCACCCGCCCCCACACCAACACTCGAGACAAACGCACATACCCCCTCTCTCTCCCCGCATGGACGCCTCCGCCGGCTCATCGCCGCCGCACTCGCAAGAGAACCCACCGAAGCATGGTGGCGGACGGGGGAAGGCCCCGGCGGCGGAGATAAGGGGCGAGGCGGAGGATGATTTTCTCTTCGCTGACGATACATTCCCATCGCTCCAGGACTTCCCTTGCCTCTCCTCCCCGTCAAGTTCCACCTTCTCGTCGTCCTCCTCCTCCAACTCGTCCTGCGCCTTCACCACCGCCGCGGGAGGGGGTGGCGGTGGCGCCGCCGGTGAACCCTCCGAGCCGGCCACTGCGGCTGACGGGTTTGATGCGCTCGCCGACATCGACCAGCTCCTCGATTTTGCGTCGCTCCCCGTGCCGTGGGACGCCGAGCCGCTCTTCCCCGAAGTTGGCATGATGATAGAGGATGCCATCTTCGAGCAGACGCCTCCCGTGAGCAACGGCGCGGACGGTAGCGGCGATACTAAAGCGGTGTTGGAGGCGGCGGGGGGAGAGGAGGCCGGCGAGGCCAGCATGGGGGCGGCAGCGGGGGACGACCTGCCCCGGTTCTTCATGGAGTGGCTCACGAGCAACCGGGACAACATCTCGGCCGAGGACCTCCGGAGCATCCGACTCCGCCGCTCCACCATCGATGCCGCGGCCGCCCGGCTCGGCGGCGGACGCCAAGGCACCATGCAGCTGCTCAAGCTCATCCTCACTTGGGTGCAGAACCACCACGTCCAGAAGAAGCACCCTCGCGACTCGATAGAGGAGGCGGCGGGCCCACATAGCCACGGCCATGGCCAGCTCCCCAGCCCCGGCGCCAACCCCGGCTATGAGTTCCCCGCTGGTGACCAAGATATGAGTGTGGCGGCCACATCCTGGATGCCCTACCAGGCCTTCACGCAACCTGCTTACGGTGGCGAGGCGATGTATCCAACAAGCGCCATTCCGTACCCTTTCAGGCAGAGCTGCAGCACGAGCAGCGTGGTTGTGAGCAGCCAGCCGTTCTCCCCGCCGCCGGCGTCCGACATGCATGCGGCGAGCGGAGGGAACATGGCTTGGCCGCGTCAGTACGTGCCGTTCCCTGCCGCTTCCACGGGTTCCTACCCAATGCCGTCGGTCGTGCCACAGCCGTACGCCCCCGGATTCGCCAGGCAGTACCCCGGCGGCCCACCCATGTGCCCTCAGCGCATGGCTGGGATGGAACCTTCGGCGACCAAGGAGGCCCGGAAGAAGCGGATGGCAAGGCAGCGGCGTCTGTCCTGCCTTCAGCAGCAGCGGAGCCAGCACCTGAACCTGAGCCAGATTCAAAGCTCTAGCCATCCACAGGACCCATCTCCTCGGTCTGCGCATTCGGCACCGGTCACGCCGTCGTCCGGCGGCTGCCGGGGCTGGGGACTCTGGTCGCCGGGCGGCCAAGTCCAGAATCCGCTGTCAAAGTCCAATTCCTCAAGGTCAAAGCAGCAGAAACCCTTGCCCGAGGCAGCGACAGCGGCGAAGTCGGCATCCGGGGAACAGCAGGAGGGGAGCCCTCAGCGCTCAACGGCATCAGATAAGCGGCAGGTGCATGCATGCAGTGCTTTGACATCGTTATCTAGCGTAGAATCCGAAGTGATCTCTTCTGTTATTCCTAATAGACGCAGTGCTGTCCAGTGATAGTATCAGCATGTGTGTGCATGTACGATTGGTCCTAATAGCTTGGACTGCATCTCATGAACATATGTGCATGCAGGGTGCAAAGACAGATAATAACCTGCGGTTCCTGCTGCAGAAGGTGCTGAAGCAGAGCGACGTCGGAAGCCTCGGCCGCATCGTGCTCCCCAAAGTGAGACAGCCACCCCCCTTCTCCACCCCCACTTGCAAATATGTTCTTCGTCCTCCCTTGATTGAGCTAAATTGGTTCTGGATGCATACATATCTGAAGCTTTCTTCAGATGGTACTAAAAAGTGTCTCTTCTTCTTTGGATGCTTCCAGAAGGAAGCGGAGATTCACCTGCCGGAGCTGAAGACAAGGGATGGCATCTCCATCCCCATGGAGGACATCGGAACATCTCGGGTGTGGAGCATGCGGTACCGGTGAGTGGCCATTAGACGACGAGGAGGGATTTGGGATAACTAAGTGAAAGCGTGCAAGATTGGGATTCTCACGCAAATGCTTTACATTAGCCAGGAGCGATTACATATATAGATTACATGAGAGAGAGAGAGAGGAGAAGGCAACAGACTAGAAGAGATATACACGATACACATGCATGCATACTTAAACAAAGGATAGCTAAGCATGGGAATAATCCTAGGTAGTTGCCGTATCCAATCCTGACTCCTGGAATTGTGGGAGGCCGTTGCTCTCCTGAAGTGCGCCGTATGCGGGAGACCAAGGCATATATGCCTGTTCACGTATACAATCAGTATATACGCTAACACGCCCCCGCAGTCAGAGCGGGAGCGGAGCAGACGTTCAGACTGGACCTGAACTCTGTGAACAGGGAAGATGGCAGACCCTTGGTAAAGATGTCTGCGTATTGGGAGGAGGTAGGCACATGTAGAACACGAACAGCCCCGGCAGCTACTCGATCCCGAACAAAGTGCAAATCGATCTCAATGTGTTTGGTACGTTGATGTTGCACTGGGTTGGTAGAGAGATAGACTGCACTGATGTTGTCGCAGTAGACGACTGTAGCATTCTGGGGTGGGCAGTGAAGCTCAGTGAGTAACTGTCGTAGCCAAGAAGTCTCAGCCACAGCATTGGCGACGGCCCGATACTCAGCCTCGGCACTGGAGCGAGAAACGGTATGTTGACGTTTGGAGGACCAGGAGAGGAGATTATCCCCAAGGAAGACGCCATAGCCGAAAGTGGAACGACGAGTGTCGGACAACCAGCCCAGTCTGCATCGGAATACGCCACAAGTGCTGAGATGGAGGTGCGGTGAAGCTGCAAGCCGAAATCAAGTGTGCCCTTGAGGTATCGAAGAATGTGTTTGACCAAAGCATAGTGGGGCTCCCGATGATCATACATATGAAGACAGACTTGCTGCACAGAATACGCAATGTCAGGTCTAGTAAAAGTAAGGTACTGTAAAGCACCAGCTAGCCCACGATAGTGTGTAGGATCAGTCACAGGGGGACCAGCATCAGAAGCAAGTTTAGCATTTGTATCAACTGGCGTGGAGCAAGGCTTGCAGTCACGCATGGTTGCTCTATCAAGAATGTCCAGAATATATTGCCTCTGACTGAGAAATAATCCTCCATTATGGCGACGAACAGACAAGCCAAGAAAGTGATGTAGAGGTCCCAAATCCTTCATAGAGAACTCATGCTGAAGAGCACTGATAATCCGACGAAGCAGGTACTCCGATGAAGTAGTAAGAACAATATCGTCGACATATAAGAGCAAATAAGCTGTATCACGGCCTTGGCGAAAAATAAATAGTGAAGAATCTGACTTAGCACCAGTGAATCCAATAGAGAGAATGAAGGATGCAAACCGACTGAACCATGCACGAGGGGCCTGCTTGAGGCCATATAGAGACTTATTCAGGCGACAAACATGGTCAGGTTTAGTTGGATCCACGAAGCCAGAGGGTTGAGCACGAAAAACTGTCTCAGTGAGTGTGCCATGCAGGAAAGCATTCTTAACGTCCAACTGATGAATAGGCCAATCCTGAGAGAGAGCAACAGTGAGAACTGTCCTTATTGTAGCAGGCTTGACGACGGGGCTGAAAGTTTCGTCGAAGTCAATACCAGGCCGTTGGGTGAAACCGCGAAGAACCCAACGCGCCTTGTAGCGCTCAAGATCACCCGTAGGAGAGAGCTTGTGACGAAATACCCACTTGCCTGTGACAATGTTTGCTGCGGATGGACGAGGGACAAGATCCCAGGTATTGTTGGCCTGCAAAGCTGAGAATTCCTCGATCATCGCATCACGCCAGTTTGGATCAGCCAAAGCACTTTTGTAAGATTTCGGCAGTGGAGATAAAATGGCAGCGTGAAGATTCATACGCAGCAACGGCTGACGGAATCCAGCTTTTCCTCGCGTGGTCATGGCATGGTCATTAGTCACGGGTGTGACTGGAACAGCAGAGGCAGACACGGCTGTTGACGCTGCTGGTGGCTCGACGACGGCAGCAGGGCGAGGTGCAGACGCCACCTCGGGTGTGGGGTTGCACACGGGATGCGGCCCAGCATCGGCTGGACCCAAGTGCTGCGAGGGAGCGAGCCCGTGGTGCGTGGGTGGGGAAGTCGCCCCCGCAGGTCCAGCATTCGGTGGCGATCCAGTCTGCACAGGGAGTGGCGGCAAGGCCACGGTCCAAACCGGAGAGGAGGCCGGGCTGGCAACAGCCTGCGATTGGGAATCAGCAGGGGCAGCCCGACGGGTGGCACCAGAGTGCGCCGGTGCAGCGCCAGCTCTGCTGGCAGCATCCTGAGGTGTGGAACCAACAGGGGCAGCAGGGCCGGTATTTGGAAGGGAACCTGCAAAAGGGTTAGAGCCAACAGGTGCTAAAGGAACCGTGTCGAGCTCCAAGAGAAAGTCGAAGTCAGAGGGAGGAGGTGTGGAGCTGGACTCAGCGAAGGGAAAAGAAGACTCGTCAAAAGTGACATGGCGAGAAATAATGATTCTATTTGAGGATAGGTCAAGGCATCGATAGCCTTTGTGGTCGGCAGAATAGCCAAGGAACACACAAAGGGTCGAGCGAGGGGAGAGTTTGTGAGGGACGGTGGCAGAGAGGTTAGGGTAGCATTTGCAACCGAAGACACGGAGATGGGAATAGGAGGGGGGAGTCCCATGAAGAGCAAAGAAGGGGGTGGAGAAGGCCAAAGTTTTGGTGGGATGGCGGTTTAATAAGTGTGTAGCAGTGTGCAAGGCTTCGACCCAATATGAGGGCGGGAGAGAGGCTTGGATTAGCAAAGAGCGAACAATATTATTAGTTGTGCGAATGATGCGCTCAGCTCTACCATTTTGGGGCGAGGTGTAGGGACAAGACATGCGAAGATTAACCCCATGGATGAGAAAAAGTGTGCGGGAGCTCGAGTTATCAAACTCGCGACCATTGTCGCATTGAACATTTTTAATGGAGGCGCCAAACTGCGTGGTGACATAGGAAAAGAAATGTGATAATGTGGTGAAGGTGTCAGATTTAAGACGTAGGGAAACGTCCATAAAAAATGTGTGTAGTCATCTAATATAACGAGATAATACTTGTAACCTGAGACACTGAGAACAGGGGATGTCCAAATATCACAATGTATTAAATCAAAGGGTTTAGATGCACGTGATGAGGAGCTAGCAAAAGGTAGGCGTGTATGGCGGCCTAACTGGCATGCATGACATAAGTTGTCTAGCTCAACTTTATTACAAGGAATGGTGCTGGTAGTGGCAAGTTTGGAGAAAGCCTCATGTCCAAGATGACCAAGACGACGATGCCAAAGAACGGAGGAGGTGCTAGCTGTAAGGGCGTGGGGAAGGAACGCCTTCAGACACAAGGAGTAGAGGGGCCCAGAGCTATTGCACCTGGCGATCACGTTCTTGGAGCGAAGATCCTTCACAGACACACCAAACGGGTCAAATTCGACTGAGCAAAGATTGTCAGTAGTGAATTTGCGAACGGAAATCAAGTTCTTAATAAGATTAGGAGAAACAAGAACATCACGTAGGTAAAAAGAACCGCTGCTAGCGGGAAAGAAGGCAGCACCGGTGGATGTGACAGGAAGGAAGGAACCGTTGCCAACGATAATATTAGAGGGTGTAAAGGAGAGGGTGGTGGAAACGAAAAGATTACCAAAGATCCAAAGTCATGTGGGATGTCGCACCAGAGTCGAGATACCAGTCTGTGGTGGCGGGTGGTTGTAGCGTCATCGTGTTAAACGAGTGAGCCAACATGTTCTGATCCCAGCCAAGGTATGGAGTCCCGAGGACGCCGGGCGACGACGGAACGGCAGGCCAGCCACCGAAGGGCGACTGCACGCCGCTAACATGCGGTTGCATGCTGTGCATGCCGCTGTAGATCCCAGGAACGAATGGCAGCATGCCACTTTGTCTACCAGAGAAGGGTGGTTGCATACTGTTGAAGCCTTCCGTGACAGCAGGCGGTTGCTGCATGCCTCCGAGTCCTTCCGCAACAAAAGCTTGCTGCGAATGGTGCTGGGCAGCCGGACGTGGCCCAAGCAGACCAGAAGTAGGGCGAGGAGTTGATGGGCCGGACCACAGTTGAATGGATCCGGTCCACGGATTGAACACCGTGGGCCAACCTGGACGGATGGGTGGCCCGCCAGAGATGTTGGCGCTGGAGGAGGTGTTGCCGCTGCCGGACTTGCCGCGACGGCCGTGGCGACGGTTTGTGCTGTTAGTGCCGCGCGAACCACCCTGATTCTGGTTGGGCACAGAGCTAGATGTTTGGCCTGCACGGTTGTGGGAACCACCAGTGGACGTCCCCACTAGGAAGGCAGAAGAAGCAGACGATTTGTTTGCCATGGTTAACTCCTCCAAAAGCAAATCATAACGAACCTCGATGAACGTCGGGAAGGGCTTCTGGCGCTTGAGAAGTGCCGTCATGTAGGAGAAATTTTCGTTGAGACCGCGAAGGACATTGAGGACGAGGGTCCGGTCAGGCACGGGCTCGCCAAGATCGCCGAGGGCGTCCGCCATACCCTTCAGTTGGCGACAATAGTCCGTGATGGACAGAGTGCCTTGGACAAAGTTGCGGACCTTGGCGTCGAGGTAGAGTGCACGAGTTTCCTTGTTGCCAAGGAATTGTTGTTCGAGGCCGAGCCAGACGGAGCGTGCCGTGGCCTCGCGATGCATGACGAGCTCTTGGAGGTCCGATGAAATCGTACCGTAGAGCCACGACTTCACCGTGCAATCAAGTTGAGACCACGTGTCGTCATCGGGGTCGCCGGCGTCGGAGAGGACGTGGTTGTCGAGAGCGTACTTGCCGAGCGTGTTGAGGAGGAGGGTAGACCACTTGCTGTAGTTGGCGGAGTCGACGTCGAGAACGACGGGCACCAACGTCTTGATAGATTGCACAGCAACGGCTTGGGCATGGAGGCCACTGCGTGCATTGGCGACGGCGAGGGCGCGCATGTCCGCGGCGCTCTGGGCGTCCAAGCGGGCGCGCTCGTTCGCGGCAACCTCGCGCGCAGCGCGGTCATCTCATCGTCTTTGCGGTGAGTAGCATCATCGGCACCATGGCGGGGTAGAGAAGAGCGGCGGCAAAGACAAAGGACGTGCGGCTAGGAAAGCCTGCGACGGCAGCCGTGGTCGGCGAACGGCTTAGGGTTTGCGGAAGCGGAGAGGCCGCAGAAGCGAACCGTCTCGTGATACCATGAAAGCGTGCAAGATTGGGATTCTCACGCAATGCTTTACATTAGCCAGGAGCGATTACATATATAGATTACATGAGAGAGAGAGAGGAGAAGGCAACAGACTAGAAGAGATATACACGATACACATGCATGCATACTTAAACAAAGGATAGCTAAGCATGGGAATAATCCTAGGTAGTTGCCGTATCCAATCCTGACTCCTGGAATTGTGGGAGGCCATTGCTCTCCTGAAGTGCGCCGTATGCGGGAGACCAAGGCATATATGCCTATTCACGTATACAATCAGTATATACGCTAACACTAAGCATGCTTAAGTCCACTTGTGTCTTTGTTAATTAGGAGCAGGGATAGTGCCACTGGGCCAGATATAGTAAATGACATGAGTACAGCAAGTGGGTCATATGAATATATTATTATAAAATTAGCGGTTTTAGCAAATATTTAGAATTAATTTCAGTAGCATTAATCATAATTAAAATATATTTCCAGCAACATTTAAATGGCAAAATTAACATATAAACATGTAAATTCTCCAAGTCATTTAAATAGGATAATATGCTCAAAACATAGAACATGTGGACAATTGAAATCAACATAATGCTCAGGTTTAATAGTTTGGTTATTGATCTCAGATGTAGAGTTGCACAAGATGTAATCTTGGCCTTCTTACTACTTTTGTCTATACTCTTCACAAATTAGATAAGACAACCAGAATTCAGACTTTGAGCTCTAAATAATGCTTTACTAATCTGCCAAAATTGATTTCATTCACAATAGACAGCAACTTATGCTTTCAGCCAACAGAAGATCACTAATGTACAAGATTACAAAATCAACACTCTAGTTAGCCAACAGAATAGTGATTAACTCTTAATGCATAAGGTTCACATAATGACAAGTTCAACCCTAAAGCCTTTTGGCTAACAGTAGAGCTAGCAAATAAATACTAAATTGCTAAAGATTACATAACAATATGATCCAATTCACTTAACCACAACCGAAAGTAACAAAATGAATAGCTAGAGATCAAATGACTGCAATAAGCAACTCGATTAGAGCTCAAAACTGAACTAGCTATCAAATCAATTTCATTATAAAACAATTATCCTCATTGAGCATTAAACCCAGGCCCACAACAGCACTTTGCAATATCTCTAAGTAGAAGTATCAAATCAATTAATCACAATATGAGGCTCCAACTAGAACAACACATATGCAAAGAGATAATCAAAATAGAAAACTGTGATACTCACAAAGCCGATGGCACTCAAAGCCACCGAGAAGAAATCCGAGCAAGGCACGCCAAAAGGCGCTAACTCGGAAAACTGATTGCCTGCTGTGCCGAGAAGAACGGACGAGGTCGTCGGAGATACAATGCCAATCCGCAATTTTAGGACACACCAAAATTACAAAATCGAGGTACAGGGATGTCGTACAAGACCAACCGACGTGCACCGGCCAAACGCACCTGAGAGCACCAAACACCAAGGTCACAGTCTTCTTCCTCACTGAAGCCAAGACAGAGACGACCAAACCAAACCCCAAATGTGCAAGTTCCCGGTTCCCAAACCGAACGCCCACAAAGGAATAGCGCAAGAATGGAACCAGCCGAATGCACACAAAAGGGAGGTCCGGAGCTCACCACCGACGACACTGAAGCAAGCACGACGGTGAGGGAGGTCCAAGGCCCCAAACTCGATGCCCGGTCGGAGGGGAAGAAGAACCAACCAAAAAAGGGGAAGAGCTCACTGAATTCGGGTCGAAGAAAGAAGGAAAGCCAGCATATGAAGAGAAGGAGGAGGAGCCGACGCCACCAACGGACAGGGTGGAACTCGTCCGAGCCGGCGGACCCGTCTGCCCCGAGCCCGAGTCACCCGCGCTGCCGTCACCAGGCCGAAGTCAAAACGCCCGAAGCTAGCTGCTCTCGATTGGAGATGAGGTCTCATGACCTTATCCCTCTCCTCATCTCTATGACAAGTGGGCCCCTCCATTTTCTTTTCTTTTCCATTTATTCTTTAGAAATTACCAAATAGCCTTCAAAATATCCAACATATATATATATATATACAGCACCAAATAACCATGGAAAGAACTATGCTATCACAAACATCACCTGAAAAGCATATTTTCATGCAAAGTATATGTAATCGTTCTGTATGATAACAACTGTTGATACAGTGACATGAATGGCTCTTAATTTGCATGCACGCAGGTTTTGGCCCAACAACAAGAGCAGGATGTATCTTCTAGAGAATACTGGTGAGAGGCAAAAATGATGAAGTTGCATAATTCAATTGTACAACCGGAAAATTAACATTCTTTCTGGTTCTGAAGCAGTACTGTTGTGCAGGGGATTTTGTTCGTTTAAATGAGCTGCAGGAGGGTGATTTCATAGTGATCTACTCTGATGTCAAGTCGGGCAAATATGTAATGTCTTTTTCCTTGTGTTGTTCACATGTCGTAAACTATATAAAGTCGGTTGTGATCATGGGTGCTACGCGATCAGTGGTTGCAATCAACATGGCTTCATCTGCATATATAGTTTGCATGCCGCTGTTCATATTTGGATAATCAATAATTAAGCTAGCAGTATCTTGCTTCTTGCTGCGTACCTAGTTTCTGCAGCAGCTAACCTCAAATCTTTCTACCAACAGCTGATACGGGGTGTGAAGGTAAGACCTCCGCGGGAGCAAGCTGGCAACAGTTCAGCAGGGGCCGTAGGTAAGCACAAGCATGGCTTTCCAGAGAAAGCTGGTGTGTCTGATGCAAGGGCAGTTGCTGAAGATGGCAGCGTCGACGGAGGCAAGCCTGACGGCTGCAAGGGGAAGCCTCCGCACGGCGTGCGGCGGTCTCGCCAGGAGGCGACCTCCATGAACCAGACGGCGGTGAGCATCTGAGGAACAGCAGCATCCACCATATATTGAAGCTAGCTAGCTCCATATACCTGATGATCAAATCTCTCCCGTTGTGTGAAGTGTAGTGCTAGGGATGATATTAAAGTAGCTATCAGCTGTGGCGCTAAAAAAATTTGCATGTTTTTATTTGGTTTGTTGAACCCTGTAGTCCTGTACATGCATGAACATACCTCATTTGTCATTCATTCGGCTAACAAGCAGACAAGAACCAGTACATGGCTTGGTGTTATTACTGTTATATATGGTGATATTTAATTAACTTGCTGTATTTTTACATGGCTATTTGATTGGTACTGGAAGCGGTAGCCAGCGTGATCCAAGTGATCAGAACAGTACTACTTCTGCAGTTGTGTTGTGCCCCTGTCAAAAACATTGACCTAGATGGGCAGAGCATGCAACTATATGTATAAACAAACATGTGCAGATAGAATATTGTAAGCTTGAGTGTGGATGGTCTACATGCATGGTGATGGTGCTGTTTGACTATCATATTCATATGTAGTGTAACCTGGTTGATTCTTGATATGCATCCCTAGATTCTTGACCTGACTCAGGGACTAATGGGGCTCTGGTCCTTGTAGTTGAAGTTCTCTATATAATTTTTAGTTTGTTCATATAAAATAACAAAATATTTATACTTGGTATCCTTTAATATTTAATTTTCCTCATATGACCCTTTAGTGACCCCTTTGGGTAAATATTTTTCGGCTCGTCCTAATTCGATAGACAATAGGAAACCATGTAGTATACTACTAGTTTCTTAGCTTCTCTTGGCCATGTGCTACTTAACCTTAGACATCTATTTATCTATCTATCTATATCTATATTAATTGGAGGCTCTCCAGAAGCCCCTATATTAATTCTAGAAGGTAAAAATTCTTACATTAATCGGAGAAAAACAAAAATACTAGAAATTCCCACATTAATCAGAGAAAAAAAGAAAAAAATCATATCCGTCCAATTTTAGTCACGTCCAAGAGAAGAGTCCGATCAACCGACAACAAAAATTAATGTGTGTACAGAGAAGTTCCAACAGTTTTTGTCCAAGACGTTGGTACATGAGATCTGTACTATAGAAATAAAAGTACTGCATATAATTCAAAGTTTGTACATCAGATCTGTACTAGAAATAGAACTCCGGATCGCATGCATAGAGAATATTGGTCCGGTACTAAAAACCGAAATATGACTCCATGGACAGCGTACTAGATACAAATTACAATTAGGACTTTGTGAACAGCAAAGAATCCCGAAACAATTAGCATCCACAGAAAAATTGTGAAGTTGTGCATAGATACACGAATATTCAAATCTTGGATCTAAATATCTATAATTGCATAATTACAAAAATAAATCTAATTTTCAAATTTCATAACTATGTGATTTTAATTATTAAAAGTATAGATTGCATGTAGTATCGTATCTGAAGCCCGACATGCCAGGATCAACTCAAAGAAGGTGATAGTCATGTGGTTAGAACTCTAAATTTTCTTAATCTACTATATTATTGTTTTCTTGCAACAATTTTTACAATTTATAATTACAAATTGATATACTTGGATATAACAATTGTTTCGGAATTCATATTTGTGAATTTGTATATATTCGTATAACAAGAGTTTTTAAAATTATGAATTCCTAAATATATTTTTTCAATATATAAGTATTAGTTTCACATATTCAATGGAATTACATATGTCTGGACACTACAATTTTAATTTTGAATTTATATATGTTATAATATCACAATTTGTGTACTCCATATATATGTAGATTCATACACTAATAGTACTTGTGCTTAGGATGCACGTAAATAACAATATTGGTTCTATATTGGGGTTACGAGGCAATAAATTAGAAATATATAACATTAGAAAAAGTCAAAAGAAACGAGAACCAAAGTTTGCTAATATATTTTTTCTTATATTGTCAATAACATAATATTGTTAAAACCACGTAGCTCGTGTGGATGCACGGATCGATAACTAGTTATAGGAATTGTGGTGTTCTGATCGATCGATCGACCAGACGTGGGACTAAGGTGTGTTCGTAAAGGATGAGGCAACGATGGATCATGGATGTCCGTGGTTCGGTGAATTCTCCGTATTTGGTGTTTGGTTGCGCCAACTCAGATGCCCACAGCAGGGCCGAGTGTAGGCTAGGAGGGTGGTGATCTACTGGTGATGTTTTTTTATGCATTCGTTTGGTTTCTTGGGAAATGGAAGGCTTATCCGTCAAGGATAACGGAGTCGATCTGAAGAAAGAAAAACAGATCATATCAACACGACAAGGAGATAATTAAACGATCTCAAATGAAGAGGGAGAAGTACAAAGCGACATGTACAGATAACGTATCTCAAAATGAAATGGAAACGTAGAAAAAATGAAATGGAAACGACGAAGACAGTGTGGGCATGCAAGAGAATAATTGTGCCAAGATCCTTCAGGTTAGCCGGGCGTAAAAGTCAAGATCGTTCAGTTTTAAGACAAAAACAAACTAATTGGTACCCTCCGCCCGTTCAGAAATTATATATATATATGTGAAACATTTTTGTTACTATCAAGTGTAGTTACTCTCTATTCTATATCTTACAACATAGAGAGTATGTTGTGCAACCGAAAGTATGTAGGTGTAATATACAAGTATATAAGACTATTTATGTGGTATTTATATATTTTTAGAGGTGGTATGTACAATTTTTTAGATATACTCCTTTTTATATGCGAATATGAAGATATTTACAAAATATGTTAAAAACTATGAACTCTCTTGCAATTTTTTCATGTGGTTCGCACTGGAGTATCTTATAATTAATATACAAGTATACCCAAAGTTATAAATAAGTATATCAAATTATTTTAGGTGGTATATCAGAGGTAGTAGTAACTACACCTAGGATTAGAAAGTATTATACACACACACACACGAACACACTTCCGGGTGTAGTTACTCTATATTCCGTATCTCACAACGTATGAAGTATCTTGTGCAACCGAGAGTATGTATGTGCAGTATATAAAACCACTTATGTGGTATTTGCACCTTTTTATGGTGGTATATATAAATTTTTAGACAAACTCCTTTTTATATGCGAATATGAAAGTATTTACAAAATATGATAAAAATTATGAACTCTCTTGCAAATTTTTCGTGTAGTTTGCATTGGAGTATCTTGTAATTAGTATATGAGTATACCCAAAGAGATAAAGGAGTATGTCAAATTCTTTTAGGTGGTATATAAGAGATGTATATATATATATATATATATATATATATATATATATGTATATATATATATGAGAACATATCTAGTGTTAATGGGTAATTCGGTGCTAAGGTGCTAATACCAATCTTGACCGTTGGATCTGAATTGAACAACCAAGATTAATGCGGACTCCCACCTCTAAACCATTTAATCACTTTGCATGCTCTCACCTTCAATGCACCTTCATTAATGCGTCTTCATTAAAAAGTATGCATGCTTCCACCTCCAACGGTTAAGATTGTTATTAGCACCTTACCACTGAATTACCCATTAGTACTATATCATTTTCCATATATATATATATATATATATATATATATATATATATATATATATATATAATGGTATGATTAGATTAGTTATGAGAAATATTTTTATAATATAATATTTTTATATTATTTTATAATATATATTCATATAAAAGTAATAAGTTACACGTTGAAGATCATTTCAATGTCAAAAACATCGTATATTCTCGAATAGAGGGGCTACGAAGAAAGTTGTAACAAACAACTGCTGCCGTGTTACTAACTTAACATGTACTATCGTTAAAAACCACCGCGCGCGTGTACCTATTCGATACATGAGGCGGCACATTGATCGAGCCACGTCGTCATTCCGATGAGAGGCGATAGCCATTCGATCCTTATTGCTGGCGGCCACGATAACACGCAATCTCCGCTTTGTGGAACATCTGCATTGACCTGACGTAATTTCCAGCCCAAGTTAGCTTAATTACCCTGTTCAGCGTTCACGTGCCTCTCACGTGCAAGTGATCTACTGTGCATGCATTAGTCTAAATCACCCATCAGTAGCATGGAAAAATCTCTCTAGGACGAATGCCGTACGGAATAGCTGATCTATGCTTATCGTAATTAGATTTTTGGGCGAAGACTAGTCGTCCGATGCTCTTATCGGCTCTTATCGGACGCTCCAGAGCAACATCGATAAATACTGTACATAACATTTGTAATTATTACGTGTAACAAAATGCACAAAAATAATGAGAATGTTGACAAAAAAAATAGATGAAAAAACATCATCTCCTCTTTAAAACTGGATTCAACCATGAGTATATAATTTAGCTAGATTTTAAAAATAGTTCGGAAATCATAACACAAAGAAATTTACAATATCGCAATACCGCAACATTTGAAAAAGAATAGTTGCAATATTTTATAATTACTCGTGCAACAATCGGATACAATATTTGCAACAAAATTGAAATACCACATTTGAAAAATAAAATGTGCAACAATTGACAATCCCACTATATTTTTTGGAAGACACGCCGCAACATAACAAAATGCTTATGGCAACAATGAAGAAAATATGCCACAACAAATTCCAAATCATATGCAACAAGTCGGAGAGGAAGGAGGCAATAGGTAAGCAGCAACAATTGCAATGAGAAAAAAAAATCCACATCAAGAATCTGGTACCGCAACATCGAAAGATATAGTACCAGCATTTCAAATCACCTAGTACAACAAAAATCCTCATAGCTACAACAAACACATAATATTAATCAACCTTTAGCCTCGGATGTCAGCGACAGCACGCTCGAGTAAACACTAGGTGTTGTCGCCTAGCACATGTAACTTCTCCCACCTCGAAGCTCGGAGGAGGAAGCGGCGGCGCCCAGCTAGGAGCTCATAGGAGGATGAGGTGACGCCTACTACATTGTCATCCCTGGACTATGTTGTCCTCCACTCGCCTTCCGCGACATCGCCTCTTTCGACCTTGACCCTACCAGATCTGATGAACTCTGCTTGTAGTGGCGATAGGTACGACGAGCTCCGGCCGCTCCACGAAAGGAGAGGCCTTTGCTCTGGCTGCATTAAATGGTCATCCTAGAGTGCCAGCAGGGGTGACTTCGGACTGGCGGCAAGAGGCAAAGTATGGTATGCCTGGGTAGAAGAGGAGTAGAGCTCACATGCGACTGAGGTGCTCAATGGGGGAGGCCACTCTCACTGGTTATTTGGCGAGAGTTATTTGGGAGAGGGGGAGAGAAACCTTTCCGGATGGGATGTGGATAAATATGAGAAGGTGAGGAAGAAGAAATGAGTGGAAACGGTTGCATGGGTAGCGAGAGGAGCGTCCGATGCGTGAGCTTCTCGCGGATCATAGGCTTTAATTGCTAGCGTCTGATACCATTGGACGTACGATAACTAGCAATATCCTTATTTTTTAAATGTTAACTCCTACGTGGTATTTCACTCGAACAACATATACACAACTGATACTGTCTAAACTTCACTCGAACAACATATACACAACTGATATACTGTCTAAACTTACAGATCTGGCAGGTTAAAAATGGAAGTTCGAGTATGTAAATAGGACAATTTTAAGAGGTCCATTTTCAGCTACCTAAATTACGGTTTATCTTAATCTCGAATTTGTGCAATACAGTACAATTTTGAAAAGCAGATGAACACTACTATCAGCATACAAATTCATGTTTCAGAGCTAGTAAAATGGTGGCTTTTGAGGGGGGAAAGAGCCAGTGAAATGGTGCAATAACAAAAGAACGAGAAGAAGAAGCAGCAGCCGCCAAAATCCAGGTGAGCTAGCACCACCTGTTCGCTCCATGTCTCGCCACCAACACGAGGTTCACAACGACCAGCAACTGCATGCACTCAACTCCAGCCTGCGTCGTCGTTCCTTCCCCGCGTAACCAAAGCCAATCCATGATTTTTCTCCACCACCAGGAGAAAAAAAAAACCGCAAAATACCACCACCACATCACGGGCGGTCCAGCGCCAAGCACCGCAGCAGTCGCGCACAAACATCACACGGATCATTTCTCGCTGGACCCAAAAAAAAAAGAGAGATAAACAAAAAGAACACCCGACGAAAAGTGGGAGAAAAATGATTTTAGAAAGGGGGGAAAAGAGCACCAAAATAGCCGGAGAGGAAGAGGCGTCGGCGTTGCAGTGGAAGTGGTAGTGCCGCGCACGGCAACCCCATCCCAACTCCGGCGAGGACGCAACCCGCTCACGCGCGCGTCCTCCTCCCCCTCCCTATTTAAATCCCGCGACCTCGCGGGCGCACCAAGCGCAAGTCGAATTACCGAATCCGAATCAAATCGTGCACGCGAGGGGAGAAAAATGCCGCCTCCGGCTGCGCTGCTCCTCACCGCGGCCTCCGGCTCCGCGGCGCTGTCGCTGAGCCTGGCCCCCAGGCCACCGTCCCTGCGGGCCACGCGCCGGCGGCCGCTGGCGCGGCTCCGCCCGACGAGGATCCGCGCCGCGGCGGCGATTGGCGGCGAGTTCGGCCACCTCGGCCGGCGCCGCGTCGAAGCCGGGGAGTTCATCGAGCGGCTGCGGAACGTGCTCCCCGGGGGCAGCTGGTGGAGGCTCGAGGACGGCGAGGAGGCCAAGGCCAGCGGGGCAACGGCGGCCTCCGCGCTCAGACGGATGTGGGCCCTCATCGCAGCCGAACGCTCGGTCGTGTTCGTCGGATTCGCGTCCCTCGTCGGCGCCGCGGTAATGCGATGTTTTAGTTTGACTTTGACCCCGTGATTTGGTTTACTTTTTGTTGATGGGTCTGTGCGGTTGTCGTTGCAGCTTGCGGAGATAGCTATACCCCATCTCCTCGCGGCGTCCATCTTCTCAGCGCAGAATGGAGGGGTGGTGTTCTACCGGAATGCCAAGCTTCTGGTTGTTCTATGTTTGATTTCCGGAGTGTTTAGGTCAGTTATTGCTTTGTTCGAATTGTGCTCATAGCCTCATACCGTGTATGGGATCGTAAGATAAGTTAAAAGTAGGTTATGCTGCTTTTCGGAGCACACATTTTGCTATACAGCTGTGCGTTTTGATCACATTGGTATGAAATAGTTGAGTTGGGTGCTATAGTTGGCAATGTAAAAACTCTGAAATGTGTTGGTAGTCAATGGCCTAGGAGTAGGACTTGGAAATGTTTTGGACTTCAGTGAGCTTGAAAGTTGAGATGTTTCCAGTTTGGTGATGGATAGAACTGGTTGGATCGTAGGGAAACGCAAACTTAAATTTCTACATTATACATTGTGAATGCCAAGCTTTTGGCTGTTCTATGTTTGATTTCTCGAGTGTTTAGGTCAGTTATTGCTTTGTTCAAATTGTGTTCATATCATTCGTGGTATCATAAGATAAGCTAAAAGTAGGTAATGCTGCTGTTTGGAACACACGTTTTGCTATACAACTGTGTTGTGATCACATTGTAGTGAAATAGCTAAGTTGGGTGTGTTGGTTTAGATCAGCACTTTACCGTGGATGGTGTAGTTGACGATGTAAAAACATGGAAATGTGTTGGTAGTCAACAGTCTAGGAGTAGGACTAGGAAATGTGTTGGTAGTCAACAGTCTAGGAGTAGGAAATGTTTTGGACTTTGGTGAGCTTGAAAGTTGAGATGTTTCCAATTTGGTGATGGATAGAATTGGTAGGATTATAGGGGAAACAAACTTAAATAGTTCAATTTCTACATTATACATTGTGAATGTTGTGAAAAGCGCATATGCAAAAACAACTTTGCACACTAAAAAAACAAGGAATTCTGCAAGATAATCTGTATAGAACTAAAACTGTTTGCTTCAGCATGGTTTTGTGAATTGAGATTGCTTATTTAGCTGGTATCCCCCTTTTGCAGTGGTCTGCGAAGCTGCTGTTTCGGTGTTGCAAACATGATATTGGTAAAACCATGTTAGATTTCTCATGTAATTTACTGAGTTTATTCCTTTCACATTGCCCTTTGGTTTGATCAGTTTCTAACAGTCATCACCTGAAAATTTTATTAGGTCAAACGAATGAGAGAAATGCTGTTTGATTCCATCCTTTCTCAGGTAATAAAAAAAATAGAAACAGTTTCTGAAAGAAAATTTACTAATGCGCATAAACTTTTTTCTCATTTTATTTTTGGTTGTTCTCACTGTGAAGATCTTAATTCTAGTGTACATTGTGCTAGGATATTGCTTTTTTCGATGAAGAAACTGTCGGTGATCTGACAAGTAGGCTTGGTTCTGACTGCCAGCAAGTTTCTCGAGTCATTGGCAATGATCTTAATCTCATTTCACGCAATTTGCTTCAGGTGAAAGGTTGTTAGTATTCTTGTATAAAACAGTGACCAGTAGTTTGAAAAGCTCATGTATCAATTTGTTACTTTATCTCAGGGTGCAGGTGCATTAATTTACCTGCTAGTCTTATCGTGGCCTCTTGGAATGTGTACTATGCTGATTTGTGCGACATTGTCAACAATTATGCTAGTTCATGGACGGTAAAAACTTCCTTTATTGCTCTTCTAGTTTGTTTCTCCCTTTTCTCTACTTGCTTCAAACAAATGCCACCTACTTATAGCGTAGGCCACCTTCAAGTTATTTATTTATTTTTTGCTTTGCATCTTTGGTCCATGTGGGAGAAATCGTAATGATACTTTGATTGACAGGTATCAGAAAAGAGCAGCGAAATTTACACAAGAGTTCACTGCAAGTGCCAATAATGTAAGTATATGTTCTTTAGTCCAATAAGCTATTTGACAAGCCAAATGATATGTCAGTGTTTCATCTCAATTTTTATATTAATCTAAATCAGGTTGCTCAAGAGGCGATAACTTTGGTTAGGACAGTACGGGTATATGGAACAGAAAAGCAGGAGTTTAAAAGGCAATCTCTCTGCTTCCTTTGTCTCTTAATAGCCATAAAGATAACACTTTCACATGTCATAATACCTTATATTTTGATAGGTATGCAAAGTGGCTGGATAAGCTGTATGATGTAAGCTTTCGGCAGACAATGGCTTATGGAGGCTGGAGCTTGAGCTTGAACTATCTATACCATTCTACTCAGGTATTTTAATGTCGCTGTTCAGTTTATAATGACCTTCAAACACTGGCATACTTGGAATGGTGATATTGTAATATTAAAAATGTCAGGATCTGCTATGGACTTTGCATTGTACTATTGGTAAAGTATTCTTGCAAATAAGCTTTGTGTAGGTCATTGCAGTTTTGATTGGAGGAATATCTATCATGTCCGGGAAGTTCACTGCTGAGCAACTGACAAAATTCATACTGTATGCTGAGTGGTTGATTTTGTCTACATGGTGGATTGGAGACAACTGGTCCTCCCTGATGCAGTCTGTCGGTGCAAGTGAAAAAGTCTTCCGTTTGATGGATCTCCTGCCTAGCAGGCAACTTACCTCTAAAGGCAAGAAAATAGAATGCATGCCGATGCTACAAGCTATTGTATTTATATGATGTCTGGTTTAGAATGTATGTCTACTTGGATGTTTTAATCTGTGGCTGTAAGATTGTTCAGTGATCTAAAGCATTTCATCGTTTCAGGCTTCAGGTTACAGAGGTTGGAAGGGCGAATTCAGTATGCTGATGTAGCATTTTCATATCCATCAAGACCTTCGGTATGTTTACACCACTATTTTGATACTTATCTGTTGACGAGTGCCTGTTCTCGCGCGCGCGAGAGAGAGAGAGAGAGTAACCACTATTTTGATACTTATCTGTTGATGAGTGCCTGCGCGCGTGCGAGAGAGAGAGAGAGAGAGAGAGAGAGAGAGTAACCCTTAGTGTTCAATTTTTGTTAGATTTTTTTAATGGAAATCAGTAGGATGGATCCTGAAACATGAATGTTTTGTAATTATTATGTAAGTAGGGGGCATTTGTTTTTACAATGTGGCTCTTAATTTACTTCTTTTTGTTAACAGGTTCCAATTTTGAGAAGACTGAATCTAACGCTTAATCCAAATGAAGTAGTCGCAATTGTAAGATATTCTGAACACAGATGCTTTCGTAGATCTGAATTCTCTAAAGTATTTCAATGCAACCTTTGATATATAACTTTTACTGATTTTATATGCTTTGAAACTTTGAAGGTTGGTCTTAGCGGAAGTGGCAAGAGTACTATAGTTAACCTTCTACTCCGATTATATGAACCTACAAATGGGCAAGTAAGTTATTTATACCTATTGCTATTTTCTGTGTCACATGACTACATGTAGTCACTTCAAAGCAAACCAGTTGGCTGGTCTGAAGATACGTTTGTGATTGATGCAGATATTAGTAGACGGTGTTCCACTCAGTGAGATTGATACCAGATGGTTCAGGGAAAGAATTGGTTTTGTGGGACAGGTTGAGATCCAATTAACTCAATATAAATTGTGCCACCACATGAAAATTTTGTTGTATTAAACAATTACGTATATTTGGTATATGCAGGAACCTAGGCTATTCCGAATGGATGTTAGTTCTAATATTAGGTATGGGTGCCCGAGAGAAGTCAGTCATGAAGAAGTGGAGTGGGCTGCAAAGCAGGCATATGCTCACGATTTCATAATGTCTCTGCCTGACGGTTATAGCACCATTGTTGACGATGCTCTTCTTAGTGGAGGCCAAAAACAACGTGTTGCCATTGCAAGGGCCCTTCTAAGGGACCCGACCATATTAGTACTTGATGAAGCCACTAGTGCACTTGATGCAGAGAGTGAACATTATGTGAAGGTAAACTCTTCATAAAGATTTTAATAAAATTTGTACCTAATCCTAGTATATAATTAAACTGTGCATATGAATAGTTTGATGATTTCCTTTTTCTGTGTTGCTAGAGTGTCATCACAAAAGTTAGTACTGATTCTAAGGCCGGAAGAACCGTGATTATCATAGCTCACAGGTAATGTGTGCTTAGACTGCAGTATCTTTTATTTTGAATATGAAGAATTGAGTTTGACACCATTATTTCCTTTTTAGGCTATCCACGATTCAAGCGGCCGATAGAATTATTGTGATGGAAAACGGTAATATTGTGGAGGTATGTTTTCGCCTGGTGTTGCTTCATTACTGCAAAGTGCAAACCGTAGGGCTACTGTGATATTTCGAGATACATGGTGCCTTGCTTATAGGCACATGAACACATTGCACCTACAGTGCCATTCAGATAGTGACTTTAAGCTTCATATTTACAAGATCTCCTATATGGTTGCGCAGGATGGAAAACACAGCGAGCTTATTAAGCAGGACGGTTTGTATTCAAGATTAGCTAGGCGGCAAAATGACGCTCTTCCAGAGTCCTGAAATCACAGAAGGTGGTTTATTCCACGCCTTTTTTATAATAAAAAGAAAGAAAGAAAGAAAAAATAGAACCCTGTAAGAAGAGTCGTCTAAAAAAAAGAAAGAAAGTAAGAAAAAATGGAAACCTGTAAGAAGAGTCGTCTGCCATTGGTGTATTCTTCACGAGTGACCCTGACCTGGATGGTCAAATAATCGAAGTTGCCTGAGTTCCGGTTCTAATAGTTCACAAATCACAACTAATCAAACTAAGTTAAAATTGTTTTCGTCCACACAGAGGAGCAAGCCAAAGTCAGCATCTGGCGACGGCAGTATGGAGGATTCAAGAGCCAAGTACTACATACGGTTGTCGATTAGTTACACTGTCAGATACAACCTGTACCTTTGAATATATAGGCATTCTGGTCTCAGACCATCCAAAACCCTGTAACTTTAACATTTTGTACGGGAAATCGTACTCAATTTTGACAGAAACCCAATACCTCATTTTATAAATTGCATGTACTATTGTATACTGGTATGATATGCAAAGATTCTGTTTCAAAATTGCACGAAGAAAACGTTTTTTTTAAGAACGATACAATTCTATAATGCAGTTGCTGCGTTATGTGGCACTTCTTTGTTAGCCCTGAAATGCAGCACGTCACTTCGGTCTTCGGCTCACTTCAAGGCTGTATTAACCCTTTTCCTTACGAGGTTTGCAAATCAACGCAACGACTGCATCTGGATGAGAATATGATCTTATTAATTCTGTGAGTAAACATCCGATCTATTGAGAAAACATCAGTGCATCATACAGAAAGGTGAGGTCCTACTACTTTTCTAGTTCCAGGAACTCCCACTAAAAATGAAACCGAGTTGTCCCTCAAAACTCAAGTTGCTCAAGAAATACTTGAAGAGTGGTCAGAATCTCAAGCAATGGCACTGCAGAACCCAAGCAACTGCAACCGCTAGAAAATTGGCATCCTCTCAAGCAGTCTTATGTTTCGTCGACGTTGAGGAAAGATAAGACAGGGTCCTATGGCCCACGAACACAAGGAAGACAGCGAGGAAGCCGAGGTACTTCAGAGTTGTGAAAAGATCCAGCTGTTCCAACACAAGGATGAAGATGAGCAGAAGCTTTTGCTAGTTCATTTATGTTTTACCACAAGATAGATGCTAACCTTAACCCAGAAGAGAACATAGAGCAGCAGGACTGCTCCGATTCCAGCATGGAAAAGTGAGGCGAATGCAGCTGGTCCTGGCAAGGACGGGAAGTTCTTCAAGTTCACTCCCAGACGCACAAGCTGCAAATAAATGCCAGAAGCATACTTTCAACATCAATGCGTTTCATTAGAGCAAGCAGTGATTTTTTATTCATAGCAAATGAAATACACAAGGGCAGGAATCGTTGACCCACCCCAATCAAGAACCCAAAAAAAGGCAAAAGTGTGAGACCCATAAATGCAAGTGAGAGTTCCTTGGGTGGCCTCTTCTCTGGCGCACGGAATATGTGTGATATCTCCTCCTTTGGCCCAAATTTTGAGAAAGGGTCAACAGCTTGAGCAGGAGGACGTGGGGCTTTTTCTGGGGCCTCTGGCAACTCCAACTCCAGATGGCCAAGGGCTATCAGGAATGAATTCTCCTGAGCAAACAAACCAAAGAAAATCAGCAAGGCCAACCAAATAGGACTGTAGGATTACAATTATATGGCAACATACCATTGCAGCATCACCAACTGCAAGCTCAAGGTCATATCTTCCAGAAAGGTAGTAAAATTTCTCAACCAAACCAAGAAAATCCTACAATAAATTGAACAGGCATATAAAAAATCATGGTACAAAACATGCAAATTATGCTGTAATCTTGCCACGCCATAAACTCGTGCAGTCGTGGTGCTTCTTCAACACCACATTTGGCCAGTGACAACATAGGCATCTTTTTATATGGTAGCCCAGGAATGCCCTAAATTCAAGCACAACAGGAAGATGCATCCCACCCACATTCTTTATTATACTATGGTAAACAAAATTTAAATCAGATATTACTTTATTTCAAATGTTTTTGCACCTAAATGATCTTTTTCTACAAACCCCAGTCAGTCACCAAGTTACCAACATAAGCATGACTGACTTCAAGTTGCATGGCTTAGGCATTCTCTTCCGGATTGAAAATAAGCTTACATGGCCTAGCTATTGCCTTCCATGTTGAAAAGCTTTTCTGGATAATCTAATGCACAGCCTAGAAACTAATGGCCACATTGCAAAGGGAATGAAGAGCAAGCATTAAAAAATTAACTAAAACAAACTCCAAGGGAGGGATACTCAACTAGAGCAATTTTGAACTGCCTTGCAGAACCTGGCAAGACAAATAAGTGTTCAACATTGCTTTCATGCTTCAACTTCAAGAACACCTGAAAACAAATTTGCTCAATCAGGTCAGGAAAAGAACCACTATTGGGCCGTTGGAAAAATAAAATGAAGTTCTATAGTAACCTGGTGAGGTTTAAATGTGTGCCCAAGTGGTGTAGTTAATTGAAAAGATAAACGCAACTTCTCCAGATGGTTTGCAGAGAGAGAGACTTTTGTATCTTTCAGAATATCTAACCTGAAATGAAGAAGCTTGAAAATGAGATGTGTACAAAACAGGCTGTTTTGCTAACAAATTAGCAACTTAGCATATAAAACATTATTAACTAAATTATAAATGATCCACCATCACAACAGCAAGCAGCCAAGCACACATGATACAAAAATTGCAGGGTATGACCTCAAACAAATATCAGATGTGAGGAAAACTAAATACTAAAAAGAAATGTAGTGCCTGTCTGCTACCATATGAGAATGAATTGTATCTTTCAAAGTGACTGAATAGACAAGAAATTAAGATTACTTCAGTGTTAGCATATCTTTTTAATGGCTGTAAAATTCAGCTCATTTATTTGAAATGGCATGAATCAAATCAATTAAAAAGTTTACTTTTGGAGAGACTCCATAGTCCCAGCATCACTGTCAGAAATTCCGATTTCTGCCTTGTCAACCTTGATCACTCCTGCGACAAAGACAGTCTCAGTGTTTCTCCCTCCAGTAGCATAAATAGTCTCATGTTCTGGCTCCTGAAGCGAAATCTAGAATACAGAAGGGCGTAACCATTAAAAAGATTGTCAATTACTATTGCATCAAAAAGAAGCAACCAACTATAGTTTACAGGTACCTCAAAAACTAGTGAGTACTTCCCAACATCTATTTTCAATGGAGCAATGTCCAAGTAATGAATATTGTTGTCGAGGTCAAACTGAAGTTCCTGAGACCAAAAGGAAAATGATGTTAGGACACGGTAGCTGCGACGCACACACACAAAATGATATGAAGTTATGAACTATTATAACAAGAAGGAATATCCAAGAGGTAACTGCTGATTCAACTCTATACCTTGTTGTCAGTGCTGATGACCTTGGAGTCAGAGCCCAACACTTCTACAAGACTCACTCTGAGGGGAGGTGCAGCAGATCCAAACACTGTAGTGACTTCAACCTGAAAAAGAACACACATCAAGGAAATACAAACTTGAGTCAACTTATGTTCAGTTAAACACAAAAAAAAAAAATCAAAAGTAATGAGTAGCAACTAGCAACATTGCAGCTAGATATTGTACAGTTTTATACTCACTGCATACAAATTTTAGCAATCAATTATTGTTAGTTTGCTACACAGTTGCAACTAGAAATTACCACACAGGATGGCATGCATAATAGCATGCTTGTTAAAAACAGAACAAATTCCAGACTTGAAAAGCTAAATGATTACAAGCAGTGCTTGCCGGAGACATGGGGAGTTTCCCCACCATATAACATAGTCCATAGTGCAATGTTCACATGCCTAAAAGCCGATTTGCATTACAACACAGAATAATTCAATGATCAAACACAACCAGATTTACTCAAAACATTATAAACATTCAGTCAAAGTAATATCAATAAGTGCACAATACATCGTGCAAACCCCCAGAGATTAGCATGTGATAATCACCTTAAGCTGGTCTTTGGAGGTCAGCGAAAATACTTTGGAAGGAAGCGAAAGGATCAAAGGAACAAAAGCCCTGCAAATTGCAGAAAAGAAATAAGCATCAAAGGGTAACAGGGGTACCAAGTAAAATGATAACAAAAAAAGGGAAGGCTTGCCTATTGTTCTCCAGGAATGACAAAGACTCAATCTGATTAAAGCAATCCCTTGCACTACCTGGGAGCCCTATACCAAGAAAGAACTTCGCCAAGCCCAGTAGTTTCTCGCCAGGAATCTGTAGATTGTGTGTGGTGGTTAAGAAAGGTTCTTACACTTCAAATTTAATGAACAAGTTTAAATTAAAGTGAAAACACTCACATTCAATTTCCCAGAAGCAACATTTGCAAAGGTGGTGACACCCCTTATTACTGAAGCAGAAGTTGTTATAGGGCCCTTGTATTCGGTAGGATCGACTTGTCTCTCGTCAAAGTAGAAGGTTCCGTCATCTAAGAATATGCATATCATAAGACACTATAAGTTCAAAAGGAGGAATAATTTCACTTGGAAGTGGCTGATTCTTGATAGAAAAGTGTCAAAGTACACCAAGTAAATCGCCTCATGTTCGCCTAGACATATGCCAACAATCTAAAAAGAAATGATGTCTGCACTAGTAATTATCTAAACCTGCAATTCAGTATGATATAGATTTAACAATGAACTCAAATTTGTATCCCCGGCAAGCACAAAGAAGAAGGCTAGAGAACATACCATAGCTCTTGATGGTGTCAAACAGCTTCACGATGTCATTTTTTACCACTCCTATCTGATGTCATGATATTTAAAATCAAGACCAGCAAGCAGCAACAAGTGCAAACTTAAAATGTCGCACTAATGAGTAATGGCACATACAACAAATGCAGAACAAAAATACGATTGGAACTTGCAAGAAGCATTCACCAAACAAATTGTACAAAAGCAAAAAGAAAAGCAGAGCAACATACAGGGGCATGAAATGGTAGCACCTAAATACCACAAGATCACTAAAAGTGAGGATGCGGTCATGCAGAAAACGACGGTACCTAGAGTGACATGGGTGCATCTAGGGGTGTTCATAGCCGGGTTTTACGGGTTTTGCCAAACTGGAGAACAGGTCAAACTCTCTCACTGACAACCGCAGTTACATGCATGTACAAAGATTTTGCACTAACAACGGGTCAAACGGATTTCAAAAACCGTTTTTGTTCAGCCCTAGGTGCATCTCTTTAAGATCATAGACATGTGACATGTCATATGCATTGGAGATTCAGATGAATGGAGGTTGTGAAGTGTAATTAAGAAATATAAGCTAGGGGTCAACAACTTGACGGGCACGATTATGCAGGTTTTCACTTCCCGTAAAATTCAGCCCTCCTCTTTTCAAGGCTTCAAAACAGAGTGTGTGTGTGTGTATGCCCGTTTCGTACTCTCAGGAGTGCATACTCCCACTTCTAATATTAATATACCACTTAAACGAACATATTATACTTCTTTTATCACTTTCATTATACTTAAATACCAATTATAATATACTCCAATGCGACTTGATTGAAAAAAATCATTGGAGCGCTTTATTTTTGCTATATACCCTTTTCATATATAAAAGAAGTATATACAAAAACTTTGCTATAAGAAGTGGACTTTCATGAATTTTTTTATGGAACTCACTTTGGGGTATCTTATAACCATTACTGAAGGATGCTCAAATAGATAAAAAAAAGTATCATCATACGATTCTAGTGATATATAAAAAGTGGGAGTACGTACTCTCAGGAGTGCGTACTCTCAAGAGTACCATACCATTTTCCTATATGTGTGTGTGTGTGTGGTTACCCATACATCTTCCTTATTGCTTACACTAAAGGAAGATAATCACAAGGTAAGTTGGGAGATGAACAACATGACAGGAACGGCTCATGTATGAGCTTTTCACTTGCATCCAGTTAGGGCATTTCCCCCCTCCAAACACAGTACATACTATATACAATTACCCATACTTCTTTATCACTTACACTTAGGGAAGATAGTCAAATAAAAAAGCATGACAAATTCACGTAATTACTCAAGCAGAGAGCATATACACACCATGGATGGATCAACCTCAGCATCAGCCAGTGAAACGACTCCTGCCAATGCTTCTAGTGCGATACCTATGGCAGTACATTATTGTCAAACATCAGGGGCTGAAGTTATGCATTAGGTTTGCAGTAAATATCTCCCTGGTGAAGAGAAAAAACTTCGCAAAGACTTGGACACTGACTACTAGTTCACTGTTCATAACCCCCACAATAAAAGAGTGTCAAGCAATTAGAGTATTAGACAACTAGACAAAAATGAACTAGCAACCAGTGCATTCCAAACGCAAGTACACTTCAACATAAAATTCATTTAGGCTTTGATTGACCAGTAAGAACTATTACCAGCAGCAAATGTGCTAGATTCAGCACTGTTAGTGTCATAACGCCATCTCCCATCGCTTTGACTAAGTGTCTACAGTAACAAAGACACATATGAGACAAATCTAATTTGAACAGGAAAACATGTTGTAGATTGCTAAAACTAGAAAACTAAAAAAATGCATAGCAACATTGCACTGCTGTCACCTTAATTGCATGAAATGTGCTATCCGCATCAGATAGAACAACACTGTGTCCTTGTTCCTGTAAAAGCAACAAAAAATCATCGACTACCACAGTAAATTCAGAAACTACTAAAAGCAGTGATGACAAAATGAACAAATAAATATCAGAGAGAAAGTGCATTAGTGGGAGCAACCTTGATGCTAAGCAGCCCTCCCACAGAATAGTAGAATTCCAGCAGCGAGTTGGTGTCCTTGATCACCACCTTAAGCCTCGCCACAACATGCTACCACAGAGAAGGAATATCAGAACACCATCAAACAAGAGAATCCCAGCAGCAACAGCAAGATCTCTAAAGCTAGCACCCACATCGTAAACGCCAGCATCGACACTGCATCCGAGGACCCCGCTGACCCGGACAGCGTGGAACAGATCCTTCGCAGGCGACGACGAGGGGGAAGCCAGGTTCTCGGCGGCAAGCTTGCACGCCTTACCAGTAAGGCTCTTATCCTTCTCTACCCCGAGTATCTGGAACGTCCTGACCGCCTCATACGTCCTCTCCAAACTGCACAGAATGCACACAGACAAAATCACCAAGTTAACGCTAGTAAGCCTCCAAAGTTCAAACACGCGGCTCCGTCTCGGACCGATCTGGATCAAACTAGGTCCATAATTGTGTCCGCGGGGGACAAGCGCTGGAGATCGGGCGAGAAGGCAGAGTTGGCGAGTGGTTAGTGAACTTACTCGCCGAGAGATCCGTCGGGGGAGGCGGCGAAAATCTCGGCGGCGGCAGATCTGTGCGCGTCGGAGACCGGGCGGACGGCGGAGGAGAGGGGGGCGACGGCCGCGGCCAGGAGGAGGAGAGCGGCCACGGGCGAGAGCCTCCCGGCCATGGCCGGGGTGGCGGGTGGCGGTGGTCGGATAGAGGAGACGAGTAGGGTTTAGGAGACCGGGCGTGTGGGAGTGGCCAGATCTGCTAAGGTTGAGGGAGGCTGGGAAGTGGACGACTAGAAATATTCCGCCCGGCCCGGTCAGCCGCTTCAACGTCTGGACTCCGGAGGGGATGGGGGGTGGGGGGGGTCGAGGATTTTTGGTAAATAATATTAATTTTAAAAATAAATATAAAAATAAATAGTTTAATCGCCGACAGGGGTTTAATAAGTATAGAGGTCTCTTGTCGCCAGTTGAATTGACCATCGATTCAAATGTAATCTGTCGCCAATTCAAATTGCGACAGATCGAAAAATAATAATATTAAAATTTAGAAAAATGGCATTTCAAATAGCAATAAGGACATTGCAATTCCATGTGTCGCTGTTTAAAATAGCGACACAATATCCCCTATAAAAGACCTTTGAACTCTAAAATTTAGAAAAAACTCATTTTTATTTTTTTAAAAGAACGATGGGAGGGAATGGAAAGGAGCAGAGAGGAGTAGAGGGGAGGAGAGAAGTTAGCGAAGCGTTGCCCATCCAATCGCCCACCTTTCTGGTAATTTTTTAAAACCGAAAGGATTACAGAGTTTTATATGTACGGTTACGTAGTGTAGTATGTTGTACATAATTCTTTTTGATCGGTAGTTTAATTTTACATATGTGGTTAATCGTGAAAATCTTGTTTACGGTAAAGTACATCAAATATGCCGGACGACACCAACTTTAAAATTTACTACAGTCATGATACTATTTTTTAGGGTCCTGAGGGGATTGATTTGCATTATTTTCAAGCGGCGGTCGTGCCCCTAAGAAGACCAAAGCAACGTATATGGGACGTTGTGATGTGGTGGTTGTTCCACTCATTCGAGTTGGATCATGGTGTGTATGATTAAGATTGAATTGGCTTACCCCGCGAGCAACACATGGCACATATTTGGAAGTTTGTGCAGCTCAAGGGAGTAAGGTCATGACAGTCATATGTACACATGGCGAGAGAAGGACGATAGGATTTGGTCCTTTTGACCCAGGCATGCGCTAAGGCTACTCCTGCATCGGCGACTGAACAAGGAGGGAGTGGTGATGCCGAAGAAGAAGTCAAGGACTCCAGCCACAACGCATCACACATAATGGTCGAAGGTCCGGGAATAATTGGTCTTGTCGGTGAAGACCCTGTGGAATGAGCTCTTTCAGTCGGGCAAGCTAGTGGGCTTACTCACGAGGGTGGGGAGCTGAAAGCCCTAGTGCAAGGGATGAATCTCAAAGACCGGGACTGCATGACATTGACAGAAGATGAAGGATCTGATGACGATGACGTTGTGGACCAGTAGGCGGTTCCATCCGAGTGGAACACATACCAGTTCGATAACCTCGTCATTAACGAAGGCTCCCGTGTGCCGTGGGAGTATGACCAGAGCAAGATTAGGCAAGGATCTATGTACAAGTGCAAGGAGGTCATGCAGGTGGCGGTCAAATTCTAGGCCATATCGGTGCGGCGTACATTCACAGACGTCGAGTCTAACCTAAGATGCTACGATGTGAAGTGCGACATAGAGGGATACCCTTGGCGAGTGCACGCATTACAACCTAAGTGTGACACCTACTAAAAGTGCTATATACTGGTCCCTCATATATGTATGTCACCTGGTCAGTGCAGTCCCACAGGAATCCTAACATCATGCTTTATTGCGAACCTCATGTGCAGTGATATCGTGGATAATATAGATTTTGAGCTACAATCCATCATTCGGATGATTGAGACAAAGTTCTAGTACACAGTCAGCTATGCCAAGACGTGGAGGACAAAACAAAAGGCGTTGGAATTAATGTTCTATACGTTTGAGGACTCATACCACAACGTCCCCGGGCTACTTCGTGCCATACAAGACAGGAATCCCGGCACTCATGCCGACATTCAATATCCTACACATCCGAAGTGGTCCAATAAGAGGGTACTAAAGCGAGCATTCTTCTCATTTGGTTCATGTATCAATGCATTCCGGTATTGCCGTTCAATCTTATGCGTAGATGACATATTCTTGACTGGAAAGTACATGGGCTAGATATTGATTGCAATAGTGACGGACGAGAACAATCAAACTCTTTTCCGTGGTTTGTTGAAAGCAAGAACACGAACAACTGATTGTGGTTCCTGAGGAATTTGAGGATTTATGTTGTACAAGGCCGTTCTAAAGTATGTGTCATACAACAAGGAGAGAATGAACCACTTCCATGGACGTATCTGTAGAGCAGGTGGTGCATGAGGCACTTGAGTGTAAACTTATACAGGCAGTTCTGCAACAAGAGCCTGATGAATATGTTCAAGCAGTTGTGCAACCAAAATTAGCAGTGAAAGTTTGAAGCACTCTGAAAGATTCTGGACGAACAGACCCAGACGCACAGAAGAGAGACAGCGAAAAAAGCCACCCCAAACACTGACCAGGCTCCTGAAGTATTACCACAGCTACCCACGGATGATCATAGTGTGACGAGAAAGACCGAAGCACAGATGAAATGCTTCTCGGACTGGATCGAGCATGAGTCTAAGTTAAAGTGGTCACTGCTACATGATATGGATGGTGCACGATATGGCATCGTGACAACCAATTTAGCCGAGGTATACAATTGGGTAATGCGCGCGCAAGGTGTCTACCTTTGGTTGGTACTGCGGAGGTAATTCTCTGCGGTACCACAAATCACTTTGTTGACAGAAGCAACAATGCGTCGCTCGCCACGGTAAATAATAGAGTGCTCTATCCCGCCATGATCACCAAGTACATGGAGGAGAAGAGCAAGAAATGTGAGATGCACCATACATTCAAGATTGACACAAGGGAGCTTCACTTTGAGATAATGTGTATGGATAAAAGACATCACGGGACAAACCGCGAGAGGATCACCCACGAGTGCACACTATGCCGCGCTAGTTTGCGTATAAACTTGCAACAAGCCTATAGGCCTTGCTCCCATGTCATGGCCGCGTGTTCGACGGTGGCGCAGCATCTCGACCAATACCTCTATGGCTATTTTAACAAGGAGGAAGTGATGCAAACCTGGAGTGCAGAGATGTATGGTTATGTCATGGTTGACCATTTCACTGCCTATCCGACCTGAGAGCAACTTATCTGGGCTGCGAACATTGATAAACTGAAGGAAAATGTTGGTCGGCGACAGGTGCGGCGCATCAGGAACGACATGGACGAAGCAGAAGCCAGACGTCGTACGAAGAAGTGCTCCATTTACAGGGAGTCTAGGCACACCTTCAAGAAATACCATATGAAAAATTCACAGGATGAAGGAGACATCGATAGCCTAGACGTCGTCGCGGGGACCTCATCCGACCACCCCACCTGAGACGGTCCACATGCAGATGGTCGCAGTCACGGGGATTGTTTATCCAATTGAAATATGTGGTGCCAAATACTTTGTAATATCACTTTGATTTGTAAAAATCAGGTGTTATAACGTTGTGCTGAATGTTATGTAATATTAGTGTGATTTGTCCACAAAGTATGCGACAATGTTACGCTGAATGTTATGTAATGCCATTATGTTTTATTGACAAAAGATGGTGTGACGTTGTGCTGAATGCTATGTAATGTCATTGTGATTTGTTGATAAAAAATGTGTACGAAAATAGAGAGTATAAGTTTTGATTTATCGACAAAAGATGTTATGATATTGTGTTGAATGTTATATAATATACGCATAATTTGTCGACAAAATATGTGTTCGAAAATACTCAGTACAAATAGAGTGGAGAGGAATTTAAAAATATCAATTTTTCAAAATTTAAAATTTTAGAAATTAAAGATTTCTATTGCTAATTCAATTGACGATATGGAGCTTTGAGTACTGTTGAACCCCCTGTTGTCAGTGACTAAGCCCTCGTCGCTAATTACAATGACGACAGACTCTTGTTGCTATTTTAATTGGTGACAGACGTCTAATTTTGTAATTTTTTTTCGACGGAACGTCTAGTTTTGTTGTTTTTTTTAACTATTTGTTTTTAAATTTTTTAATAATAATATTATTTTTAAAATAATTCCATTATCATCGGGAAAGTTGCGTGAAGGGCTTCTTCTCATGCGGAAGGCATTTCCCCCGCGGACTCTGACACGTGGGCCACAAGAACCGACCAAGCCCGTCCAAGTACGCTTTGCGCCCCCATCAAAAGCGAAACCACCGGCCGAGCACGCCTCCACCCGCCGCGCTGCCCCTGCAGATCCGCCTCCCCTGCCTATCCTTCCTTCCTCCTCGAGTCGCACGGCGGCGGCGTTCTCCTGCTCCTCCGGTCAAACACATCGCGGCGCCATGAATCCCTACGACCTCCGCTACGCCGACCCCTCCTCCTACCGCGACAGGCGCAGGTACTGTAACCCTAACCCTAGCCCGCGTGATTCTCACCGCTTCCCCGATCCGATCTGATATGATCTGACCTGAGCTAACTTGACTCGGTTGATTCTTCTGGGCAGCGACCTGGCCGGGGCAACTATGCTCGCCCCGCCGGTCCCCGTGGCCGCGAACCCTTACGCCGCCGTGTACACGCCCACGCCCGCCCCTCCGGTCCCCTCAGGCGGCGATTTCTCGCGCTTCGGACAGGGCGGCAGAGGCCGTGGTGGAGGCAGTGGGAGGGGGAGAGGCGGTGGCGGCGGACCTGGTGACTATCGAGGCGGTGGTAGAGGAGGTGGAGGCGGGAGGGACGGGCTGGACACGCTCGCCCTGCCCAAGCCGGACTTCCGGAGTCTTATACCGTTCGAGAAGAACTTTTACGTGGAGTGCCCCGACGTGCAGGCTATGTCTGAGATGGAGGTGGCGCAGTACCGCCGCCTCCGGGATATCACTGTCGAGGGCCGGGACGTGCCCAAGCCTGTCCGCTACTTCCAGGAAGTTAACTTCCCAGGTTTGTGGTTTTAGTTTGAAACGCCTAGTTTTAGTCTAGCTTTGTATGTGTGTGTGCTGAGAGTGCTGCAGCATGGGCTGGATGAAAGAAGGTTTGTGGTTATATTGCTATTTTCTTCTGTTTGAACAGATTACTGCATGCAATCGATAGCCAAGTGTGGATTTGTGGAGCCAACACCTATTCAATCTCAGGGTTGGCCAATGGCTTTGAAGGGTAGGGACTTGATTGGTATCGCAGAAACAGGCTCAGGGAAAACACTATCTTACCTACTCCCAGGGTTGGTTCATGTTGGTGCACAGCCTCCACTAGGTTTGTTCCTGCTGCTGTATTGTGTATGTCAAATTGTTAATGGATGCAATTATCCTAACGATTAACGATTGCAATGGATGTAGGTCAAGGTGATGGCCCAATTGTCTTGATCCTTGCTCCAACAAGAGAACTGGCTGTTCAAATACAGGAAGAATCTGCAAAATTTGGATCATACTCAAGAACTAGAAGCACATGTATCTACGGCGGAGCACCTAAGGGTCCGCAAATACGTGACCTTAGGAGAGGTATTTCATACGTTCATCTACTTCATTTTGAGATTTATGTTTTTAGAGCTAAGTCTGTTATCTGTACTTCAAGGAGTTGAAATTGTCATTGCAACACCTGGTCGGCTGATTGATATGCTGGAAGCTGGTCACACAAACCTACGTAGAGTGACATACCTTGTCCTGGATGAGGCGGACCGCATGCTAGATATGGGCTTTGAGCCCCAGATTCGAAAAATATTGGCACAAGTATGGTTTGTTTTGGAATGCTTATGGTAATGCTGATGATTTAACCTTGTTTCTGTATTTGTTCATGGTACTAAATGCTTTTGCTGTCAATAGATCCGGCCAGATAGGCAATCCTTGTACTGGAGTGCCACATGGCCGAAAGAAGTTGAAGCCCTGACTAGACAATTTCTGCAAAATCCTTACAAGGTGTACATGACTTCTGTTATCATTTTTCTATTTTTTTTGGTTCTTTCATAATGTTTGTTTTGTTTCCCATTATTAACAGTTTGTATATATTGGAATGCAGGTAATCATAGGATCACTTGAACTTAAAGCTAATCATTCCATACAGCAAATTGTCGAAGTTATTTCAGAACATGAAAAGTATCCCAGGTATGTACCACTCAAATCTATTAATTACAAAGTTGTTCCATTCATAGTCTATCAATTACAAACCTTGCATGATGTGAATTGATTTTCGTTTCTTTCTCACAGACTCAGTAAGCTCTTATCTGATCTAATGGACGGGAGCCGAATCTTGATATTTTTTCAAACAAAAAAGGATTGTGATAAGATCACTCGGCAACTTAGAATGGATGGATGGCCAGCATTATCTATACATGGTGATAAAGCTCAAGCTGAAAGGGACTATGTTCTAGCAGAGTTTAAAAGTGGGAAGAGTCCTATAATGTCTGCCACAGATGTAGCGGCACGTGGTCTTGGTATGGTGACTTGTTTGAATATTAGGATTAGGTTGTAGTTCCATGTGCTCAAGGATGATAAGTCGGAGGGCTGTTCAGCTGTTTTTGGTTGAGTGAACTGAACTTGTGGATTGGTGGTGTATGCAAGGTGCCATCATGTCAGAGGTAGATCATCCTTTCCCTCTGTTTACCTCCCTTGAGCGTAAGCAACGGCAGTGTTACCAGGGCACTTTAATTTTCAACTGCCATGGTGGCTTTCCCCTTTCTTGGTTATCGAAGAAACCAGAAACCTGCTAGACTTACAGACTTTGCCTTTTAGGGAAATCCTTAACTTTTTATAGAATGGATAAAACCACACTACTATACTCATTCCATAGAAAGGAGCATGCAAGGGAGATACATGTTTTGGTTTTATTGATTTCTAAATTTGATTTGCATCTTCATTTATTCTTGAGCATTTAGCAAGTTAAGCAAAGCAGATGAAATGGGAAACGCGAGCGTGGCAATTTAATAATTATCTTTGCTGTTTCTCGGGTCCACGTCGTGTACGTCAAGGGCCAAATCTTTGGTGCCCCACGGGTCCTTAATAAAGGGAAAGAATAATGATAGGTTGAAAAACTAGAAATGGAGAAAAATAACGGAAATTGATGTATGCCAAAAGAGGCAAAGAACATGGTAAAAAAGTATGATTTTTTTCTCAGAGAGAACTGGATTATAAGCGTCTAACATATGTTTTATTGGCAACACACATTTTACTTGACATGTATACGACAGCACAAGACCTTTCACCAAGCACCTATGAGAATTGAGGGAATCAGGAACTTATGACCTTCCTCTGTGTATGTACGTGCAGTAACTGTTCGGGTGTACTATTACATGTAAGTATGTAAGTTTAGAAAATTGTTTGATTTGACCAACTTTGACTGGTAGGTGGATTAGACTATCTTGACGTGTTTAATGGAATGCCGTGTGAAGCCATGTCTTAATAAGGCAGATCTAAACCATCCATCACTACGCTGGATAGCTTTTAAAGCTTTACTTACTTTACTGCTCACTAGGAATCTTCCTAGAGTCATTTATCCTGTCAGACTATTTGACATGAACTTTGATGGCCTGTTTATTTTGTCCTGCATTCAAGTCTCGTAGTTGTTTTGTTGTCATGGTCTTCTGGAAGCTTTTCTAAATACTATTAATCATTTAATATTTTCTCTCCTTTGGCAAGCACCTTTTTTTTAACATTTTTATTATGACTACACATTTTTCACGAGAAACATGGTTGATAGTTCCACTTTTGTTGAGGTCTTGAGGATTGATGGGTGAATCAAAGTTTTTCGGCATGTGTGCGGGCAATAGGCATACACCAAAATGTGTAGTAATAATTATTGGTGTAACAGCAATAGAATAAATTCACACTGTATGACTTGTATAGGTTGTACTTCAGTTTCAATGTAGAATAATTTTTTTCAATATTTTAGAATTGTACGGATCTCCCTTATTCTTTCCCTAGCTTTGCATGGTCCTTTAGAAGCTTATGCTGCTATTTAAACATGTGCCCTCATGTATCGGTATCACTGCCAACTGGTCCAAAGATGGTTAGAGTTATCAGTGTTCTTTTCAGTGAAATCCTCGTATTGACCTCTGATGCAGCACCTTAAGCATTGCAGTCTGTTTTGGATTGGTATGGATGACATATTTTGTTTGGGTTCGCACAGTATGTTGATGCTGGTACATTATTGGATAAATTGTTGCTCAGGCATGTCAGGTGCATGTCGTCAACGTTTGATGAAAAAAGGCCGGGAGGTTAATCACCATCAATTCCACATCCAGCAGTGATTGATACCCAGTTCAGTTTTGCAGTCCCTTCGACTTGTGTTAGTTGTAGAGGTTGAAAGTGCAGTCATGTGCATTTTCTTCTTTGGATCTTGTCTAAGCCATGTGCTACCTTCTATGGAGATCGATAATGTTGATGCCCCAGTGTGGTCCGCTGTGGTACTCAGGACAACACAGCTATGTTGATTAAATGCTGATCATGTTCTTGTTAATTTTGCAGATGTGAAGGATATAAAGTGTGTGATCAATTATGATTTCCCAACAACTCTTGAAGATTATATTCACAGGATAGGTCGAACTGGCCGTGCTGGTGCTAGAGGAACTGCATTTACCTTTTTCACACACACAAACGCAAAATTTTCGAGGAATCTTATCAAGATCTTGCGGGAAGCCAGCCAGGTTGTGAATCCAGCGTTAGAGTCTATGGCCAAGTCCAATTCTATGGGAGGAGGTACCCACCTGAACTTCTGAAATTTTCTTTAGGAGATTGCCATGTCGTGTTGTGGGTTCATTTGACCTTACCTTTTTTTAATTTATGTTTGTTTTGTGTTCAGGAGGCAATTTCCGGTGGAGGGGGCGAAGTGGGTATGGTAACCGCGGTCATATAGGATCAAATACCATCGCAATAGGAGGAAGAAGGCCACTCTGATGGCTGCAAAAGAACGAAAAAACTTTTATCTCTATACAATTAGGCATTAAAATGCATTCTTGGGACCAGAGCTACGAAGCATGTCATATTGCTAGATTGAAATCAAGTCAATTTCACTACTTGGGACCAGAGAGCTACGAAGCATGCCATATGATTGACTTAACATTTATCTGGATTCAGGAACTTCGCATGTGCATTCAAGTTTAATTTTACATTTGGAATACGGTTTGGCCTAACTTACACAAGTCTATTTTTCTCTTGACAGTACTGTATTATTGCTTATTTGTTTACATAAAACTTGTTAGTTTTAATTGTTCTCTTATTTTCGAATTGTGCTGAGATTAGCCACACTGCAGCTTATATCTACTTATTTTGGAGTACACAATCAGTTATGGTCGTCCATGGGATGACCGCACTGATATACCTTCAGTAGTCTCGTTGTAAATTCTCTACCGACGATGTGAGTGTATCGACTCTCGAACGCGGCATGGTGCTTAGGGCTTAGCAATTTGAAGGAGCCAACAGCTTCTTTATATGCATGTTACCTACCTAGCTGTTGTTTCCTGGAGCAAGAATCCTGCTAAAACTTGTTTCTCAAACTAATTTATAATCCACGTGATCCAAACAACCACCGGGCGTTGTTGCCTTGTTTGCATGGCGCTATGCTTCGAAGCAATTGGCATTATAATGCCTTTGTGCCAGCAGCGTTGTTCTATTGTGATGGGATATTCATGATGTATTTTTTGGTGAAAATTCGTTGGTTAACCGGGATGGAGTGCTTGGCTCAATGCCTCCGTTACCACCCGAGGCAGCTGAAGGGCTAAAGAGCCACTTTTTAACCAGCTGCTCAACTCATGTCACTGGCTCACAGCTGGAGTTAGGGCTGAAAACGAGCCAAGTCGAGCCGGCTTGAGCCAAGCTTGCTCAGGCTCGGTTTGAGTTTCGACGCAGCTCGTTTGGAAAACGAGCTCGAAAGACGGCTCGGTTTGGCTCAAAAAAAACTTGTGTCGGCTCGAAGGCTCGTTCGAGCTAGGGTTTTAATTCCGTTGATAAAACCAGTAGCTACAAGCATTCATTATTCATAATCCATACATGATACAACCACAAGCATTCATAAATTCACAATCCATTCATCATAGCAGTCCATAATCCATACATCATAAATAAATCCATTCATCATAAGTTCATAGCAGTCTATAATCCATACATGATACAACCACAAGCATTCATCATAGATTCATAATCCATTCAATTGAAATAACAGTTCATACACTTAATATTTAACAGTCTATAAGTACATATAACAGTCCATACTCCATAGCATATTGGTGTCATCTTGTCATTCGAAATATCCAATGATCCTACAAAATCAATGCAAAATCAATGATGTTAGAGGAAAGATTTAAATTCAAATTCAATTTAAAATAGTGCTAGCTATCAATTTTTTATTAAAAAATGTCCTAGCCAAATGGCATGTAACCTGTGTTAACTGACCAATTACCATGGGAATCTCAATGGTAACCTAGTCATGATTTGGTAGAAGTGGAACGCAACTCTAGATAGATAAGCAACTCTGATTTTGAAGGCTCAGTAGAAGTTGAACGCAAGAATGACTGAAACTGAGATGAGATCGAGGATAAAGAGCTGCTTGTACCCATAGCTGAAGAGGAGGTTACATCACCTCTACTATCCACCTTGTTGTACCGATGATCCATCTCGAACTGTGAATACAAATCTTCCAACTCAACCTTCACATCATCAAGCTCATGTGTAGCCTTTGAGGGCTCATACATTTAGTTGAAGCACCAACCAATGAATCTCATCTTAAACTTAGGATCAAGAATAGTAGCAAGGACCATGACATTATTCTTTTCTTCCCAATACTTATCAAACTTGTCCAACATTGTAGTAGCCATGAGCTTCAACTGATTATCTCCAGAAGCAATTGCAGCTCTTAATACAACCTTCACATTAACTATGTAAGGATAAAAAAAATATTTGCTGTTGGATAAGTTGATCCAAAAAATGCACTAGTCACTTCAGCCAAGGACTTCAATATTGGTGCAATTTTCTCATACAATATCCAATCCACGCCTGATGGCTGCCATTTGTAGTTTGCATCCGTGTCGGTATAACACACTAAAATGTCCTTATAAGCAAGGCAGACTGACAACATCTTGTATGCGGAACTCCATCGTGTGGACACATCAAGGCTCAACCCAGGACCAGTTTGCAAAGCAAGTGAGGAATAAATTTGTGTATACGAGATGGAGACTTCTTTATATACTTTGACTATTTCCCTGAGCTTGTTTATCAAAAGGGGATAATGGTACTAGGCCATCATTTATGACCAAGTTCACTATATGATAACTACATCAAACATGAACTATATGACAACCACATCAAACATGAAAATACTTGGCAATGAAACGAGCTGATCCTCTAGCAGCAAACTTGGTCATTAAACTACATATAGCAGTAGTATTTGAGGAAGCATTATCAAAAGTAAGTGTGATAATCTTATCCTCTATCTTCCATTCAGCGATGCAATCAAAGACAGCCTGAGCTATGACAACCCCGTTGTGTGGAGGATCCAACTCAATAAAGTTCAGCACACGACATTGCATAACCCAATTTTTATCTATATAATGTGCTACCAAACTCATGTAGCAAAGGTTTTGGTTAGAGGTCCACAAATCACAAGTTAAACTTATATGGGAGGCACTTTTGAGGCTCTTCCTAAGGACTTCCCTCTCTAAGTCATAAATCTTGATGCATTCACTTCTTATCGTCTTTCTACTGATGGGTTGATACAATGAATTTAAGTAACGCATCAAAACATTAAACCAAGTGTGCTCGACCATCCTAAAAGGATACTCATGGACAATTATCATCTTAGCAATGATTTAACGAGTTTCATCTTGATCATATTCCCTAGGAGTGGCAATAAGAGGTAAACTAGTGTCACCTGACATGGCGTGACCAAAGTTCAGATTAGTTTGAGCCTTCATCTTAGCCACCTTGTTTTGATATGGCGTGCACTTTGGTATGTGCCTCATCAGATGTGAAGTAGCCCCCCTTACTTGTAAGACATGAGTTTGTAGCAAAACCTACACGTTGCCCTTGTATCGGTCTCCCCCTTATTTGTCTTGGATGGAACAGTCACCACCTTGAAGATCTTCCAACAATTTGATCTTTGTTTTTGTCTCCCAGTTGCCTTTAGAGATCCCTTCCGCCTTTTTGCCTCCCTATTTGATCTTCCTTGAGACACGGTAGTACCATCTTCTGTCAATTCCACGGCTCCTTGTTCATCACCATTTGAACTTGGAAGAATCCACCGAGACATGTCTTTGTTCCCCCTCCACGTCGGATGGTTAATCATCATCAGCCATATGCTCCAAATCCGCATCCTCACTAGATGACCACGATAAAAAATAGAGATAATTAGACAAGAAATGTCACAACATGTCTAAACAAGTACAATATATGAAAGTTAAGTAAGAATATATAGAATCATGTTATATATGCTCAAGTAAAATATTTTGTGTGCATGCTCTAGTCCTATCATTATGTCTGTTAGACATGTAGAAATCTCAAAGAACAAAATATGTACTCCATAAACAATTTTGCATGACCTCCATAAACTAACAGTCTAACAGCTCACACCATTTCCCTATCTTCTTTGACGCACTCTCAAATCTCAATAGCTTACACAGTTAACAGTCTAATAGCTCACAATTTTGCATGACCTCCATAAACTAACAATCTTACAGCTCACAATTTTGCATGACCTCCGTAAACTAGCAGTCTAACAACTATCAGTCTTACACAGATTTCAGTTATTTATTGCTGGCACCAAGCTATATTATATTAAAGACTCACCGAGGACGAGGATGCCAGTTTGGCGACGTCAGGAGGCGGTTGGGAGCTGAGAAGGCGACGACCGGTTCCACGCCCGCCCGCTAGTGCCGAGGAGGAGGCCCCAACGTTGGTCGATTTCTTCCCTAGCGCACGAGACTCCAAGCTCTGTTGATGTCGATACCGATCCATGCACATCGGCGTCGGTTGGACTTCGACGGCGCGACAGATGGAGCAGGGGACGACTGAGGACGGGGCGGCGCGTCGGATGGAGAGGCCGGTCACCGGCGGATGGGGCATGGGCGCCTGACCGCGGCGGCGGGTTGACGGCGAGGCGAGAGAAGCAGTAGAGTAGGAGGCGCGGGCGAGGAGGAGGCGTCGGATGGAAAGGCCGTGCGTCACGGATGGGGCATGGCCACCTGATCGCCGACGGCGGGGTTGATGGCGGGGCGGAGAGCCGGGGACCGCGCCACCGGGTGGATGGGCGGCGGCGTCGGGTGGACGGGGATCGGGAGGAAGAGGACGGGGATCGGGAGGAAGAGGACGGGGATCAGGAGTAGGGTTGGGAAAAATTCGGGAGGCGATGGAGACGGGGATTCGGGAGAGGAAGAGAAAAGGGGATCAGGAGGTGAAGGGGACGGGGATTCGGGAGAGGAAGAGAAAAGGGGAACGAGAGGAAGAGAAAAGGGGATCGGGGATCGGGAGAAAAGGTGAATCGGGAGAAAAGGAGGCCGAGCCAAAAGGCTCGGCGAGCGGCTCGAGCTCGGCTCGTGTTTTGCCCAAGCTAGAAATAGGGCTCGGCTCGGGAAAAACGAACTCGAGTTGAGTCGGCTCGGCTCGTTACGAGCTCGAGTCAGCTCACGAGCCGCGAGCCTTTTTTCAGCCCTAGCCGGACCTGCCATCGAACACACACACACAAAGAGACAGAGAGAGAATCAAAAGGCCTTCTCGCCAGCGTGTTGTGGTTGGCAGCGATGTTGTGCATCGGCTGCCGCATAAACCCGTCTGATCTCCTCGCATCTAACAAATCGATCGCGATGGGGTAGTTTCGTCCACCCTCTTGTCGCCACAGCAGCGTAACCAGGGAGGCAGTTCAGGCCATGGCCTAAGCAACGGTTCTTCCCAGCCCACTGGGTTTGGCCCGCCCGATCTCCACCGCTAAAAAGTCTCGGAACAGCACGAGACCAAACCTTCCTGCCCTAAAACCCTCTCCGTCTCTCTCCGGATTCCCCAACACCACGGTTAGAAAAATAACCTGAGATTCGTGAGCCATCTTGGCTCGAAACAAGCTCTAGCTTATTCGGCTCGGGCTTGTGACGTTTTTAAACCGAGCCGAGCCGATTCTGGTTTGGATCGTGGGCTGGTTGCCGGCCCAACTCAGTCCCAAAGTCCAGCCCATTCCCGCTAGATACTGTGCCTCCTCCATCCCAATCCCGATCTAGATCCAGATCGAGCGCCCCCGCCACCCCTCCTCATTCTTCCAATCCAGATCGAGCGCCCCGCCGCCGCCGCCTCCATCCGCCGCCCCGCCGTCGCATCCTTCATCCGCGGCCTCCATCCGAACCCCATGATGGCCGCCGCCGCCGAAGCCGACGGCGAGAGGAAGGCTGAAGTCCTCGTACGGTAAGCACGTCGAACGCCTCGTCCCAGCGAAAGCAACAGGATAGGTCTAAAAAAATTCGCACTGGTTTGGTTGCTTGCAGCGATGACGCGCCGAAGCTGCTCGCCGCCTTAAAGGAGATGAAGGACGGGCTCGACCTCGTCAGGGGCAAGGTCGAGGCCCTCACCCGAAAGGTACCCGTTTCCCCCCTCGCAAGCTCCCCCAACTCTCGCCCCTCACGGAATGATGGCAGCGAGGCTATTGACAGCCAGAATTGGGGGCGACTAGAGAATGAATCCTGGTTTACTTTTCGGTGGGCGCGGTGATAATCGTGTTCTTATTCTCTGTGGTGGCGTGTGTGTGGATAGGTGAAGAAGAACCAGCTGCCGACGGGCGATGGGATCGGGTACCTGGAGGCGAAGCACCACCTGCTCCTGAGCTACTGCCAGGACATCGTGTACTACCTGCTCCGCAAGGCCAAGGGGCTCTCGGTGAGTGGCCACCCCGTCGTGCGGAGCCTTGTCGAGATCAGGCTGTTTCTGGAGAAGGTGTGATTGTGCCCTCTTGTGTTGATTGTTAAGTTGCTTGTCTTCATTTAGTTGTCTAATAATAGATGGTGTTATGTTGAATTTGATGTGGTAGATTCGCCCGATAGACAAGAAGATGGAGTACCAAATCCAGAAGCTCACTAATGCCGCGGAGGGCGCAGCTGCCCAGGAAAAGGCGCTAAATGCAGAGGCGAAGGGGAAGGACGAGCCTCGGGATGAGGAAGACCTGTTGAAGTATCGGCCGAACCCGGATATGATGGACTCAAAGTCTGCTCCTGAGGGGCAGGTGATGTTTTTCACTACCTAACTGAATTTTCTGTTACATTCGCTGAGGAGATCAGATGTTTCCTTCTGTGTGCACACCTACTGACGTACACGTATTTACGTTCAGCAATTATATTCGTTGTCTTCTCTGCATTTCAATTTTGAAACTTAGCATTGCTTTAGTGCAAACGTGAATCGATCAATGTTATATAATTCACACGAGGACCACATCTACCCATCTTTACTGGTCTGTTTTGTGTAATATAGTTGTCACTTGGAATGATAAATCAACATCTCTTTGATCCGGAATTTGGTACAATCACATTAATTTGCTATGTCAGATGCGTTAGGAACTACTTTGTAACATGGTGGTTTATGTATATTGTTTTAAATCAACATTAGCATAATTGATATGCTTGCTTCTACAGGCACTACCACTACATGTTTAAAGATTGTCTTATTTCTTGCATAAGGCTTGGATATGCTGCTAAGTGCACTATTCCCATTAGCACTGTGAATTAGGTTCACTATGTGTTAGATTAGTAACAATCATTTCTCAGTTAGTATGGCATGTACAATTTATACAATTCATTTTGTCTGATGTGTAATGGTTGACTTCAGGGCAATGATGGTATCTACCGTCCTCCAAAATTTATGCCTGCTAGCATGGATGATGAGGATAAGGGTCGGAAACAAGCTTCAAGGAGAGATAAGGCATTAGCACGAATGGCAACAGAAAATCCTTATCTCAAAGAGATAATTGATGACGCCGCTGATAGGCCTGAAGAGGTGTGTTTATTGTTTATTTGAATCGTTAGTTATTGGCTATTTTCAAGCTAACTAATCTGTCTATGTTACTTTGCAGTGGAAGGAAACAGTGGGTGATGAAAGCAAGGAATTTTTAAAGTACATGCGGCAGAGAGAGAAGAATGAGAAACAAGAAGAGGAGCTGTTCACACGAGCTCCAGTAACTAAACGCGATAAGCAGATGGAGAGGCAGATGAGGAAACAACTCCATGGGTATGTTCCATATTTCAGACATTACGACCCCCTTGTAAATATAACTAGTTAGCTACATTAATGAATGGTGATAGCTTTGGTCAGCTACAAGGTTACTTTAAGCTGAGGTCGTTCTTTGGAACTTTCGACTTTTACTCAACTTGGGTACTCAACTGAGCTGATTCTGTAAACAGGTTACAAGGCCTAACTGATGGATTCGACCTTGGAATGAACATGCTGCTCGATGGAGACAAGGAAACTGATGGTGATTCAAGCAAGCCGCATGGCAAGAGTGGAGGACAGACAAAACACCAGAAAAGCAAGAAGAGGAAGAGGCATTAGTTCCAACCCACCGATAGTCTCTTGACACGTCAATATCCTCAATTCAAACAGAAATTTTGATCTATGCGAATCAAACAATATGAATCATATATGAGTTAAACATGACAGAAGCCGCACTTTTGTGCATCTGTATGGCAACAACTACTTGAGTCCTTCAGAATTCAGAAGGCTGTCGTTTGCTTAAGATCAGTTGTTTATGAGTATAGCCGGGGGTCTGTTTTTTTAGGTAATCCTGTGTATGCCATGACCACTCGTGACCATGCCAATTATTGTTATGGAAACTCTTGTGTACCAGATTCTTGAAGAGCCATTAGTGTAAAACCAACGGCGGCTGGTCAGGAAATGGTTGCTCGAAAGGAAATTGATGTGGGATGATGCAATGCATCACATCTCTGGATGTGTTCATCATGAACAAACTTTGATTCCTCTTTTCTCCCATAAAAATCGAGCTGTCAGCTCTGCGTGGGAGAAGCATCTTCCAGTCTCCATCCCAAGTGAAGTAATAATGCGGCGAAGGACGAAACGCAAGTATATATTCCCACTTACCAAGAGATAAGTATATTCTTACCTGATTGGTGACTTATCTCGAAGGTGACTTGCAAGACTAGAGATGAGTCCATCGACACCTTTGCTTGCTAATCATCAGGGGTGATTTTTTAGAACTGATATTGGGTTTACATTTTTGCATACAAGTTATTAGAGCAATCCTAGCTAAGCCTGTACCTGGCAAATATTTACTGGATTGTGATGGGTCGATGCTTGGCCATTGTAAGCTACTCTACACAGGATCATGATGGATGCTATATGGATTATGAGATCATGTGGTTTGAATGAATGTTACTGCAATTTATTCGAAGTGCCGTTCTCAGGCTTCTGCAATACTATCCTTAGGCAGGCTAAATAATACATTTTTAATAGAATTACAGCAATAAATGTCCGTTTAATAAAATTAGAAAAATGAACTTATGTTATTTTTTTGTGACAAAAGTCTATTATTGTAATTTTATTAAAAAATATTTATTTCTGTAATTCTATTAAAAATATATTACCATGCAAAAGTCTATTATTATAATTTTATTAAAAACAATTTATTTCTCTGTATATATATATATATATATATATATATATATATATATATATATATACACACACACACACACACACACACATATACATATATATATATATACATATATATGCACATGACATAACCTTTATGTTTATTATATATAGGGAACATATCTAGTGCAAATAAGTAATTCAGTGCTAATGTGCTAATATAAATTTTGACCGTTGGAGGTGGGAGCATGCATGGTGTTTAATGAAGACGCATTAATGAAGGTGTATTAAAGGTGGGAGCATGCAAAGTGATTAAATGGTTTAGAGCTGGGATATATATATATATATATATATATAGTGTTAATGTGTAATTCAGTGTTAAAGGTGCTAATACCAATCTTGACCGTTTGATCTAAATTGAACAATCAAGATTAATGCGAGCTCCCATCTCTAAACCATTTAATCACTTTGCATGCTCACGCCTTCAATGCACCTTCATTAATGCGTCATCATTAAACACCATGCATGCTTCCACCTCCAACGGTCAAGATCCAGATCCAACGATCAAGATTGATATTAGCACCTTAACACTGAATTACCCATTAGCACTAATACGTTCCCTATTTATAAGATACTCCAATGCGATTTGATTGAAAATTTTTCATTAGAGTCCTTTATTTTTGCTATATACCTTTTTTCATACATAAAAGAAGTATATACACAAATTTAGCTATAAAAGGTGGACTTTAATGATTTTTTTTCATAGAACTCACTTTGGAGTATCTTATAATCATCATTGGAGTATACTCAAATAGATAAAGAGGTATTATCATACGATTTAAGTGGTATATGAGAGGCGGAAGTACATACTCCCAGGAGTACCAAACCATTTTCCTATATATATATATATATATATATATATATATATATATATATATATATATATATATATATATATATATATATATATATATATATATAATACTATGCACACGACATAACCTTTATGTTCATTATACTGACAAATTTCCTCCACAATTTAAAGGTTGTTACCCATATTCACCGAGTGTCTAAATTTGGAGTATTTTCTCATGAAAATGTCCCCAGTAGAAGGGTAGCAAACAGCATACTATCAAAGTGAGTCCATCTATCCTTCTTTGTCCCGTGTCCAATTAAAAGGCACCCATGCATGCATGCGTGCAGCCGCCTCCAGCCGTCCAGAAATTCTATACGAATGCTAAAAAGCGAAGAAGAAAGCACATATTTTTTTTTTAAAAAATAATCTATGTTTTATTCGAAATTACAAAATTATATCTGTAAATTTTTTTTTTACAAAAGTATACCTTTGCCGTCGAACGGTTGGGCGACTGAAATTCTATATGAATTATTTGTATGGACTAATTAGTACAAATTAATTAGTATAGACTAATAGACTTAGGTAATTGGTATAGCTCTGTAGAAGACTGGAACGCCACTGTAGCATTTCGGATTGCAAATTAGCGTCAGAATTAAATAATGTCTGGTATGGAATAGCTCAGTTTTTAGGTTGAATCGGAATAGTGTACTGCACGTTCACTGTGGTCTCTGCCTTAGAGAATGAATGATGCCTTGACCATGCTGTAGTGTAGTTGTTTATGCTAGGCGAAGGGCCATACAAATGTAAATTATAGTGCAGCAGTCCTTGCATATCGTGCGCTGCGATCTGACTAGTTGCAATATTAAAAATATTTGTAGGCAGACATCAATCATACCTGTACCCACTACATTGAAAGTGCATTACGGTGATGGCACCGTTCGTGACGGTCCATAAGGTGTTGACTTGAGCAGTTTTTCGTAAGCCATTCTGGTACACCCGGACGACGAGAATGCACGAATCGCAGATGTGATGTACTGGCTCACCAGCAGCTTCTCCTTGGACCCTGAGGTGTGCAGCGTCATCATACAAGGGCTTTGGAGCCGATCTCCCACAGACATTAGATGGGAGTTGAGAAGACTGATGCGTATGGCCGTCTGGAAGGGCTTTATAGAAGGCTGTCGGCGCCGTGTATCGTGTGTGCTACTTGTGCAAGTATGCCCAAAAGAAGCTGTACAGGGCCCTGCTGACGGATATCATCCGGTTGGTGGGAGCAGCTTGGGCGCCCAGCATGTTGGTGAAGAAGAGGACTCGGATGCCAGTGTTACGAAGGGTTCAGAGGATGTTGCTCGTGACGGGGCCGACGCGATAGATGCAGGAGAGGAAGATCAGTCACCACATGGCGAGCCTACAGGACAGGCTGATGAAGGAGAGCATAGAGAGTACATAGTGTGTCAAATAGAGAGCGATGACCGGACGACCTTGGCTGAAGAGGAAGTTGTACAAGAGGACGATGTGGACAGTTCCGATGAGGAGGAGCTCCCATCCCCCAGGAATGGAACAAGATTGACGGTGAGGGTGTAACTACTCATGACGAGCACGAATCACCGTGGGAGTACCATGCCACGGAGGTTCGGTTGCACTCAATGTTTGCTGATAAGACATCCTTGCAGGATGCCATTAAGCTGTGGGCTATGTCCATGCAGCGGACGTTTCGGGTCGTCAAATCTAGCCTGGAGCAGTACACCGTCAAGTGCGAGCAGACGGGTTGTCCTTGGCGAGTGCACGTATATAGACCGAAGTACGAGACTCACTGGATTGTCTCGAAGGTGGAGCCGTACTCCTGCGTGCTCAGCAGTGTTTTGCCAAGGCATCGTAACCTAACGTCGACCTTCATAACTAATTTGATGTATGGAGAGATAGTGGAGAAGAAGGATGTGGAGGCCAAGCACATCATGGTGGCTATTGAGAAGAAATTCAAGTACAAGATCAGCTACATCTTTTCGCCTGCGGTCGTGGCCGGGTACTACGTCTTCCCGGAGCCACAACCCACCCTTGCGGTGGCTGTCGTAGTTTCGGGTATGTACTGGACGCCGTTCCCATTGGGTACGCCACGTCTCCTTTCCGTACTACGGTCTTACTATCTTTTTCCTTGTACACAGGTCAAGTGGATGGACCCTGCCGGGGACGACCATCAGGTGTCACGCCACCTCGAGGCCACTTGTTGTGGCTGTTTGGCTGGGTGCTATTCACCAGCAGCCACGGTGACACCGTCGACGCGCGCTTATCGCGTACGCTAGGGCCATCGCCAATGGGGAGGCCCCCCATATCAGCTGGGGTTCGGCCGCACTTGCCGCCACCTATCGCGGCTTATGCGACGCATGCTGCAGGTCAAGGCCGAACTCCGTCCTCGCAGGGTGTCCTCTCCTACTGCAGCTATGGTCGTTCGAGCGCTTTAGCCTCAGACGACCCCTGTTGGACGACAATGCTCCTTACAGGAAGGAGATGTACAACGCGGACGAGGTGGACTGACCCACAATGGGCTCTCTCTGGCGCCGGCAACGGGTACGTACTTTGTCGTGTGACTAATTTATTCATATAACTGATCGCCCTATTTAACAGTTTGGGTTCCTTGTAGGTACAGTTCGCGCACGTGCAGGTCACACAGGCGTACGAGCCGTTCTGGAGCAGTTCGACTGGCTCACGATAGCCGACGTGTGCTGGAAGCCATACTCCCCTCAGGAGTTAGAGGCCCGTGCTCCTCATGACCTTTCCTCGCTGTGCCTGCGTGACCGGGACTACTGGCTGACCCGCAGGACGCTTGTGTTCGACGTCTCCGTCGAGGGCTACGTGGCACATCGTGTGATGCACCAGTTCGGCCTACGGCAGGTGGTCCCAGTACCAGGCCGACGGCCAGTGCCTGACAACGTGCACGCATGAGTAATCAGCATAGATGTCCCTGTTTGTACTGTTGTCTCGTACCCACGACTTCTAACTACATATTACGTCTTGCAGGAACAGTAGGAAGGGAGTCCGCCGCAGCACGGACTGGGGGAGTAGGATGGACACCTGGGTAGGGCAGTGGGAGGGCGCGCTACAGGACTGTGCAGGAGGACACCCCCTACGACCACAACGCGTACGACGAGTACCTTCGCTGGTATGCTCCTCAGACACGTACCAGGCTCGTATTTGTTGCCGAACAGCCCGCACCACGGTCCTGGCTCCGATCGATACATACCCTGTGCATCTTGCGTAGGACGTGCACCGTGTAGTACGTTACATCCTACTCCGAAAACTTCGCTTGTGGCATCCCCACTTATAGTTTTCACCATGTCGTGTTTTCGTTGCAGGTGAGCATCAATGCTGAGATTGCAAGGGACTGTCGCTCCTTGTTTCAGAGGACGGTGTGGAGGTCACACGCTAGGAGGTGGCCCAGGCTTTCCGTCGTGTGGCTGTTCAAGCCACACGTGTTGTCGACCTGTTGTCGTGCACCAGGCTCCTGGAGGTTGACACGGTTACGCCTGGTCGATAGTCGGTACGTTCGCCGGCGTCGTCCCGTCTAGCAGCACAGCAGGCGGGCGGGTCAGCGTGCCCACGTGTGGCACGCCCTGACGAGGCAGGAGGCTCGGCCAGGCCACGTACGACACCGCCGCGACCTGAGGAGGCCGGAGGGTCCGGCTGGGCACAACCCTGTACACTGGCAGCGTCGCAGTACGTCGGTCCTCTGGACTTCTTCGCCTTCCACACGCAGCATACGCAGGGCGCGTACGACGTGCCGTACTTCCCTTCGGACGCCTTCTCGCGCGCCATGGTGCTAGCTGAGGGTACGTCACGTCTCTGTTTGTCAGCATGCATCACATTTTTTATTAACTAACAACATTTGCAGTGCAGGTGTTCTGCCCTATGACGGATTGGGGGCCTCCCCAGACGACGCAGACACACACGACTTCCTGGTGGATGAGGACCCAACCCCTCAGCCTGCACCCGCTGAGGTTCTCTCCAGGTCACAGCTCGCCGGTGCACTAGTACCCACATTGGCGGCAGTTCTGTCCACCACTCCGCCTTTCGGTCCCCGTCAGACTAGGCCTGCAGATCGTCTTTCCCTCTCGGGGCCGAGGCCCCGACACCCATCGTAGAGGAGGGGGGCCAAGCGAGGCCGTACGGTAGGACGCGGAGCTGGAGTGGGCTGTGGCGATGCGGGAGGGGATGCTGGGGTGAGGTTGGGGGGTAGTAGGGGGCGTCCCCCTATGTTGGCTGTACTTTTGTTCATTATGTGATACTTAAATTTTGCACTTAATGTGTGATGCCTGTAATATTTTTTGCATTCTTATGTGTACTCGTTCGTACAATGCATGTTGTCCAACGCATATCGATGACTTTAGCTTAATGCACGGTATGTTATTGTACGGCAGGGAGGCTAATAAAGCGGGTACCCACGAGTTAGCTTGCAATGACAAGACCTGACGGGGCTGACTGCTTTGCACAGAGACAAGATCTAACGGGGCAGCTTTACGCAGTGACAAGACCAAAGGAGACAGCCTTGCGCAGTGACAAGACCAGATGCCTCGCCAACTTTTCAGATCGACTTGACAACACTAATCTCCTCGACTTTTCAGACCAAAAATAAATGATACTGCAAAGCAGAAAGTGACAAAACTCTACAAAGTAAGACGTCACAACACTCTGTCTCGCCAGCTTTTCAGATCGGCATGGCAACACTATACCTCCTCAACTTTTCAGACCGAAAAGATAGGACACTGTAAAGCAGACATGACAGCTCCCTGCAATGTAAGATGTGACAACACTCTGCCTCGCTAGCAACTTTTCATAATGACAAGGCAACACTCTGCCTCGCAGGTTACTCACATGAGATTAACAACACCATGCCAACCCTTTGGCTTATAAAAGGAGGTGGAAGAGATCTGGGAGAGAACACTACACAACCAAATCCAACACTACACCAGAGCTTGCTTCACACGTCGGGATGGACAACATGAAAAAGGCAATGAGACGAGATCCGCGAACTAGCAGGGGCTGCTGGAGCTCGGGAAGAGCAAGCAAGGGCTGCTGCGGCCTGGGTCTGGCAAGAGGAGCTTGCCAGGATGAAAGCTCTCCGCAATGATGCCCCCCGTAGCAGCAATCCCAACCAAAACGTTCCAACCGAGTGTTCACCGCAACACTTGCAGAGGGGGAGACGCCGCCCCTCTGTTGGTGCAGGGACCCATGCAAGTTCTTCAAGTCTAAGTAGCGGCTGAGCCTGGGCATGCGTTACTGGAGTTGCGCGAACTACTTTAGTGACTATCCCGACAGACGTTAGGACATGAGCAGCTATCGGCAGCTGGTAAGGACCTGTTACAATGTGTTTCTCTACTATTTCTCTTTCAAAGTACGTACTAACAACCTCTCCCATCTACCCGTAGTCCCCAGATCCGCTATGTGGCTACCGCAAGTTGATTGACCAAGAGATCTACCCACATGACCAGTGGACTCTCGACTACAAGGAGTAGAATGTCAAAAGGGCCCGCGAGATCTGGGAGGAGGAGTGCCGCAACGACGAGCAAAACGAGCGCATATGTCGGGAGATGAAAGCTCATCTCGAGGCGTACACGCGCAGGGAGCGTGAGAAAAAGAGAGAAATGACGGCCAAGGCCAAAGAGGCCAACGAGGAGTTCAATGCCGAGCTATCAAGGAAGGGAAAATGACCCCGGTCCACGCAGTAGGTCGGGCCGTTCTGTACTAGTCCCCCTGTCGAAGGTCGAATATATTTTCATTCCAAAAAGGCGCATATATATCGTAGGAGTATTTCGGTTTGTTGCATCGTGCATGATGTTGTTTCTTATGCACGTAACCAAACTATATGCGCCGTGTGATTACCAGCTTCATTATAACGTTTATTTTAATTCACAACATCAAATCTCCTCATCTTTTCGCATTCAATTCTTCCGTGTTATTCACAGCCTCATTATAAAGGCATCTAACAACATGCATCACTTCTGGGGCAAGGCCTGGAAATATTGTTCAGATTCTTGTTTATGAAGGATATATACGATGAAGTGTCAAATGTTATCAATCCACAAAAATATTTTCAGTCCATATATGTATTTACGCTTAGTTAAAATGATAGTCTTATATATGATTTACAGATAGATTCTCTACTTTTAAGTTATGGATAGTTCGAGATGGATTAACTTTTAAATATTTTTTTAAAAAGATTAAATAATAAAAAAAACAGCCTCCAGCCTACTGTCGCCGAACCGTTGGGCGACAGAGATGCAGTCACCTACCGGTTGGGCGACAGAACCTGTCGTCCGACGATTGGCCGATTTCGTCTCTATCGCCTAACCGTTCAACGACTGCATTATTGTCGCTTGGCTGTTGGGCGTCTGGATACAGTCGCCCAACGGTTCGGCGATAGAGGTATACTTTTGTAAAATAAAATTGCAGGTATAATTTTGTAATTTCGAATAAAAAAAAATCAAAAAAAATATATCAAGAAAGCACAAAGTTGCAGCAGTGCACACATGTAGCTCTCATGAATAAATTCCTTACTCCACTCATGCACTACCACACTATAAAAGCACACGCGGGTCTCTCAGCATTGTAATCACAAGCACCTAACACGCGTACACAACATACACACAAGAACACATAGCCAATTAAGCTGGCACATCACCATGGCGCACTACCAAGAGGTGGACTACTGCTCCGAGGAGGTGAGGTCGGTGGCTAACCCTGCCGGCGGCGGCGGCATGGAGCAGCGCTTCGTCAAGGAGACGTTCCTGCAGGAGGTTGACAAGGTCCCACGCGCCGGCCACCACCACGGCTCCGGCCACCTGGAGGTGCGCGAGACCAAGCTCGAGGAGGACGTCAACACCTGCACCGGCGAGTTCCACGAGCGCAAGGACAGAGTCGTGGTCAGGGCTAACTGATCGGCTATATGTATGTACACGGATGCACGTGCGCATGTATGTATAATGTTGTGCACGGCCATACTCTCGTATCGTATGCATGTGTGCGTACTTGGCGTGTAGCCTTGCATGCATGCGTGCAGCGCTTCTCTACGAACTACGAAAATAAGCTCGTGACCTGAGTAAAAAGCTTCTCCTTGTTACCATGTATCACTCTGATTCCAGTTTCCAATAATGCGTTGTGGTGTACCACGACTATACACTTTAGTATTCCAATGTATTATGTGGTGTTATATATATATATAAAAACTGATATTGCTTGCTCTATCATAATTTATAAGCTAATACACGCTTGCTTGCTACTGAACACTGATCGATCGACAGGTAACTATGAAATGCACGTTTCTTTAGCTATCATAATTTATAAGCTAATACACACTTACTTGCCACTGAACGGTAACTATGAAATGCAGTTTCTTTAGCTATCATAATTTGTAAGCTAATGCACAAATAATATTATTTCCGACGACGATGACGATTAATTCAGAGCACTGCAACGCGTCATGTATATAGCCAGCCAGGCCCAATCTATACTAGAAGTTGCGCGCGCCGAGCCTTGGCGCGCGGAGAAAAACGAACACGACTTATTAGGGAGAAAGGAAATTTTGGTGATACAACATACTATTATTTAATTGGTATCAAGTATAGATGTATTATTCTTTAATTATATCAATGAATAGATAAGTATAATTTTGAAATAAAATGGGACTCGTAGTCAAGCGGTAAATAATAATGAGCACACTGCGTTACAAACTATGTAAGATCAAAGAAAATGGAAAAAAAGTCGATAGTAAACTATAAGGTTATATCAACAATCACTTAATAAACTGAATCTTTTTCAAGAGGACCAACTGGACTATTCTTGTCGGTGTGCAATTTTTTGAGCCGAATGATGTTCTTTTTCTATGTCCCGCAAGCGGCTCATACACAAGTCGGTAAATGCAAATAGGTATACACAATTAGTTAAATATAGATGGGTATATAGTGTGTGCATACAATACGACAGCATAGGGGTGAAAATTATTTGCGATCCGTTGGTTTCAGACACGATATGCGTGCTCCTAGATGTGGTGCTATTGGTAACAAAATATTAAAAGAAAGGTTGTTGCAATTGCTGACCTATTTCGAAGTGGCTAATGGTTCGAAGAGCAGCCTCTTTTAAGTAGCAGAAAGTACGACATGCAATTCCTTGATTCTGATTGTACGAACGAGAAGCGATGGTATATAAAAGATGATAATAGAAATGCGGAATATTAGAGCAGTAATATGGAGGGAATGTGGAATATTAGAGCAAGTTTGCTCCATTGCCTAATCATGCAGGGAAATACAAATTTTAAGAAGCAAAAAAATAGTGTGATTAATCTTGGCAAATAGGCAACTGCAATTGTGGCCCAATGAGAAGGGCATATCAGTGTAAAGTTATGGAGAGGATCAGGTATTGTTACGATCACAATAGAAGGAAGGAAAATAAGTTTTTCTATCTTTACAAAGCACGCAACTGTAATGAATCACAATATAAGAAGTATAAGGACCGACAACAGGGAATCCAATTTCGACTAATCTGACATTGCCATGTTTGGGATGATCTGCAGTCCATATTTGAATTCAGAAGTGCAAGATTTCAGTGTAGGCAGGAGGAACAAGGAGCATAACGCTATCGCTTGGTACCGGTTTTTCTTTTCTTACTGTAGGTTTGTCCTGGCAAAAAGGTGAAACAAAACCTGTGTTCAAAATCATTATTCAAGGACAACAAAAACATGAATGAAGACCTGAAAGCAAAAAATATGTGCTCTATAGACACAACAGGAACAAAACATGGGATCGACTAAATAGATTGTATCTTGAACTGATAAAGATATGAAAGTATTTTAGGAGAAGCATTGCTAGGATCTGATAATTAGACTACTTCACATGTGGGTAAGCTTTAGTTCAAGATGATATCTAACTCATGTTGCATGTTTTAACTTCGTAACATATCACTTACACATGAATTGAACTAAAGTTGCATAAACCTAAAGAATGAAAGTAAAATAAAAATGGAGTGCAATATCTAACATACTAAAGATTGGTACATTGATTAGATAGACATATCGAATTTAATCATGAACCAAAAATAGACACCAACAGTACAACAAATCCAGTTAACTAAAAAAATAAAATTATAGACATAGCAAGCAATGACTAATTCCATTCATATTTGTTAGAAAGACAGATCAACAATCAGGCTGGCACTTCATTGCATAATACTACACAATTATGTCTCGATTACACTACAGGAGTTAGTTAAGTACAAAACAAATGCTTCCATGTAAAGAGAGTAGGGATATGTGGGGGGTAGGGATAGTATCTCTATATACAAGGACATCAACACAAGCTAATGATGAAGAAAAAGAGCTAGAAATTAGTTTCCAAATGGTTGATAAAGTTTAGGGTGCACAAAATGTCACATTTATATTGAAGCTGATGCAAAATGTTTCGAGAAAAGATGTCAGGAGAAAACCTGAACAGCCTCATTGCTCGCAGTCTTAGTCCATAGTGATAGCTTATCCTGCCTCTAGCGGACACTAGCAACAACTCCAAAAAAATCCTCGCTTTCATCAAACTGTTCTCCTATCAATGCCATCAACCGCATATTAAAAGCCAATGTAGAGGTTGGGGGGGGGGTTAAAAGGCCATCTATAGCAGGCAAGCACAGACAATAGGCGCTAAGCTCTAAGTCACTCATGTTATTCTATAGACATATTAAAGCTAAGAAATAAGGTGATGCCATTTCATATTGGTGACAAAACTGGGATTGATTACCCTTTATTGTAATAAAATGAGCGAGAAGGTGCTTCACCGTCTCAAGCCACATGGTTTCAAGGTTGGACTTTGTGCTGGTTGGCACAGTCCATTTGCCCCCATTTGCACACAATGGGTCTTCCCACTTCATTTCTATCCCCAGTTTGAACAAATGAAAATCAACATTGGCTATCAATTTGCTTGGACGGAAAACCTAAACATACAAGCTAAAGCAAGAAACAGGAAAACATCAGTCACATAGTTCAACTTACAAGCTTATATGTATAGAACAATTTGACAGTAGACAGTACATAAACAAATTTTCATTGCCCACCCCAAGCCATCTGCATTAGACTAAATTATCTAATTTTTTTCATGATGTCAGGGAAAGAATTTACAGAACACAAAGGGTATTGCTTTCATTGCTTACCCAAACTATCAGGGGATAACAACAAAAAATTGATTGCTAACATGAAACAAATGTTGCTAACAGACACTTCAATTGACTATCACTATGCTTCCTAACTCCTAACTCCTAACTCCTACATGAAACATCCAACAGCCTCAGATTCTAGTCTCGGTGCACTACTGGTTACTGAGGCAGATGGCAAATGAATGCATCCACTTGCGGACCCTTCATCCAATGCAAACTGTGCATGATAATTGTTACACATTACAGCGCCAGAAGTTGTCACCATAAATATCATAATAAGCCTACTAAATCATCCTTCAAGATCTTAGGATTCAAATCATACGCATAACCACACCACACAATCATGCAACCTCTGCAAAAATCAAACCTCTAAATTCTAAACCCAGCACAACGCCACAACATATCATCCAGAACCGAATCGTCATCCTCAAATCACATTCTAGACCAAATACTTACAATGTCAACCCATATCCCGAACCAAACCCTCACAATCTCAAACTATACAGTGAACTCAACGCAGGCAGGATACAATTGGACAAAAAGTTCTATAAGCAGACAACTGCAGGAATATATGCAAGCAAAGCCACAACTATGTAAGATCGCAACCGATCTACCACACCACACAAAACCGACACTGCAATGTAACAACAATGGGATCAAAACCAATAATAGCAGATTATACCAGACATGGTAAGGGCATTATGAGGAGGGGGGTGATTCGAAGTTTCGTACCACCAGAACTCCTCGACGGTGTCGAAGGAGTAGACCTTGCCAAGGGAGAAGCTCCAGGGGGCGCCCTGCTTGGGCTTCGATTGGTCGTCGAACCAGAACGATGTGAGAACCCTACAAATTAAACTAATGTAACCGGCGATAATCGGCAATTAACAGTAAATAAAATTCCTTTAAACAAAAACAAAACATAACTACAGATTAATATTGAACGCATCGTCAAACAGTTTCATACAAGTTAAATCCTCCAAAGAATTCATAAACACAAATGACAATATAAATTATTATAACAAAATTAAATCATTGATACCATCTCAGAGTCATTTACAAAAATTCGTTATAAGCAGAAGTAAAACAATAATACAATCTCTGAATTAATTACAAGAATGCATTACATCAGATCACAATATAAAATACAACTTTGAGTAAATTACAAAGGAATAAAATAATAAAATCTTGCATGGCATATCGCCGAAGCCTTCCTTGTATCCTTATCCGTTTTTCGCCAGCTATTAGAACCCTCCCTCGATCCACATATCCATCGCCTGCCATCAACCAACAGAACAATAGAAATCCAAAAATAATAGAGTAAAATTAGAAGTTAGAATACAGAAGATTGCCGTCAGATTTTACGAAGATCATCGAGGTTCCCAGACTAACCTAGGTTAGTCGGCACTGTCTCACTTCTGTGGATTTCATCACCCGTCAATTTTAGAGATCTGACACCCACGTATACCGACTTACCTCAACCATAGAAAAATCCGACAATACCTGATGAACCATTGGCCCATTCCATTTTCTTAGCCCAATACCCACTTTCCATTTTACCGACTTACCGTCCGCAGTAGAAACGCCAGTGTGCAGTGCAGGGAGCTCCCCTTGGGCCAAAGGTCCATAGCCAAACAACCCTTAGTGAGAGCAAATGAGATAAGAGAGGGGCAAATATGACACGAGCAGGGCAATGGAAAGAGGCTAGCCGAATGCCCCTCATACTTAAGCCCTTTCTCTCCCACAAGCCAACACAAGCCTCCCATTCCTTCACTGCCAAAGGCAAAAACTAAGAGAACACCCACATCCGAAAGCAAGCACAAAGAGCAAGCTTCACCACACCACTGCCTCCACAACCAAACACCCACAACCACAACCAAGCAAGCCCCAACCGAAAGCAAAGCAAGCCACAACCAAGAACACCACCAAAGCCAAGAACAACCAAAGGCAACCAAGAACAAGTAAGTTCACTGCCACCACCAAGCTAGCAAAAGCAAAGCAAGCCAAGCAAGTTCACTGTCCTCCGAAGGCCAAGCATAAAGAACAAGTCAAGCCACAATCCACCACTACCACAAAACCACCCATAGAGAGCAACCAGAGGAGAGGAGCAAAGGAGTTGGGGAATAAGATGGGGCATGGACGACAATAACGACGACCAGAGCCGACGACCACAACCAGGAATCACGCCAATCCGACGAGTACAAGGAGCAACAGAAGGGACCAACAAGAACAAGTGGAGAACACCCTCACTACCAAGAGCACCATCATTGCCCTCCCCCTTCCCAACCGGCAAGGTAATCCACCATCTCACCCCACTGTAATTTTTGTCCAGTAAGAACAGCAGCCAAGAAGCTAAGCAATACCCAAGGAACCTCCCAATACGAACTAACCATTTTACAGAACACTAACAGTAGCAAAAACTAAAACCATGCAACTCTAGCAGTAGCATCACCATCTAACAACCCAATATGAACTGCGCATAGCACAGATAGCTCCTCCAATGACCACTGCATCCAATCAACTCACCACAGTAGCATCACCATCCATTTCCACATCACAGAGCAAGGGAGGACAAGATAGAGAGGAAGTAGAGTAGTAGTACCTCCGTGCGACGCAACAACGGCGGCAACACCACCATCGGCACAACCCACCTCCATCGATCCCCCATGCATGAATAAAAACCCATAGGCATCAGAACATAAACCAAGCTCAAAACTCATAAAAAAAACGAATGAACAATAAGGGAAACAGGGGGGGATCAAGTCCAGGGTAGCCAGGCGTGGGTGCAGCAGGTGCGGACCGAGCCGCCACGGGAGCGTGCCGGAGGCCTAGGAGAGGAGCAGAGCGGGAGGACCGGGAGCAGGTGGGCGTGAGACAGGGCCGAGGGGTTGGACGCGGGCTCGGGCTTCGCAGCCGACGGCGGTGGCTGCGGTAGAGGAGGCGGCAGTACAGGGAGCTGCCGGAGGCGCCGGCCAAGGCGCCATGGAGAGCTTCGGCCAGGAGCAAGAATGGGGATGGAAAAAATGGGGGAAATAAGGAAAGAAGGAAGAACCAGGAGGCCAGATGGGTTCGACCTGGTTCGACCGAGTGAATGGGTGGATAAGGTAGAGAGAGAAAATGAGAAAAGAGGGAAGAAAAGAAAGAAGAAAAAGAAAAGAAATGATTAAGAAAAAGGGGAAATAAGGAAATAAGGTTAAATAGTAAATTTTTAGGGAGTACTAGTAGCGATAATTTTAGCAGTAAAGATAAGCTCCGATATTAACAGGTGTCGTTATTGTATCATTATTGGACAAAATAAAATTGTGAACCGTGTACGGATAGATAGCCGTAGATAGACCAGTCGAAAATAAAAATAGGAAAAAGTGTAGAATTAATATGAGGCATGTTAAATAAATTATTCGTCGATAGAACTCGCTAAGTTAGACAAATAGTCTGATGCATTAGAAATAATCTAATCATAATAGAATAATTAAAATAAACAACCCTGTGTCTATTTAAAGAAATAAATAAATACGTACACACCTAGATTAAACCAATTAGGCATATTTGCATGCGTAAAATTAAATAAACATAGTTGCATGCGAATACGCATAGTATTTTATTTTCGTGCGATAAAATACGAGAATAGGCAACCTCGACCCTAGAGCTACTAGACCATAGAACAACCGCAGTTGGGGAGTGCTAACTGAACAGGGGATTCGAAAAACATTATTAAATTAAAATACGCTGGCATAGAAAATCAACTAACTGATGTACGCATAATAGCACCAAAACCAACTACATATTTATTATTCGCTCTGCTGTATAAATTACAGAGGATGATCTAATGCAGACCAGAGTAGTTGATTCGGAATTCTTTGACGCCGATCTTTTCTACAATTTCGAAGGCAAACCTATCTCTTGGACATCAACCTAGTTATATTAAATGTAAACTGTATATTGCTGTATCATACATGTACATACATCAAAACTATGTCTCAAAATCAAATCGGATAAAAGAGATAAAGATGAAATAGATGAAAAAAGAGAATTATTATGATGGTAAAGGAGACCCTTGTCAGGGGAAGAAACGTGAAAAGAGAAAAGAGAAAGAGATGAGGGAAGAGGTGTGTCCCTTTTACATATGTCTAATATATAAGAATCCATATTTAAGTGCCAACCGTTTTCCCATTTCGGTGGGTAGAAAATGTTACCTTGTTAGTAATTATGTTATCCACAATACGTAACTAATATGCGTGAGTGTGATGGAGGAAGCCAGGACCGATAGGAGAAGTCCAGAAGTAGTGGTTCCAAGGCGCTATAGCGCCAGGTGGATGTAAGATCGAGGTGACCGACTAGAGGGGGTGAATAGGCGGTTTTAAAAATTCTTTCGGCTAAAACCAATATATAATGCGGAAGCTAATAACGAATTGGTTTTGCACAATTAAAACCTAAATCAACTAGGCTTCCCTAAGTGCACCAACAATATGAATACAATACAATGAGAGCAATCATACAGAAATATATAAGCAATTAAAGCATGTAATGTAAATTGCTCAAAGTAAAGCACAAGACAAATCAAGATGACATAATTATGTTTTACCGTGGTGTTCGGAGACTTGCCGGTCTCCCCTAATCCACGTTGAGGTAAGCCTAACCACGTTGGACCGGCTCCACTAATTAAACCAATACCTCCGAGGTATGTCCAACCACTTGGACCGATTTCAACACGAACCAACACCTCGCTCCACTAGGGTTGCTCTTACTCCACTCCGGAGATGGCGAGCACCAAACCACTCACAACCACGCCGAGCCTTCTCACAAGCTTCTTGAGAAGATCACCGGTCACGACGCCTCCACGCCGTCTAGGTGTCGGCAAACACCAAGAGTAACAAGACTCAACTTTCACTTGAACTAATCAAGTGTCAACGCTTAAGTGGATACACAATCCACTACCTAAGGCAACACATGCACTTAGAGTTTGCTCTCCAAGCTCACTAAGTGCAACATATGCACATAAGAGATGAGAGGCTTGCTCTTGGCTCAAGGAATGAGTATGTAACTCACAATCACAGCAACAACAACCAGCAACCTCCTCAAACCAGCCAAGGTGGGTATTTATAGCCCACACTCGAAAACTAGCTGTTGGGGGAAGATTATCTCGAATCAGTGCAGGGCCGGTCTGATCGCCAATTAATGGCCAGTTGGACCGCCCATGCGCCAACGGCTATAAAACTAGCCGTTAGACTTACGGCCGATCGGACCGCCAACTAATGACCAGTCGGACCACCGCCAAATCGGTCAGACCGCTGCCAAATCGATCAGACCGCATGAGGAAAATCAGCACACTCCAAAATGGTGCTTCTCTGGAAAGAACGTACTGCGAAGACTCCGGTACTTCCGCACTCCGGTAGTACCATTTGCTCAATGGCGGTACTTCCGCACACAAATTCAATTCAATGGGAAATCAGTCGGACCGCCCAACACATGACAGTCTGACCGATATGCCACCGGTCAAACCGGTGACCCCTGGCGGTCAGACCGCCAGACTCCATAGAGACCTCGCACTTTTCACTTCGCTTAAATGGCAAAACACATTCGCCCATTTGAGTGCAAGTCCAACAAGGTTTAAAGATGATATTCTCAGCAAGTTGCAAAACACATTTGCAAACTTAAGTCACATGCTACAAGAAATCAAACATGAGCATCAACTATTTGTAAAACACATTCGCAAATAGCATCATCATGCCACAAGGCTAAGGTGCATGGACTTCAACCATTTGCAAAACACATTTGCAAACTATAGTCCCATACCACAAGGATTAAATGCATGAGCATCAATTATTTGCAAAACACATTCGCAAATAATAGCTCCATGCATAGATGAGCTAGAGCAAACACAGTGAGCTATCAACACATGACTAACTCAAACTACTAGTTAATACCCTTCTTAATAGTACGACAACCTATACTAACAATCCGGTCTTCCAACCAAACTCCAAGACCGGTAAAAGACTAGAAACACATCCTTAGCCCTAGCTAGTCATACCTTTACCTTGCATCTTCTTGAAGCTTGATGACGCACATCAACACTTCAAGTCCGGATCCTTGACTTTGACAATCATCAACACATGATGATCTCTTTTGCTTTGGGATCTTGTCTTGAATATGCATCAACTCATGATGCATTCTTCACTCGACCTCCATCAACACATGATGGGTCTTCTCTTGACTTGATATGCATCAACACATGATGCATCATTTACTTAAAGTCTTGATATGCATCAACACATAATGCATCCTTCCTTAGACCTCCATCAACACATGATGGGTCTTCTCTTTGAACATCATCGACACGAGATGATTCCTATTTCTTCAAGCTCTTCATATGCATCAACACATGATGTATTCTTTACTTGAATCTTGTCTTGATGATCAACTCATGATCATCCCAAGTCTTCATTATCCTAGAACATAACCTATTCATCCAACTCATAGAAAATGTTAGTTCCACAATATGATTATCATTAATTGCCACACCATACCATTAACTCATAATGGTGGGACAAGATACTTCAATATTTCCTTCTTTGGTAATTGATGATAATCACTTCAATCACACATAAATTTAATGTTGATAATGTAACACAACATGTGTATATATGAACTACACAAATTATATATACTCAAACATGAGTATGCGAGAACTACACAAGTTCTACATGCTCAAAACATGAGTATACGAGAATTACACAAGTTCTATATACTCAAACATGAGTATGCGAGAACTACACAAGTTCTACATACTCAAAACATGAGTATACGAGAACTACACAAGTTCTATATACTCACAATATGAGTATACAAAAACTACACAAGTTTTATATACTCAAAACATGAATATACAAAAACTACATAAGTTTTGTATACTCAAACGGATGTGTTTCAAAGTAAAGATCATAAATATATGTGAAAAACGGAATATGGATCGCTACTAATGAAACCACAAAATATAGCATGAATTCCCCCTAAATGTGTGCATACACAAATGTGTAATGAAGACATATGTACATATTCAAGTTAAACTTATAGTTGAGTTCTTTCTATATTTTGGATTCGAGAAATGCAACAATATATAAGAGTATAAGTCGAATGCATACCTAGTTGAATTTCACCTTTATATACAAATGAGACTACACACTAGATATAGCAATAGAATTGTTAGTCCCACAATTAGATTTATCATTAATCACCAAAACACTCCATTAACTCATAATGGCGGGTCTAGATCCTTCAGTAGAGTGTTTGGTGCAGGACAAAAGCTGCCCCCAACCAACATTACTGAAACTCGGTGGATGACGGGGTCAGCACTGATGGAAAGTAATGGGTGGTGACTTAATTACGTAACTTGAAAAACGTTCTGTATTCTGAACTTGATACAATATCAAAGGAAATGTGGGAGACCTAGCTCGCAGAGAGATTAGAATAGCTATGGGTAAAGTGGTACAAGCTTGCACAGTGCTAAACAAAATCATAAATTCATGCCTATCTCATCGATTTGAGTCTGCGGGAACTGCTAAGGGTCTATTTTCTCTCCGAGTGACAAGTAGTCTTTTCATAATTAAAACTTGCCACGTATATCTTGGTAACTTATTTTCCAGAAAAAGAGATGATTTAGAAAATGTAATAACGAACAGAGATGAGTCATCCAGTGCATATTTGCGAATACATGCTTGCTGAGTACACTAGTACTTAATCTTACTATTATTCTCCTTTGTAGATCCTAGTCCGGCCGGAAAATATCCCGAGTAGGATGAAGGATACGTAGGTACCGAGGAGGCCACAGGAGGCGAGGGCGCTCACTACGAGGAGTCGGGCGAGGTGGGGGCCTTATTCGGCGAATGGGATGAGTAGACGACCGATGGAGCGAGGCAGGCTAGCGAGGGGAATTATTTCCCCATTGTAATTAAATAAATGTATTAAAGACTTTAGCCTTGCGTGGCTAACTATATAATAATGTGCAATTTCTATCTTATTGTTCTGCCGTGCTAACTCTGGTAAGACTTACTATTCATCAGAGCGGTGTCCTACCAGGCAGACGAATAATAATCCGTATGCTTAAGTGTGATTACCATATGGGGTAATGACACGGGGCGCCACACCCACTGCCGCTGCAGCTTGCGCAGCGGCTTCGTCGCGCCCTCCGCCGCCTCAGCCTCCATCATCGCTCGCCGCTGCTTCTCTTTGTCTTTCAAGAGGGAATCGAGGAGACATAGTCTTCTTTTCCGTACATCCTCAACTAAAATTGAGTCCATACGCCTATCTCCCAGCATGAGCACAACAATGGACATATTGCACAACAACTTCAATGGCAGGAACAAGAAGCACAAGAAAGAGGGATTTACTTATAGATCTACCAATTATGCCCAAAAAAACCTGACAACCATATCTACCAACTACAAACATCAATCGAATTACATTGCCACAAAAATTGAAGTAGAGAGGGGGGATTTGAGTTCCATACCTCCGGTTCCTGCAGTGAAGTCACACCAAGTTGAGGGAGAGGAGGAAGACCGGCGTCGGGTGGCCGAACGGGGACTGCGAAGAGGGGGAACGACCAACGAGGTTAGGCATAAGGGCAGCAGAGGAGGTTAGGGTTAAGAGCAGCGGCGGTTGCTGACCTCAACGGGAGGAGACAAGGCTGGGCTGGGGAGGTCGCTAGAGTTCACGGTGGTCGTTGACCTCGCTCCGTCTGTGCGTCGCCTGTGCTCGAGCTCTCCCAGCCTCCCACCCATTCTGTTGCTCGTGGAGGAAGGAAGGAGGTGGCACTTGTGGGGAAGAAGAAGGAGGTGGGGGCGACAGTGAAGGGCGAGGGAAGCCGGGCCGTCGGGGAGGAAGACGAAGGACTGCCTGTTGACTACAGTGGTGGAGGGAGGGAGGACGGAAGCAAGGAGGAAAATGACGGGAGATGCGTTCGACCGAAACACCCAGTCCCCTTCTCTCTCTGCGCGCGACCACGTGTGGCGAGCAGAGCCAGCACACGTAGACCCAGCTGCAAAGGCGATCGGACGGGGCAGACACAAGCGCAGCTGGATCGGACAGCCAGAGAAAAAAGGGCAGATGTGGCCACCCTTGTTGTGCCCCATTCTAGTTTTCTTTTATATAGAAGGATTGTTGCCTGTACTCTGCTTCACTATTGGAAGGAACACACAAGAAAAGTTTTAAAAAGTGCCACTATGCTTGGCTATTGACTTCCTGTGAAGATCTCTAGCTATTGTAAGCTAGGGAAAATTCAACTGAGTTATATATACATTCCAGCTTGAACTTAGGTATATTAGGTGTTCTTACTGCAGCAAGAATTCCCAAGACTATGGGGGTGTTTGGAACGATTGGGCTTTCTTGAAAAGCGGCTTCCGGCTGTGCTGCAGGGTTGAACGGCTGGACTTTTTTGGTTTGGTGTTTGGTTGTCTGGCTATAGCTTCCGAGATGAGAAATATCTTAAATACCCCTGAGGATAGTAATAGCTTGTTTGACCCCATTTAACGCAATTAACAACATTTAATGAGAACTAATGACAATTGGCAATAATTAACGATGCTAAACACAATTAACGACATTTAAAGACAACGAACAAATAGCAAAATGAGTGCAATTGATCGCATTTGACGACGACAACCGCAATAACCGTAATTACCGTATTTAACGCAATTGACGACAACTATCGTAATTAATGCAATTGATCGCACAATGGAATCGGAAATGCAGAGGCAAGGCTGTGTCAATTCGCATTGGAAAACATAGTTTGCTTTTGCCGAGAATCAGGAAGTCAAAAGATAGTGTGAAACAACAGAGGTAATATTATTTCTGAGATACATCTTAAGCAGCAGAAGGGAAGCAAGAGTGGGTACAAATCTTCACAGCTAGGCAGCTAGCAATATCAGTAATGGCAAACCAGGTTCTACCAAATCAAAGTGCGCTGCACATCATTTACCCACCTCCCAGATAGTGTCACTATCCTCTACATGCAGCAATTAACAAGAGTAAGAAGATAAATACACAAGCAATGAAGCAAAATATGCGTTGTTTGGTTTCCATAGTACAATCCAACATCTTAAGTTTCCAAATACAGTAGTACAATCCACCCACTGTCTTCCAGTCCACGTTCTTCAGCATTGACGAGGATCTAATAATCCTCATTTTATCTATTATCTATAATTCTTATTATGGGTAAATATGATGTCACATAGTCTCCAGAAGTACCCCTTATTTTTATAAGGGGGAGGGCTACCAAGTGATTGTAAGATCTTCTACAATCACCCCCCATAGTCGTAAGTCTTGCTACGACTACTACAGTAAATAAGTCTTTCTCGACTATCACATGGTCGTAAGTCTTTCTCGATCACTACATAGTCGTAAGACCTTTTACGACTACTACCGGTCGTAAGTTCTCCTCGACCGGGTAAACTCGACCACCTTATAATCAAATCTACAGTAGTGGGTCCAATTGATTAAGGAATCGAGCAGTCGCACGCACTACTATCCCGCGTAGTAATTGTGCTTAAATACCCCATTATCTTTGAATGATAATTGCCAGACGGCGTGGATAAGCCAATGCGCTGGTAATTACTGCCATCACACGCCCATTAGTGGCTCAATTAAGGCGCCTCTTCCGCAGGGCAAAACTGCTACTCCTTCACGACTATATAAGGATGTCAAGGGCGAGTAGAGAGGGGAGTTCGATTCTCTGTAATAGTCTTAGCTTCTTACTCGATCATTAAAGAATACCACACCACACAGGATTAGGGTTATTATTCTCTCCGGAGAAGGCCTGAACCTGTCTAAACATCCCGTGTCAACTACTCTGCGTGATTTCATCTCTAGGAGACCCCCCGAATCAAATAATCTTTACGTAAGATCGGTTCTAATACACCGACAGTTGGCGCCGTCCGTGGGGATCTTCCGGTAATCTCTTGTCAACATACTCTCTTTTTCCAATCTCATGCAATCATGGCAGGAGAATGGAACGAGGAGAACTGGTTTGACTTGGCGGTCTGTGACGTCGACATGGATGCGGTTTCGACTACGAGCCGAGTGATGCATCCGCTAATGGTGATGTTGCCTCTGGAGATTATTCTCCAGGAAACCATCCCATTAATGGAGTTGAGGAGGGATCCTTATCCCCCACAACAATACGTCCAACAGAGGAGCCAATTCCCTCAAAGGACAAGGGTCAATCCGACGAGGACCGCTCCCAGGAGGACTCACAACACGACGAGAGTTTTTTCTCCAAGTGTTCAAGTCCCTTAAGGCGGTCCGACTTGGTAAGTCAAGTTCGAGAGCCACCATTCCAGGACTCCACCAAGATCTAGTGATCCTCTCTCGGGGTAACTCCGAGAGGGTGGGATCAAGCATGCTTTCTGCAAATTCGGCCGTCTCCCGCGAGATCTCATTTGCGAGCGGAGACGATTATAACCCGAGTTCCCCTACGGAGGATTACTCCAAGTCGCGAGATGGTGTCTCTCGAGCACTCCTCAAGCGGGAGGCCTCGGCGCAAGTGAGAATCATCAGCGGAGGTCTTCGTCCTTCCCCAAATCGAGGTCGACCTCATGGAGGCCGAGATAAGAACACTCCTGAAGATCACACTGCGCGCCCTCGTGGTAATGGCAAGGGCACCGCCGTTGGCGAGAGAACCAACACTGATGAGCGAGAAATCCTCGACATTCTCGCACTCCACTAAGAAGGCCTCAAAGACACGATGAGGAGGATTTTGATGTCGTCGGAAGAAAGAAAATTGCGATCGTAAGAACTCGCTGGCGCATTCAACATCGATCGGAGGAGGTACAAGAACTCCGGGACATCAACGACCTACTCGAGAATCCCACCAAGAGCTTGCTCGAATGCGAGTACGATCTCTTTCTTTGAAGAGATTACGCAAAGACTTGAACTGTGATGACAAGGCCGGAGGTACCTCATCGACAACATTCGGTGAGTCGCGAGAATACGACTTCCTCGGCTACGATCAATCGAATATTTCTCTCGTAGGAATCGACACGGCCATAAGTTGAATCGATCCCTATTCGAGAAATACCTTTCGATCGGTGAAGATCAAGAAGCCCCTCGGAGAGGTGATCATTCACCACCGATAAAGAAATTCTAGCGAGTGGAATACGAGGAGTATTCTCCTCGTAGAAGCTGAGACCTACTACGAGCAGTCGACTGTTCACGGGTATCGTCGTATCGATCACTGGTGACATTAACCCTTCTTTCCTACAAAGAAGGCGTCAAGAAGTGATTACGGATCTGGGGCATTTTCGCCGACCTTGAAGCGATTATTTGGCCACCTCATTTTCGGCGATGAACATGGAGAAATTTGATGGATCTCAAAATCCCATCGAATTTCTTGAGATCTATCTACACCGTCCGAGCGGCGGGAGGAGGAGAGCATGTAATGGCGAATTACCTTCCGATCAGACTCGAAGGATCCGCTCGATCGTGGTTATTAAACCAACCACTCGAGTCGATCTACTCTTAGCAACACCTCTGCGATCTTCTACAGCGAATTTCCAAGGCACATACAACCGCCTCGGAAAGAAGGCGACTTGCCGGATAAAACAGAACAACAACGAGACTTTGCGTCAATTCATCAAGCGCTTTAGTCGGGTTCGTAACTCAATCCCGAAATTTCGATTCCTCGTGATCGGGGCTTTTAAGCAAGGAGTCCGCAGAGAAGAATAACGGAGGACATTGCTTTGAATCCTCCCAACATCATTGCGAACTCTTGAGATGGCCGATCGATATGCAATCGCTTACGAGGCGGTCGAGTGGAACTACACTATCGATCGAGAAACATATACTCCTCGAGAGCCGTGAAGTTGGTAAGGATAAAAAGAAAAAAGTCCAAGAAGAAAATAAAAGTCAAAACCACAAACCGGTGGTTCCAAGGAGATTCTGGCGTGAAAGATGGAGAGCCCCAAACCACCAAGTCGTACACTGATCAAGGCAAAGGTAAGCGCATACGATCGTAGGAGCGACAAACCAAGGTGGTGTCCTTTTCATAAAAGGAAGGACATGACCTCTGCATCGCTGAAGTTTTTTCAAAGAAAGCTCGAGGACTACTACAACGAAAAAGCACCACTCCCTACTTTCGGCGGGTAGGACATACGAGTGGCCAAAAGTCGTCGGATGATGAGGAGATGCCGTTCAAGATCCGCAACATACCGTTGAGCACATCTACGGAGGATCATCGACATCGACTCCAAGCGATAACTTAAAGGCTGCGGACGAGAGGTAAATTCCATACATACTCCTCTCGTCAATAAGTTACCGAAGTGGTCGGAAGTTACCATCTCTTTTGAGAAGGATGACTGCCCAATCACTACGAGTCGATCAGGTCGATATCCGATTGTGGTCGAACCCACCATCAACAAGCTGTCGGGTCAATCGAGTGTTGGTTGATGGTGGCGATTCTTTGAACATATTATTTACTAATGCCCTCGGCGAGATGCAAGTACCGGGACAAAGGTAAGGCGATGCGATACTCCTTTCATGGAATCGTGCAGGGGTCTTGACCAAACCTATTGGCCAAGTTTCTCTTCCTTTAACATTTGGCTCACCAAGTAATTTCGGACGAGAAAGTCTCCTTTGATGTGGTCGATTTCGATACGACATATAACGCCATACTCGGACGACCAACTTTGGCAAAATTCTTAATGGCTACTCATTACGGGTATCAATATCTTAAGATGCGGGTCCCAAAGGAGTGATCACCATTCGATGTGACAAAAGATGGCGTATAGTCTGCGGCCGTCGATCCTCGAGATGGTTGGTCAAATACCAACTCGAGATGAAAGTCGACCTTCGACTAGCAAGTCGAAGCCTAAAAGTCGCACCAAAGCCGAACGACCAAGTCAAAGAGGTTCCTCCGGGCGAAGAGCCCTCGAAGATCGCTCGCATCGGGAGACTTCCGACCCCAAATAGGAAGACACCCTCATTACCTTCCTCCGAGCTAACGCAGATGTCTTTGCGTGGCAAGCATCCGACATGCCCGAGTCCCGGGGAGGTGATCGAGCACGAGGCTAGCTTTACGGCCGATAAAGTACTGTAAAACAAAAATTACGAGATTTGCCCCGATCGGCGAGATGCTATTAAATCGAGTTGGATAAGCTACTTAAAGCGGGCTTTATAAGAGAAGTCAACCACCCAGTGGTTGGCTAACCTGTAATGGTCAAAAAGTCAAGCGGCAAATGGCGTATGTGCGTGGACTTTCTTGATCTTAATAAAGCTTGTCCAAAAGATGATTTCCCTTTACCTCGTGTCGATCACCGGTTGATTCTCTGCGCAGTTGTGAGATATTAAGTTTTTAGATGCATATTCGGATACCACGGATCAATATGTGTTTAAGCGATGAAGAAAAGACCGCATTCATTACTCCATTTGGTACCTTTTGCTATGTCAAAATGCCATTTGGTCTAAAGAATGCGGTGCTTCTTTTCAACGCCTAATGCAATCGACTTTTTCATCTCAATTAGGCCGAAATTTGGAAGCCTATGTTGATGATCTAGTCGTAAAAAGCATTAAGAGACTTAATCATATCACTGACCTACAAGAAACATTCGACAACCTCGAAAAGCACCGCTTAAAACTCAATCCAGAGAGTGTGTTTTGGAATTTCTTGAGAAAATTGCTTGGATTCCTAGTATCCGAGCGAGGAATCAAGCAAATCTGAAAAAATAAAGGCCATCCTCGGATCGTCCTCCAAACACAAAAAGGAAGTCGAGAAACTCACTTTGGGTGCATGGCGGCTTTAAGTCGTTTCATCGCACGACTAGGAGAAAAAGGACTACCTTTCTTTAAACTTCTCAGGAGACATGAAGGTTTTGAGTGGTCGAATGAGGCAAACGCTGCCTTTGAGGATGTCAAGAGGTATCTTTCGAGTGCTCTGCTACGGTTTCTCCAAAGCGGAAGAGACGCTCTTAATTTACCTAGCCGCCACGCCACGAGCAAAGAAGCGCGATACTAGTCGTAGAGCGTGGCGCACAACGACCGGTTTACTACGTTAGCGAAGTTTTACACGGCCTAAGGAGCGTTACCCTCGTGTCCAAAACTTCTATATGCCCTCCTCATGTCTTGAGAAGCTGCGGCATTATTTTGAGCGCACAAAATAGTTTGTCTTGTCGAGTTTCCTTTGGGAGCAATCCTCCATAATAAGGAAGCAATGGGGCGCATGGCAAAATGGTCGGTCGAACTTGGGAGTTCGACCTCCATTCGTGTCGACGGCCATAAAATCCCGGATCTTGGCGGACTTTGTCGCGAATGGACAAATCTGAACTGCTCAGGATCCCGATCTGATTCCCACGACCGATGGATGATGTACTTTGACGGGTCACTTACTTTAAGTGGCTCGAAATGAGGTGGTCTGGTATCTCCTACCGAGAAACCTTAAAGTATGCCATACAATTAAACTTTCGGGCCACTAATAATGTGGCGAGTACGAAGGTTTGCTAGGCGGCATACGAGTGTGAAAGCACTCTCAATTAAATCGACTACTCGTGAGAGGAGACTCTCAACTAGTCGTGAATCAAGTCGGAAAGAGTACGGTGCTCTAGCTCGACAATGTCTCAATACTTATCGGAAGTTCGCAAGCTAGAAAAGCATTTTTAGGTTTGAGGTACAATTCATCCTCGAAAGGATAATTTCCTCATGAGACCAACTTGCTCGGATGGCTTCTTCCCGATCTACGGTACCAAAAGGGGTTTTCTTGGAGCAACTCCAAAAGCCGTCTCTGGTCGAAGAACCAGAGACACCTCCTATTGAGATGGCCTCATTAGATTACGAGGATATCTGGATGACTCCCATCTACGAGTATCTTCGCAAGGGTTCCGTACCCGAAGATGATCTTGAGGCAGATCGTTTATCCCGAAAAGCCAAAATGTATACTTTGGTCGAAGGAGTCCTCTACAAACGAGGAACCCAAGGGATACTCATGCGATGCATTCCGCAAAACGAAGGAATAACACTCCTTCATGATATACATAGTGGCATCTGTGGGACACATGCATCCTACAGAACCTTGGTTGGTAAAGCCTTTCGACAAGGTTTTTACTGGCCTACAGCCCTGTATGATGCTAAGGAGGTGGTTAAAAAGTGTGTCCAGTGCCAATTCCATGGTAGACAAATACACCAACCAGCTCAAGCATTACAGACAATACCTCTTTCTTGGCCTTTTGCGACCTGGGGTCTCGATATCCTAGGACCGTTTCCCAAAGCTCCAGGAGGTTTCGAATTCCTTTTTGTGGCTATTGACACGTTCACAAAATGGATTGAAGTGAACTCAGAATCGATAACATCGGGCGACAAAAGGTTCATGATGAGATGCGTAATTAGCCGATTTGGAGTTAAGTCGGATAATTACGCACAATGGTAAACAATTAGCAAGTGCAAAATTTCGTGAATTTTGCGGCGAGTTGGGTACCAAATTATGCTATGCTTCATTGCACATCCCCAAAGCAGCGGGCGGTCGAGCGTGCAAGCGGCCAAATAATGCGAGGAATTAAAACCCGAGTCTTGACCACTTATTAAGCGCTCGGGGCTTGGGTACAAGAATTACCCTCCGTGTTATGGGCGGTTAAATGCGACCACCAATCGAGCAACAGGAGAAACACCATTTTTCTAGTGTTTGGGCGAAGCCATGCTTCCTCCGGAGCTGAAATTACGAGTCGACACGAGTTGAAACTTTCAACAACTCGGACCGGAACAACTTCGAGGATGACATTAACCTACTCGAAGAAAGGAGAAACCTAGCCTTAATCCGTTCGGCGGTCTACCAACAAGCCTGCGCGAGATACTATGATCGTAAGGTCCAACCTCGCACCTTCTTTGTAGGTGACTTGGTATTGAGGCTCGCCAATCCAAGTCTAATCGGAATAAACTTTCCCCAAATGGGAAGGTCCTTACACGCTGGTCGAAGTAACCTACGAGTGAGTCGATGCGACTAGCGATGGAAGACTGGACGAGTTCTCTCAAACTCTTGGAACATCGACCGATTCACGCAAATTCTATGTGTGACCAATTTCTCGAGCAATAAAAGTCCGTGTTCTTTCTACTTCTCTTGCCTTATTTTTTTTTTTTAGTGCTTTTTAATCTTTCGACTATGATACAAAAACACCTAGTTTTCTTTACATCGACGAAAAACAAGTAACATCATCTAGTCGAAACTTCTCCTATCTCGCATGTGGTTACGCCCACTAGAAGGAATTTCCTAGCATCGACTCGTTACTCATTTTTCACCAATACAAAGAGCTCGGGTTTTATCCAATCGAAATGTTCTCGAGCCAACTCTCTCAATCTTAGTTTATTTTTTCAAAGATTTCCAAAAATATTCTAAGAAGAGTACACTTGATATATTTATTCGACCACCTTTGATGTACTCGTTTAGTTTGAATAGGTCAAGGAAGAGACACACCTAGTCGAAGTTTTCCTCTCTGCATGTGGTCCCGCCCACTAGAAGGAACTTCCTAGCGCCGCTCGAGTCTCCTACTTTTTGCTCTTCGAAAAGATTTATCGAGTCCATCGTAAAAGGGCTAACGAATTATTAAAGTCCTCTAGACGTTTGCTTAACTCAAGTTCTTTGTTCTTGGTTTGATTAAACTAGTCGGAGATGGTAACATCACCTAGTCGAAGCCTTTTCTCTCTCAAGCGTGGTCTTGCCCACTAGAAAGAACTTCCTAGTGTCGAGTCGTTTCTACTCTTTCGACCAAGTGCTTGACAACCATAACAAAACTATAAGTTAAACAAACCTCTCTTTGTTTTGAAACCCCATTTCAAACACTATTTACTTAGATTGTCTAAACAATCTAAGCAAATAATCGAGGGCTAGGATAAAGTTATTAATTTGACTTCAATTCTTAGTCTTTCATTCGTTTATTATCTTTTGAGTTACTAACTACTCGACAAGATGATTTTCGTGAAATAAGATGGATCATATATTACTCATCAATGTAAATTGTCTCGCCTTACAAGGTAGTTACAAGATTACTCACGAAGGGGAGCCTAGCCGCATTTCCTCCGCCACCTTTTTGCCAACTGACTGCATTTCCTCAATCAGACGACTTGCCTCTGATTCAGGACAGTCGAAGTCGGCTTCGATTGGTTTAACATTAAGGCGGGGGTCTTGAGCTTTAAGTTTCGCCAAAGCGTAACTCTCGCGACTTCATTGCCTCCCTTATTGATTCACAGATTAGTCTTGAGTGGTCACCATTTCTTGCAATTTTCCGACTTGTTCCCCAATGGTACTTGTGTGAGCGGCTATGGTATCTTCTCGAGGAGTTTTTCCTCGTAATGTAGCTCAGTAAGCACATTGTTCAGGAGAGTGATGTTGCCTTGAAGACTAGTCTTCATCGACTCCATCTCCTGTTGGGTACAAGTCGAAGCCTCGCGAAGTTTCTTGTTTTCGACCACTTGTTCTAAAAAGAATAAAATCGGTCAAACGAAAATAAACTTCTGGAGGGAGATAACACAAAGATAATTATAGGTAAAAGCATTTCTTACCTACTAATTGAGAATCCAGTTTCTTAACCTCTTCTCGATGGGAAGCAATGGTTTCAGTGTGCTTTTTCTCCCATGCTCTGATGTCCTCTGCATTCATCTTAGCGATGCGGATGGACTCATTGTAGATCAAAGTTTTTTCTTGGATTTCAGCCTCGAGGCTTCTCAATTGGACATCAATTTCTGAACAAGAAATTGGCATTAGAAAAGGGAAAATACTCAAAAAGGATAACAGGTAAAGAATTACTTACCTGTTAATCGAGTTCTAAGACCCTCGAGTTCTTGGTCCTTATTCGTGGTAATACGGGAAAACTCCTGAATGACCAAAGCTTTTTCTTGAACTTCGGTCTGGAGCTTCCGCATCTCTTTTTCTTTATCTGGAGAAGAAAGGAGAGTCGGGTAAAAGTTAAAGATCAAAAGCAGTCTTAAGTTCAGAACTTACTGTTTATTTTTTCCTGCAATCTTTTAGATGCAGAGACAGTCTCTCGAAGTCTATCCGAGAGGACTAATACTTTGTTCCTTAGCCTCCTCGACTCTTCTTTTTCATAGTCGAGTGAGTCAGCTAAGGTCTTCGTATCACTGTTTAACCTACAAAGAACAGGAACGAAGAACAACATCAGCCGAATGGCTGACCTAGTCGTAAGTTTTTCTACGACTACGATATGATTGTAAGTCTTTCTACGACCACTACCTGGTTGTAAGTAGTCGTAAACTTTTTACGACTAGTACTTTGTCATGAGTTTCTTCCATGACTATTCTCGTAAAACATTATACGAGTATTTAAGTCGAAAACAATTATGAATGATAAGTGACTTACCATCTCTCCCTCTCGCGCACGAGTAGTTCTTTCTCTGTCTTAGCTCTAAAAGTTGTCGATGGTACTCACCGACAACAGCAATTTGCTCTAGAGCTTTCTGCAAAAAGAAAACAGTGAGAAGAGAAGGAAAGTCACATATATAAGTATTTTGAAGATACTTACATTCATAGTCGTCCTAGCAAACATCGAATATACAAGGTCCGGGTTCTGCAGCTTATCTATCCTCGCGACTTTGTCCCACCACACCTTCTCAAGGCGCTCGTTATCAAAAGTATTCTCCGTATTGGGAATATCTTTGGGATGGGGGACTCGGTCACGAGATCTGTGTGAGAGGACCCTCTGACGGAGGCAGCCCAAAGAAGTCACCACGAAGTTGAAATTTTCTCCTTCCGGTTACTCAGAACTTCTCTTTGGGTAGGGGAAGGAACGCCTCCTACAATTTCCTTCCCAGAGCGGTGCACAAGCTGGTCACCGCCTTGACCAGAGGCTTCCACAGTTGCCCTTGTTGTTTTTACGACCTCAGCAGTCGTAGCGGTCACCTCAACAGTAACAGCCGCTACTTCAAGGGTCGTAGCTACAACTTCAGCAGATGTGGGAGTCACTCTGGGAGTCTCGACTTCATCGGCCACCTGGGCCAAGGGTGATGCTTCGACCACCTCCATTGCCACCTCCTCAGTAGCTGAAGGGATGGCAATGGACTTCTCAGCGGAAGCATTCCCGGGACCAAGAAGTCGATGAAATAAAGAAAAGCAAATCGGGTTGTGAAAAGAAAAAGGTAAATGTCGTTCTTACACTTTAGTAAATTTCACATACCTCACTCGGTCTTAACCAGGAATTTTGGGGCAATCCTCCCAACGGAGGACCTTTTCTTCTCCACGACCACGTCTGGTCGAGGTTCAACAATCGGCTCAGTTACGACCACGTCTGGTCGTAGAGTTTGGACAGGAACCAGAGCTCTGGTTTCCTGTTTCTCTGGATGGCCGAGATCAGTCTCGACCATTCCAAAAGCAGCACTGCCCTCAGTTGCAGGTTGTGCTGATGCAGCATCGTCCTTCATAAAAGACACAAAATCTTTCCAATTCTCCTTTTCCAGTTGCCTAATAAAACTAGGAGTGGCAGAAACTGCGAAAGATTCTTTGTCATAACAGAAGGATACCTTAGCCTTGCGAGGTTTGCGCTTAAGAGATTCAGCTGCCTCAACCTCCTCGACTTCGATAACTGCGGCCTCGGCTTCAGATACAACTATAGCTGCCGCAGGCCTTGTAGAAGGTCTGGTCGAAAGACCAGAGCTTGAGCTTGCTCCCCCTTTGTCGGCAGATTTTACCAGTCGACGTCTCTTGGAGGGAGGAGCCGAGCCTTTGTCTTTCGACAACCCAGCGCCAATAGTCATCAGTACGACTTCTTCGTCGTCCTGACGATTTTCCATGCCTACTTTCTGTAAAGCAAAACAGAAAAAGAAGAATGACTAATTAGTCGTAAGTTTTTCTACGACAAGTATCAAGTCGTAAGTTTTTCTACGACTCTTTCCTGATCGTAAGATATTCTACGATCACCTTTAGTCGTAAGTTTTTCTACGACTCTTTCCTGATCGTAAGATATTCTACGATCACCTTTAGTCGTAAGTATCTTCTACGACTATAAAGTTCTAAAGAAAGAATCAACTTTTTGATTACCTTTAGGCGCTCTATCCTTTCATCTGCGGACAAAGCCGCAATGACTTGAGGAACCGCCCCTCGGAGTGGTGGAGACTTCGCAGATGAGTCGACTCTAGAGTCAACCTCGACTTGTGAAAGATCTGTGAGAGATAAGAATATTAGACAAGGTCGAGAAAGATCAAGCCGAGAGCTAAGTCGACAAATTACTTACCCTCCTCATAGTCTCTCGGTTGGGTCTCCTCTTCCGAGTATCTCCACATAGGAGATGCTCGTTTCTTCAGAGGACTAATTCGCGTGTGATGAAATCCTTCACCACATGCCATCCGTCCACCCTTCTTCCTTCAAGTCCTTAATAGCTTGAATATAAGGGCTAATCCGGTTGATATCTTGAGGTTGAGTCCCATGAAGATTTCTTTTCAGCGACCTTCCCGCGAAAGAAAGGTCGTCTTGAGGTGACCTTCGGTAGAACCACCTCTTCCTCCACCCGACCACGAAGACCGGGTAAAACTCTGAATATACTCCTTCGACTTGAGTCGTGGAGCTTGATCATGACTTCCGCGATTCCGGTTTGTCGAGCCATCCCATAATAATATTAAAACGACTCGAGATCCGCCGAATCCCAGTGCGCGCCGCACGATACACGAACACACTCAACATGGTAATGGAATTGGGACCTAAGTTCACGGTTCCACCCCAAAGTGTTCGAGTACTCATCAGAAGAAAGGGTGGGCGAGCAATCGAAGGCCGCACTCACAATACGCTTGGAAGGCGGAATTTGCCCATTTTCCCCGATGGCGATCTTTGCCCGATAGCCGAATCCACTTCACGAGCCTTCTCTGGAATCTTCCCGGCATCGACCAAGATCTTGATCTTAGCCGCATCCATCTCCGATTCCTCCCATTCAGAAACTCTCTTGGCCATTTCGCTCAGAAGCAAGAAGTTTTTTGGGTTGGCGGCAGAAGATGAAACCTAGTCGAGGACGGAGAAAGCAAGAGCTCGAAGAACAATGGAGTGATTTGGGGAAAGGTAAAACCCAAGTCTACCTCTGGTAAGTTTTTATAATCAAGACGATCTCCGCCGCTTGAAACCGTCTCGGCTATAGGTCTATGGGAGATGGTTGTACCGCTCGAACCGCTTCATCGGACAAGTCTATGAGAGCCGTTGCAATTCCCGGATGGTCCGCTTCGAGAAAAATAGGTGCATATTGTCACCTCAAGCGAAATTACATTCTTGACCAAGTCTTTCTGGTCGAAGGAAGTATCAATCGGAAGAGTTTTTTCTCCGATTCCCCTACTACGACCACCAGACGGTCGTAGGGGTTTTTACGACTTTTTAATAGTCGTAAGCAATCTTCACGATTGCAATCGCCGGAACCGTTTATCAATAGATCTGTGGAATTCGTTTGCAATTCCCAGACGGTCTGCTCAGAAAGTTAGGTTAGTTTTGTCACCTCCAAGCAAAATCACTTTCTTGACCAAGTCTTTCCGTAGAAGGAAGTATCGATCGGAAGGGTTTTTCTCCGATCGCCTTACTACGACCACTACACAATTGTAGGGGTTTTTATGACTTTCTGATAGTCGTAAGCAACCTTTCTGACCAAGCAAACTCCTGGTCAAAGTAATACTCAAGTGTCGAAGAGTTTTCCTTCGACTATGGTTCTCGACATTTTTCATAGTCGCAAGTCCATTTGCGAATCCTTCACCAAGTAAGTTACTTTCACTTGAAGCTGGGGGGCTAGATGACGAGGATCTAATAATCCTCATTTTATCTATTATCTATAATTCTTATTATGGGTAAATATGATGTCACATAGTCTCCAGAAGTACCCCTTATTTTTATAAGGGGGAGGGCTACCAAGTGATTGTAAGATCTTCTACAATCACCCCCCATAGTCGTAAGTCTTGCTACGACTACTACCTGGTCGTAAGTCTTTCTACGACTATCACATGGTCGTAAGTCTTTCTACGATCACTCCATAGTCGTAAGACCTTTTACGACTACTACCTGGTCGTAAGTTCTCCTACGACCAGGTAAACTACGACCACCTTATAATCAAACCTACAGGCGAGTGGGTCCAATTGATTAAGGAATCGGAACGTCTTGCACGCACTACTATCCCGCGTAGTAATTGTGCTTAAATACCCCATTATCTTTGAATGATAATTGCCAGACGGCGTGGAGAAGCCAATGCGCCGGTAATTACTGCCATCACACGCCCATTACTGGCTCAATTAAGGCGCCTCTTCCGCAGGGCAAAATGGCTACTCCTTCACGACTATATAAGGATGTCAAGGGCGAGTAGAGAGGGGAGTTCGATTCTCTGTAATAGTCTTAGCTTCTTACTCGATCATTAAAGAATACCACACCACACAGGATTAGGGTTATTATTCTCTCCGGAGAAGGCCTGAACCTGTCTAAACATCCCGTGTCAACTACTCTGCGTGATTTCATCTCTAGGAGACCCCCCGAATCAAATAATCTTTACGTAAGATCGGTTCTAATACACCGACAAGCATATCTTCAGCCTATGCATAAATGTTAATAATAATCGATCTCCGTACATCATCGGAAAGACAGTCAGACAATTTCCATGTCTAATTGAATCTGTGCACTTCAGAATGGTTTCAACTTCAGGTTACAGGTTATGGTGACAAAATTTACCATGGTAAGCGACGAGTCTCCTCTTCTCTTGTGAAACAACTGCATTTTTCTTCTCAAGCCCAATAATGATCCTATCTAGAGCATCAGAGATCTCGTCCTTGCTTACCTCCTTCAGATCACCACGAGCAGCAAGAAATGCAGCCTCGTTCATCAAGCTTTGAAGATCAGCTCTAGTCAAACCAGGGGTTCTTCTAGCAATTTTCTCAAAGTCAACATCTTTTGCCAATGCTTTTCCTCTGGAGTGAACGTATTAGATAACAACATGTCTTGTAAGCTAGTGTATGGATATAAATAGAAACACATCAGCTTGTGAAATGAGTTATACCACAACCTTTCATCCAGTCTTAGGATCGATGCCGAGCCCAGATGCATGGAGCTTCAATATTTTCCAATGGGAATAGTCCCTTTTCAAGCTATCCTAATAGTTCTTAAATTGCTTACGACTTTACTCTCTATTAGTGCGTTCTTTGAACTTGGTCATAAGGTTATGATACCCTTTTTTTATTCAAACATTGTAGGGGTCTATTTTTGTCTAGCACCTCTTCCACACAGATGTTAACAAACACTTTATTTGTGAATGCATCCCATATTGCAACGGCTGAGACTTGTGCTTTATCCATCTACAAGTGTCATGAATATGAGCATATATGAAACTATACCATGCAAGTACAGAAAGTGACCAAATCCCATAAAAAATATTACGAATTATATTTTTTAAATCTGCTGTGGAAATAGTAAATTACCACAGCTAGTTTGTAGTGTTTACAAGAATTTCTTTACTACAACTTTGCGGAGCCTATAGATGCAGAGGCTATCATGCATGGCCAACTAGCAGGACAGAACCAAGACATGTCTCACCTCTTTCAATCCAACTATACCATGCAAATCATTGAACAATGCATCTAACTTCAATTTGGCAACATAAATGTGCTTTTTAGTTTATTCACATTGAACGAAGTGATATGCTTAGCTGAACTCAACTCAAGGGAAATACAAATGCCAAATTCCCTAAAAAAACTCATACAACAGCTGTTCACATAATCATGTTCAGTTTAAACTCCCATGACTGATTGCAAAAGGTTCAAACTTATACAGAAAATCCCCTAAAAACACTTATACAAAGTCCAACAGCATATATTGATCACAAATTCACTAAGATAATTGATGCATAACTATTTTCACCACATAGAATAAAATAAACCAGAAAATTCGACGAAATGGAGGCGCGGGAGTGCAGCTCCGTGGGCTGACCCGAGGTGCGGCCGGGCAACCGGGCGCGACGTGGAGGTGTCCGGAGGGCGAGGGGGCGGGCCAGATTGGAGGAGAGAGGCGGCGCGCGGCAGACCAGAGGACGGAGACGGCGCGCGGTCCCGATTGATGGTGGAGATTTGGCGCGTGGTAGGCCGGAGGCGCGGTCGGGCACCCGAGGAAGCAGCTGCGGGACGGGAGGGCGGCGGGGTGGCGCGGGCCGTAGCTGCGCGCGCTCGGGTTGGGGGTGTGCGCAAGAGGGTGGGGAACGGGAGGATGAGCCGAAGAACGCAAGAGGGTGAGCTAGGGTTGGGGGCGTGAGCGCGCCTGGAAATAAGTACCAGGTATTCGACAGGTAAATTCCTGCCAACTTGAGGGCCATTTTCGGAACGGCGAGTTGAGAAAGCGGCGGGAAGTCTATTGCGGCAACATGTGAGGGTTTCCGGTTTCAACCAAACGCGACTGCGAAAAGTTAACCGTTTAGAACAGCTTCCATCTTTTCTGGGCGAAAGCCCGAAGCCATTCCAAACGAATCCTATAGCTTCTGCAGGTAATGGAAGCGCTGCGATGCAACACGTTTGACCTGACCCATGTTTGATCCTCGGTAGGCAGGGGCGCTCCAAATATGAAAAAAAAATATATGACGACTCCAGTAGTCTATCATGCATACAGAAGGATGAGTGCTAAGCGTCCATAACGTGCTAAATTCTCGTAACTGAATACTGAGTAGTGCTGTTGTCGCCTCAGCTCCCTGTTGTTATTGTCAGTTTAGCTGCAATATTCTCTGGTGTTTTTTTTTCGAGAATGCATGCGTTGATGTTTAGCGTCCCTTTTGCCTCCAATTGTGCCTGTATCGAGCCTTCTTCATTAATGAATAAGATGAGATCCTGCCAGTAAATTCCCCAAAAAGAAAACCCTTTAACAATGAGTACGTAGGTGGTGAACAACTGAACACAAGCAAGCTTGACTTGTATGCCGGCCTTCTGCTTAACTATCTATATATTGAGTTGGGTTACTGCGAGCCCAGTTAAACACAGAATGATCAAAATGTCCAAATCATCTACGATGCCATATACATGTGGCCCTTCTGTTATCCAGCTTCCACAAAATTCCAAAGTAAAATACGCCCCTCCGTCCATTCCCTGCGTGCTAGCAGTAGCAAGCTAGCAAACCATGATAGATCTTGTGTCTTTTAGACAAGCAGAGGGAATTATTGATGTCAATTTCTGTGGAATACATGCATACAGCTGACAAAGTGATAAGGATGAATCGAATTCAAGAAATAAAGAGCCTTGATTGGACAAAAAAAATAAAAGTTCCGTAGCAGAGGAGCTATCAAGAGCTCTTTCCCCCCGTAATTGATTCTTTATAAACTACTAATGCATGCCGGTTTTGTAGGTATATAACTATATAGAGCTAGTTCTGAATATAGATCAATGTCTTGTACCCTGGATTCTGATATTTGGTAGTGCTATTTGTCTATTTTTCTCACTTCTCAAATTCTCTGCACATAACTATCGTTGATTTCTTTGCCAATCCTTATTTTTCATCTTGCATTCATACGGTCATCTATGCTTATAGAATTGCTTTGCAAAAAGATATTAATATTTTGTATTTTAGTTTCTTAAAATGTTCATGTTGTAACAGCTCAAATGAAATCTATTCTAGAAAATAAGTAGAAACGTTTACCCGAATATTGACCGAGACAAACGTTCAATATGAAAGTCGACAGAGTAACATGCGCAACTCTTAGATTCTGAGAAGTAAAAGTTACTAAACACTGCGATTATCAGATCAAAATGCATAATGAAAAAGAACTTCCCTAGCAAAATCAGTAAAACCACCACCATATATAATACGGCCTTCTTTTTGCAAGGAAATATATGTTCTTGATATCGTTGTTGTTTTTTTTTTTTTGTCTGGGCCAAATGTCCTCCAGCATTGGCTAAAAAAGAAGTATCCTCAGCATCCAAACTCTTTTCTTATTCCATTTGCATTCTACTTTGGCTCGATCCATCTCCCCGCACATATGTCCGCCCTAGCATGAAACCTTTAGCTCAATCACAAATTCGCGAGCATTGAAGGGAAGGAGTGTGTCTCGATTTCTCTCCTATCTTCGATGCAAACGGGCAGGTGGCACGTCTCGGCAGAAAGCAGCGCGCGCAGGTATCCTTTTCGGAACAAATTCCCTACTCCACTGATGCCACGCCATTAGCAGATGCAGGCACAAAGCCAAAGGCACTTACACACTATAAAAAGCAGGGCCAGTCCTGGTATCCTGCATCAGCTCGCAGCATTCATTGCGCATCACACAAAGAACCAAGCCGTTCACTGCAACCCAATTGACACGACTACCATGGCGCGGTACTACTCGGATGTGGACCACTGCGCGGAGGAGAGAAGCAGGCCGTACGCCAACCCGGGCTTCTGCCACGGCGAGGGCGGCGAGCGCTACGCCGTCAGGAAGGAGGCCTACGAGGAGGTCGACGAGGTGGGGCGCGCCGGCAGGGGCCACCACGGCCACCTCGCCAACAGCGGCAGCCACCTCGGCCACAGCGGCCACCTTGCCCACAGCGGCGGCCACGAGGGCCACCTCGGCCACCGTGAGCAGCACGGCCACGGCGGGCGCCGCTATGATGCCTGCGGGAGCACGTATGACTCGTGCACCGGCCAGTACTAGCTGGCAGCATGCATGAGAACGAACGTACGGGGAGATCGAACTCCACGGTCGTCAGGGCTAGCTAGCTGCATGCCCGACAGCTAGCTAGCTATGTATGTATGTATGCATGCATGTACGCGTGTGTGGCTAGTACGCATACGCACGCATGATATATGTTAAATAAGACCGTGAGCTGAATAAAGTTTTAATTCGTGCGTCCACGCACGCTTTATACATTCCGTCGATCGTGCAGATACACGTCGGTGGACTCGCGCGCATTCATGTCATGCATGCCTGTATGCTTTAGCGGTTCAAGATCGATCGTACGTACGTGAGTGGCGCGATGTAGGTCAAGATCTATCGGGAGCGCGGTCGGTGATCTTGAGCGTGGTTTGCCGTCCCACTGACACGTACCGCCAAGCCGGCGCACGGCACAGGTTGCGTACGTACACGGCGGCCGGCGATCGCGCGCGTGCGTTGGCTTGGCTATGCATGCAGTGCAGGGGAGGGGCAGTAGCACCAACCACTAGTTACTGGCTCCGCGCAGCGGGCCCAGAGGCAGGGCGGCATATTAGTTCACGAGCGCCAATCGGTTTCAACTCCCGTCGGTCAGCTGGCCCATGCTCCCCCGAGTTTTGAGGTTGTAGCGACAAAAACGAACGAGCCCATATGGGGCGTCAAACCCAATCGAGCAAAAGCTCACAGGTACATGGATCTCGAGCTTTTCACAAACTAGGCAAACAACTTCTTCTACTGAGATTGGCTTTCTGAAGAAACAAATCTTTAGTGAGCTTTGCACCTGAAGCTTACCAGAGGTGTTAGAACCTGAGGGGGTTGATGGTGCTCTTGGTCGGCGAAGAAGGCACCAACGAGCAATGTGCCCAGAATCCCCACAACGCAGGTAACGGGGAGGGTTTCCGCTAGCTCCCACCCAATGATCTATGGCAAGGCAATTGAAGCACTTGCCATAGAACAATGAGGAAGGGCGGGAAGTGGTTTCCCTCGCCACTAGTGGAGGCTCCCGAGCACTGAGCAAACTTGGGCATGTCACCATCCGATGGCCAGGTGCGGGAAAGAGAAGCACTTGCCATCCAACCAGGTGGACTGCAAACGTCGAGCTGCTTCTGATCTTGCTGCTCCTCAAGAACATCGTGATGTTGTGCAAAATTGGCATAGCTCTTTTCTTTGACTTGGGATTCCATTGCGATGGCCATGGCTTTGGTCGGTGTTGTGATGGCACCACAGGCTTACTTGGAGACTTGGAGTGCCTCTCGTAGACTTTGGGTTGAGAGGATGCAGCTGACGAGGACACAGATGCTACCGGCGGCGACAACAGCAACACCTAAAAGGGATGTAGTGCGTTTTGGGGGAGGAGTGGTGTTTGGGGGAGGCCATCACACAAAAGATGCCAATCGCCCCAATGCAAGTAGACCGTGGACGGGGGACACGAGAGGATGGGCGGAGGCGATGGCAGTGGTTGATGCCAACACCAGAGTGGCGAGCGGCAGCGGTGGCGGTGGACATTGATGACGGGTGACAAAGTAGTGTGGAACGTAGACATATTCAAATGGGTTATTCCTGCCGGGTCATTCCGAAGTACGTCACTTCACTGTTGGCCCGATTTAGGCTCAGCATGACCCGATAGCTAAACAAGTCGAGTCAGCACGGCCCGATGCACCGTGCCGTTCTTGGGTTGTTCGACCCAGCACGAGAGACACAGTACCATGGCTGGCACAATACGTCCCTAACATGGCAAGACACGACACGTTTTGGCACGACCCGTTTGGCCCGTTAAGCAACAATAGGCACGACACAACACAGCCTGTTAAGCACCTTAGGCCCGTTATGCACGGTAGGCATGGTAACTGCCGATTTTTTTCCATTTTTAAGCCGTTTATAGCCGCTGGGAGCTTAAAAATATATAAAACTAAAAAACTTGATTTTCCCTTATATAAATAGGCAACATACCCTCTCATTCAGCAACCATCCAACCTTCACTCTCTTCTCTGAATTCTATTGTGAAAATTTAGATCTCCTTTGTGATAATTTGGCGTGGATTATTCTAACTATTTTCAAAAGTTCATACTAAATTTTTGATATTTATCAAAAGTATGAACTAAAGTTTCAAGGAGTTCGCTTGCAACGACCTCTAGTACGACCCACCACATTTAAGAAGACAACCGCATGGGGGTGGGGTGTAGGTTCTCCCTCTAGGGGTGCAGGTTTTGCAATGTCAAGTTCTGAAGCAAGACACAATGTGTGGCGCCCCGTGTGATTACCCCGAGGGTAATCACACTTAGGCATACAGATTATTATTCATTTGCCCGGTAGAACACCGCTCCAATGAATAATAAGCCTTACCAAAGTTAACGTAGCAGAACAATAAGATAGAAATTGTACTTTATTACAGCTGGTAGCCATGTAAGGCTATGGTCTTTAATACAATATTTAATTACAACCGCAAAAGGGACAGATCTCCTCGCTTGCCTGCCCTGCTCCACCGGACGCCTACTCGTCCTACTCGCCGAATAAGGTGTCCACCTCACCCTAGTGTTCGTAGTAAGCGCCCTTGCCTCCTACGGCCTCCTCGGCACCTGTGTATCCTTCATCCCACTCAGGATAACCCCCGGTTGGACTAAGATCTAACAAATGAAGTAATAGCAAGAATGAGTACTAATGTACTCAGCAAGCAGTTATTAGCAAAGGTGCACTGTATATATGACTCTTCTCTGGTTGATTATCATATTTTCTAGCTTATCTCTTTTTTTAAAAAAATAATTTACCAAGATTTAAGTGACAAGTTTTAATTATGAAAAGACTACTTATCACTCAGGTGAGAAGATAAACCCTAGCGGTCACCATAGACTCCAATCCAGGAGACATGCATGAATTTATGGTTTATATATAGCACTACACATGCTTTGTACCACTTTACCCATAGCTACTTTGAGCTCTCTTTAAGCTAGGTCTCCCGTATTTTCTTTGATGCGATGTCAAGTTCAGAGTACGGAATGTTTTCCAAGTTACGTTATTAAATCTCCACCCATCTATTTTCTGTTGGTGTCCTGGGATGCTCACCTGCAAGTCCTCCACGAGTTCCAATAGTGTTGGTTGGGATGGTTATCCCTTCACCCAACACTCCACCTGCGCTACTATAGCGCATTGGATCCTCCACTTTCGGACTTGCGTTACCGGTCCTGAGTCCCTCCATTACTCACACAATATATTACTTACCCGATGTGGAGAATACGGTAACGTAACAAGGTAGCATTTTTTGCCCGTCAAAGATGAAAAAATGGTTGGCACTTAAATACAGCTCCCTATAAGAGTGAGAGTTTTGTTGGTTCTTATATATTATCCATATGTAAAGGGTCCCACCTCTTCCCCCTCTTTCCTGCCAAAGGCCCCCTTTGCCAACCTAGTAGTTCTCTTACAACATAATTGCTCATCTCAGTTGTACTGCTCTTTTCTCATGCTTCATCTCTTTTTCTATTTTCTCTTATCTCGTTTATCCGATTTGATTTTTGAGAGATAGTTTTAATTAGTCTTATGCAAATATAGTTGTTTGGGCGATATTATGCTTAAATTAATTCGCTGCTCCCTTTTTGGTAGATTTTAATTTTAATAATTTTTTCGGATCCCCACTAGGTTAGTATTTTCCAACGGCTACTTTGCCTACGCCCTGTTGGTTTTACACTCTAAGGTCGCTGAACTCACAAGTATTCATCCTTGGCTTGGGTTGGCTCGGAACGGACATGCAAGAGCTAATTTTTTCCGTTCCTTGGATTTTCCTAGATTGGACTAACCCTATGCTAACGACGCACGCTCGCAATACGCAACACAAAACACTACACACACCTGCACAACGCACTGCGCTACACCACACTCAACACCAACACACACACACACACACACACACACACACACACCCTTACAGCACACACCTAAAACACACACACACACAACTTACTGCACACACTCACTTAAACTTAACACGCGCGCGCGCGCACACACACACACAGAGAGAGAGAGAGAGAGAGAGAGAGTACAACACCACACAACATACACCGCGCTGCACTCAACACACGACACGCACACCCTCCATTCTCGCTCTCTCTCGACGCCTCTTCCTCTCCACTTCTATCTTTTCCGTAGTGGCTCTTGCTCCCTTGTCTAGATTTGGCGCCGCCCTGGTGCCATGACCTCCTACGGCTTTCTTCGCCAGCTCCCCTCTGGATCCATGCCGCTGCCTTGGTCGCCTTCCTAGGTGGGTGGTCGCGTCTACTTTGGCTGTCTCCTTCGTGGGTTCTTCACCGCCGCTTCTGTTGTCGTCGAGTGAACTCCCGTTCGCTTCCTTTATCGTTCCCCTTTCGGATCTACGCAGCTGCTACCCTCCTCTGCTACTCCGATGGTTCCCCTCTACTCTTTACCCTTATATATCTTTTCCCCTTATGTCGATTTGCCCTTATTTGAGTGGTGGTATATGGTGATCTTTTTGGTGGGTTCTCGAGGGATTTCGGTGGTGGCATAAGGGGGAAATGGCTCGGTTCTTGGGCTCCGGTGGTGGCCAGGTGGGCTTTGGCAAAGTGATGGTGGTGGTGGTTTTGATCTCTTGAGTATGATGGTGATGGTGGTGGTGGCGGATTCGGTGTCCTTGGGCACAGTGGTGATGGCGGTTTCGATTTCTTAGGTATGATGGTGATGGTGGTTTTGATTGCTTGGGTCTGATGGCGATGTTAACTTCTAGGGCTTCGGTGGGCATGGTTAGTCTCGGTGGGAATGACTTTCATGGTTTCGGTGGTGATGGTTTCCAAACCCAAACTCAGGCAATTCCCCTTTCCCCTTCCTCATACTTTGCCAATTTTATTTAGCTAATGATACCGTTCTTACGTATGGTGCATCATACGCGCACTACCCCCGAGTGAGTCGCTTGCTTTTCACACTTCTTATCCATTTCGGCAGAGGCGCAGAGCCTTCCAGGCTCCTAGGCCTTACCCCCCTTCTTGCTCTTTCTTCATCCTTTTCCCCTCAACCTCTATCTCAATCTCTTGGGTGCTCCTATGGCTCACAGCGCCGCCGGCCCCCTGCTCACTCGGCCGCGCTTCTGACCCTGCCACGCAACTTGAGCTCGTGTCGACCTGCGTTATGTCTACCCTGCGCCCCTGCTCCTCCCCGGCTTGGTCGTTCACGACTCGACCGCGTGCCTCCCCTTGCAGCCATGTGCCGGCCGGCTCGACCTCTGGCCGCCGATCGCTGCAGTGAGCTCTAGGAGATCCTAGTCGACCGTCCCCTTCCCCTTCCTCATCCCTCCTCTACGACTCCTCACATGCAGGTGAGCGTCAACGTCCAAATGCTTTGTTTTGATGATTTTGCGGTTCTGATTTTGATGTTGCGACCCGTTAAAAAAAATGTTGCGACCCGTTGAAACAAATATTGCATACTATTCTTTGAGATTTTGCAGCCCATTGAAAAAAATATTGCACCTTGTTGAAAAAAATATTGCATCTGCAGAGAAAAAATGTTGCATACTGTTCACAGTGATGTTGTAAGATTTTTTCTTATGTTTTGGACTACACTTCTGTTCTTCCCTAATATCTCTCCTATGCTTACTGTTCTTCCTTAATCTCTCTCTCCCCATGAAGAGGAGATAATGTTGCATTCTGAGCACTAGTTGCGCCCTTTTACTTTGCCTAGCTCTAGTTTTATCATGCATGCTTGGGGTTAGCTTAGCTAATGTCATGATGGAACTCAGTGTGGGGTTTGCGCCGGGGAGCTTATCCCGCTACCAAGGGCGCACAGTGGCCTTACAGCTTGCCACTAGCGGTGCGGTGTCAATGCTGACTAGGGCAGGGTGTACTTTCTTCTATGGTCACCTTGCCCGGTCGGTTGTGCTTGTGTGCAGTGTTGTGTGTAATGACTATGCCAAGGGGGATAGAATGGGAAGGTCTAAAATGGTGGGCTTACCAGACGACTTGTTGGTCGAGGACGGTTGGTTGGTTGATGGCTTGGTCGGGCCTTTGGTTGCCGTGGTTGTCCACTGGCCACCGTAGTCATTTTGTGCCTTCCTTTACCTTCTCATTGTAACACCCTGGCTATTCGGAAGCCAAGATGTCACACAAATCTAACAAAGATACTAATAGTACACAACATTACCAGGTTAATCAGGCTCAATCATCAATATCCCATAAGGAACGACGATAAACGATTAACAGTTTCATGGGAAGGAATGGAAAACAGTCATAAAACGACGTACAGTAAGCATTACCAAAATTGGATTATTACAATCTGAAAATTTTATCAAATAGTTGACAGGACTGAAAGATAACATTAGTTATTATGGTTTGATAAAGGTGTTGTGCAGTGTGCTGGACTACCCCACAAAAGGTCTTGCCTTCTTCCTCATTTACCTAAATAAAACAAACAAAGCAAGAATGAGCCAAAGACTCAGCAAGTACATTTAACGAATAACCGAAACATCAAGAGAACAAGGTAATCACAATCCACTTGTAAACACTTCTCTGAACATTTATGAAAATGCATGGAATGGAATAATGCAATGAAGGAATGGATCGCTCACAACTTATACTGGGATAGTGAGTGACACACCGTCGGTGTTCACTTAAGCCCGTACTTAACAAAGCACGGGACCTCAAATACCGTATGAAGAACGTTTCATCACGGTGTCCAACATTGCCCACATTGGAATGGTGGGTCTTACGTGCCCATTCGGAATTGATGGGACTTAATCAAATTTCCACTCCGTGGACTAAAGCGAAGCATGCATGAATGGAATGAATCATGTATCACAAGAAACATAAATATTGAAATCTATCCACATCATGAGCACAACGCAAGAACAATCATATATTCGACACATCATCATGCATTCCTTTGAAAACAACACAAATTAACAAACAGTACTTGCCTTTCGCGTTGCGACGCGTTAGTAGGCAACGAAGATGTTCCCACACGCGATGCTTCGCCGCCTACACAAATATGTTCCCAAAATAAGAACAAAGATATTACATTGCTACCGGTGTTCTACAATATCTTCTAACTACCCAATATACCGCACAGACCCGACTTGAAAACAAACTATTCAGCCAGATTTCAGCACTTCTGATCAGCGGTATGAGAAAAATCGTAATTAAATATCCGTAACTCATAATTAATTGAAACCAGTGCTCAAATAATCTTAACGCACCAGGCTGCAAAACTCTAGTTGGTGCAATCCTTTGATTCGGCCAAAACAGTGGCCTAAACAACAGTTGAAAACACTAATGATATCTGCCCGATTTGAAATAGTGGTAAAGAAAATGACGTAACTTTTATTCTACTGATCCAATAGAGGTGATCTTTATCAACATGGAAAGATAATTTAAAGGGATACAATAACCTATTTGGGTGGGAGTTCTGAATCTGACTGTAACTAGATCAAAACCGACGAGCAACCGACAGTCTCCAAAATCTCTGACAGACAGAGTAGTGTGCGGTTAAAAATTCATATCTCCTAAACCACAGGGTGGAATCTTGTGATCTCAGTGCCAAAAGAAAGCTAAAGAAACCAGAAACATAACTCTAGGAGACGAAAACCCGAGATTCGGCCTCTAAGTAATACATTATGGCCCGACAAGAAAATCTGCCAAAACACGTCAGCTGTCCAGGACAGTCGCGGTAAAACTACCATATCTCATAAACCGTAACTCCAAATCAGATGATCTCGGTGCCTAAAGAAATCTAAGATCAAGGGATACAACTTTCTAAGAGGTGGGAAGATCAGAAAACGTACGGAACTTACTCAAATCTGACGAACAAATCTGGCGCACGACAGGGAGGAGGGTGGCGGCCGGTTGGAGAGGGGGAGGAGGGGGTGGCGGCTTGGGGAGGGGAGTGGGGAGAGAGAGGGGATAGGCTAGGGTTTGAGGATGAGGAAAAAAACCCCTTGGTGGCCCTCTCATGGGCCCCTCTGGGCTGCGCCCGAGCCAGTTGTCGGAAGATCGCTGAAAACCCCCCGTCGATTTAGGAAATTTCAGTTCTTGTTTGAATTTTCCCTCCCCAGCTGTTTTTCTAATTACCCGATCCGAATCCGGGGTATTACACTCATCCTTTTTCCTCTTGGCCTCCCTTCCTTGACTTCTCCTTGGGGGCTGTGGGTAGGAATGGCAATCGGGCACGGCGGGTACAGGTAGTGCTCACCCATACCCATACCCGCGACTCCGATTTTCCCCCACGGGCATGCCCGCGAAGGACGACGGGCGAAGAATCTCACCCATACCCGTCGCCCACGAGTACTCGTCGCCCGTGGGCATGCCCGTTTACCCGCGAACAATGCACCACCGCCCATGGGTACCCATCGCCCACGGGCATACTCATCACACACAAACAATACACACATACTGCTGTTTTGCCAGTCTGTCTGTCCCCAATAATTAACTCTCGCTGACCGCGCCCTATGGGGATCATCGAATCGATAGCAATAAGCCCTGTTTGAAGGGGTTCATATACAGAACGCCTGGAAATTATACCCGGAGCAGGAGATTCAATTAAGCGAGATTCCGAAGCTACAATTTCGCCTCTCCCATCAATAGGTTTAGCCAGAGCATTTATAACACGACCCAAGTAAGCCAAGTTCATTTCAATTCACATCAATAGTGCATCACACATTCAACAACTAATAAAGTTCATCACAATTTAGATTGCATAGGATGTAGAGATGCAAAAAGGGCAAATAAAAAGAAGGAAACAAGCACTGCAGACTTGCAACACGTAAGTAAATTAGCAGGTCAGACAGAAATTATGCCTCAAATTTAGTTCATAAGGTCGCTTCACACATCTAATTGATTTTCATCACTCCTGCTAGTTAAAAGAGCTCTCCCTCCACATAAATAAACAAAAATAACCAAACTCAGACACTCATGAAGACATTACAAGTATATCAATACATCTCAAAAACCTAGAAACAACGAGTAAAGTTACATTGCATCAGAAATGCTGAATTGAACAGGACAATTCTGAATTCTCACAAATACAGCTGAAGCTACTCAACCAGACCTACAATAAATAAAGAACAAATTTTTATATACATTCCACCATCACCTCGAGTGATCTCATCATATATTATTAGTGGATTCCCACAAGGTTTACCAAATGATATGTTAAAGTTGCAAGAATGTGGATGTAGTCGAACTTTGGCACCACTTGCTGTTTCCACAACTGCTCTTCTAGCATTTTTGCGAGGAGGGAGCAATCTTCCTACCATTGGGTAAGCGCCGGCCATAAGGACAGCACGAATGATACCTAAAAAAGTCACCAGTTAATTAATTGCAAGAGAACCGTTCAAATTTAAGTGTAATAAAAGCATAATTTGCAAAGTAAGATTGGCAAAGTTTTGATAACAGTAAAAATCCATTAGAAGTACAACAAAAAATTATTACAAAAGAAAAGGTATAGGACGATTTGATTATTAATTAGAGCTAAGAAAGCAAGATATCAGGATTGACCTGAAATAGGATGGAAAAAATCCGTAATACATCAAACTTGTGATTGATATACGTATGGACTTTAAACTTAATTAAACACTAACTTTACACATAAATTGTTGGTACTAGCTACAGTATTCTATGTAAATAACTACAGAAAACTCCATGCAGCTCTCTTGAAAAATGCAAACTTCTCAAGAGTATAGTTTACTAGAGGTCTGGCGAATCAAACCACTTACTACTTACACATTTAACATGGATGGACTGGAAGGGAACCCAACTTTTCCCCCAAATATGTCAGTTGTTCATCTTGTGTTAAAGCACCGAGATCCTGAAGCACCGTAATGGCATTTCTTACAGTTTCTGAAATTGGAGGATCCAAGGTTTTCTTTTAAAAGTAACAAAATGATACTCTTGTTTTCTAAACATGATAAGGAGTAAGGACAACGACAATATTAGCTACGAATGTACCTGCAAACATAGTTCCTCAATAGGCATCCTCTTTATTTCAGGAATTTGATATTTTGACAATGAAACTGCTCGAAATCTAGAGTAAAGATGGCAGCAAGTTCCTGGCTGACAACGACCAGCACGCCCTTCACGCTGTCTTGCACTAGCTTTTGAAACCCAGGAAGAATGAAGTGTTGACACATTATTGTACGGATCATAACTTTTCTCTTTCATTCTCCCACTATCTATGATAAATACAACATCATCAATTGTCACAGCAGTATCTGCGATGTTGGTTGAGAGAATAATTTTACGAAGCCCTACGGGTGGACGTTTGAAAACCTTTTTCTGCTCTGAAGATGGGATCATGGAATGAAGTGACATTATGTGAAACTTTGATGAATCCCGGAAGAAGGGAGAAACAAGTAACCACTATCTATATTCCATGGCCTAATGAAAAGCGAGGTCGGAGTTGGACTATGCAACCTACAGAAGAGTATAGGTGCTTGCTTACTTGCGGCAGATCATCTTGGCCTAATGAAAAGCGAGGTCGGAGTTCGACTCCTTCTGGATGTTGTAGTCTGCCAGGGTGCGTCCGTCCTCCAGCTGCTTCCCAGCGAAGATCAGCCGCTGCTGGTCCGGCGGGATCCCTGCGTAAGGAAACAAACCCAGCTTAGTTACGACCTTACGGGCAAATCTTGATACAGAAAGAAAAAATCCCTAAGAACAAAGAAAAGAAACAAGAACGTAGGAGAAGAATAAGCGAGGTGCGTGCCAACCTTCCTTGTCCTGGATCTTGGCCTTGACATTGTCGATGGTGTCGCTGCTCTCCACCTCGAGGGTGATGGTCTTCCCCATCAGCGTCTTCACGAAGATCTGCATCTTGCCCTCCCTTCTTTCCCCCTTTCTCCGCTTCTCCCTCTCCTCGCAATGGCGGCAGCGGATGCAGGTGAGGGTGCGGCGTTTTATACGGAGGGCGGCCGGCCGGGAGGAGATCTGGAGATAGGGAGACGGGAGGCGCGGTGGCCGGTGGGCGATGGGAGGGCGACGGCCGGGAGGGAGGAGGGGGACAGCCGGGAGGGGGAGGGCCGGGAGGAGGGCGGCCGGAGGCGATCTGGCGGAGGGAGAGTGGGAGACGGAATCTAGCGGAGAGTGGAAGGGAGACTGGTAGAGCGATGAAGAAGGCGGAGAGCCAAGAGGGAGAGTGGGAGGCGGCTGAAATGGGCGTGGGAGGTGGGAGATTGTGGGAGGCGGTGGGAAGTTAGGTTTCAATATTTTTATATGGTGTGGATGTCTACGATTCCATTTGTCAGTGTATATGACGGGTAAACAGGTGAAGCGGGCACGGGTGGAGCTTACCCATGCCCGCGCCCGTTTACCCGATAGGTAAGTTTTTGTGCCCATTTTTATACCAGTGGGCAAAGAAAGACGCACATACCCACCTCCATTAGGGTATTCGCCCGCGGGCACACGGGTAATCGGGCACAATTGCCATCCCTGGCTGTGGGTGCTTGATGGAGATTGTCTTGGCTTGCTCCTTTGCTCTTGACTTGGAATGGCAGTGGGGTTGGCTTGCTTTTGGTGGCTGTTGGTTGGTAGTGGTGCTTCTTGCGGCTGTTTTTTGTGAGAAGGCAAAGTGTGGCATACTTGTTGTGAGTGAGGGGCTTTTTAGCTAGTGCTTGGTTGTGGCTTTGGCTGGTTGTGATCTCTCTCTCCCTACTATGCCTTGTCCATTTTGCCCTCACCTTATCTCTTCCCCTCTCTTTGCTGGCTGTTTGGTTGTGTGAAAGCTATGGACCAATGGTCCAAAGGGCACTATGCTTCGGATTTTCTACGGCCGAGGTAAGTTGGAAAAAGTGGGCGTTTGGGTTTTTCTAAATGGTGAGTGATGAAACCAACCCTAGTATGCCGACTGGCCCTGAACAGTCTAGGAACCTTGGTGAGCTTCATACTTTATGACGACATTCTCTCTTTTCCTCTGCTCCATTTTATTGGTTTTTGGTTTGCTTTCGGTCTTTTGGATTCTATTAAAAAATGAATGGAAGAATGGCAGGGCTTTAGGTTGGCGAGGAACGAGCTCTACTTGTTGGCGATGCACGGGCAAAGGGAAGGAAAAGACTTCAGGCTACCAAGCATGCAAGACTTTATTTTTATAATGTACTCAAAGTTGTAATTTTTATTTATTCTTTGATGTAAAGAACTCTTGTACTTAATTCATAGTTTTTATTTATGTTTTACTTTCACTTGTAATGAATTCTTGTAATTGACTCTGAGCTTGTAACGGTGTTATATTTTTTGTTTATAAATCCTGTTGTAAACTCTTGATAATGAAATGTTGTATGTTAATGATTTTCCATGGGTTCCCAATTAGTCTATAATTTACTGCTCATTACTCTTTGTTGTTTTGATTAATTTAAGTCTTAGGGTTCTCACACAGCGACCACCATATCAGTGGGAAACTATCCACCTATCTAGACACGGATATCGTGGATTACTAGGAAGAGCACTTCGATATTTTTCAATGGTGGTATGACATAATATAACATATCCAGTGCTATCCATATTAGCACTGGATGTTTAAGTGTTCCTGTCTCAACGGTTTCTTCTGAGTATGCTTTCAGTCTATCTAAAAGAATATTAGAGGAGGGAAGAACAAGTCTCGCCAGTGAGATGGTGAAAATATTTATAACTGTGAAAGACTAGGGACAAGCTGATGCACGAGATCAACACTCTGTAGAAAATACAGAGTTGGTGGCCGCGTTCGACAATCTTTACCTAGACAACGACACCTAGAATATCGATATATGCAGAGCTATAAGCTATACCGTTTTTTCTTTGCTAATGTTTTCTCATGTTTAGTTTTTACTTGTCAAATTTTTTAACGAGGCACCCATCTAAATATTAATAAAGCTTATTATTATATTTTCAATATATTTGTCTCTTTTTATGGGTATAGAACACACACTTTAAAATTTTAATTTGTATTTTTGGATTCTATACATTTTCTAGAATTATTGCCAATTTTCAACTTTTTTGGGCCGAAATGGACTAAACATGTCTACAGGACTAATCGTGCCTGGACCGGCACGACACGGCTCATGAGCACAATGTGTCATGTCTAGGTCGGCGGCTGAGCCGACGTGCCGACACGACATGACCCGTTTAACTTGCCGAGCCAGCTGGGTCGTGCCACCCGTTTGGACATGTCTAGTGGAACGATTCTGATGGTTTGGATCTAGAGACTTGAGGATGGGGGGAGAAAAGGAGGCGTGGGAGATCTGGTAGGCGGTGTCTGTTGGAATTGGACCCATATGTGTAAATGCCCATTAATTTCTAAAATTTCAAAGCATGCAAAGTCTTAGACCAGAAGTCTTAGACTAGGTGGTCGAAGTTTTAGACCAGGGGTCTTAGACTAGGGTGGTCGAAGTCTTAGAATAGTGTGGTCGAAAACATAGACTAGTGTGATCGAAGGTATAGACCAGTGTGGTCGAAGGTATAGACCAGTGTGGTCGTAATGATGTGATCGAAGGCATAGACCAGTGTGGTCGAAGCCTTAGAACAGTGTGGTCGAAGACATAGACTAGTGTGTCAATAATAATGTTGTCGAAGACATAGACCAGTGTGGTCGAAGTCTTAGTCCAGTGTGGCCGAAGACATAGACCCGTGTGGTCTTAATAATGTGGTTGAAGGCATATACCAGTGTGGTCGAAGCTTTAGACCAGTTTGGTCGAAGGCATAGACTAGTATGGTTGAAATAATGTGGCTGAAGCCATAGACAATTATGGTCGAAGGCATAGACCAGTGTGGTCAAAAAATAGTGGCCAGATCCTTAGACCAGCGGTCATAATACACTGTCCAAGCTGTAGACCAATGTACAATCAAGATCAATAAACACTGCTTAATGACCATTAATTGGTTTTGAATTAGCAGCTACCAGTGGTTTAAATTTACAGTTACTAGAGAGTAATTATCTCGATCTTAAAATCATCTAGAGACGTACAGACATGAGATTTTGATCAATTCACTTCCATTGTTCCTAAATCTTCCTCTCTGTTCTTCTGGCTGGAGGGTTGTGCTGCTTGAGCCAAGCCGTCCCTTCTCCTCTGCGTGCACTAGAAAGGAGGGTAAGCGAGTATCTCTGAACCATTATCGCAGAGTTCACCTGCACGGGGCGACAATAAGGTTTCTGAGCAGCGCATTTGCGCGACCGCTCGCTGCGCTGCATTATCTATGATCTGCACTGCTTCGAGTCTGCACTGCTACATGTTCTTCATCAAGCATGACTGTAAGTCAATCGTACGGCCAAATTTTTTGCTATAATAATATTATTGAGTATGTTAAGAAGTGCAATGAGTTTCCTGCTATTGATATCGCTTTATACATCTCTAGTTATTTGTGATCTTTGCCTGATAATCAAATATGAATTAAAATGTTGTCCACATTTCCAACAATCCAGAAACCTTATTGTGAATATTTTTGTGATTTAGCAATGGCTGGTGCTTTTGATGCTATAAAACCTGAGAGGTTTTCTGGTTAGAACTTTCGTAGATGACAGATAAGGGTCAAGTTTTGGCTCATGCCTTTCGGGCTGTGGTGGGTGATGCAACCACACTATCCATTTACGATTGAACAGATCATGAAGTTCGACACAGATAACACCACCACCCTTGGATGCATACTGACCATACTAGCCGACCAGCTCTATGATGTGTACATGGACTTCAAGTCCGCCACAGAGTTGTGGGATGCACTCGAGCACAAATATGTCGAAACTGAGGCTGGTCGTTGGCTCTATATGTGCGAGCAATTCTTCGACTACTGGTCAGAGAGATTGCACATCTGCGAGATCGTTTAGTTCGATCAGATACGGACTAGTCGTATGGAGATACGAGTTGGTCGTAGACTGGTCGAACATAATTACTAAGTGGTCGAAACCTGGTCGTAAGGAGTTACGAACTGGTCGAGACTATATATGAACTGGTCGTATAGATATACGAGCTGGTCGTTAGTGAAAAGAACCTGGTCGTAGATCATATTGTTGCCAAACTTCCTGCTTCATAGAGAGATTTTACCACTGTCTTAAAGAACAAGAGGGAATAGATATCTATTGAGAATCTTATTGCTGCTCTTGATGTGGAAGAAAAGGTAAAAGCAAAAGATGCACCCAACACGACCAATCAGAACAGTCAGATCAATGCTATGAGAGCGGAGGCTTGTTCCGCATAAGTACTTTAGAGTATTGTTATAGTCTGAATGTTGCAACTGGTTTGAAAAAATATGAGGCAAATATATGTCATTCTCATTTTTGTCATATTTGTTTTGATAGTATTGCTCGAATGTCCGTATTAGATTTAATTTTAAAATGTGAAATTATCAAAGTATCAAAGTGTCAAACTTGTGTGCAAGCAAAACAACATCGAAAACCCTTTAAGGGGTTACAAGAGGAAAAGAACTTGGCATCTTTAGATCTAGTCCATTCTGACTTGTATGAGTTGAATGGATTGTTGACCAAAGGAGGCAAAAGATAATTTCTAACTCTTATTGATGATGCATCACGATATTGTTATGTGTATCTACTGAAAATAAAAGATGAAGCTTTAAATTACTTTAAAATTTATAAGGCTGAGGTTGAGAACCAACTAGAAAAGAAAATTAAAAGACTAATGTCTGATCGTGGGGGAGAGTATATCTCTTATGAATTCTCCCAATTTTATTCTGAACATGGAATAGTCCATAAAGTTACAGCACCGTACTCACCCCAATCAAAACGGGGTGGCTGAGAGGAAAAACCGAACACTAACAGACTTGGTGAATGCCATATTGGAGAGTACCGTATGCCTAAGATATGGCGTGAGGAAGCTATTTTGACAGCAACTTTCGTTCTAAATGAAGTAATCACTAAAAGCAGTGAGATTACTCTGTATGAAGGATGGAAGGGGAGAAAATCCAATGTTAATTTTCTGCGAACTTGGAGGTGTTCGGTAAGAGTCAATATACTTTTGCAGAAAAAGAGAAAGCTTGGATCTAAAGCAGTGATTGTGTCTTACTGGAATATCCTCATAACAACACGGCATATAGATTTTTAGTAGTAAAATCAGAAACTCCTAAGATTATTGTTAACACAATAATGGAGTCTAGAGATGCTTTATTTTTTTAGGATATTTATCCTACGAGAACCGCAGGTAGTACTTTTCGATCTGGGGATAATCAAACTATGAATAATAGTAATTTTGAACCTACCACCATCTCTGAACTAATGATTGAAATACTACTAGTTTGTGATATTCTTGATGAATATAACAATTTAGTCAAAGAGGCTCCTTGCTGGAGCAAGCGACAAAGGGTTGAGAAAACCTTTGGAGAAAATTTTATTGTATATCTCATGGATGATGTGCCAAACACTCTTTCAGAGGCTTATGCATTACCTGAAGCTTTGTATTGGAAAGAGGCAGTCCGTAGCTAAATGGATTCCATCATGTCTAATAGGACTTGGGAGATCATTGATCGTCCTATCGGGTGCAAACTTGTTAGATGCAAGTGGATCTTTAAAAGAAAATAAAGCCTGATGGTACTATTGATAAGTACAAGGCATGATTTGTTGCCAAGAGTTATATATACACAGAAAGAATGTGAGAATTATTTTGATACTTACTCTCCTATTGCCAGATTGGCCACCATTCGAGTGCTCATTGCATTAGCTTGTTGCCATAGTCTACACATTCATCAAATGGATGTGAATACATCTTTCCTTAATTAAGAGTTAGAGGGAAAAAACTATATAGAGCAACTAGATGGTTTTGTGATTTCTGTACAGAAAATAAGGTATGCCTTGAATTGGTGGGGGATTATTGGAATTAGGCCTATATGTGTAAAGATTCATTCATTCCTAAAATTTCAAAGCATACAAAGCCTTAGACCAAAAGTCTTATACCAGGGTGGTCGAAGTCTTAAACCAAGGTGGTCGAAGTCTTAGACCAGGGGTCTTAGACTAGTGTGGTCGAAGGCATAAACTAGTATGGTCGAAGGTATAGAACAGGTGATTGAAGCCTTAGACCAGTGTGGTCGTAATAATATAGTCGAAGGCATAGACCAGAGTGGTCGAAAACATAGACCAGTATAGTAGAAGCATTAGACCAGCGTGGTTGAAGCCTTAGACGAGGTGTGTGAGGTGTTGGTGATATGCCCTAGAGGCAATCAAAGAGATGATTATATCATGTTTATATTTATAAGTTATAGAATAAATATTATTATGTTCCTTGAATTTATTATCATTTATAAAGATTAACAAGTATGCGACTTGTTGGCGAAGCTCTTTATTTTATGTGATGTCATTCTAAATGTATCCTTGGTCGGATGTCACTGGTCAGAACACTAGTGACTTATCGACCAACACATATATTGATTGATGACCATATTTCACCGGTCATGGATATTGGGATATCGAATCAATAATGCGAACACATGTTAGAGAACATGTTGTTGGATTGACCCACCTTGAGACACTATGGAGATTGTTATGATTTTATATGTCATCAGTTGGTCTCAAGCAATGATGATGTATAATCCTTAGACTTGAGATCAATATGGTTTTCTACATATGTAATAGTACAGTTAGGGTTGCCAAACGCTACTCTGTAACTGGGTAGTTATAAAGATAGCTTTCGGGTATACTGTGAAACATGCGGAGAATATAATTGGTCGGATATGGGATTTACCCCTCCTAACATAACAGGAGAAATATCTCTGAGCGCCTCGATGTGGTCGGATAAATAAAGTGCATGACCATGCCACTAGTTATCGAAGAGTCGACCACATGAAGTTATCTGTCACTTAATCGAGAAAGTATTGAACAGTCCATAGATGATAATTTATCTCACATGTAGTTCAACTAGATATCATGTGGTAATGGAACATGATCGGTTGCTTGAGGAGATGATCGACATCGAGGACACTGTACGATCGACTACGACCACTACATCGACACGCTTTACGTTGGATCAGACTGCTTCAACTCTTCTTCCGCTGCACTGCGCGTCTAGTGGTAACGATCTATGATTTCTTGCTTGAATGACATTCTGGTTTACATGGTAGAATTTTTGAATTGCGAGTTAGTATAGTCTACCGATATCCCTACACGAGAAAGGGCACATCGCCCTCCACCACGGCGATGAGCACTGCTAAGAGGTGTATGAGAACAACTGTGACGAGGAGTACATCGACCGCCACCACGACGGCGGCCGCGGCCGCTACGAGGCTTACAAAAAGACCTGTGAGGAGAGTTACTCCTGCCGTCATGGCAGCAACCAGCGCTACAAAGTGTACGAGAGCACGTGCGATGAGGAGGTCGTGACGGTGGCCGATGGCAGCTGCGCGCAGTGCAAGCATGACTACCTGGTCGCCTGAGCAGCGCATTCGTACGTGCATGCAGTAGCTAATCCAGAACAAAATTGATCAGATGTCATCATGCATGCCACCACATGTATATAGAGTGAATAAACATAAACTACGAGGTGCATACATATGTATATGTAGGTTTTGATAAGGTAAAGTAATATTGAATTTGGTGTCCTGTGTATCCCTGAAATTTTACTTGGATCTACCCATACGTGCATGACGCACGCATCGTATCATCCATGCATGCGTACGTATCCCTAACGTAGGAATACATATGGTACTAAAATATGCGTGCATGCATCCAGATCTAAATAAATTGCACTCCCGATTGATGTTCAGCGTCCACCTACGTATGGTTATGGTACTGGTAAAAAAAAGTTCCACCGCGTCAGGCCCAGACAACACCGGTATCCCACGTAAGATCGCGGCCGAACCGGAAAATCACACGACTTCTTGCGGTCTTGCGGCCCAACGCACGCAGCCCAAATCTCCTGCCCAAGACATATCAAGCCCACATGTAACAAGTGGAACGTGTTACGAAACCTAGAAGGTTTAGTATCGGTAAATACCAGAACTGCCTCTGATAAGTTTAGTTTATAAATAGAGAGGAAGTGCTACCCATGTAATGATCCTGATTCATTAATAAAGATTTCTGACGTTCTCTCTCTCATTTGGCGTCTCTGGTGTTATTGATTGATTGCGTAATTGTGATTGTGTTGTCATTCATCGTTTCAACGATTATTACTTAACACGTTATCAGCACGAATCGCTCTCCAAGGTGAAAGGTAATTTCAATCTACTGTGCATTGCAATTTATGTTCCAATCTAGATTGATACTAGATCTGCAATGCCATGATTAGATCTACAGTTTAAGACCTGATCTAGATCCAGTAGACTAATCATCCGCCTGTAGCACACAGTAGATCATCATATACGCACATGAACAGTAAAAAAAAAATCCTCTCTGGATCTCGGCCTCGGCCGGCCATCGGCGCGCCCGAAGACGTCGACGCCAACCCCGGCCGTCGGCCGCCAGAGGTAGCCACCTCTGCTTCAGTCGCTCACCGCCGGCATCCATAACAAGAAGGGGAGAGTAAGAGCCGCCACCGCAAAGATCGCCGGCCGCCACACTGGTCGCAGCCGCCGCCAAGAAGGCGCGCTCACGGAACCGGCGTGAGTCGCCGTCGCGCCGTACCGCCAAGACCAGACGCGCCGTAGCCGCGCCTCGCCGGCCGACCTCAGACGGCCATGGCACCGCCGACCCTCCCGCCGCCAGATGACCATGGGCGCCACCGCGCGTCGCCGAACGGTCGCCTCGCAGTGCCGCGCCGCCGCTTCGCCCGTCGCGAGCCACCACCCGTCTTGCGCCGCCACCACCTTCGCATAGCCGCGAGTTCCGCTCTAGCGGCCCGCTTCAAAGCGTCGCTGCCGCCGCTCGCGAAGATCGCCACCGACCGCGCGTCAGACGGCCTCGGGCGTCGGCCGGCCGCCGCCGCCCGCCTCGCCGCCGCCACTCGTAGCATCGGCCGCCTCCGTGCAAACGAGCGCCGCCACACGCCGCCGAGCTTGCCTCGCGCCTCGGCCATAAGCCCGCTACCTTGATGGCGTCGCCAGTGCGCGGCGCCAGATCCGGCCCCATCCACCGCGCCACGTCTGACAAAGATCGAGTCCGACCGCCCGTAGCGCCTCCCGCGCAAACCGCCGCCGGCCGGCCACCCGTGTGAGAACCGCCGCACCATTAGAGCCACCACTCGTCGCAACGCACCGGCCACGACTCCGCGGCTTGGCCTCGGCGCTACAAGATGGCCGCCGACTCCCGCGCTCGCCTCCCGCGTCATCCGCGTCGCCAAACCGCCGCCGCCGAACGCACGCGAAACCGGGGGGGACCTAACCATCCCCCTGGGATTTCTTCTCGTGGCCGAATGGGCGCATACGCAAGAAATGGGCGAAGCGAAGCGGCGCAAGGACGAAAGAAAAAATGGTGATTTTGCAAAAAGGCCCCTGTCATTCTGACAATTACGAAAAATATTTTGGGAATAAGGTATTTTTGCAGAAAACCACTCGTATTTACCAAAAATTACGTGTAAAATTTCTCAGAACTGAAATTCTTGCATTTTAGCCCCTGCAAACTGCAGAATTCGCCGAAAAATTATATTCCCGCATAAAAGAGTGCACTTGAAGCATATTTTACCTTGTTATTATGATTTATATGCAATTTATTTATTATATTTACTGTTTTGATTATTTGTGATTATTTATATTACTTTTAATCACTGAAAATAGCAGTAAATCATGAAAGTGCATGAAAAAAAATATATACGGGATCACGAACTAGGATTTCGAAGATCCAAAGTCCAGAAGACCATATTTCTTTCATATAATTTATTTCCTAGATTATTTAAGCTTTATGATAATCTAGTTAGCTTGTGGCATTATTGTTTATTGTTATGGAATTATTTATTTCAGCATGTTATTTTCTGCTTTAGTAATTCTGAAAATTGCTTATTTAGCAGAAAAATCATTAAAATGCTAGAAAATTCCAGAAAGATCCTAAATAAAATCTATTGAACAGATAAAATCCACCAAGACTCGCAGTCTGAGTATATTTTCGAAGAAGACCCGCTGGCACTATGGAACTCCCTGAAGGAGACACAGTTTGTTGATCACATGGAGGTTGAAGCATATGGCGACCTGCAGTAGGCCATAGGCTATCTCCCCGGGTAACTCCAAATGTCATAACTTCCTTATGTTTGCTTTATCAGTTTAGGTTATTCCAGACGAATAAGTGGATTTTTAATGCTCTTTTGAAGCATTAATTGTTTATGATTGAAACATTATCTCTTGATGAATAAACGAGTTGCTTGTTATCTTTTGAAGATTTATTCCTGTTGAATTATTGTTGACTATATTATATTCTATATAGAACAACTTCTTGAATCTGATGAAGGGGGAGAAAATCTGTCTGGTAGACAGTGGAACTACCAACTCAATCATAAGGGATACCAAATATTTCCAAACGTTAACTAAGAAAACGGGAAATGTTATGACAATACCTGGAAGCGATGCTCTCATAGACTCAAATTTATCAAGATTGCCATGTTTAAGAATGAAGCACTTGCAACCAAAAATCTTGAAATGAGAGACTTTGGGAGAATGACCAAATCTAAGCTCATAAGAAGTCTTTCCAACCACAGATCTCAAGAAAACCCTGTTGGAAATATAACAAGCGATGAGATCGCCTCATTAAAATCTCCTAGGAGTAGAATGCTCATCTAGCATGGTCCGAGCCATCTCTACAAGGGTTCTGTTCTTCCTTTCTACAACACCATTCTGTTGAGGAACTCTAGGAGAAGAAAGCGATGCTCAATTCCCTATCGGTCTGGAAGGTAGAAAAGAAGAATTCTTGAACTCATCCCATTGTCACTCCTAATGGCTCTCAAGGCTCGGGTATATCAACAAAGAATTCTAAGGACCAAATCTCTAAAGAATCCAAATGCTTCGTCCTTAGAAGCAAGAAAATAAACCCATGAATACCGGAGTAATCATCCACAACCACCAAAGACATACCATTTCCCACCAAATGATGAACTCTAGAAGGACCAATCAGATCTAAGTGAAGAAGTCGTCCAGGTCCATTAGTCATTACCAAAGTAAGAGGTGGGTGGGAAGCAGACACCATCTTACCATGTCTACAGGGTGAGCATACAAGATCTCTAACAGCCTTCAGCCTAGGCAAACCTCTAATCAAGTCCTTGCAACTGACTCTAGACAAATGATCAAAACCTATATGCCCAAGTCTACGATGCCACAAAACAAGGTCATGAGAATCGAGGCTACAAGACACCTAGGACCGCGAAGACATGCTGAAATTTGCACGTAAGATCTTCTCAAATCGAGATCTCAAAAACAAGCTCACCTGAGGAATCTAGAACTCTGCACTCACCTCTCTTAAACCTGACTTCTAGACCCTCATCAAGCAGCTGAGAAACAGATAGAAGATTATACCTCAGCTTACTTACCAAAGCGACGTCTTTTAGCATGAACTTGTCGTTGACGCGCACGCAGTGCCCTTTGCGATCCACGGTCCGTGAGAAGCATCCCCAAATGTAATCAATTCATTGCGGATGCACGTGTGAGGGAGGAGAACCATCTAGAATCTCCAGTCATATGTCGAGAACACCCGGAGTCAACAAGCCATATGTCCTCCTTCCTCGCACGACGGACCTAAAAAGCACAATCAGAAAACATCCGTGCCTCGATCTCGGGGTTAGTGATAAATGATCGAGGGATCCAGTACTGAGAAGCACGATGTCTAGGAGCAGCAGTAGAAGTAGCAGAAACATGATCAGGAATAAAATCACAAGAATGCACATGAGAACCACCTAGACCTCTCCGAAACGATCTACCAAAAGATCGATACTCCCCCTGTCTAGGTGCTACCCGTGGTCTCTCCTCACGATGTCCTAATCCAACATGCTGCCTAGACCCACCAAAAGAGTCTACAAAGTTCTCTACAAACCTAGGCCTATGTGTGGTGCGATAAACAGGCTGCCTAGCTCTAGAGACTACAGCTGGAGAAGGGACTCCTCTAATGGATCTTAGAACGCTCATCCTCTCTTTTCTCTCAAGTTTTGCTCTCCCAGCGTAACTCAGCAAGATGGCCTTCTTTCTTGCGTAAGGTGCAATGGTCTTCAACCTTTTGAGAGGCACATGCAAAGATGAGAGAAAGCACCTTTCTTGCCAGAAAGAGTTTGAGCAAAACCAACGGATTTGAAAACAACCCCGGATGGCTTAGGAGGTTCTAGCTCAAACAAACTATTCTTCACAACTCTAGCAATCCTAGGTGGGTTTTTCTTGGAATGCTCTAGGGGATTGAAACCTAGACCACTATTTTTCACGCTCACCTTGGATTGATCAAGAATCATGTTGAGTTTCTTTTTCCCACTTGAAAACTTCTCAAGAGTCACCTTGAGGTAATCATTTTCTTTCATTAAACCCTCACATCTAGTGCACTTGCTAGACTTGATTACCTCATTGTTCTTACTCTTAAGAAGGGCTACTTCCACCTTGAAGGCCTCACAAGACACACAATAGGATTCTCTAATCCTATTTAACTGCTCCTTAAATTTGACTCTAAATGCATCTTGAATCTGATTAATCATGGTTTCAACTTCAGCATTTAAAGCACAAGAGTTAGAATCAATAACTTTCTTAGAAGCAGTAAAAGACATGGATCTTTCAATTTTAGCCTTTTCTTCAAGGGTCTTGTTTAAGGCATCAATCTCAATTGTAAGCTTGGGACAATTTTCACAAGATGCAACTCTAGAATAAACTAGCATTTCTTTCATCTCTTACATCTTAATCTTATTATTCTTACAATGAGAGTATGTGTGACTAGCATCAAATTTTTGCAATTCTTTTAAGGAGCTATCCAGTTTTAATTCAAGCAAAGCACAATTTGAGCAAGTTAAAGGGATAGCTTCCATGGCAGTCACATCAAGTGAAATGGCATCTAAGCAAGCGTAACTAGACTTGAGAGATTCTAGTTCATCGAGAGCATCCTTAAGTTGATTAGAGACGAGAGGAATGGGCGATTTCAAGCTTGTCAAGTCATTAAGCAAGCTAGTGCAGATTCACAAAATCATCGGGATTAATAGATTTTAGCCTAACAACTTCTAGGTTCAAATTATCAATCATAATGTCACCTTCTTAATCATTTTTACTTGCTTATGCAATTTCGTTCAAAGAAGCACCAACGCCCTTTTCATGTCAGCAATAGAAGGGCATACCTCATCAGGATCACTAAAAGGATCCTCATTGTTGGAGGAGTCGCTGTCGTGGCTGTTCTTGGCCATGAAACACATGCCGGTGAAGTCATGCACCTTCTTCTTGCCACGAGAGTCACTCTCGTCGTTCTCCGTTTCCGAGTCCACATCGCTCATATTTACATTCTCAAGAGCGGCAGGACCCTGACAAACTTCGATAGTTTGTCTTCTTGGGTTTAGCATCCCTCTCACGGGATGTCTTCGTGTCTCCTTCTCCTCCTTGCCCTTTAGCTTGGGGCACCTGGAGCGAATGTGGTTTGGCTCACCACATTCGAAGCATGTGATAGGTCCACTTCTCCTCCTATTCCTCACCTTGTTATACACTCTTGTGAATTTGGTGGAAAGGAGGGCTAAGTCATCCTCGGGCAGTTTCTCTAGTTGCTCATCACTTAAAGAATGTAAAGCGGATAATGAAAACCGGATGAGCTACAATCAAGAGACTCAAGAACAACCCTTGGATTTGTCGACCACTAATGCCATCGACTCTGTCTTGGGAGACGCGAGATAAAGTCAATCTCATGCGTCTTCAACCTCGAGTAAAGCTTATCCATGGTAAGCTCACTCATGACAGTGTTGTCATTGATGGAAGTGATCTTCATTCCCCAGACCTTCACATCAAGAGCACCCAGAAGCTGGCGTGCATTCTCGCACTTCGAAATACCAGTCAACAAATACGGAGATCATGAAGAATCTTAGAGAATCTTCCCACGGCTCATCCAAAGACTCTCCGTGCCTTTGTTCGATCTTTGAGTATACTTTCTTGAGTGGGTTCTGTCTCACTTCCTTGATCGCAGTGGACCCTTCATGATAGTCACAAAGAGTCCGCGGATCTCGTGAGCGCACCGCAAGTGAGCAACACGCTCAAACTCAGATCGACTAAGGCCTTGGATCAAATAATTCCGAGCCTTGCTGTTGGCCTCCACATCTGGAGTGATCGTATCGTCATCGGCTGGCACGACATAAGGATTTTTCACCTTTAGCCAAATAGCGTGCCCTTGAGCCTCGATATATGCTTGCATACGAGCCTTCCAATGATGCAAAGTCAACTCCTTCGAAAATATGTGGCTTGGTTGAGTACTTGTCAGTCGCCATGGCTCCAAAGACCGGTTAAGATCTATGAGAAGAGCTAACCGGCTCTGATACCACTTGTAGGACCGGAAAGGCGACTAAAGGGGGGGTGAATAGGCGCTTTCAAAACTTTCTCGCCTAAATCAAAAACCAACACGAACTTTACTCCTTTAGCTATGAAAGCTAAGAAGATCAGTAAGCACACAACGGAAGCCTTGTGTTGGATTTGATAAACCCCTCAACCACACGACACAACCGGAGAAAAGAACTCACAGTTCCTTACTAGAGACTGGCGGTCTGACCGGCTACCACAGGCGGTCGGACCGACGGTCAACCAGCGGTCTGACCGGCAACCAACTAGCGGTCGGACGGTGGGCAGCGATTCGACCCGGCAAGCCACGGTCGAATACACGGCGGTCGACCGCTTGAAAGTCCGGTCGGACCGGTAGAGTCCAGAACTGAAAAACTCCACCCAAAACCAAAACGAAATTTGATCCAACTTTTGTTTCAACCAATAAAACTTGACCAAATTTCGAGCACACCTCCCTAATGATATTAGAGACCTATTTCTAGCGACGATCCGTCAGATCCACTTCGCAGAATCGATCTCTCGAGATTTTACCAAAGAAGTGCACAAACCCTAGAAATAAGAAAATCTTGATTCAAGACTTGCTTGTGGGGGGTTGATGATCTAGATGACTCTAGGAGTAATCCCACACATCAAAGCAAGATAAAGAAGGTCAAGAGACCAAGTATGAACCTTTGAATCAAGGAAGCACCAAAATCATCCAAAAGGGAGAAGAACACAAAAGGGAGCAAACGATCTTTCAATTGAGCATCACAAGATTGTTCGATTACACAAGATGCTTACAAAGTCTCTCCAACAAGGAGGGCAAGAGCTCAACAAGGAGCACACTCCAAACCCTAGTTCTCCTCTCCTCTCCTCCAAACCCTAGAAAAGGAAGAAGGGGCTAAAATGAATGCTTGGCTTAGTTTTCCATCCCCCCCTTCCTATTTATACTAGAGAGCTAGGGTTTCCTTTTTGGGGTCACTTACACATGGGACCCACACACAAATAACTCTTGAAGCAATCGCCTGCTTCACCACATGTAGGTTGATCAGCGGTTCTCATCGCGTCGCCAAGCCTCTCTTGTCCGAATCCCATCGGAACCTCCCAGAGACTCGCATCGATATCCGCACCGCCTGATCCAACCAGCTGTACCGAACCACCCGTTCGATCCATCTTGTCCATCCTGCACCATGCTTGTGTCACACGACCACCCGGTGTCCCCGATCGTTCGGACCTCGGCTCTCCAAGCGTAGTCGATCCACTCACCGTTGACGTCGTTGACTCGCAAGCCACCGCACAAAGAATAGACAAACAAATCGATTCCGGAACAAGTTCTTCACAACTTGACCCACGTCGCCCGCAATGCAATATACAACAATAAAGCATTGAAGTTCATATGATAACACAATCAAAACCAACTCAATGCAACACTTGGCTAACCTTCAAGCCAATGCGGTCGATCAGCCCCTCGGGGCGGTCCGACCGATTTCATCTTGGCCGGACCGCTCCCACAACGGCGGTCGGACCGGTCCAAAGGACTTAGCCAAATTTTCAACTCAAAATTCAAACCTTCGGAATTTTCAAGCGAATAGAACTTTTGACCGAGAGCTCCAAAATGATGGGACCACATCCGGAGACTCCTCACTTGCCTACACAACCTATTTTGGATTAGCCCCAAAATCCAACTTTAGGTCGCCGGTCCGACCGCCACCATCGCCGGCCCGATCACCACGGGCGGTCCGATCACCAGAACGCCGGTCGGACCGCTGTGGTCCGACAAAGATGAAGCAAACCCGAAACGCGAGATTTTGCAAACCAACAACGCCATTGCCAATTGACTCATCATCCTGAGATCGTGCACATATCCTCACGATATCCACAATCTCCCCCTTGATGAACACATTGGCAATTTTCAAGAAAATGTGGTTTTTCGAAAAGAAAAGTAAAAATTCACCGTTTTCGCATAAAGGCACAACTTGGTCCATAAGCAAGAAAAAAACTTAGGAACCGACCAAGCTGGCTTCAGAATAGTATAGGCAAGTGAGATAAGGCAATGAAACCACCAAAGGATTCAATTTCCAGAAAGTAGCCAAAAATCTCACTTAGGTCCAAATGAAAGGCAATTTTTCTATTTGACCTTTGATCATTGTGAGTATATTTCAATTGCAAATGAAATCAGGAAAAGGCAATAGAACCACAAGACTTAACTCACTATGATCACAAATTTTCAAAAGGTTCAAAATTTTTATTTTATGAAGTTCTTTTATATTAAACCTTGAGTATGAAACCAAAAGCTCCAAGATCATTTTCTTCACAATCTTTCTCCCCCTTTGACAATGAATTCATCAAGATGCATGAAAAAGAAAGGGCATGAAGGAATGACTTTATTTTTGAACTTTAGTAAAAAGGAGCCATGACCATTATACATAGAGACAGTACAAGTATTATACCAAGCCATACAAAGAGTAGACGCTATATTCAATCATGGCAAAACATGTACTTATAAAGCTAAAACCAAGATAGCGACAATCGAGATTAACGAATTAAAATCATGAAAGGTTGCTCAATATCATAGATTCACTCCAAGTAACCAAAAATGAGTCAAGCCATGTCTATAAGTAAAAGAGACTCAAAACAAGAATTGAGGTATTTTGAGCATTAAGAGAATTCTTTTGAAGCAAAACTCAAGCACTTAGCCCCTTTTTGGGCAATTCGTTTTTCTCTTTTTTTTGCTGTGCTAGATCTCAAGCCTTGCCGCGACCATCTCAAGCGATAAGCTTAAAAGAATGATCTAGGTCATCCAAAACTCCCCCTGAGTTCATGCCTAGTGCAATGGCAAGCCGTCTCATGAGAAAGGATTGGTGAGATCGCTTTTTCACACGAAAATCTCATTTTTCATTTGCTTGACTTAATAAGATAAAAGCTCATTTTTCAACTCGTAATAAGTTCAAGACTCAATTCAACTTTGTAAGACATGGCGAGAATCATAAGAGGATCACTAGAGCAAAACTAGTCACAAGATCCAACAAGACATGATTTGATTCAAATTTCTCACGATACAAAGCTAGCAAGGCAAAGGCTAAGCCAAACACGAAGAGCCATAAAAGAAGTCTAGCAGACTATCACTTGATATGACAAGGTATAGAAGATGAAATTAAGTCATACAAGGATAATAATCAAAGCTCCACTAATTTTATTATACAATGCAAGACAAATGAATTGAAACATGCATTATGATACAATGAGTGCAAAAGAGCAACTTCCCCTCAAAAGCAGCCCAATAGGACTAATAACCCTAACTCTCCCGCAAGCAAAGAAAAGCGAAGAGTCAAGAGCCTTAGTGAAAATATCTGCAAGCTGTTGCTCAGACTCTACAAAGTGAAGCACAACATCACCTTTCTCAACATGGTCTCTCAGAAAATGAAATCGAATGTCAATGTGTTTAGTCCTGGAATGTTGCAATCGGGTTTTGGCAATATTAATTGCGTAAGTGTTGTCACGAAAAGAGGAACACTTCTCAAAGATAACCCATAGTCTCGCGGCGTGAACAAAATCCAGAGAACTCGAGAGCGACCATCGCGGCGCCTACATACTCGGCCTCGGTGTCAGGTAATGTAAGACTGCTTCTAGAAGACCAAGAAACAAGAGATGTGCCCAAGAAATAACAAGTGCCGAAGTACTCTTCCTATCAACTCTACACCGTGAAATCAAGATCGTAAAATGCTCGAATTGAAAGAGCCAAGAAGAAGAATACCGAGTCCAAAGTCAAGCGTATCTTGAAGATACCAAGATGCGCGTCTCGCTTGACGATGAGAAGCACGAGGAAGCTCGAAATCGAGCGCATAGACATACGGCGAATTGTATGTCCTACCTCGTATTTGTAAGATAGAGGAGGAGCCAATCATCTCGCGGTACTCCTTCGGTCCACTGACTCTCCATCCTCATCGTGGTCCAAAGACGGTGGTTGTAGCAATGGGAGTAGACATTGACCTCTCGCTTCCCATATTGAAGCGCCAAGAAGGTCCTTTGTATACTTACTCGTGAACAAAAGTGCCTTCTTTCGCTTGCTTGATTTGAAGACCAAGGAAGAAGGTCGGCTCTCCCATCATGCTCATCTCGAATTCACCGCTCATAGAATCAAAATCTAGACACCAAAGTATGAGAGGAACCACCAAAATAATATCATCCACATAAATCTGAACCAACAAGAAATCAACGCCATGCACGAGAGTGAACAAGGTTTTATCAACCATTCCCATTTTGAAATCATTTTCAAGCAAGAAACTCTTAAGCTGTCATACCAAGCCCTAGGAGCTTGTTTCAATCCATCTGAGGCTTTAGAGAGTTTAAAAACATGATTCGGGAATTTTGATTTTCAAAACCAGGAGGTTGCTTGACAAAGACCTCTTCTTCTATGAAGCCATTCAAGAAAGCACTTTTAACATCCATTTGAAAAAGCTTGAAACCTTTGGATGTTGCAAATGCTAAAAGAATGCGAATGGCCTCCAATCTAGGTAATCGGAGCAAAGGTCTCCTCAAAGTCTAAGCCCTCTACACAGAATAACCTTGAGCTACAAGTCTAGCCTTATTGCGAACAACCAAACCATCCTCACTTTGCTTATTTTTAAAAACCCATTTTGTTCCAATAACATGAGAATCAGAAGGTCGCTCAACTAAAAACCAGACTTTGTTTCTTTCGAAATTTTCAAGCTCTTCATGCATGGCATTGACCCAAGAGGCATCAGATAAAGCATGAGTGATATCTCGGGGTTCGAAAGAAGCGACGAAAGCAGAATGTGCATGAGAATCAGGAGAAATAAACCTGGAGCGAGTGCCTCGCTCTTGAAGGTCCCCAATCATCTGCTCAGGTGGATGTTGTCGCTGTATGCGAAGTGGTGCTCCTGGTGCAGACGTGGCCTCTACCTCATGAGTTGTGGAGGTAGGAACTGAGCCACTCAGATCGTCGGTGGGAATAGGAGGAGGCTGCTCAGCTGAAACTGACGTAGTAGTAGCAGGCTCTCCACCCCTTTCAGAAGCAGCTGGAGGATGATTTGGTTCTTCATCCTCCGAATCATCATCGACGAAAATGCTTCCTTGAATTTCAGGAACCTGTGTACCTGATGCATCGGGTCTAGTACCAGGACTAGCCTCATCAAAAGTGACTTCGCAAGTCTCAGCAATTTTGTTAGTGTCAACATTAAAAACACGATAGCTACGAGAATGAGCAGGATAACCAAGAAATATGCCATCAAAACATCTAGACTCAAATTTATCAAGATTGCCATGTTTAAGAATGAAGCACTTGCAACCAAAAATCTTGAAATGAGAGACTTTGGGAGAATGACCAAATCTAAGCTCATAAGAAGTCTTTCCAACCACGATCTCAAGAAAACCTGTTGGAAATATAACAAGCGATGAGATCGCCTCATTAAAATCTCATAGGAGTAGAATGCTCATCTAGCATGGTCCGAGCCATCTCTACAAGGGTTCTGTTCTTCCTTTCTACAACACCATTCTCACGAGGAACTCTAGGAGAAGAAAATCGATGCTCAATTCCCTATCGGTCTGAAGGTAGAAAAGAAGAATTCTTGAACTCGTCCCATTGTCACTCCTAATGGCTCTCAAGGCTCCGGTATATCAACAACAATTCTAAGGACCAAATCTCTAAAGAATCCAAATGCTTCGTCCTTAGAAGCAAGAAAATAAACCCATGAATACCGGAGTAATCATCCACAACCACCAAAGACATACCATTTCCCACCACCGATCAACTCTAGAAGGACCAATCAGATCTAAGTGAAGAAGTCATCCAGTCCATTAGTCATTACCAAAGTAAGAGGTGGGTGGGAAGCGGACACCATCTTACCATGTCTCTGGGTGAGCATACAAGATCTCTAATGACCTTCACCTAGGCAAACCTCTAATCAAGTCCTTGCAATCGACTCTAGACAAATGATCAAAACCTATATGCCCAAGTCTACGATGCCACAAAACAAGGTCATGAGAATCGGAGGCTACAAGACACCTAGGACTGAAAATCAAGACATGCTGAAATTTGCACGTAAGATCTTCTCAAATCTGAGATCTCAAAACAAGCTCACCGAGGAATCTAGAACTCTGACTCACCTCTCTTAAACCTCGACTTCTAGACCCTCATCAAGCGGTGAGAAACAGATAGAAGATTATACCTCGACTTACTTACCAAAGCGACGTCTTTTAGCATGAACTTGTCGTTGACGCGCACGGTGCCCTTTGCGATCCACGGTCCGGTGAGAAGCATCCCCAAATGTAATCAATTCATTGCGGATGCACGTGTGAGGAGGAGAACCATCTAGAATCTCCAATCATATGTCGAGAACACCCGAGTCAACAAGCCATATGTCCTCCTTCCTCGCACGACGGACCTAAAAAGCACAATCGAAAACATCCGTGCCTCGAGATCAAGTTAGTGATAAATGATCGAGGATCCAAAGATCGAGAAGCACGATGTCTAGGAGCAGCATAGAAGTAGCGAAACATGATCGGAATAAAATCACAAGAATGCACATGAGAACCACCTAGACCTCTCCGAAACGATCTACCAAAAGATCGATACTCCCCCTGTCTAGGTGCTACCCGTGGTCTCTCCTCACGATGTCCTAATCCAACATGCTGCCTAGACCCACCAAAAGAGTCTACAAAGTTCTCTACAAACCTAGGCCTATGTGTGGTGCGATAAACAGGCTGCCTAGCTCTAGAGACTACAAATGGAGAAGGACTCCTCTAATGGATCTTAGAACGCTCATCCTCTCTTTTCTCTCAAGTTTTGCTCTCCTAGCGTAACTCAACAAGATGGCCTTCTTTCTTGCGTAAGGTGCAATGGTATCAACCTTTTGAGGCCTCAGACAAAGATGAGAGAAAGCACCTTTCTTGCCAGAAAGAGTTTGAGCAAAACCAACGGATTTGAAAACAACCCCGGATGGCTTAGGAGGTTCTAGCTCAAACAAACTATTCTTCACAACTCTAGCAATCCTAGGTGGGTTTTTCTTGGAATGCTCTAGGGGATTGAAACCTAGACCACTATTTTTCACGCTCACCTTGGATTGATCAAGAATCATGTTGAGTTTCTTTTTCCCACTTGAAAACTTCTCAAGAGTCACCTTGAGGTAATCATTTTCTTTCATTAAACCCTCACATCTAGTGCACTTGCTAGACTTGATTACCTCATTGTTCTTACTCTTAAGAAGGGCCACTTCCACCTTGAAGGCCTCACAAGACACACAATAGGATTCTCTAATCCTATTTAACTGCTCCTTAAATTTGACTCTAAATGCATCTTGAATCTGATTAATCATGGTTTCAACTTCAGCATTTAAAGCACAAGAGTTAGAATCAATAACTTTCTTAGAAGCAGTAAAAGACATGGATCTTTCAATTTTAGCCTTTTCTTCAAGGGTCTTGTTTAAGGCATCAATCTCAATTGTAAGCTTGGGACAATTTTCACAAGATGCAACTCTAGAATAAACTAGCATTTCTTTCATCTCTTACATCTTAATCTTATTATTCTTACAATGAGAGTATGTGTGACTAGCATCAAATTTTTGCAATTCTTTTAAGGAGCTATCCAGTTTTAATTCAAGCAAAGCACAATTTGAGCAAGTTAAAGGGATAGCTTCCATGGCAGTCACATCAAGTGAAATGGCATCTAAGCAAGCAGAACTAGACTTGAGAGATTCTAGTTCATCGAGAGCATCCTTAAGTTGATTAGAGACAGAGGAATGGGCAGATTTCAAGCTTGTCAAGTCATTAAGCAAGCTAGTGCAGGATTCACAAAAATCATCAGGATTAATAGATTTTAGCCTAACAACTTCTAGGTTCAAATTATCAATCATAATGTCCTGCTTCTTAATCATTTTTACTTGCTTATGCAATTTACATTCAAGAAGCACCAACGCCCTTTTCATGTCGAATAGAAGGGCATACCTCATCGAGGATCACTAAAAGGATCCTCATTGTTGGAGGAGTCATTTGTCGTGGCTGTTCTTGGCCATGAAACACATGCCGGTGAAGTCATGCACCTTCTTCTTGCCACGAGAGTCACTCTCGTCGTTCTCCGTTTCCGAGTCCACATCGCTCATATTTACATTCTCAAGAGCGGCAAGGACCCGGCTGACAAACTTTCGATAGTTTGTCTTCTTGGGTTTAGCATCCCTCTCCTGGGGATGTCTTCGTGTCTCCTTCTCCTCCTTGCCCTTTAGCTTGGGGCACCTGGAGCGAATGTGGTTTGGCTCACCACATTCGAAGCATGTGATAGGTCCACTTCTCCTCCTATTCCTCACCTTGTTATACACTCTTGTGAATTTGGTGGAAAGGAGGGCTAAGTCATCCTCGGGCAGTTTCTCTAGTTGCTCATCACTTAAAGAATGTAAAGCAGATAATGAAAAACCAGATGAGCTACAATCAAGAGACTCTGAAGAACAACCCTTGGATTTGTCGACCACTAATGCCATCGACTCTGTCTTGGGGAGACGCGAGATAAAGTCAATCTCATGCGTCTTCAACCTCGAGTAAAGCTTATCCATGGTAAGCTCACTCATGACAGTGTTGTCATTGATGGAAGTGATCTTCATTCCCCCAGTCCTTCACATCAAGAGCACCCAGAAGCTGGCGTGCATTCTCGCACTCGAAATACCGAGTCAACAAATACGGAGATCATGAAGAATCTTAGAGAATCTTCCCACACTCATCCAAAGACTCTCCGTGCCTTTGTTCGATCTTTGAGTATACTTTCTTGAGTGGTTCTGTCTCACTTCCTTGATCGCATGGACCCTTCATGATAGTCACAAAGAGTCCGCGGATCTCGTGAGCGAACCGCAAGTGAGCAACACGCTCAAACTCGGATCGACTAAGGCCTTGGATCAAATAATTCGAGCCTTCTTTGTTGGCCTCCACATCCGAGTGATCGTATCGTCATCACCGGCACGACATAAGGATTTTTCACCTTTAGCCAAATAGCGTGCCCTTGAGCCTCGATATATGCTTGCATACGAGCCTTCCAAAGATGCAAAGTCAACTCCTTCAAAATATGTGGCTTGGTTGAGTACTTGTCATCGCCATGGCTCCAAAGACCGGTTAAGATCTATGAGAAGAGCTAACCTCTCGATACCACTTGTAGGACCTGGAAGGCGACTAAAGGGGGTGAATAGGCGCTTTCAAAACTTTCTCGCCTAAATCAAAACCAACACGAACTTTACTCCTTTAGCTATGAAAGCTAAGAAGATCGAGAAGCACACAACGGAAGCCTTGTGTTGGATTTGATAAACCCTCAACCACACGACACAACCGGAGAAAAGAACTCACGCCTCCTTACTAGAGATCAAGGTCCGACCGGCTACCACAAAGCGGTCGGACCGACGGTCAACCAGCGGTCTGACCGGCAACCAACTAGCGGTCGGACCGGTGGACGGCGGTTCGACCCGGCAAGCCAGCGGTCTGAATACACGGGCGGTCAGACCGCCGTTGAAAGTCCGGTCGGACCGGTAGAGTCCAGAACTGAAAAACTCCACCCAAAACCAAAACGAAATTTGATCCAACTTTTGTTTCAACCAATAAAACTTGACCAAATTTCGAGCACACCTCCCTAATGATATTAGAGACCTATTTCTAGCGACGATCCGTCGATCCACTTCGAAATCGATCTCTCGAGATTTTACCAAAGAAGTGCACAAACCCTAGAAATAAGAAAATCTTGATTCAAGACTTGCTTGTGGGGGGTTGATGATCTAGATGACTCTAGGAGTAATCCCACACATCAAAGCAAGATAAAGAAGGTCAAGAGACCAAGTATGAACCTTTGAATCAAGGAAGCACCAAAATCATCCAAAAGGGAGAAGAACACAAAAGGGAGCAAACGATCTTTCAATTGAGCATCACAAGATTGTTCGATTACACAAGATGCTTACAAAGCCTCTCCAACAAGGAGGGCAAGAGCTCAACAAGGAGCACACTCCAAACCCTAGTTCTCCTCTCCTCTCCTCCAAACCCTAGAAAAGGAAGAAGGGGCTAAAATGAATGCTTGGCTTAGTTTTCCATCCCCCCCTTCCTATTTATACTAGAGAGCTAGGGTTTCCTTTTTGGGGTCACTTACACATGGGACCCACACACAAATAACTCTTGAAGCAATCGCCTGCTTCACCACATGTAGGTTGATCAGCGGTTCTCATCGCGTCGCCAAGCCTCTCTTGTCCGAATCCCATCGAACCTCCCGAGACTCGCATCGATATCCGCACCGCTGATCCAACCAACAGATCAACCACCCGCTCGATCCATCTTGTCCATCTGCACCATGCTTGTGTCACACGACCTCACGGTGTCCCCGATCGTTACGGACCTCGGCTCTCCAAGCGTAGTCCCGATCCACTCACCGCTGACGTCGTTGACACGCAAGCCACCGCACAAAGAATAGACAAACAAATCGATTCCGGAACAAGTTCTTCACAACTTGACCCACGCCGGTTCCGCAATGCAATATACAACAATAAAGCATTGAAGTTCATATGATAACACAATCAAAACCAACTCAATGCAACACTTGGCTAACCTTCAAGCCAATGCGGCCCGATCCCCTTCGGGCGGTCCGACCGATTTCATGCTTGATCGGACCGCTCCCACAACGGCGGTCGGACCGGTCCAAAGGACTTAGCCAAATTTTCAACTCAAAATTCCGAAACCTTCTGGAATTTTCAAACGAATAGAACTTTTGACTGAGAGCTCCAAAAATGATGGGACCACATCCAGGAGACTCCCCTCACTTGCCTACACAACCTATTTTTGGATTAGCCCCAAAATCCAACTTTAGGTCAGGCCGGTCCGACCGGCCACCACTGCCGGTCCGACCGTCACACGGGCGGTCTGACCGCCCCGCAACGCCGGTCAGACCGCCTGTGGTCTGACAGCATGAAGCAAACCCGAAAACACGAGATTTTGCAAACCAACAACGCCATTGCCAATTGACTCATCATCCTGGGATCGTGCACATATCCTCACGATATCCACACTGCTGTCTACTAGGAACCACGCCTTTGCTAAACTAATAGCTCAAATTATCAGAATAAAGGCCAACTTTCCAAATGAAAGAATTAAGTCCATTAGAATGGACAATACCGGTGAGTTTACCTCTAAGGCATTTAATGACTATTGTTTAGCTTTATGTATTAAGGTAGAGCATTCTGTACCGCATGTCCACACTTAGAATGGCCTTGCAGAGTCATTCATCAAAAGAATTAAGCTAATTGCTAGACCCCTACTGCAGAATAGTAGGCTCCCCACCAGTTGTTGGGGTCATGCAGTGTTGCATGCAGCAGCACTAATAAATTTAAGACCAACTGCATACCATCAATTTTCCCCTTTACAACTAGTGCGTGGGAAAGAGCCAAGTATTTTCCATCTGTGAAAATTTGGCTGTACTGTATACGTGCCAATTTCACCACCACAACGTACAGCCATGGGCCCACACCGGAAGTTGGGAGTATATGTCGGTTTTGAGTCCCTGTTGATTATTAAATATCTTGAACCTACCACGGGAGACATGTTTATGGCCCGACACGCCGATTGTATCTTTGATGAAGAAAATTTTCCGGCATTAGGGGGGGAATAGAATAATGCCGAGAAATAGATTGGAATACCTCAGGCATTCAGGCCCTGGATCCACGCACTAAATAAGCTGAACTAGAAGTTCAGCGAATAATAAACTGCAGCAAATTGCAAATAACTTGCCAGATGCATTCACTGATAAGAAGGGAGTAACAAAGTCTTATATACGAGCAGCAAATACTCCGGAGAGAGTAGTAATACCCCAGAAGGATACTCGAACCACTCCAATCCCTCATGTGAAGAAGAGGGGGAGAGCACCAGAGAATGATGCCTCAATTCCGCGGAGACGTCCGCAGAAAATAGAACTCAATAAGACATCTTCCTGAAGTTAAAAATACCCCTAAAGGAAATAATCCTGAAGATAGTAAACCCAGTACAATTGTGCGCGCGCATGATCTAATCTCGAGATTTTGAACAACGGACTCGTCGTTGTGGGAAATCACGAGGAGCTGGATGAAATAAATGAAGAAATATTAACTAATTTTGTTGAGTCAGGAGAACTATATAAAAGGAAACTACAGTTGTCGACATCTATTTTGCCTCAAAAATTACTAGAAACCTTGAACTGTATCCAGAACCAAAGTCCTTAGCTGAATGCCAGAAGCGTTCAGACTGGGGTAAATGGAAGGAAGCAATTGAGGCAGAATTATTCTCGCTGGATAAAAGAAAAGTGTTTGGCCCGATAGCCCAAACACCGCCCAGGGTATTCCATGTAGGATGCAAATGTGTTTTCGTCCGGAAGAGAAACGAAAATAATGAGGTGGTGAGATACAAAGCGAGACTTGTGGCACAAGGGTTCACGCAGAGATCCGGTATTGATTATGATGAAACTTATTCTCCTGTCATGAGTGGAACAACATTGTGATACTTAATATCAATGGCAGCAGGTATGAATTTATGTATGTAGTTAATGGATGTAGTGACAGCATATCTATATGGGTCACTTGATTCAGATATTTATATGAAAATCCCGGAAGAAGTAAAGATTCCGAATCAAAATAAAGTGAATCGAAATATGTACAGCGTCAAGCTGGAAAGGTCGTTGTACGGATTAAAACAATCTGGAAGAATGTGGTACAACTGACTTAGTGAATTCCTCCTGAAGAAAGAATATACTAATAGTGAAGACTATCCCTGTGTATTCATAAAGAAATCCCATAATGGATTCTGTATTATTTCAGTATATGTCGATGATCTGAATATCATCGGGACGACAGAAAACATAAAAGAAGCAAGTTCTTATCTTGTTAAAGAATTTGAAATGAAGGATTTGGGTCGAACCAAATTTTACTTAGGCCTGCAGCTGGAGCACCTCCCTGAAGGAGTTTTTGTATACCAATCCTCATATATCAAGAAAGTCCTAGAGAAATTTAACATGGACAAATCATATCCGGTGAAAACCCCGATGGTGGTCCGATCCCTAGAAGCGGATAAAGACCCTTATAGACCAAAGATGGAAAATGAGGAAATTCTTGGACCAGAAGTTCCACACTTAAGTGCTATTGGGGCACTAATGTATCTAGCTAACTGCACAAGGCCAGACATTGCCTTTGCAGTAAACTTGCTAGCCAGACATAGCGCAGCTCCAACTCGAAGACATTGGGCTGGCATTAAAACTATATTCAGGTACCTTCAGGGTATACAAGATCTTGGATTATTTTACCCGAAGAACCAAGACATGTCTATGGTTGGATACACAGATGCAGGATATCTGTCTGATCCACATAATGCAAAATCCCAGATAGGATTTGTATTTCTTTGTGGTGGTACAGCCATCTCTTTGCGATCATTTAAGCAGACCTTGGTAGCTACGTCCACCAACCACTCATCGCATTATACGAAGCCTCACGAGAATGTGTTTGGCTTAGGCGGATGATTAGCTATATCAAGAAGTCATGTGGCATAAACACCGTCGATGACCCTACTATTATCTATGAAGATAATGCTGCTTGTATTGCACAAATGCAAATGGGCTATGTTAAGAGTAATATCACGAAGCATATTGCTCCTAAATTCTTTTATCCTCATGAACTTCAGAAGAACGGAGAGAAAAATGTGTTAAAGGCTAAGTCTTGTGATAACCTAGCAGATTTATTCACAAAATCTCTCCCAGCCTCTAGCTTCCACAAATGTGTTCGAGGCATAGGGATGAGACGACTTAGTGAGTTATAAGATTCAGGGGGAGTGAATCCCTGAACCATAGCCCATATGTAAGACCAGAGAACTTACATGATCCCGAAGATCCAAATGTTGCACTCTTTTTCCCTTTGCGAGTTTTTCTGAAGTTTTCTCACGTAAAGGTTTTTAATAAGGCAACAAGTACGATACAAGAAATGGATGCGATGCACTCTTTTCTCCATCCATTTTTTCCCACTGGGTTTTTGAAAGGAATTTTTAATGAGGCATGTGCATGTTGTGGTATTCGCCCAATGGGAAGTGTTACGAAACCTAGATGGTTTGGTATGGGCAAATACCAGAACTGCCCCTGGTGGGCTTAGTCTATAAATAGAGAGGAAGTGCTACCCATGTAATGATTCTGATTCATTAATAAAGATTTCTGGCGTTCTCTCTCTCATTTGGCGTCTCTGCTGTTATTGATTGATTGTGTAATTATGATTGTATTGCCGTTCATCGTTTCAACGATTATTACTTAACAGAACGGACCTGCTGATGCTTTTATGGGTTATTGCATTGGAGGGGACGGCCTTGCGACAGGTGGGGAGGGCTCAGACCATTTCATCCCTTGTTTGTTGTTTCCGATTCGGTGCTGATTTGGCACCATGAAATGGAGAATGATAGGAGCTAGAGGTGGGAGTCGGGCCGTGCTTTTCCGGGCCAGCCCAAAGCCCGGCCCAAAGATCGCCAAGCACGCCCGGCCCGACACGTGGCGGCGGGCCGGCCGGCCGAATGGTGGGCCGTGGCGCGCGCGCAAAGCCGCCCGTCGGGCGGCACGGCACGCTGGCACGCCGGGCCCGGCCGCACGCTTGCCGCAGCCTCCGTCTTGCGCTGTGGCGCCGCGCCTCGCGCCTCGCCGCCGCTCCGTCGCTGCGTGGCCGCGCGCTCGCGCCTCGCCCCGCCGCTCCTTGCGCCGTGGCGCCGCGCCTCGCGCCGCCGCCGCCGCTCGCGTGCGCCGTGGCCGCCGCGCCTCGCGCCTCGCCCCCCGCCGCTCCGTGCGCCGTGGCCGCCGCGCCTCGCCCCCGCTGCCCACTCCGTGCACCGTGGCGACAGGAAGGGGGATGGAGCCGAGGCGACGGGAGAGCCGGATGGAGCCGAGGCGACGGGAAGGGGGCGACGAGACGAGGCGAGGGGCGGAGCCGTGGAGGGGCGACGGGACGGGGTGGATGCGACGGGGGTGGAGGCGACGGGGGGAGGCGACGGGGGTGGATGCGACGGAGACGAGGCGATGGGCGGAGCCGGCGAGCGGCGGAGGCGGAGGGGGCGAACCGGCGAAGGCAGAAGGAGACGGAGACGAGGGGACTGCGGCGGTGCGGGGTGCGGCGGTGCGGCCTGGGAAAAGAGAGGGGGCGAGGGAGACGAGGCGCGAGGCGAGGGAGACGAGGCGCGCGACTGCGCGAGGGAGACGAGGCGAGGGAGAGAGAGAGAGAGACGGGGGCGGGGGGAAAAAGAGGGTGGGGGGCCGGGGGCGCGGGAGAGAGAGAGAGAGTCAGGGCGGTGCGGTGCGGGGAAAAAGAGGGTGGGCCCGGGGGGAGCGGGGAGAGAGAGAGAGAGAGAGAAACGGGAAAAAAATAGAGGGCCCGGGGGAGAGCGGGGAGAGAGAGAGAGAATGAGAATCGCAGACCGGCAGAGGGAATCCGGCGGGTGACCGTTGAGCTAAAGTTTTACTTTCACAAATCGAAGAAAATTTCTCCGTAATAAGCACGAGAGAAGCAACGGCTCCAGCGATCGTGCTTATAAAGCGAAGCACTGATCACCGATTTCTTCATCCACTCACAGCTCACCTGATCACGTTATTTCTTCATCCACTCACAGCTCACTTGATCACGTTATTTCTTCATCATCCCATCTACTCTCCTTATTTCTTCAACATCCATCTACTCTCCTCATTTATTCACCATCTATTCACCCATTATGCTGCCAAGGAGCCGGAGCACCAAGGAGTTCCCGAGCGGTATGCTACCGAGGAGTCGTAGCACGAAAAGGACAAGGCAGGCGACTTAGTGTAAGCTCTTGCCGCCGCTCCCCTAGTCCTCCTCCGGCTCCGACTCCCGTTGATGCTCGCCAGTTCTCGCCAAGCATGGGAGACTACGGCATGGATGACCGTCATATGGACGATGCGGAGGGCTACGAGGAGTACGTGGCAATCCGAGCCAATGGGGCCTCCAGAGTCCTCTCCCGCGTCCATGGACGTCAACATTGGCGGGTCTGGACGAAGGGCGAATTGTTGGAAGCACATGACCTAGAGCCAGGAAATCCAAGACGGCCAAACGGTAGATATCGCAACCTGTAATTATTGCCAAGCTAAATTATCTGCTCGTGCAGCTGCAGGGACAGGGCACTTGAACCGGCACTACAAAGCATGCTTGCGTAAGATCGGAGCGCAGAGCCGAGGGGGAGGAGTACAAATGCAACTAAACTTCGAGGCAGATGGCTCTGTAAGTACTTGGGTATACAACCCGCTTTCTGCTCGTGAGGAAATTGCTAGATATATTGTTGCAGAAGATCAACCGATTAGGATGGGTGAAAGTCGCACGTTCGAAAAAATGATCCAACGCGGCTTTTGCCCGCAGTACCAACATGTTAGTAGGAGAACCACTACATCTGATATTTTACGGATGTATCGTAAGGAACTAGTAGAGCTAAAAGAACTATTCCTACAAGTTCAGTTTTCTTTTGCTATAACTTCAGACATTTGGACATCATCACACCAGAGAAGTGCCTACCTTAGTGTTGTAGCCCATTATTTAGACGACAATTATAAACTAAACAAGAGAGTCATAGGGTTTAAGCTAATTAACGAATCACACACGGGAGAGGCCATTGCCGAGCGTATACTACACGTACTTGATGATTTTAAGATAGACAATAAGATTGCTTCTATAACTCTTGATAACACATCAGCCAACACGACTGCTATGAACATCCTCACCCCAAGCTTGCAGACGTATATTGGTGGTTATGTTCTCCACCAGAGATGCGTATGTCATATCTTGAACCTTGTTGTTCAAGATGGTATGCAAGCGATTGGCGGATTTTTGAACAATGTACGCGACGCCGTTCGCTACCTCACAAATTCCCCACTAGTGGCAGCTAGGTTCATGGAGTACTGCGCGGCCAATGGGAAGGAGCCAAGAAAATTCGGTCTTGACATGAAGGTGAGGTGGAACTCGACCTATATCATGTTAAAGAAGTTACAAGGGTACGAACATATCATATCCGTTTTTGTTAACGCTAACTCTCAAGACAATGAACTAGTAGTTACTAATTCAGATTGGCAGATTGCTAGTCATTTTCGAGAGTTTTTAAAACCTTTTTATAAAGCAACAAAGATGTTATCTGGTGTTTATTACCCTACCTCTCCCTTAGTTATAGAATATATTTGGTTAATTGCAGATAAGATTGCCAAATCTAGGAAGGATCCACTTTTAGGTCATCTTGGTTGCACTAATGCAGAAAAATTTATTAAATATTTTGGTTCTATTTCACACGTGTATTGCTTTGCTATCATTTTCGATCCTACGAAAAAGTTGCCAGGTTTGCAGCTCGGTCTGGAGGGAATAGGTGAATGCCTCGGTCTTGATTACTCGGAAGCTTTCGCACATGTCAAAGATGAGCTTTTTCGTGTTTTCCGCATGTATCATGACAAATTTATAAAGCATGAGATCGGATGCCTCACGCAGACGCGACAAGGAAAGAAAAGCTTGACATCCGACTTATGGAAGAAGCTAAAGGGCAAGTCCAGTTCTTCGTCCTCTCAATCTCGGACAGCTAGCTCCCGTGTGGAATCCTGTCTCAGAGCTAAACCACTACCTGGAGCATGATTTTGCAAACATCGATCCTGATCTTTCCGGTGAAAAGATAGACTTGCTCGAGTGGTGGAAGAACAACAAGCGGACATTTCTGTACTGTCACATTTTGCACGGGATGTTCTGCTGTGCCGTGTCCACCGTCTCTTGAAGCAACGTTCAAAGATGGCGGGGAGAATAATTGAAGAAAGAAGATCATCCTCACGCCTAAGATGGTGGAGGCAATCACATGCGCAAAGGACTGGAATTGGCTAAAGAGCGAAGAACAAAGATCAATCGGAGGATCTTGAGATCGCCCAGCGTATCTTGACCTCGAACGCATGAACGATCCGACATTGATGAGTAGTTAGTATGTACACATGTTGTTACTGTACTCTTTTCCTTATTCGGGAACCCCACTCGGGCGTAAGGTTTTAACGAGGCGAAACATTGTATCGTAAAAAATCAATAAAAATTCAATTTTCCTCGAAATATTTACGTGCCCATGTTTTTACCAATTAATTCAATTTTAACTAGGTTCTTTATTAGACGGGCACGAGAGGAATGAAGATGGTGGTCGCCACCACCATCGCCACCTCCGTCGTATATAGTAATTTTGGTGGGCTTGGTGGCACGCACGACCCAAAGACGATGGGCTTTGGGCGTGCACTCGGCTGGCCGGAGGCGAAGTGGGCGGCGGCGCGGCACGATAGGGTGATCGGCCGAGCCGCAAGACGGCACGCGGCGCCCGGCACGGTGGGCTCGGGCCGGGCCGGCACGGCACGGCCCAACTCCCACCTCTAATAGGAGCTGGATAGTTCAGACAACAAATTGATTTTTTTTACGAAACTTTTTTTACGAAACACCCAGTACAATATATAGACGCATGCACACACACCACACGAACGCACTCACACACACGACACCTATGGAAGACTGGATGAGCAGAGCTCGACGAAGAAATGACGAAGTCACGACTGGACCTCGTTTGCGACGGATGCATCGCCTCCTACTGAAAAAAACCCTCCTAAATGAGATATACAGGACCAAACCTGGGATTTAAATCCTGGTGGGTTGGGTACAACCACTACAGCTAACCATCCAAGCAAGGTTTGGTTCTCAGTATAAATTGACTTACATGTGTATTGATAAAAAATAAGATCAGTGCAGGTGGAAAGTGAAAATGTGAATGACTTCAAGAGACTCGTAGGGAAAATTATGGATATTTTCTTCTTCTTTTTTTTCCAAGGCAAAGTGACCCCCTAAGGGCCTATCCTTTGATTTCATTAAACGAACAGTGCAAGGGTGACTACAGTTCTACAAGAGTCGAACAAAGGAAAAAAATTACACTATAGTCCTTGCAAATCCGAAGATACTGGAACTTCCTGTGTTCATCGCCATGAACGACGATGAAGAGCGAAGTAGATGTATGTAGTGGCCGGCTCAAACCTTGTGAGTGACTTGCCGAAGATGTACTACTCCTTTCAGTTCACAAAAATAAATTATTTTGGACATCGATACAGTCTCTAAAATATAACTTTGATCACTAATTATGACTATAATATATTTGTAAACCCCAATAAATTTATAATAATACAGAAGTACTTTTCGAGATGAATCTATACATATGATTTTTTTATGTATATAATCTAAATATTTTTAAAAGGTATCAATGCCAAAGTTTTTAAAGTTTAGCTGCACGCGTTCCAAAATAACTCATTTTGTGAACCGAAGAGAGTACAATGGATGTTGTACTACCTTAATCTTTATATGCTTTTTAAAGGGAGCATCGACGTTTTAATATCGAACTTATGAAATGAATGCTAAAGAGGGGGCTTACTTGCTTGAGATTATAAGGGCATCTCCAATAGTTAGAGATAAACTTGTCTTTAATATATGCTACATCATCTTTAGAGATAATATTTTCATTGTATAGTCTCTAGCACACTCTCCAATATTTATATTTTATATTTTTTCTTTGAAACGGATACACATGTCAACTAGAGTAGATTAATGTATCATGTCTTATTTCGCGTTATTCTATCTGGTTTCACGTGCACGACAGTCTCTTCAGGAAGAGACGACATGCGCTCTCTCTCCTCCACGTAGGATTTTGTTGATGTGGTTTAACTAAAAGACGACAATAAATATACTATTGGAGATACCCTAAAGGGATGAGACACAGGGAATTTAGACAGGTTCGGGTCTTCTCTTGGGATAATAATAACCCTAATCCTGTGTTATTGTATTGATTGCGCTTACAATAGAAGAAAAGTCACCGAAGGCTAAGACTAATAACTCCTGTCTGTTCTGTTGTTTGTGTCGATCTCTGTTCGTGTTATCTGACCACCAACTTTATCCTTTATATAACGTCTGAAGGGGTGACAGTTATCCATGTCAGGAGGCGTCTCATCGGTTGAAGAATAGCACACATTGATAGTAGTTATTGTCAGAGAGACAACACCTCATGTTCGCCTTACGGTTATGCTAGAGACAAAGATTAATACGTGCGGCTATGTCAGAGAATAACGACACATATTAGCCACTGTGTGTAATTAGACATAGTGTATGGAGTTCCTAGCCGATTAATTCCACATGTTTGTGGTTTTTATCGATCATAAGGTGGTTATGAATGACCTGGTCGTAGTAAAGCTTACGACTATAAGGTGATCGTAGTAGAACTTACGATCAATAAGGTGGTCATGAAGATCTAACGACCATAAGATGGCAATAGGATGACCTAAGACTATTAGGAACTTATAATCTCCTTCATCATTGATAATGAGAGGTACTTTTGAAGGTTGTATAAATACAAAATTATCTATAACACATATTACAGATAAAGTAGTTTAATTAATTGATGATTATTACATCCTCGTCAGGAAGCGACTAGTGCTCAGACGTACGATAGGAGTGTTCCCTATCGTATGCTCCCCAGGCTGTCAGATCTCTCCTCAGCCGTCAGATCTCATTTAGATGGACACAACAAAATTTTTGATTTAGCACAACAAAAATTCATGAACCGCAACAATCAGTTCCATGGTTGTAACGAAATTCCCACTCCGATGCAACAAACACAAACACAAACACAAAGTAAAACTTGGGCAACAAATAAGAACAATTGTGGCAACAAATACAAGAATACGTTGCAACAAAAATAAAAAACAACTAAATCATCACCAACATTTTGGAGAGAGTGTTGCAATATTAGAAAATAACCACTGCAATAACTCGACTTGTTGGTGCCAACATTTTATATGGGCTCGGAATAGGAGGAGGAGGCCAGCCCACGCTGCCACCTCGTCATAGGCCGGATCTAGTAGCCCTGACACCACATCCTCATTGCTACTGAGTTTGTCGTATGCGGGGATTGCCGTTGTCGGGGACGACGAGTAAGCACGAGCTGCAGCTCCCGTAGAGGAGAGCACGACCAGCGGGTGTGGCTTCATCGGTGGCCGCTGCATTTGGCTCCTGCTTGAGTGCTTGATGGTGTCGGTGAGGAGTGTGACGCCAACGAGCTCCCGATGCAACACATCCAAAATGGAAGCAAAAAATGCAACCATCGAGAACCATTGATGCAACAAATCCAAGATCTAACTGCAACAAAAATAAAACATTGTTGCAACAATGAAAAAATTCATTAGAACACCTGCAACATTGAATGTATGATATTGCAACATTCAGATTTAACTGCCGCAACAACAAACTTACAAGTTGCAACATTTTTGTAATGAGCTTGGAGGAGGAAGAGGTGGCTCGGTTGCACCACCATCTCGTCGTTGGCGAGCTAGGATCTAGGTGAGGCTGGCCCACAATTGAGCTCAAAAGGCCTCGCCGTCGAGGCCCCGCATCATGGAGCTCCACCACGCACCTCGCCAAGAGCTCGAGAGGTCTCGCCGGGGAGCTCCATCACTGCCTCCATCACTGCCATGTGCCCCCAATCGAGCTTGAGAGAGTTCGTTGTCTACACCGATGCCGCACAGAGAGGAACACACAAAAACATAAGCATGAGCCATGGTGGGTCGGTGAGAGACGAGCCACTCCCATAAGAGTTTGTTCGTGCCTTCGACGGCGGTGATCTTTGTAGCATGATTAGCAAGGAGAGAGTGAAATGAGTAGAGGTCGCGTGGTTGAACGAGGATAAGGATGAGTGGAAATCTGGAAGACGTCTGCTGTCTGTTGCGTGACTATGTAAGTGGGAACCAGATGTGTCCGATGCTATGGTTTGTGCCGTACGCCCGATCCATAGCATTTCCCTTTTATAAATCGTGAAAGCACTGTACTGAATCAATTAATGATAAAATTAGGGCAATATCATAGCAATATTTGTAGGTATCATGCGCCTTCATGCAAATTATGACCGTGAGTGTGCGTATAGCAAGAGAATTCGATCATGTGACGCACGTTTGAGTAAATTATATTAGTAAATTATATTACACTGTAAGATAGGATAAGCATTACTACTTCCAGGCTGGCAAAAAAAGAGGCCATAAAATATGGCACGCGAATAGGATCTTTGCTTTATCACTCCATGATCGGAGTATATGCGTCAAATTACAAGATGCCTAGTTATAGAAAATTGGAAATATTAATTAGCCCTGCAGGTTCGAATAATGAGATGCTTGACTAGATATAAAGTTACAGGCCGAGCATATATCCATTAGCTGCGCCGCCCAATGGGCAATCGAGCACAAATGCTAGCTCCCACTCACCACGGCGGCACGGCGCCTATAAAAACCAACCTCGCAAAGACCACACGGATACAAAGCAAGCAATAGTCACAATAAGTAGGAGTGCATTGCAAAAACGAGCCAAAGAAATAAACTACTTGTTAAGCATGTCGCTGGTCAAATGTGGCAATGGCTACGGCGGTTACGGGCGCGGGCACGGGCACGGCCACAGCAAGCCCCAAATGAGCTACCACCGCCAAAACTCCGAGTACGTGACCACCGTCGTGACGGAGATCGACCGCATGACTGTCAACGAGAAGCCGTGTTACGGCGGTGGCGCCGTGCAGAAGCACGCCTTCCGGGAGGAGGAGTTCGAGGAGGACCACCACGTGTTCCCTGGCCACCACGGTGGCGGCGTGCAGAAGCACGCCTTCCGGGAGGACGTGTTCGAGGAGGACGACCAAGTGTACCCTGGCCACCACGGTGGCGCCGTGCAGAAGCACGGCTATGGGCAGGAGGTGTACCAGCAGGGGGCCGACGGAGGGTACTCTCAACACCACGGTGGCGTGAGCAGCGTGACTGGCGGCGTGCACCACTACCAGGCGGCGTACGGCGGGAACGAGTGCAAGAAGGAGTTCGCCGGTGGCCACCACGCTGGCGGCGGCCGGATCCATCACTACGACTACGAGGAGTACGACAGTGAGGAGGACAGTGACTGCAGCGAGGAGAGCGAGGACGAGAGTGATAGCGAGGAGGAGTTTGCCCGTGGCCGCCACGGCGGGGTGCACCGCTACGAGGCGTATAAGCGGGAGGAGAACCACGGCGGCGTGCGCCACTACGAGGCGTATGAGCGCCGCGAGGAGCACGGCGGCGGGAACCACTACGAGTCGTATGAGAGCACCACCACCGAGGGGTACTCCGGTGGCTACCCGCAGCGCAAAAACGGCTGCCTCGTCTGAGCTAGCTGCATGCTCCTGCAGTCCTGCCCACCTACGTGCATGACATGGTTGTGCCCTACGTATCACGTGTGCGTATGGTATATATACTTATGTAGTGTGTATGCGCGCATGCTAGTATATATTCTCGGTGGATGCTAGCTGTGGCATGTGGCCACTCAAAAAGCAACTTAATCTAAGTATCTAAATAAAATGTACGTCTGGTCTGATTGATGCATGGTCTGCACCCACCATGTGGTCTATAATAATAACAATATAAAAGTTTGATTATTAATTAGTACGTACGCGTCTCTCTCCAGCGTGAGTATATGCAAGACAAGATTAAGACAGTGATCGTGGTCGTGCACTCGTGCGAATGCACGATCGTCCCAATTAAACGAGCTAGCTAGAAGTAGAACCTCACGGGCCGCGGGCTTCTCGTGCCAAGCCGGCGCGCAGAAAATCCTCCGGTGTAAATGGAGGGAAGTTTGGGGCCAGCTGAGACAGGCCACGTTGCCCGCAATTCCCTGTGCCGTCCGATTCCACGCTGGTTCTGTTCGTGCCCGTCCTATCCTTCGTGCGTTTCGCTTGCCTGCGATTCCTTCGCGTTCTTGCCCGTCCGATGCTCTCCCTGCTTCCTTATCCGCCGTCTGCTCCTTCCTGGCGGAGCGCTCCCACGCGCAGCCTCTTCCGACCCACGTCTTCTCCCTTCCACTCATCCCGTTCCCCTCCCTCACCACCCATGAACTCTGCCTCCTCGCTGCTCCGCCCCTCCTCTCCTCGTGCGATCCCGATCGGATCTGGATGTTGCCTTCCCATGCGCTGCCCCGTCTCGCCACCTCTTGATCCTCGTCAACAGCGCCACCCGCTCGCTTCTTCCCCTGCTTTCGTTTTTGTCCTTCGGTTTTGCCTGTTCTTGGGGATCCCGACGGGGCGGCACTTTCCAGGTCGAGTACGTCGTGCAGGCCGTCAGGCAGGGCTCCGCTGGCGTCAGCCTCCGCTCCTGCACCCACGCCGTACTCGCCGCCTCAAGCAAGGCCGCCTCCGAGCTCTCCTTGCACCACCACAGGGATTGCATATCCATCTATTTTTTGCCCTCTTGTTGTTTGGTGTCGATTTGATGGGGGAGGATTGGAGTCGATTCGATGGGGGAAGACATGGAAATATTATATTTTTTCGGTCTCTGCAGATTTTTTTCCTCCTCCTTAAATGTGTACATATGTTCCGTTTATGCCGATTTCTGAAAAAAAGGGCCAGTGGGTATAAATTATTCGAACTTTTTTTATTTTTTTTAAAAAGTTAACCTCTATAATTTTATTTTCAATTCTAACCCCTTTAGTCACGCTACTATTCATAGCGTAACAAAATAACATTGTCACGTTATAGTATAAATTCATTAAAATAGTATTTTTTTTATCATACCACGAGTGTGGTGTATACGCAGCGTGACAAGAGTTTACCCAGATACGTAACAATATTATTTTGTCACGTCACAGATAGTGGTACGACCAAAAGAACCGTAGCGTGTCCAAAGAATCAGAATTGGAAATAAAAAGTAAAATTAATAAAAAGTTAATTAATAAAAAAATCATGTTGTCCGGTCCGTCTATTTCCCCTAAGTTTCAAACTTTTTTCCACTGTTAAGCATTTTTTTTGGTTGGAGCAATTAATGTGTTTACAACAGAGCTCCGTTGGAGTCTCTCGGAGCAACGTAACCCTGGGTGCCATTGCTATCAACTGGATCCTCAACCTAATAAAATCATGCCTATTCAAGTAGCTATTTCTTTCTGGTCACCATGCTTGTCAGTGTAATTTATTCAATTGGTCAATTCATTTGAAGGCAAGCGCAAATTCTTGCAAAATAGTTAAGTAATTCATTCAATCCACTAGCATGGGCACAGCATAAGCGGGCAAAAGGAAGTTACCGAGGTAGGATAAAAATCACGTCTTTGATTTACTAAATTCTTTCCAGAAGGTAGCTCAGGTCATAGAACAGCCTTACAAACCTCATGATAACCAGGAGAGTCTTATCCTTCTATGATTTGTGGCCGTCTGATGTGCACAAAATAGTAGCAATATCTTCTGTTTTGCTGATTTACTTGTCTTTCCTTTGTATCCTTAGTAAGCGAGTATTTATCATTATGGGCGTGTTGGAAAAATATTTCCTGCACGTCAAGGGAAGAAGTTTGAGTATGACCTAAAGCTGGTAAAATATGTGAAATAATATGTTCATTATTGCAGTATCTCCGCTGTTTCCATTTTTTGGTCCCATGTGTACGACTAACTAATGTTAGATGTTTATTATACATGGGGTTCTTTGTATATATGTCACACATGTATTTGTATATATGTTGGCCCATTGGCATCATATTGAATACAAACGCTATTCATAATATTGTATCAGAGCGAGGTTAGGGTTAGGGTCTTACAGTTGCCGCCGCCGGTCTTTCTGCCGGCCACCGCTGGCCGCTGCCGCCGCCCTTCCCGTGTCCTCTGCCACCCGTCACTTGTCGTCGCTGCTGATCTCCTCTGGTCGCCACTCGGTCCACCGAGCCAAGCCGGCCTCCGCTGCCGCCGCAGCCGCCATCGCAGATGTCTCTGCCGCTGTCGCCCTTGCGATACTGGTCGTGCGGGTCGTCGCAATCGGAAATCGCCGCGTCTGACGCAGACGTTGTGCGCCTCGCCACTTGGCCCACTCAAGCCCGGCCTCGCCGCCACCACGCTGCCGTTCGACGCGTCTCGCCTCGCCACCGTCGCCTCGCGCAGATCGTCGCGCTGGTCGCCGCAGAGCTTGCCCTGGGAGGCTCCACCAGTAGCCGCGGTGCGTTCCCGCCATCGTCGCGAGCGGCGCCGCCGTCGCTGCTGCGTCGTCGCTGCCGCTGCGGGGAACCCTACTTCCCCCATGCGCTCGCGGCCTGTTGGGCCACGATAACAGGCCGACGTTTTAAGTCGGTCGAGTGAAGAAAAAAAAACACAGTACGTTATTCTAAGCGCCGCGCCATCCAGCGCCGCCTACCAATGGGCACTGTTTCTGTTCCTCGCTGTCCGGTGATCTTCGATGGTCTCAATTATCGAGACTGGTTTCAGCACATGCGTTTTCATATACGTGGCCAACGTCTTTGGGAGTTTCTTACTAGCGAGTTGCCTTGTTCGCCTCGCTCTGCTCCGCCTGCTGAGCCTGTGCTTCCGAAGACTACTTCCGAAGACGCACGTAAAGAGGCAGCTGATGCTTTTGAGGATGCTATGGAGACTTTTCAGACTCAGTATGCTACCTACAAGACATGGATTGATGAGGATGCTTGTGCCTCTTCTATTCTGGTTGCTAGCATGGATGTAAAATTCACTAGGGATGTGGTTGGTTTGGCTTCAGCATAGTTGATATGGACGCATATACGCAATCGCTCTGAGCCGTCTGGTGATTCATTATATCTTTCTGTTATGCGTCAGGAGTAGTCATTACAGCAGAGAGATGCCACTGTGGACCCGTTCTATGCCCGATTGTCTGTGATATGACGTTAGATTGACTCTTTGGGACCGGATGTTTGCCACACTTGTCAATGTTGTCAGCGTCAGCAGTCTCACCTGGAGTGTCGTCGCATCTACGACTTCTTGACATGTCTTCGGGATGTGTATGACCAGACTCGTGCTTAGTTGCTGGCACGACACCCTCGTGTGACTTTGTTAGATGCCCTTGTAGCTGTTCGTGCTGAAGAGATTCGCCTTCGTGTTGCTGGTTTGCTGCCGTTCCAGTCTTCTCTTTCGGTTCTAGCAGTTCTTTCAGCTTCTACACCTGCTACAACTCCTCCATCACCGGTTGTGCCTTCACTAGTGACAGCTGCTATTGGAAGGGGACAACATTGCACTTACTGCAACAAGGATGGACATGTACAACATATCTTCTACAAGAAGAAGAAGATTTACATCGTGGTGGCCGTCCTCCACAGGGAACTGCTGGTTCCTCTTCTCAGAGGAGACTTGGTGCTCCTGATTCTCAGGAGTTTCTCATACTACTGCGTCGCATGACTGCTTTTGCACAATCCAGGTCTGCTGGTTCTGCTGCACAGTCTTCTAGTGAGAGACTACCTTCTACTTCTTTCTCAGGTATATCACCTTGGATTCTTGACTCTGGAGCTTCCTTTCATATAACATCTGATTCCACAAGTCACTTCCATTCATCCTTTAGCTGCCCCTATCATTGTTCAGACATCAGATGGTACCTCTTTCTGTCGCAGGACGAGACACACTTTCGAATTCTTCTTTTTATGTTCCTGATGTTTCTCATGTTCTCATACTAACTATACAGCTCATATTTGTCGGTCAGCTCACTGAACATGGTTGTTGTGTTATTCTCGATTCTGATTCTTGTTGTGTTCAGGATTAACACACGGGGACTCTGGTTGGTACTGGCTCTCGCTGTCGTGACTCACAGTGTCTTTGGGAGCTTGATTGGCTTCATCTTCCTTCCGCTGTCCCTGCCAGTCTTGTCGCCTCCACTATTGCTACGGCTTCTGCTGCATCCTTCATTGCGTCTTTTGCTCAGTGGCATCATTGTTTGGGACATCTTTGCAGGCCGCGTCTATCCTCCTTACTTCGTGGCGGTCTTTTAGGGTCTGTGTCTGGTGATGCTTATCTATATTGTCAGAGTTATAAGCTTGGTAAACAGCTTCAACTTCCCTATCCTTCTAGTGAGTCAGTGTCACATCATCGTTTGATCTTGTTCATTCTGATGTATGGGGTCCGGTTCCTTTCGTTTCGAAAGGAGATCATCGATATTATATAATTTTTATTGATGATTTTTCTCCTCACACATGGATATACTTTATGTCATCTCGTAGTGAAGTTTTATCCACCTACAAGACTTTTGCCACTATGATCTGTACTCAGTTTGATTCTTCTATTCGTGTTTTTCATGCTAACTCTGCTGGGGAATACTTGTTAGGAGTTCTTCGTGGTTTTCTTGTTGAACATAGCACTTTCTCACAGTTTTCTTGCTTTGGTGCTCATGCCCAGAATGGTGTGGCTGAACGAAAACACCGTCATCTTCTTGAGACCGCCTGTGCTCTTATGGTTACCTCTGTTGTTTCACCATATTTCTGGGCTGAGGTTGTTTCTACTACCACTTTCCTGATTAATATTCAGCCGTCTTCTGCTCTTCAGCTGGAGTCGACGAACCACGTGTCCTTCCTCTTTCCGCGGTAATCCTGAAAATTAAGGCACAGAAGAACGATGCGTCTTAATACTGGGGTTAGTTAAACAAGACTTAGAAACTCAGTACTGAGACACACGTCTGCGAGTAGTATACAAAGCAGAAGTGCTATCCTTGATTCTATTTGAAGTTCTGTTATGAGCAATGATTAAACTAACATAAGAGTTATCCTGTCTAGGAGCATGATGATGAGCATGCGACACAAATCCTAAATCAGGTTTCTTCTTTTCTATGTTACCATGTCTCATAAAAGCTATATGTTGATTGGATGAAATTCTAGCAAAAATTTTCTTATCATTTTTCAACATACGCAAATAGAACTCAACCAAATGCCCATCCTTTTTGCAATAGGTGCAATGGTACTTGATACCATTGGGAGAAGCACCCTTTGACTTAACAGATGGTTGGGCAAAACCCGCAGATTTAAAAATTATTTTTACTGGTTGGGTTTTGAATTCAACTAACTCATTTTCCAAGACTTGAGTAACTTTTGGGTTAGAATTATTTTGAACAGAGTTGTATCCTGATCCTTGCTTCTTATTAGGAGTTTTAGACTTGTCCAGAATCATATTTAATTGTTTCTTACCTTTAAAGAATTTTTCTAAGGTATCCTTAAGATAAGCATTTTCTTCTTCAAGATTAACACATGATTAACATGTTTTACCTTTAATAGCTCTAGCATATTTCTCCTTATATAAAGCAGCTTCAAGTTTAAGAGCTGGACATGAAGTACATGTAGCAGACTCAATACTGTCATTAAGCTTGGCATATTTAGCTTTAACTGCTTCTAAGATATCTTTGACTTTATGTTCGCGTTCTAAGCAGAAAGTGCAAAAGCTAGAATCAACCACTCCAGAAGCAACCAACTTGCTAGAGTCTAAGCATTTTTCACAAGAAGCAGATTTAACCTCAACTAGCTCAGTCCTAACATTTTCAAGTTGTTGCAAAGCAATATCATGAGCAGATTGCAGTATAGCAAATTCTGAATGCAGAACATGGCAAGATAAACATTCATCAGATTAAAGAGTCTTAGCATTTGTAAGTTCTAAAGTCAAACTATCCACTTGTGACTCTAAGTCCTTGTTTTTGGCCATGATAAACTCTAAAGGCTTATCCTGACTCATGAGTTGCTCAAAAATAGTTTCACATCTATCAGAAAGGACATCACAGGAGGGAGGTACCTCATCGTTGTCGTCGTCAACGGAGTCGGCCATGAAGCACAAACCGGTGAAGTACTTGGTCTTCCCCTTCTTTTTGTCTTGAGTGATCTCCTCCTTGTCCTCCTCACTCCCGGAGTCCACATCGCTTAAGGATTGATCCCCAAAAGCGGCAAGAACCTGGTGAGCGGCCTTCGTCAACTTGGCAGCATCATACCTTGATTTGTTCCATTGAGACTTCTTCCAAGCTGGCTTTCCCTCCTTATGGTTGCTCTTACCTTTCAGCTTGGGACAATTTTTCTGGATATGATTAAGCTCACCACACTCATAGCAAGTCACGACACCTCCTCTATTTCTGTTTCTCATATTGTTATAGGCCCGTGTGACCTTTTTGACTATTAGGGCCAACTCAGCCTCATGGAGACTCTCAAACTTTTTTTTTCATGAATTGCAGATAAACCAGCAAGCGAAAATCCAGAAGAAGACTTAGAAGACCCATTAGAAGCTCTCTTGAGCGGGTCTGCTACCAAAGCCATGTTTTCCTTCTTGGGATGATCAATCCTCTTGATCTCATGAGTCTTGAGCTTGCTATAGAGCAGCTCCAAAGTCAGATCAGAGAGGTTGATATTCTCCTCAATGGCGGCAGCCTTTATCTCCCACTACTTGGTGTTGTTGCAGCCAAGAGGTGGGTGGCATTTTCAGACTGAGAATATTCAATACCAACAGCTTTTATCTGATTAATTACTTTATTAAAGCGACTGAAAATGTCATCGATGCTCTCTCCAGGACGTATCTCGAATTTGTTATATTTACGCTTATAGAATGTCTGTCGTACTTTCTTGATTTGGGACGAACCCTCTTGGTGGTTTCGAGGGTGTTCCAAATCTCGTGCGCAGTCTCAAGATTACAAATTCGATCATACTCTTGTCTACCAAGCCCACCATATAAGAGATTTTTTGGCTTATTGTTGTTAGCCAAGAGGGCTGCTGAAGCCGGCGTAGCAACTTCGGGAACAACGAGCGGAGCTCGAACAACCTCCTATATAGCTTGTCCTTCACTCTCAAGGAAAACTCGTATGCGATTCTTCCAATAGGCATAGTCGTGCCCATCGAAGATATGCAGCTTGGTGGAGTATTTATCCATCGCCAAGTTCAGTGACCGGTTAAGAGCAAGATTGAACTAACCGAGCTCTGATACCACTTGTTGGACCGAAAAGGCGACTAGAGGGGGGGGGGGTGAATAAGAGTATGCTCACTTTTTCATAAATAACAGATTCAATAAGATTTTACTCCAGTAGTTATGGACGCTATGAAGATCAATATATCAGTACAGCGGAAGACTAGTATTGAATCCAATTTAACCCCTTAAGCAAAAACAACTAAAATCAACACACACTAAAGAAACTCAGTGCTGGGCGGTCGGACCGCTAGGTCAATGGCAGTCTAACCGCTGACCCCTGGAGGTCTGACCGTCGGCCTGATGAACAGATCAGCAGCCCGAAGAGCAAAGTTGCAAATAGATGTAACTTTTGATCTATAACTCCAAACTCGATGAAACTTGGAACACACCTTCTCTATGATGTCAGAAACCTATTCCAATCAAATATTATGAAAATTCTTGGAACAATTACGATCCTTTTCCGTTTGAGAGGAGGAATGTTCAAAACCGAGTCAAAACAAAAACTAGATCCAAAATCTTGCTCGTGAGTGATTTATGATCAAGATGATCCTAGATATGTTCCCACATATCATAGCAAGCTAGATCACGTGAAGAATTCAAGTAAAAACTCGCGGATCAAAGAAAGACTCAAATCATCAAATAGAGAGAAGGAAGGCAAAGAGACAAAACATGATCAAACTTTCCTTGGATTGATTTGATACGATTTTGGTTTACAGCCGCTCCATCAATGGAGGACAAAACTCAATCTATAAGCACAAAATCAAATCAAAACTCTCTAGAACCCTAGCCTCTATAAAACCTCCCCCTAAGCAAATTAGGGTTTCAAACAATAAAAGAGACGAAGGGGAGGTGCAGCCACCTCCCTCCTCTATTTATAGTGGAGGCTTAGACCTTCTAGAAGTTTGACTCAATTGGGCTCCCGTTAAGGCCCAAAACAAACGGGACACACACACACGTATTTTAATGCACCGTTTTTATCGCCTCTTGACCTAAACAGCTTCACCTTGCGTCATCTTACGCCACAGGTTGGCCAATAGCTCGCCCTTGTCCATCTTGCACCACGCTTGAGTTCATTTACCTCACCCAGCATCGTCGATCGTTCAGGATCTCAGCTTTCCAAGCCTAGTCCCGATCATCCTCGCTGTTGACCGTCGTTGACTACCAAGCAACCTGCACAACAATAAACAAGCAAATCGAATCCGGGAACAAGTTCTTCACAACTTGACCCATGTTAGTCAAAACATGCATCATGCAACACATATGCACTGAAACTCATGACTTCGACCTAACAATTAAACATCGTCGCCACGAAGTACGACGGTCCAAGTGAAAGCTGGTCAGACCGCCACCATGGCCGGTCTGACCGCCCATCCTGGCCGGTCTGACCACCACCTATTGGCCGGTCTGACCGCCAGTTGGGACTTAGCCAAAAACAGCCCCTGAAAAACCGAAACCTACTGGAATTTTCAAACGAATAGAACTTTTGACTGGAAACTCCAAAAATTATAAGACCAAGTGTAATATGATCCCATCTGTTGCCTTCTACCTCTATTTTTGGCCCAGCTCAAAATACCACACTTAGACATTGGCCGGTCGGACCGCCAGGGTTGGCCGGTCGGACCACCGCTTCGGCCGGTCAGACCGCCTGAAACCTGACAGCATGCCAACATTGCCAAAAACACGTGAAATGACAAACCTTTAACGCCATTGCCAATTGTCACATCATCCTAAGATCAGGAGCATATCCCCATGATATCCACAAGGTTTATATGCAGCCACCACAAGGGTATTCTGTTCCTGTGGGTATGGTTTGTCTTCTTCGCCGATCTCTTTATGGCCTCAAGTAAGCTCCTCGTGCTTGGTTTGATCGCTTCTTTTCTGTTGTCACTGCAGATGGTTTCTCTGCCAGTGCTCATAATACTGCTCTTTTTATTCACACTTCACCTCGTGGTCGGATGCTTTTCCTTTTATATGTTGATGATATGATCATTATTGACGATGATTCTCAGTGCATCACTTTTGTCAAGGAGCGTCTTAATGAGTAGTTTCTTTTGTCTGAGCTGGGTCCTCTTCGCTATTTTCCTGGGATTGAGGTTATTTCTACACTGAGGGCATCTATCTGTCCCAAGAAAAGTATATTCATGACCTTCTTGATCGTGCTTCTCTTACGGATCAGCACACCGCTGAGACTCCCATGGAGCTTAATGTTCATCTTCGGCCCACTTAAGGTGAGCCTCTTACTGATCATACTCGCTATCGTCACATTTCATACCCTGTGCATATCTGGAGTCAATTTGTATATGCTGTCACTTAGCTCCACTATAGCCATCTTCTTCGTGTTCTACGATATCTTCGTGGAACCATCACTCGTCGTCTGTTTTTCCCTTGTTCTAGCTCTTTACAGCTCCAGGCATATTCTGATGCTACATGGGCTAGTGATCACTTTGATTGTCGGTCTCTTTTTGTCTATTGTGTTTTTCGTGGTGAATCTCTCATTGCTTGGAAGACTAAGAAGCAGACCGTAGTTTCTCGTTCGAATGCTGAGGCAGAGTTGCGAGCTATGGCTTTGTTGACTGCGGATGTTACTTGGTTACGGTGGTTACTTGAGAATTTTGGTGTTTCTGTTTCCGCACGCACCCCTCTTTCGTCTGACAGTACAGTGGCTGTTAGCATTGCTACAAATCCGGTGAAGCATGAGCTTACAAAGCATATTGGTGTTGATGCTTCCTACATGCGGACCCAGGTGCAGAACTAGATTGTTGCTCTTCAGTATGTGCCTTCAGAACTTCAGTTGGCAGATTTTTTTCACAAAAGCACAGACCAGAGCTCGGTACAGCTTCTATATCTTCAAATTTAACGTTGTTGATCTACCATAAGTTTGAGAGAGTGTTAGGTGTGTATTGTACAATATGTTTTTTTTACATATATACTATATATGTACTTGTATATATGTTGATTCATTGACCTCATATTAAATACAAGTGTTATTCATAACTAAAACTAAATTTCTCCGCAGCTTCGCAGTGATAACAGCTGACTCTAGGAACATCCTGTTGAGGCATTTTTATAAATAAAAAACGAGAAGGTAAGCTACTAAGACTTTTATCAACAATAGATAAATTACTACAAAAGGTAAGCTACTAAGGATAAATTACTACAAAGTAATATTTTCTTAACATTATATCTTCATCTATAGTTGAGGCCAAAGAGGGCCGCAACGAACGATCTTACCCCGGCTGAACAACTGCAAAAAGCCAAGGGGCCCTGTTGCCGATTGTGGAAGCCAATCAGGTACTAGAGGCTAAATCACCGCCAGTGTCCTCTCCTGTATCTCAAATGGTCGTTGCGGCTGCTGCTGATACATGCCATTCTACTACTATTTTCTACTACATATTACACATAGCGTCGTGCATTCTATCATCTTGAAACGTATATGAACATTCTTACAGCTTCTACCTCTGCCCACGCGCGTGGTGGTAAGCGTCGACGCGCGCGCGCGCCAACACGGAGACCATTCAGCCCCGTGCTGCTGAGCCGGCAAGAGCGCGCGCGGGTGCGGCGCCGGCGCCGGCGCCGACGGAACGGCAAGGACTGGTGGCACTCGGAGGCTGGCCAGAAGGCGGTGAAAGGAAGCGCCGCCGGCCGTCGAGTGACCTGCAGTACCAGCTGCATGGTGGTTGTGCGGTGTCGATCGTCTCTCATCCGCATCCTTGGGAACGGGCAACTGCCGAGAATGCCCTCAAGTTTTCTGATCGATGTGTTATGAACTCTGTCGCTGCCTGTACGTCTGAATTCATGTACACATTGTACATTTGTACTACTCCTATATGTCAACAATATGAATTAATGAATCATTTTCTTTAGCAATGGGTTATTTGGCTTATCTCGATCTAGATCCCTTTATCTTGTTTGGGTTGAAATGCATTGTGAAATTGGTTACACTGAGTACGTTGCTGAGTGCAATTACTAACTGATTTGATATTGTGTTACAAGTCTCGTAAACTATGGGCTCCATCCAGCTGGACTGCTGGAAATTAAAAATGAACTCCTCATGCCTCAACCCTCATGGCACAGTGCAAAATTTAAGCAGGTTGCGCACTCGAACTGAAGCAACACAAGCATACTGATACTGTACCAGGTGAATAACACACAAATGCGTATGAAGAAAGTGCTCGACCTTACAATCCCCTGTTACCTCGGCTACTTACATCATAGCTAGTGTCACTACAAAAAAAGATAAGATCAAAACAAAACAAAGTGAACAAGGCTAAGATTAATACTGTCGATTCTAGTGAGGTTCCATATACAAATCTGGCCGTGGAACCGCAGCTATATAGAAGCAGCTGCCTTGATGAACATACCGAATATCCAAGGGTCAGGTTCCCAAAATAGAAACCTTGCCGTGACTCCTGAGGTGCATGTACTTATCTAAACCACTGTTGAATTCGGCAGTGTGATCCCTTGTTGCAAGTAATATGCCTTCTCAGCATCCGCCAACCTTTTTTGGAATATCCCCCATTCTTTTCTACAGCGTGCTCTGACCTGCAGCATGCCGCCGAATAAAACAGTAAGTGCAAATCCAATGGCAGCGTAGCGAACTAGCGATACATATGGATTGTGCCAAGTTCAGAATTCATGCACTGGAAAGGTTGACACTATGAAAGGTGCAGAATACATAAGATCAGCAAATATTGGCATACCCCTTCCCATGGTGCTCTTCCATTCTCTGCCTTGCCCTGCCAGGAATAAATGTACAGGATTAGGCAACATGTGATATTGTACAGAGTGAGGAGAGATGGACAGTGACTATACCTGGTTACCAAGTGATGGAACAACCTGATGAACAATCCATTGAGCATCAACAACTCCAATTTTCTCATGAGCTGGCTGTTTAATTTAAGACCAAGCAGGGTTCTGGCTCAGTAAAACATGAATGGTTTGGAATAGCATGTAAAGTGGGAAAACACCTAATTGTGGCTCGGTAAAGTTGGTAATTGATATAATTATGGATGATCCAAGCCTGCTAGGAACATGTGATCAAATAGTTAATCCTGGAGTCTAGTCCAAAAATAGGGGGCAATGAAGTTTTCTACATGCTTAAGGTTCATGAAATAGTAAGTTCCACACTATATACAAAAACCAAAAGCCAGCCTCTGTTTATCCATCAACTCAACTGCCTTACCTCACATCCTCTCATATGCACTACCTGACTTAACCCCTCCCTTTCCCCGCTCCTAATAGCCTGCCCACATCACCATCAACCACTATGCTCCACACCTGGATACCCACTGGCCCCCAAAAGAATTAAATAGAAAAAACTCATTTTATGCACCATGCAATTGAAGCTACGCTAGACCTTCTAGAGATTAGCATTCATGTATAATAATTCACTTCAGGAGAACAATATGTCTAATTGATAACGGCGAAAAAAATACCTCCACACATTTCCTAAGAGCAAAATCAAGACCCCATCCATGGACCAAGTCATTCTGCAGAAAACAGTGTAAGCATACAACTCCAAACAAAGCTAAGAGATGAGTAGGTAATGCCACTCTACCTGAATCATATGCCATACACAGCGCCATGCATCCCTAGAGAACACAGTCGCCATAATTTCCACGAATCTGCATATCAAATTGAATGTGAAAACAAATATTTTGGCAGAGAAAAATAATTTGATACAAATGATTGGGCCCCTACGCTGCACATGGTGGTAGATGGGGATCAGTACACCAGCCTGGCCTCTCCTCAGTTACTCTGTATAAAGCAAAATATCACTCAAGAAACTAATACAGGTGGGTGACAATTAAGCATCAGTAAAGCAATATAGATTCAGTAGCTCACTTGTGAACTTCTTGATCACCTCGTCGTTTAGTCATTTGCCATGTCAGACCTCTATCAGGTTCTAAACCAGGCTGAGAGATCTCCAACCCATGCTTCCTAACAAGCTCAATGTACCTGAAAATTTGAATTGAGATTATCTTCCTCAGTGGAACATCAGAAAAACAGACAAAGGAAACAAGGGTGTAACGCTTACGCCTCTGCATTGAAATGTTCAACACCTAGATCCTCATCCCAGATAAATATGTAGTCATACTGGGCAACAATGTCAGGATGCAAAAATCGTTTGGCATACCACCTTGGGTAAACATGAAGTAAATCATTAACCTTGGGCAGTCAAATATGTAATAGGCTAGGAGAGCTGCAAAAACACAGCAGGAAAAATAACAATAACTTACCATTTAGTCTGCTTTCTGACACTCACATGGATGGCCCTTTTTGACCACTCAAATTCATCCCATTCAGTAGTCCGGCCGTCATAATGGAACAACATAATTGTGAAGTTCTCTGAAAACTATACAAAATACATATATGAAGTTGGAAACGTATATGAAGTTGGAAGGCAATAACTAAAATTCCATATTTGAATAAAGTGAGTAGCTCACTGGGATGCATGATCAATTGTACTACATCAGTTGCAGAATCTACTTATTCAATGCACTCAGTTTTACCATGCTAGATGTCTAATTACCTTCTTGACCGCTGCATCAATATTTGCCTTTTGAGAGTACCCAACTGTAAATGTAACAAGGTACCTTGGTTGGCTAGTAAGATCCTGATGGTATGGTTCATATGTTTCAGATCATAGATCACAAAAGAAAAAGGTTAAATTAACCTCCATTTCAAGGCATCATTTGATATAAGTAATGAGAAAAGTGATAACAACAAAAGCCAACCTCACTAGGTTCACCCCACAATCTTCGGAGATAAAGGTCTGTTTCAGACACGACAATGCCTGGTGGAAGCCTTTCAGCACCTTTAGGGTTTGTCGGAACATAAATCTGAGCAAAGAATTGTGCTGAATTAACAAGAAAAAATAAAAAAGAGAATAGAAACGAAAAGCAACAATCTATTCAGTTCATTCCGTCATAAACTTCAATAAAGGAGATTAATCAAATCGCACTGATAACGAGGATCTAATATTTAGTCATTGACTCCCGCACTTCAAATGCATCATGTTGTTCTAACATAGGCAGAACCAAGGATCAAAATCTAACCGCCGGTAACCAGCGGTTACCGGATTTACCGGTGGGGACCAGAATCCTAAATCCCGGCCAGAATCCTTCAAATTCAAAATCCCGGCGGTTTCATCCCGAATTCAAATTCCATTTGACAAAATCCAGCAGGTTTTTTCTCGGGAATTCCGATTACCGGCCGGTAATAGAGAGGTAATGGAGAATGGGCGCTGGACGGTTTTTGTTCCGGTTCTGGTTTTTGGATCATTGGGAAGAACTACCTAAATATACAACTTTCGTGTAATTTACGAACTTGAAACATCACAAACCATGCATGAGAAATATAGGAGTAATATAACAAAACCCGAAGGCATTGACTACAAAATAACAAAGTAGAATAAAACAAAAGTAGGACATAACTCACAAAACTAACATAACAACCTTATAAAGTATTAGTCTGACAAAGTACCTTTGGAATTTCATCAGAGTTCGAATCAGAATTGTTCTTCTTGTGACTATTTGCAGACGTCCATGCATGATTCAACAACGTTTGGGTTGTGATGCCAGAGTTTCTATCTTCAATATAGGAGATAATACTGGAAGGGAAGTGAAGCTGCGAAATGCAATCAGTAAAGTTTTTTCTCCAAATAAAGTAAGTGGCAGAACAAAACAAGAGAAGCAAATGACCCATTTTACCTTGGTTATATTGACTGAAGGGAAGGAAATCCCAAACAAGTAACCTAGCATAACACCGATAATGGCTGAAAATATGAGCCGCATGCCCTCATTTGATCTTGGCATGCTGCTGCTGTTGAAGATTGACAATAAAATTATGATGAATGTGAATGAGCACCACAAGAATGATTGTTACTAGCATTTGATATCAGACAGTAGAAGTACATACACTATAAGCATTGAACATACCTACGGCCTAGAATGCCAAGCTTTGCCATGGGAGCTGTGAGTGTTATCCTTTTGTGGCAAAGGAACTTGTTGACAGCAAGGCACCAGCACTATTGAAGAACTTGTGGCCGTTAATCTACAATGAATAAAAGAATGATAAATCAGAGCTTGCAAAACATAAAGTAATTAAACTTCAAACATAAGAAAAAGAGCTTCCTAAACATTGATTTCATTGTGACGAGCTGATTAATCTGGTTACGATGCGCACAGATGAACCCTAGATGAAACCACTTAATTCATAGTCACTTATTTTAAAGGAGGGGTAGATAAACTACTAAGCACTATCTTTTTTGCGCAGTTTAGTTTCATTTTCATCAAACCTGGCTGAATACAGTACAGCACAAACCTTGAATCACATGCTTTTTCCAAAAGCACAAGCTTGGGACCAACACAACAAACCAGATTATGATTGCCAACCAAGCATATTTGACAAACCTAAAAGTTTCATGCAAGACATTTTTGCAAATCACAATGTTTCTGATCTTCCACTCCTTTCAAATCCAAAGCCTTTAATAACAACCCTAAAGAAGCCTTTATAACAACCCTAAAGAAGCCATCGCCACATCTGCATTACTAGCTGCTAACCAGCAAGCAGCAAGTGGTCTTTCCACTAATAGGCTCAATGCAGACAATCCACAATTGGTTCATCATTCATATATCTCCAATTATCCATAACTCCATCTGTATACTACAAGTTGATCTATCAGTTGTGAAGTCACTTCCCACTTCAAAGAAGTGGCTGATGCACCAATGAGCTAGCAGAAATAGCATTTTCTTGGAGTTTCAAGGGTCACACAGCTGCTGCCTGCTGCACCGGCAGAACTAACTGAATGCAGCAAAAATTGTTTTTAGTCGATAACATTTCTACGTCTCAAATGCTCAATCCCCAATGCCAGTTAGAACCAATTTTGTAAATCATCTAGCAAGAACACTACCAACACTACTACACGTAGACACAAGAGTATCAGGGGAAAAAAAATATTATAAAGCTCCCAATTCAAAAAATTTGGCGCCGGCTCGAGAAATCGTAGACTGGAAGCAAGATCCACGTGAGGAGCAAACACCGCTATACACACAGATCACAAAAACGTCAAAACAGCCGCAGCAAAATTCGCACCATAAACAAAGGAACAAGAGAGAAGCAAATCGGAGGCAATTCTGGGCAGCCAGATCCCCAAATTGGAGGAAGAGAAGTTTGTCTTTTTCTAGTCAGTATTGGAGCTGTGCACGAAAGTTTCTTACCAACGTAGACGACGACCTGTCGTTTCGCCGATCGGGACGACCGTGCCGGCGATCCGACGGCAGCAGCGGTCGTCGAGGGCTCACCGGGCCCTGATCCTAGTTCCTTGGGAGGCAGGCAGACCGGCGGCGGGGCGGCGAGGGCCCCGCCGACCGCGTTTTTACCGGCGGGAAGGTGGCGGTGGAGTCGCCGGCGACCGCGCGGAGAACCGCGGGGGAGGTGGCCGTTGGCGAGGTCGTGGAGGAGGCGAGACCGACAAACCGTTTGCTGTGACTGATATCCCTCGTAGGAGTAGTAGAAATAGGAGAGGGATCCTCTGCACGCACTCAACTCTCTTCGCCGTCCGATTGAAATGCGAACATCGAGATCAACCGTTAGTGTCTTGCTACAGTACTATATCATAGCGCTATTCATACAAGGCAAAACTTGTTCATACAGTCTCCTCTACATTTAATTTAGAGGATCCGGATCCATAGAAATATTGCAAGGAGAGTGATAGGATTGGGGTTTGTATTGTAAGCTTGTGGTACTAGTTGTATCTGGTTGTCTTACACTTGGCAATCATTTAAGACAAGCTTAGTTGCTAGTAAGAAAGGAAGATGCTTATCTCAAAATTAAGATGGTTAGTTGACAAAAAAAGAGAGAAGAGATTAAGATGTCATCTCTCACTGAAGTGTGGGACCTGTATGTGGTCAAAGAGACAATCACTTGCTTTGTCCTCCCACTGATTGTCTGATTTAGACAGCAAAGTCCCTGGTATGGTGTGGTCTTAGGTACTGCTGGTTAGAAAATAGTCCCCCTTTTTGTCTTAGGTGTTTACTAGTACTAGCTTTTTCCTCTTCTAGATGTTTAGTAGACAATGGTCAGTGGTGTACAAACTTTGACAATACAAGTATTGTTGATATTGTTGGTTGGACAAGCAGTAACATAGGTGGTCAGATGGGCCAGCACGGCACTGTTGTTCCAGTCTAGACACAACACGATCCACACTATTCATGGACCGAGCTGGCACGGCATGAAGGATCGTGCCGTGCTTAGGCTGCACCCCCTGGCACGATGGGTTGACCCGATCCGGCACGAACAGTGTCGGGTCGTGCCAGGAACGACCTTGTTAGGCTCGTGTGCGGAGAGGCCGAGACGACGAGTCGGCGAGGGAGGGAGGGAGGAGGAGGGCGGGGCGACTCCGACATGCCAACGCGGAGGAAGGAGAAGGGCGCATGGGCGTGGCGACGAGGAGGAGGTGGCCGACGTGGAGGGAGGAGAAGGTGGCGGGGCGCAGGGAGGAAAAGGCGGTGGGAGGCAAAAGGCGCACGAGCGCAGAGACAAGGAGGAGAGGAGGAGGTCGAGAAGAGGAAGAGGAGGGTAGGGCTGCGTCAGCGGCCGGTGCGAAGGGAGGAAAAGGCGGTTGGGTGCACGAGCGGGGAGAAGGCGAGGCGGCGGGAGGCGAAGGGCACACGGGCGCGACGATGAGGAGATGAGGAGGAGATGAGGAGGAGAGTAAGAGGAGGGCAGGGCAGTGCCAGCGGCCGACGTGGAGGGAGGAGAAGGCGGCAGGGCGCATGGGCAGAGGAAGGAGAAGGCGAGGTGGCAGGCTCGGGACGAGAGGGAGGTAGGGAGCTGGGAGGTGAAGGGGGTAGGTGTAGGTAGGGGGAGAGGAAAGGCCTCGTGGGTCGCACGACACGGTAGGTCGTGCATGGCACGACATGGCCCTAGCGAATATAGCCATTACGGGCTATTTTAGCCTGGCCCATTTGGTCTATTTAGCCCGTAACGTTCGGATTTTCAAAAAATTCAATCGTTTTTTTGACCATTTGGGGCTTTAAAAATAGCAAAAAATATTCAAAAAAACCCCTAATTTTTTCTATAAATAGTCACCATACCCCCCTTATTCAGCACACATCCATTCTTCAATCCCTCTTTGAAATTCTGTTGTGCAAATTCAAATTCATTGTGAGATAATTTGGCAAAATTCAAAAAAAACATGCTAAATTTTGGAAAATTCAATTTCCAACAGTAAGTCAGCAAAAAAGGTACAATAGTATTTTTTGCAAAATTTTATTGTTATTATTTATTATGCTAAGATGAAAGTAATAATATTGTTAGTTTCAATTTTGCAGTTTTTGTAATGCAAAATTACGATAGCTTTGCTCTTGGTGATTATGGACTTTCACCGAAGGAAGTTGCATCTATGGAGACAGTGTTTGCCTCAAACCAACCGTAGTTGTTATCGGAAAGGCAAGGCGGACTTCCATCATTAGGCTCCACGACAGCATCTTCGTCGGCGAACAACTGAGCAAAGAGGTCGAGGTCGTCTACATCCGGAGTCTGGGAGAATTTCAACAGGATAACCAGGCCAGACGCACATGGAAATGAGGTACCATATGCTATTTGCAAAATTTATTGCAATGAATTATCTGCAAAGTCTACAGGTGAAACATGGCACTTGCTTAGACATGCTACAAGATATAAGACCAAGCAAGAATTGATGATGAGGCAGACGCAACTGCAGTACAACCCTAAATGTACGGTACGTAGTTGGGACTACAATCCTGATGTAGCCCATCAATCTCTCTATCGTTTAATTGCTTATGAGGATTTACCATTGGGTTTTGGGGAGTCTATTGCTTTCCAAACTTACATTAGGACTGCACACAATCTTAGATTTTCTACCGGTTTTAGACAGACAACAACTAGGGATCTAGTAAAATACTACAATGAACGGCGTAATAAATTAAAGGAACTATTTAGTACGTGCACATTTTCGGTGGCCTTGGCCTTAGCCATACGGAGTGGTCGGGCTAGGGAGGATTATTTTAGTGTAGTTGCTCATTATGTTAATGACAACTGGGTAGTGGAGAAAAGAATTATTAATTGATATAACACACACATGTGAGAATATTGTGGACTGTATTATCAAAGTTGTGGAAGACTTTGGTCTTACAGATAAAATATTCTCAAGTACTTTAGACAGTGCCGCTTCGAACTCTAGAGCCATGGATATTCTTACTCAAGTGTTGATTACATACACCGATTCTTTCATGCTACATCAGCGATGCGCTTGTCATATTATTAACATTATAGGTGGACGTATGTTGGGCGGTGAAGAGGAAATCGAACAGGAGGCCTCTGACCTCCTTGTCGTCGGTGTGGGTCGGTGGCGGCCGCCCTGCCGCCGTGGCCTAGCCAATCTCTTGCACCATCCCCTGCATCCAGTAGTCCATCAGGCACTCCGGCTCGCCGCTGGCGAGCATGCGCACCTTGCTCTCCTGCGTGCACCCCCCGAGCGTGCCTACGGACGAAGGAGGGCATAAAAACTTAATGGCATTATTGTCTTTTCACATGGCCAAAATGGGAAAAACACAGAATATTAATAAAATAATCAAAATGAGTCATTTAATCAAGGTTCAAACTAAGCTAGCGGTAAAAAAACAATTACATCGGAACGAGGGTATAATCTTGAATCAATTCCCCCTTTTTTATAATGACATGAAAATAGAAGGGGAACATATTTTGTGAGGAACATCATGAAATGGATATTTTTATGGTAGAAAATATCAAGTTAATTAGGTAAGAGAGTATTGTCATTTAAGTCAAGCGAGCACATATGATGTTTTGTACTAATAGTTGGGATCATGCCACCTGGCAACTATCCAATGTTTAGGTCACCTTATAAAAAAGATCGAATTGAGTACACTACAAGAAAAACACAGGTAGAGACACTTTTTAAAAGACATTTTTTCAATTTATCTCTAAAATCACTAGTTATATAGTCTAGACACTATTTTTTAGAGAAGAAAAAAAGCATCTACTATATAGAAGAATAACAGAACAAGTAGAAGAATTAAGTTAAGTCAATCAAAAAATAAAGGAGGTTCATGGACAAGGGAAAAGGTGTTAGAATTAGAGTTATTTTTGGAATGTATTAGTTGGGTTCGAAAAGGTGCCAACGAGGAATCGACGGGGATTTCTAGATATAGTACTCAAAAGAATTGCCACAATACACCCTGATAGTTAGAAATTTTAAAAAATGTCGTTATTGTTGCAAGCATACGACTCATGAAGAAAAAAATAGGAGCATTGTGTGTTTGATCTTTCCAAAGAATAGATTCAATATATATATATATATATATATATATAACATAGATATAATACAAAATACAAATCAACTCATTTGAAAATTCATCTCTGCATGTGGTTTGTGTTGTATTAGTGCTTGCAAGCTTGGACCACATTACCTAATTATCAGGTTCCTACAATGATCGACTTTAAGGAAAGAATGACAGATATTAAGAAAAGAACAATATACACTTCTTGAGAGGTTCGTATAATGATTGTAACATCCCATTTTTAGTCGATAAATAGTAATTACCTTGGTTTTCGATTTTCATTCGAATTTTCAAATTTTGGTTTAAATTTCAAAAACTCTTAGCTTCCGTTAAGCTCGGGTTTGTGTTTCAAACTTTCTTTCAAATTCTGGATTCAAAATTTAGTTAAATTCCCTATTTTTTCAAATTCAAAGCCCATCCTTTTCTTCTTGGGCCGGTTTTTCTCCCGGCCCACTCTCTCTTCTCTCCCTCCCGGCCCAGTCGGCCCGGTTTCTTTCCCAGCTGGCTCGGCCGGTTTTCTTCTCAGACCGGCCCGCATCCCCCCTCTCTCTCTTTCCTCTCCCACCCGAGCGCGCCGCCCCTGGTTCTCTTTTTCGCCCTCCCCTCTCTCTTCTGCTCCTGTGCGCTCCCTCCCGCACCCGCCGCCGCCGCTCGCTCGCCCCCTCCCGTGCGCTCATATATGACACATACGTTAGGATGACCTGTACAATAGAAATTCTCAAATTCCTCATGAACCACAACCAGCTGTCCGTGTTATCGCCTTCAATGAAAGCAAATGCCACAGGAAGAACTTGACTGTCCCCATCCGTCACTATTGTAGTCAATATCTAGCCCTTGTACTTTCAAATCAGGAATGTGCCATCCACACACAAGATTGGACGGCAGTGCCGGAATGCATTGATGCATGGACCAAAGACGAAGAATGCGGTAGGATCAAGGATAACCGACTAGAGGGGGGAGGGGTGAATAGGAGGTTTTAAAACTTTCTACAAATTTATGAAACTAAACAAGATAATCTTAACAAGACTTTCTATCACAAGATAAATTCTACAAATGTAAATGCAATAAATAAGGACAAGAAATAACCACAATGAAGACAAAGGGGTTTTTCCTGTGGTATCGAAGATTTGTCGATCTTCACTAGTCCACGTTGAGGAAGCTTGACCCAATCAAGCCGGCTCCACAAATTAAGCCTTCCCTCAATTTCACTTGTGGTTGTTCTTCCTCCTCTCCGAAGATGGTGAACACCGAACCACTCACAATTGGCGCCGGGTCTCTTCACAATCTTCTCGAAGAGATCACCATGCAAGCTCTCGCCAAGCCATCTAGGTGTCGACAAACATCAGGAGTAATGAATCCCAAATTTCGTTTGACGGCAATCAAGTGCTATGGATCAACCTAGAATGAATGCACTTGATTTTGCTCAACTACCTCACAATGAATGCAACAAGAGTGAATGAGGAGTAGAGTGAATGCTCTAGGCTCAAAGATGTTCAATGGAGTGTTCTCTATCTGTCCTAGAGCTGGTGGGGGGGGGTATTTATACCATCCACAAGCAAATACGACCATTGGAGACAAATATCAGAAAAAATTAACGAAATCGGTAGTACCGCCGTGAATGGCCGGTACTACCGTACCTCCATCGTTAGCACAGTAACGGCTATAGAAGAGGCATTTAATGTGTCTGAAAGAGCCGTTGGAAACTTGGTGCGGTACTACCGCCGTTGATCGTGCGATAGTTCCGCTCAACTCATGGTGGTACGATCGATTTCTTTAGAGTTCAAAAATACCGCATACTGGAAATAACGTACCACTTGAATTTTTCGGTCGCACCAAACTAGGTAGTTCCGTAGAAACCACAGCGGTAGTTTCGCAATAGCAAATCAGCAAATGAACACGGAAATGCACCGTTCTGTAAAAACGTTCCACGCCTTAGCTCGGTACAACTGACTTGCGGTAGTTTCGCTCAAATAACGCTGGTACTATCGCATTTTCAAGAGAGCAAATAAAACTCAAAAAAGTGTCTCTCTGGAAAAAAAAACGTGCCACAAGATTTCAGTACATCCGATCTGCGGTAGTTCCGCTCAAGGAACATCGGTACTACCGCACTTCCAAGAGAGCAAATAAAACTAAAAAATGTGTCTCTTTGGAAAATACGTACCGCAAGATTTCGGTACATCAGATCTGCAGTAGTTCCGCTCAAGGAACGTCGGTACTACCGCACTTCCAAGAGAGCAAATAAAACTCAAAATGGTGTCTCTCTGGAAAATACGCACCGCAAGATTTCGGTACATTCGATCTACGGTAGTTCCGCCATGGGAACACGTTGGTACTATCGATTTTTTCTCAGAAAACAAGATTTGCTTTTAAAAACAAGTTTTGAGCGCATGCATGATCCTAGATTAATCCAATATCCAGAAGAACATGCTATCAAGCTACTAGACTTGATCCCTCTTAATAGTACGACATTTAACCTATAATCCGGTCTTCCACCCTTTTCACCTTAAGACCGATAAAATTAAAAATGATCCTAGACTACTTGTACCTTGACTTGAGCCTTAAGCATGCATGTCCATATTTCTGTAACCACCGCTGGAATCAAACCTTGTAAATACTCAATAAACAAGTTAGTCTCATATTCATATATTATCATTAATTACAAAAACAAATCTTAGGGGCCTAGATGCTTTCAATCTCTCCCTTTTTGGTAATTGATGACAACCCAAATAACATGAGAGAAAGATGAATATACCACTTATTACGAGAAGTTGTATATTCTTGTTTGTGATGATTTTTTTGCAATGAGCGTAGGTGAGTATGAGGAATTATGCTTGTAAAGGACATTTCAAAGAAAAAAAACTCCCCCTAAAGATGTGCATATAATTTGAAAAGAATTTGCAAGCACGTACGAGTGAAAGAAAGGTAGAGTGATCATCATTTCAAATCTTGATACCAATGTTAACAAGAGATATATAGAGTACCACGATTTAACAAACAAAAACGACAAAGTTTATAATATACAATTACAAGCACATAAGTATCCAAGATAGCAAAATGTAACTAGTAGCAAATTACCCTCCCTATCCTCCTCTCAAACTAACCCACTCTCCCTTTGGCATCAAGGTACCAGAAATGTCACTCAGCCGGATCTTGAGAGCTTCTTGGAGGCGTGTGGAGACGTCGTCTTCCATTCCGATTAGGAGTCAATATGTCTTGTTCCAGTGCCGTCACACTCTCTGATAAGGCAGCTAGCCTATTGTTGGTTTCTATTTGGAATTCTTGCTGAGAAGTCCTCATTTCCTGCTGAGTATTCTTAATCTTCAAAATAGCTTCATAGATTTGGGAGAGAGAGAGAGAGAGAGACTTGACCTTCATCTTATGCAACATGCCTCTGAGCATCCTCTCTTGGGAGGTCTTGCCTTGGCGATGCTTGAGGACGAATACTGGCAGGGATAGGAGGACCCTCTCGAGGATTGTAGGGTTTGTGGACTGAACCCAAACCTCCTCTATATCCAGTCTTTCGAATGATCAAAGTCATAATGTATGTTGCATAGTTAATCCTCTTGACTCGTCCATTCTTGGATGACGCAATCTCCCTAATAATGACATCAATCACATCAAATTTTCATCCATGCATGATGTTATCTATAATATTCCAAGCATGCCCTCTGATGGCATCAAAGTTTCCACTCTTAGGGAGAATGGTGTGAATGATTATCCGGTTGACCAAGCTTGGAATAGGTAGGAGACCTCCTATCTTGCCTGGAACAAATCTGGTATTAGTATCATAGTACTTCGTCCAGGCGGGAACTGGAAGAGCAGGCCTGTCATATATCTTCTCATAAGAGCTCGTCTCCGTTCCTAGGGCTAGCTCAAACTCCTGCCTGTTGCAATCCATGTAAGAAGCTCCAGTCATCCAAGCCAGCTGAGTGAAGTCAGGAGAGACATACAATGTGGCATAGAATTGTCTGATCATCTCCTCATCATAGTCACATTTGAGAGTGACTAGATCATGAAGCCCTGCTCTCTGAAAGAGACGGTATGTTCCTACATATTTGTCCATAGAATTCAGATGAGGCCAATTCACCTATTTATGATCAGCAAACTGTCTATTTGGTCCATACATTTGCTCATATACTAACTCCTGGAAACTGGTATGGAATTTTGGACTTTGAGAGGATTTCTGAAGGACAAACTGATTGCGATGACGCAATATGGCATACTCATGAGATGTAATGGTCTTCAAATTTATTTGTTGCTCAGTCAGTTCTTCCATCTCATCATCTGATGCAGTGACTTCCTCAGTATCAGCTTCAGATGAACTGTGGTCAGTCTCATCTCATGCAGAACCCTTGCCATGATCGTCACTTTTCTTTTGACGTACTTTTGGCACATCTTCAGCTGGGTCGAAGTCATGAGCTTCAGAAGGTTGAGAAGAAGAGCCTTGACCTCTTCCACGGCCAACGGATTTGTGAGTGGCAATCCTTGTTCTTGGCATCTTCAAGTAGAGAAAAATGGATTACACAAAGCACAAATGATCAACAAAAATTTGGTCAAATTTTGAATGGAATGATTTTTCTGTTTTGTCAGGAGAATCGGTAGTACCGCCGTTCAAGTGCCGGTAGTACTGGGATGCAAAAGTACCGCCATTCTCTGGCCGGTACGACCGCATCGCGGTAGTTCCGCGTACGAGGAGCGGTAGTACCGTTTTTCCAAAACCGATTCTAGGGCTTGCAATCTAGTTGATTTTTCAGTGTTTCCCATGGATTGAATCCATGAAATAGATGCGTAGACATCATAGGACACTGAAATTCCACTTTTGCCCAAAAGAATCCCACAAAATAATCCACATTGCAAAATTTCCCTAATGTTGAGATCTAGGGTTTGAATATAAGGTAAAACTAGGATTAAAGATGATTTTACCTTGTGGATCGAGGGAGAGAAACCCTTAAGAATGCAAGAGATCAATGAAGTCATCGAAAAACCGAGGAAATGAGAGGTTCTTCGGTGGAGTTTTTGGGTGTTCGTCGGAAGGAGAGAGATACCAGAGAGAAAGAGAGGGGCACAAATGGGTGCGGTAGGTCCGCTCAGGGAAGATAAGGGTCCGAGATGCGGTAGTACCGCAGGTTGTACGCCGGTAGTACCGGACAGCGGTAGTACCGCAGGTTGTACGCTGGTAGTACCGGACAACGGTAGTACTGGTTACTACACATCGGTAGTTCTAAAAAATCTGGAACTTTGGCAATACAGATTGGATTTTGAGAAATATGCAAATGATCCTTAGTTTTGCAATCAAATAAGTATCATTCAGGATCATTGTGTATTTTAGAGACTAATGGCTATCTTAGAGCATAAGTTTAATCAACATACATTCCCCTTTTTTAAAATGATTTTTTTTCTTGGAAGCTTAAAAACACTAGAGAGAAGCAATATGTATGAGGCAGAGTTCAAGCAACATTAGAATGGTCTATGATATTTAATGCATTCCTCAATTTGCAAAAATGGCTTTCATCTAGTGGCTTGGTGAAAATGTCTGCTAATTCATTCTCAGTCCTAATATGACTAATCTCAATATCACCTTTGCTTACATGATCTCTTAAGAAGTGGTGGCGTATATCTATATGTTTGGTTCTTGAGTGTTGGAGTGGATTGCTGGCTATTTTCACTGCAGTGTTATTATCACACAAAAGAGACATTTTATTGAATTTTATTCTATAATCCATCAAAGTTTGCCTCATCCATAATAATTGTGCACAACAACTTCCAGCGGATACATATTCGGCTTCGGCGGTGGAAAGGGTACAGAGTTTTGTTTCTTGGAAGACCAAGAAACTAAAGATCTTCCTAAAAGTTGGTAACTTCCGGAGGTGCTTTTTCTATCCACTTTACAGCCCGCATAGTTAGAATCCGAATATCCAATTAAATCAAATTAAATTTTGCACCTTTTGGATACCATAAGCCAATACTAGAGGAATGCTTCAAATATCTTAGAATTCTTTTTTACGGGCATCACAAGATATTCTTTAGGAGTTGCTTGAAAACGTGCACACATGCAAACGCTAAACATGATATCGAGTCTAGATGCGTTAAGATAAAGTAAACTACTAATCGTAGATCTATAAAGCTTTAAATCTACCGATTTACCTCCCTCATTAAGGTCAAGATGATCGTTGGTTGCCATCGGAGTTTTGATGTGTTTTGCATCTTCCATCGCAAACTTCTTGAATAAGTCCTTTATATACTACATTTGGCTTATAAATTAGATATTTCAAATTCCTTAGACATCATATTGCCAAACTCCTTGCAAAAATCTTGGTTAGTAGACCCAAATATGATATCATCAACATAAATTTGGCATACAAAGAAATCATTATCAATTGTTTTAGTAAAAAGTGTTGTATCAATCTTCCCAATTTTGAATACTTTTGAAAGAAGAAAATCTCAAAGGCGCTTATACCACGCTCTAGGAGCTTGCTTTAAGCCATATAGCGTCCTGAGTGTTTATACACATGATCAAGGTAGTCAAAGTCGAGATCCCGAGTCGCATCGATTTACCTCCGGTAGGATCGAATTATAGAATCGGTGATTCTACGGATTTGTAAAAAATACACATATTTAATATCTATATTATAAGTTTGTATGATTCTTATAAGGTTTACCACTTACTTATTACCAAAAAGGGGTAAAACACTTCTTATCACACAACAAAAAAGCATAATAGTCGGACATGATGGGTGATATAGTTTTGAACAATAAGAGAACAACATTACCACACTGATATAATATTTTGCATGCTCCTTGTTTATTTATAGTTTCATTCTCAAAAAATAATATCAACAAATTTTGCTCAACTACCTCACAATGAATGCAACAGGAGTGAATGAGGAGTAGAGTGAATGTTCTAGGCTCAAAGATGTTCAATGGAATGTTCTCTATCTGTCCTAGAGCTGGTAGGGGAGTATTTATACTCCCCATAAGCAAATACAACCGTTGGAGATAAATGTCAGAAAAAATCAACGAAATCGGTAGTACCGTCGTGCAATGTTCGGTACTACCGCACCTCCAACGTCAGCACAGTAACGGCTATAGCAGAGGCATTTAATGTGTCTAAAAGAGCTGTTGGAAACTTGGGTAGTTCTGCTCAACTCATGACGGTACAACCGATTTTCTTGGAGTTCAAAAATACCGCATACTAGAAATAACGTACCGCTTGAATTTTTCGGTCGCGCTGAACTGCGGTAGTTTCGCGGAAAGCACAGCGGTAGTTCCGCAATAGCAAATCAGCAAATGAACACGAAAATACACCATTGTGTAAAAAATGTTCCGCGCCTTCGCTAGATACAACCGACTTGCGGTAGTTCCGCTCAAAGAACGCCAGTACTACCGCATTTCCAAGAGAGCAAATAAAACTAAAAAATGTGTCTCTTTGGAAAAAAAAAACGTACCGCAAAATTTCGGTGCATCTGATCTGCGGTAGTTCCGCTCAAGGAACGCCGGTACTACCGCACTTCCAAGAGAGCAAATAAAACTCAAAAAGGTGTCTCTCTGGAAAAATACGTACCACAAGATTTCGTTACATCCGATCTGCGATAGTTCCGCTCAAGAAACGCCGGTACTACCGCACTTCCAAGAGAGCAAATAAAACTAAAAAAGGTGTCTCTCTGCAAAAATACGTACCACAAGATTTCGTTACATCCGATCTGCGATAGTTCCGCTCAAGAAACGCCGGTACTACCGCACTTCCAAGAGAGCAAATAAAACTCAAAATGGTGTCTCTCTGGAAAATACGTACTGCAAGATTTCGGTACATCCGATCTGCGGTAGTTCCGCCATGGGAACACCGGTCATACCACAGAGCAGTAGTTCCACCGACAACATGTCGGTACTACCGATTTTTTATTATGAGAAAACAAGTTTTGAGTTGAGTGCATGCACGATCCTAGATTGATCCAATATCCACAAGAACATGCTATCTAGCTACTAGACTTGATCCCTCTTAATAGTACGACATTTAACCTATAATCCGGTCTTCCATACTTTTCACCTTAAGACCGATAAAATTAAAAAGGATCCTAGACTACTTGTACCTTAACTTGAGCCTTAAGCATGCATGTCCAAATTTATGTAACCACCGTTGGAATCAAACCTTGGAAATACTCAATAAACAAGTTAGTCCCACATTCATATGTTGTCATTAATTACCAAAACAAATCTTAGGGGCCTAGAAGCTTTCAAATGCTCGCTTCAGTACCATCTTATTGCCCCATTTCGGATGTGTGGAATCTTGAATGTTGGCATGAGTGCCGGGATTCCTGTCTTGTATGACTCAGAGTAACCCGGGGAGGTTGTGGTAGGAGTCCTCGAACTTACTGAACCTTGATTCTAATACCTTCTGTTTTGCCCTCCACGCCTTGGCATAGCTGATTGTTTATTAGAATCTTGCCTCTATCGCTCGAATGATGGATCGTGGCTCAAAATCTAGATTATCCATAATCTCATCGTACATGGTGTTGGTGATGAAGCCTAATGACGGGTTCCTGTGGGACTGCACTGGATCAGCGAGGACACATATGTAAGGGTCCACTATAGAGCATTTACAGTAGGTGTCCCACTTATACTGAAATACATGCGCTCGCTAAGGGCATCCCTCTATGCCGTACTTCACATCGTAGCATCTTGGATTAGACTTGACGATTTTGAATTGCACTGCATTGACAAGGCCTAGAATTTGACTGCCTCCTACACGGTCTTCTTGCATTTGTTCATAGTTCCTTGCCTTTGTACATAGCTTGTTGCCTGACCTCGCTCTGGTCGTACTCCCATGGCACACGGGAGCCTTTGTTAACGACGAAGTTGTCAAACTGGTATGTATTCCACTTGGATGAAACCGCCTACTGGTCCACAACATCCTCTTCGTCGGAGCCTTCATCTTTTAACAATGTCATGTAATCCTAGTCTTCAAGATCCATCTTTTGCACTAGGGCTTCTAGATCCCCACCCTCGTCGGCAAGCTCGCTATTTTGCCTGACTGAAAGAGTTCATTCCATAGGGGCTTGATCGACAGGATCAACAACTCTTGAACCTTTGGCTATTGTGTGTGTTGCGCTGTGGCTGGAGTCCCCAGCTTCTTCTCCGACATCACCACCCCCTTCTTGTTCAGCCACTGATGCAGGAGTGGGCTTAGCATATGCCCGGCCTAGAAGGACCAAATCCCACCGTTCCTCCCTTGCCCTACGTACATATGACTACCATGACCTTGTTCTCTTGAGCCGCACTAACTCTCAATATGTGACCCGTGGTGCTCGGTTGGCAAGGCAACTCAATCTCAGATCATACACAGTATGATCCAAATCGAATGTGTGGAACAACCACCGCATCATAGTGCCACATGTACGCTGTTTTGGTCTTGTTAGGGTCATGGTCGCCAATTGAAAATAATACAAATCAATTCCCACGGGACCTTCGAGAATAGTCCTTGACTATAGTAAATTTTGAAAACCGAACACGAGTGAGGTGGTGGACGTCGACCATCTTATGGGCTATCGTCTACGAGAGTAAAAAATGACCCGAGGATTTATACAGGTTTGGGGGGTCCAAGAGGGCCACCTTACTTTTGTCGGTGAACCAACGGGGGTTAACTCCAGGGAGGGAACCCTCGAGGGCTCACCAGTTTGAATATGCTTCTTTATTGCTCAAGAGTGCTCTATTTCAAATGAGAGATACATGGGCTATTTATAGGCTCTTGGCCCTGTACAAATAACCAAAATACTCCTTAGGGAATGACTATCCTATGAGTACAAGCAAGGGGGTATTATAGTTTCTTATGAGTACAAAAGCCTTTCTTGGACCTGTACGCACATCTTCTGCAATGCGGGCCTCAACGCCACGGTGGATTAATTATTCTTCCAACAATATTAAATTTTGAAGTTGGAGGCGTCCGACATATTTGACGTACCGCACCATAAACAAAATTTCTATGATTAACCACATATTTAAAACTAAACTACCAACTGAAAAGGATTATGTACAACATACTACACTACGTAACACTATATCATCCATTTGGTTAAAATAATTACCTAAACGGTGGGTGATCGGATGGGCAGCGCTTCGCTATATTCTCTCCTCTTTGCTCCTCTTTCTTCTCTCCCCTCTTTCACTTTTTTCTGAATAAAAGTGAGTTATGCCAGAATTCTAGAATGGTGACAGAGATTTGTAGGATCTCTGTCGCCATTTGAAATGGTGGTTTTCTAAAATTTTAATATTAAAAAAATTTAAGATCCCTATCGCCAGTTGAATTAGCGATAGAGTCCTATCGTCATTTGGAGTGGCGACAGAGACCTCTCTGTACTATTCAAGCCCCCTATCGCCACTGTGCCACTGTCGCCATTTCAAATAGCGACAGTAATCTAGTTTTGTATTTTTGTATTATTTATTTTTGTATTTTTTAAAAATAATATTGTTTCAAAACAAAATTCTAGAATTATCTGTGTTGAAATATTCAACACAGGGGATCTATAGTACGTATGACATCTGATCAAAAAATAAATGCCGAGATCAACATATACATTGTTTTTTTTTTGCAGTAAATTGTTATAAATATTTCGCCTGCTACAGTACCAGAGCATAGTACCGTTCGCGTTCTCGCTGTTTGTTTGTCGACTGAAAAAAATGTGTGTTTCGCTCGAATTTTTGGGCCATACGATCAAAACTCAATGGGCACATATGTTCCCCGCGTTTTTGTTTTTTTTTTTTTGCTCTTCCTTGAAGATGGGCTGTTATTGCTCTGCCCCGTTTAAGTTTTTCTTTTTGTTTCATCCTGTAGCCCAATAAACATCACCTAGCGCCAATCTCTCCATGAATGTACGCGTGTTGGCCCATTTCTCTGCGGCCTGAGAAGCACGTTTTTTTTAAGGCTTAGGTTAATCGCTTACGTCATATGTCTATAGCTTTTGTTAGGTAGAACTTAAACCAATATAGATAAAAAAAAAATAAAGAGAGAGAGAGAAATGCGATGTCTGCAATCATGTAGCCGACTGCATCACCAGAACCAAGAAAAACATAAAAAAATTGTGTGTTGTCTACAATACTGTAGCCGACTGTATCACCACAACTCATTGTATGAGTTATTTTTAACGTTGTCTACGAGTGATATAAAAAGTTACTATAGACAGTAGCTGTCTATACTATTGTACATACTCTTACAACATCATCGTCGCTGTCCAGGTTTACACCGGGGTAGCCTTCAAAGATGAATTCAAGAAGGAAAAAAAATTACACAAGAAAAGATCAAAAAACACAACACAGAAAGATTAATTGGGGGTAAAAAGATGTACTCCCTCCGTTCCAGAATATCGGGTCTTCTTTGACTTTGGTTAGATAAACCCGGTAATCTTCGGGCAGTAATATTTTTCTGAATATTTTGACTGGTCGTATTAAAATGGTATTGTTAGATTTATCGTAAGAAATATTTTTATAATATTATACTCCTATAATACATCATAAATGTATTAGCACAAAATTAAGAATCAAAGTTTAACTTTGGAGACCTTAAAAATCAAATAGAGCCAAGTATTCTGAAAGGAGGAAGCGCCTCTCTTAAATTAGCAACTCAACGGCGTTGTCGCCAGCATGTGAACTCCCTTACTAACATAACCAACGGCGTTGGACATTCATTGTCAATATCTGGTTCATTTTCGACTTATCTCTTGCGCACACTGCGACGCAGGTGGATCTTCAATGCCTGGGTCGAATGGGGGATCCCACTCCTATCGCCACAAACCTTGGATCACGACAAAACATCATGGTGGATTATCTTGTTTGCTGGCCCCTATTGTAGTTTTAGGTTACGATTATCTGAAACAACGGCAGATGGAAACAAAGTTAGTAAGAGATGAAGAAGAAAATGAAAGGAAGGAGAAATGAAAGCAAAATGCACTGATGTACATGTGAAGGATTTAGTGACAAATTTAGCAAATCTAGTGGATTTAGTGACAAATCCGGATGGCGCACCATGGCATCTTGACATGAACGAAGCTTCTTGGTTGCCACTTGTAACTATTGAATGGGCTTAAGTTTCCTGTAACTATGGTGTACTTCTGCATTGCGTTGGAGGATTCAGATCCCCATTGCACTGGCTGGGTGTGCGTGTACAATGTTAGGACAATCAAAGCCGATCAAACGGCCACTACTGTACCCGGGCCCGGCCGGCCATTGATGTCCTCCGCGATGGCACACGGACATAGGCATGTGCATCCGTGTGGCAGTTCGGTTCGTTACCTTTTTTTCTTCCAAAATAATCTGGAGTGCTCGAAGCTCATGGATCGATGCACCGGCTTGCTGCTTCAACGACTCCGATCCGTTGCTGAGATGGAGACTTGGCCGACCGCGCGTACGTTCTCGTGAAATGCACGATGCCATAGTCAAAAAAAGGATGGAGGAGTAGAGGTCGTGGAGTTGGAACAAAACAAGTTGGACGAAGCCCGGTGCGGTGCAGTGAACGCGGAATCGGGGAGTGACTGAAACTAAAATCAAACCAATGTTGGATATAGAGCTGCACGTATTTTTTCCAAATGCACGTATTTTTTAGACTATAAGGTCTGACAAGGATTTAATAATCCTCAATTAATTAAATTATTTATATGTAATTGTTATTACAGATAGCAATATCTTCATATTATTGGTAAGGATACCCCTTATGATTAATAAAGAGAAGCTTAGCCGAGTGGTCCATCCTATATAATCGTAAGTTCTTCTACTACTGCCTAGTAGTCGAAAGATTTCCTACAACAACTCCATGATTGTAAGCCTTACTACGATCACTTTATGGTCGTAAGTTTTACTGCGACTATGTCAATTAAGACCACCCTATAGTCAACAAAGCCTACAGATATGCGGACCTAATCAACTAGGGACACTTATGCATTGTGTTTAATACACACAATAGTTAATATGTGGTGTTATTCTTCGAGATAATTGCACGAATTAAATCGCTGTCTTTGACATAACTGCAATACGACGTGGGAGGTTTAGTCTCTAACAATAACCGTCACATTCACGGTGAGACGCCTCTTGATACGGGACAACTGCCACCCCTTCATGCACTATATAGGGAGTAAAGTTGGTGAACAGAAGAGAGTAACAACGACAACGAACATAAGACAAGATCAACAAACAGAAGTCATTAAGCCCTAATTCTAGTGATTTCTTCCCTGTTGTAAAGTATAGTGAATACATTAACACAAAAGTATGGTTATTATTCTATCAAGAGAAGGCCCAAACTTGTATAAAATCTCTGTGTCTTTTTCTGCGTGGTTTAACTCAAGAAGAGTCCCCAGCATTTATTCGTAAGATCGACACTAAACCATCGACAGTTAGCGTTGTCTGTGGGGGAGGACTCCTTCGACCACACCCCCCCCCCTCAACTTCAAGTGAAAGTAACTTACTTGAAAAGAAGTCATAGAATAGTGGTTGGAAGCAGAGTCTTTACGACTAGTATTTCATTTGACCAGAAATTGACTTAGTCAAGAAGGTAATTTTTACTTAAATTGAAAAGACAGAACTACTTTCCCCGAACAGACAGATAAAGAATAACAATCGACTTTCACATATTTGTCCTTTGGGAGCGGTTCTCGAAGGGGTGGTAACTGTTGAGTTCCTATTATCTTTAACTCATACCCGCAGTTGTAAATATCTACCAAGAGTGTGAAATAAGGGTTTTACTTTCCCCATTTACTTCAACAGCTCTCGAGCTCTCGTTCTCTCCGCCGCCAACCAAGTCTACAATCCTTTCCCAAATTCTTCCAAATCCAAATCAAACTCACTTAGAAGAAATGACCGGGACCATTTCCAAGTGAGAGAAATATGAGATGGATGTGGAGAAGTTGACAGCTCTGGTCGTAGCAGAGAAGATTTCGAGTAGCGCTTTGGTGAAGTGGACTAACGTTGAGGGTCAGCATTGGCCCTCGGGTGAGAAAAATATTGTTCCAGTATTCCTGGCGTACTGTAATTGTGGTTTTTGACTACGCGCTCACCCTTTTCTGATGGTCGTACGCCAGTATTTTGGGGTGGAATTAGTGAACTTGGTTCCCAATTCCATTACAACGCTGAGTGTATTTGTTTATCTGTGCGAAGCCTATCTGGGAATTCTTTCATATTTGGATCTTTTCCTGTGTTACTACGGGACGGGCAAGCACAGCGGAATCGCAGGCAGTTGCGGACTGAAGCGAGGGGTGGATCTGCTGTAGCACACCAGGGTGCACAAGATACCAGGTCCAAAAATCATTTTTCTTTGGATATAACAAAGTATATGCAATATGGACACCCCTAGCTCAACATGAGGGGACACCCCAAGCCATAGCCCATCTGAACGTGACCCATCTTGCCTCAGGGACCCCCGGCCATTTTCGTTCTGGATCCTCCACTAACTAAAGCTCCACGACTGGAAGTCGAGGGAATACATTCAAATGTTCACCCGGTCATCGTGGCCAGGGTGGAAGAAGAGGTGGTTCTATTGGACCTTGACCAAGGACGATAGCCTTTTCTTCACGGGAAAACCCGCAGAGAAGAGTTCGTCTTTGGACTCAACTCCAAACGACCATTTGGCAGTTTAATGTCTGTGAGACACTAAACCGCATGGTAGTTCATCGCTAGTGTCTTAGAATCATGAAACATCGTGTGGTATGGTGCTATTACGATATGTGTTCTATTCATCACACGGTAAAGGATATGCTTAGAGCCGAATCAGATGTCAGTTCATTACTTGTACGAGTAATTATCTGGTCAGGGACTAGGTACAGGACCTCATTCGACCAGTGTACCTATCAGTAACCTCAGGAATCCTAACGACCGCAGAGGTCGTTAGCTTCAAATGTTACAACTCTTACTACCACGAGGGTTGTTAGACTTAGAGTTTACGACTCTTACGACCACGGATGTCATTAGTCTTAAGGTTTACGACTACAGAGATATATGATCTTTTATTTATGTATTTAAAGTAATACATAGAGATTTTAATCCTCGTCAGCTAGCCCCCGAACATTAAATGAATTGGGCGTTGCATACTTTTTTCTGATGAAGTTGTATCGAGCAGACCCTCATTTAATATCGTGACATTCGAGGTGGTCTGTATTCATTTTAAAGTTTGAAAAACTACTTTGAAAACTAAAGAGTCTTTTTTTGTCCATTGGACTTTTGGGTAATTTCCTAGTGCAGTTAGGGATTTGCGGCTATAAAATCCCTTCAGCGCAAGGCTTTACGATTTTTATGCATCCTGCTTTTCATTTTAATCTTCTAAGAGAAAGAACTCCTCCGGCCTCTTTTGCCTTCAACCTTCCACGATCCCCTTTCTTTTTTTGATCCAATACCTAACTATGTCGGACTTGATTACCAACTGGTCGGTTTCTGTTCTGAGTGGAAAGAAACTTGAAGCTTTGGAGAAGATTGGAATTCTTCGAGATAAGAGTCTGATTTCTTGTAGATCGACAGCTAGAGAGCACTCTCCGAGCGGCGAAGATGGGGAAATCCTTGTTTTTCTCGCATATATCGAATGCGGTTTCAGGCTTCCGGTTCATTCATTCCTCCTCACAATCTTAGAGCATTATGGAATTGAATTAGTGAACCTTTCCCCCAATGCGATTGCTAATCGTAGCATCTTTGTCTACCTCTGTGAAGCGTACTTGGGAATTCCCGCAAACCTGGAACTCTTCAAGTACTTCTAAAAGATGATGAAGTCAGGGAAGATGATGGCGACGTCTGGGGAATGCACCTTGCGCCTCCACGAAGGAAAAGCTGATGAGTACATCCGTATATAGTCAAAGTATTCATGGTCGTCAAGGAAGAACAACTAGTTCAACACGACGGTTACGCAAAAAAGGACAACCTCTATTATACTGGTAAGAAGGCGGTCGAGAACCCGGAATGACACTCCGCCGTGAAGAAGGAAGGAAACGTGGGAAGATGGGTTGAAACCATCCAACACCTTAGTATTTGGGGTTTAACTTCTTGGCACGTAGTAAAAGATTTATCTATGCACCGAATTAGCCCCCTGAAATCCCGAGAATATTCAATGTTATGGTATATTGGTCGTAACGACACGACCAAAGATTCTAAGGAGGATAAGTCCTAACAGATTACGTCCAGTTTGTTTATCTTGAATGATTACTTTTGTAAACCTAAAGTCTCTTGTTCATTCTTGCAACCCTTTCTCTTGATGAGCTTAGAACCTGGATTAGAATGATCTGCACGAGGGAGCCCGATGAGAAGGCTGATTTCCCCTGGATTTTGGTGATTATTTCTGCAACAGAGAGAGTCGAGAGGCTTAAGGTAACGATATCAACTATCTTTCACCATTTATGTGTTTTTCGATTGGTTTACCATAAATCCTCTTTGATATGTAGTCGGTCGGATTGAAGATCAACGAGGCCACCGAGAGTTGTGAGCCGATTGCTATTCCGACTGCTCCTACGACCACCCAAGAAGGTGATCTTACAGAGGTAGGTAACTGAACAGAAATGTATTTTCTAGTTGAAATGTTTTTGTCACCTAACTAACTTTGATTGTTAATTAGATGGTTATTGTGGACTCCCAAGTGGTCACTTACTACCCGTCAGTTGCTACTGAAGAAACCGCTCTGGAGATCGACGAGACCACACAATCCGACCCTATGGTCAGGGATCTTATTCTCGACAAGCTGGTCGAGGATATTGCTTTCGACCTCTTGTCGGTGGATGTGAGGTGTCTAACTAACCCTAACGATTTGGAATCGGTGAAGCCGATTATAAAGAAAAGAAAAGTGAGCGCGTCAGAATTCGTTTCAGCGCGCTTCGAGTTCAAGACTAAGAAAATAAGGTATGTATGCATGACAAAGAAATCTTTAGTGTTTCTAGAGTCTTGACCTTCTTTCCCTCTTTCCTTATAGATCCTCTGGTGTTCCGGTCACTTCCGACCAGTGCATCTCTCAGGAGAAGGCCTCTGAGGAGAAAGAGGTCGAGCCAGCCCCCGGGCAGGAGACATAACCAATGCCTGTTCCGAAACCCGTGGCGACTCCAACCCCACCTACAGAGGTGGTGGTATCTGAGCATTTCCAGTAGGTTCTGACCTCTGCTCGAAAGTCTCCTCTTCTTGTTACTTTCCCTTGTCCCTTTCAAGTTTTTGACTATAAAGAACTCGATGAGCCTTGGGGAAGATATCAGATCGTCAATCAAAGAAGAGTCCCGATTCCATTTTTACTGAATATAATAACATGGCAATACAGGTAAGCTTCCACAACCAATTTTAATAGCCTTAGCCTTTCCCTTTAAACTTTGCCAAAAACTCAAAGAGTATGCTATTTTTTTTGTAGCATTTGGTGGAGAATTTGCGAATCCCAAGCGCTCTGGCTGCTCGAAGTCCTGCCAGTAAACCTTCGTATTCTGCCACATTGTTTGTTGCAAGAAAGTTTAGTTGAATGGCATTTTTGATATGTTCTCTAGTAGGAGATATTAGGACGACTCTAGCCCCCGAGCCTTTAAGCATCAAAGAACCGTCAAAGTACATTGTCCACTCGTCGTGGTGTTCGTACTCGGGTCCTTGGGTGGGTTTAGGGTTTGTCCATTCGGAAATGAATTATGCTATTGCTTGGGACTTAATTGTTGTTCATGAGATGAAATGGAGGTCGAACGCCCCAAGCTCGACCGCCCATTTTGCTATTCATCCAGATGATTCCCTATTTTTGAGAACTTGACCAAGGGGATATCCGATTGGTACAACCACTTTGTGGGCTTGAAAGTAATACCTTCATTTCTTTGAAGCCATAAGGAGACCATAGAGCAACTTTTGTATCCATGAGTATCTTTCCTTTGATCCATTTATGACTTCGCTTACGTAATACACCGATCGTTGTACGTTATCACGTTCTACGACCAGTGCACCACTGACTGTTTGCGGCGTTGCAGCCACGTAAATCAGTAATGTTTCTCCCGATCTTGGAGAAACTAAGACCGGGGTACCTATAAGGTACTTATTAAGTTTTTCAAAGGCAGCATCGGCTTCCTTAGTCCATTTGAAACTTCTATATTTCCGAAGAAGTTTGAAGAAAGGTAATCATTTCTCACCTAACCGTGGTATGAAATTACTTAACGCTACCATACACCTGGTTAGTGTTTTTGGACTTCTTTCTTTGTGGTCGGAGGACACATTTGGTCGATGGCCGATATTTTCGTTGGGATTGCTTCAATACATCTAGCTGAAACTAGGAATCCAAGAAGCTTTCCCCAAAAAAACTCTAAACACACATTTCTCTGGTTTTAATTTAAGGTTATTTCTTCTTAAGTTATTGAAAGTCTCGTGCAGGCAAGAAATATCGTCGCTAGCGTTGAAGCTTTTCACAACCAAATCATCAACGTAAGCTTCTAAATTTCGACCAATCTGAGGATTGAAGGTTTTTTACATCAATATTTGACAAGTTGCACCAGCGTTTTTGAGACCAAATGACATCTTAACATAGCAGTAAGTGACATATGGAGTGATGAAGGAAGTAAAGTCTATAAGCTGATCAATGCGTGGAAGGGGAAAGTCATCATTCGAACAAACTTTATGAAGATCTGTGAAGTCAATACACATTCGCCATTTTCCATTGCTTTTTCTAACTATTACAGGGTTAGCGAGCCACTCTGGGTGGTCGACTTTACGAATAAATCTAGCCTTGAGGAGCTTATCGATCTCCGACTGGATTGCCTCCTTCCGATCGGATGTGAAACGTCTTAGCTTCTGCTTGGCTGGTTTTTTATCAGGCTGGAGAGCTAGCATGTGCTCGATCACCTCCCTGGGGACTCCGGGCATGTCGGACACCTGTTAGGTGAGTACGTCCTAGTTTGCTCAGAGGAAGGAGACGAGCGAATCTTCCTATTTGGGGTCGAGCCCTGCCCCGACCAGTACCTTTTGGGCAGACGCATCAGCGTTTCTTGAGCGAGATGATGTGTTGGTGCCTTCCAGAGGAACGGCTTTGCCGAGTGGTACCTCCTTGATCTGTTCGGAAGCTTTAGAGCTATCTTTAGCCTCAAGTCCTTGACCTGCATGGTGGGCGTTTCTCTAGTCGGAAGTTCATCAACCAGTTCTATGGATTTTCGATCACATGCATGAGCCATTTTTCGATCTGCTCGAACCATGATGGCTCCCTTTGGTCTTGGCATTTTCAAACTTTGATAACCGTGGTGCGTGGCTATCAATTTTTTTTGCTAAAGCCGGATGACCAAAGAATCCATTGTATGCGGTTTCGAAATCCACCATATCAAATGGAACATTTTCTATTCGAAAGTTGTCGGTTCTTCCGAATATGACCAACAGGGATAGTTGTCCTATCGGTTTGGTGGTAGAACCAGGAACTATGCCGTGATAGACATATCTCACTGGTTTGACCTTAGACTTGGGAATCTACATCTCTTCTAATGCTCCTGTAAATAAAATATTCACAGAACTACCTCCATTTATTAAGACTCGATTAAATTTATAGTTGTTAATATTAGGTTCAACTATGATAGGAAACCTACCTGGTCGAGTCGACGGGATGGGGTAGTTTTCTTTGCTGAAAGAGATTACAGTTTTCGACCACTTGGATGGCTCAACGGTGATCGGAGACTCGGCAAAGTCCATTTCCTGCTCTACAGCCTTCAGATGATGTCTTGACTCGTACAATGAGGATCCACCATAAATCATAATGACTGTGTGCTGCGGCTCCTGGTACTCCACCTCTTCGTCGCTATTTTTATCCTTCTTAGAGCTTGGTTCTCCGAGTTCTGTTATGGAGGGGAAGGGATCTTTACAAGAGTAGTAATAAGTTTCTTTTGCCAGGCCCAGCAGGTGCGCAAATCATGCCATGCTGCCTGGTGAAGTGGACACCACTTCTTATGTTTCTTGTAATCGCTAGTCGGAGCCTTAGCATTGTTTCGATCAGTGAAGTCTATCTTGCCCTTGGTAAAGTTTTCAGGAATAGCAAGGACTTCCTTGTTATCGGGCTTACGATTCTTCTTGTTCTTAAGAGACTTCTTGCTTTTCTTCCCTTGTTTCTCCAGGTCTGACTGGGAATTTTTATCCTTTTGATCAATAGCATCGCACCATTCAATCGCTTCACTAGCTGCCTCATACTTGTCTGCCATGTCGAAAAGTTCGACGGTTGTCCGTGGAGGATTTATTGCAATATCCTCTGTAAACCGGCGATTCCGCGGTCCTGCTTTAAAAGTCTGGATAGCAGAAGATTCTGCGATCTCTGGGATAGAATTTTGAACCTGACTGAATCTCTTGATATATTATTGAAGAGTTTCGTTGGTTTTTTGCTTCATCCGATGAAGATCATCCTCCTTCTTGGGACTATCATACGTCCCTTGAAAGCTGGCGATTGGAATATCGCAGAGCTGCTCCCAAGTATAGATAGATCTGACCGGTAGGTTGAGCAACCATGAGCGGGCAGACCCTTCAAGGACTGTGGGCATGTAATTTGCCAACATGTTGTCGTTACCAGTAGTAGCTTTGATGGCGGTAGTATAAATTTGAAGAAATTCTAATGAGTTCGTAGTCCCATTGAACTTTTCTATGTTGGCTGGTCGGAACCTATTAGGCCAACGAACAGCTTGGAGACCTGTCGAAAATGCTCGGCAGCCCGTAATGGAATTGTGGCACCTTCTCTAAAAAGGAGTCAGATTGTAATCAGTTGGGGATCGGTTCCTCAGATTTGCATACCTAGAATCCGGTGTTCCAATTCAATTGTAGACATTATGATAATGTCTCTAGCCACCTTCTTGGTTTCGATGATGCCTAAGATCACCTGAATTAAGCGGCCGTTCCTCTGGACAAGGAGGAGTGGCTATCGTGAAGAGCCGTCTTCCCTCGTGATTTCCTGATCAGAACCTACGAGGGGGTCTTGGAGTTGACTGGTCCTCCTCTCAACCATGTTGTCCCCTACTGAGAGAAGAGCGTTGGGATGAAGTCATCGTGTGACTTTGTGAATTCCTTTTCTCTCGGTACATTTTTGTACGTCGCATAGTTTGTTGGAGGATCTTCGACACCTAACCTGCAAGCTGAGCATATGTAACATCCCAATTTTCAGAGCTTTAAAAATATTTTAAATAGTGGTAGAGAGAAAATTCACCATTTGGATTTATTTGAATATTAAATTAAAAGCTTAATATGGACTTTAAGGACAAACCGATTTAATGTGCTAAATCCCAACATTAACAATTGTCAAAACTATTTTATTTAGATTCTACATGCTTGGATATAGTTTATAGAATTTTCTGGAATTTTTCCAAAGTCATTTGCTATTTTCTATTGGCTAATTGAATTTTCTGGATTTATTTAAAAGAAAAATCAAAAGAAAATCCTTTGGAACAGTGAAGCCCAACACTGTTCCGCCGCAGCCCTCTTCTCTCTCATTGACCACCCGCGCTCGCTCGGCCGTTGGATCGGCATCGCCCATTGCTTCGCCGCCACATTGCGCTGCTTTTGCTCTCACGACGGTGGCCCGCCGATGCCACGTCCGCATCGTCTTCTCCACGGACTCTCCGCGCGCCCGACTTTTGGATCTTCCGCGCCCGCCGCCGTTTCCTCCGCGGATTCGCCGTCGCCCCGGCTATTTAAGACCCGAGCCCCGCACCCAAAGCTTCGCCCATCCTCCCTCCTCCGAAACCCTAAGTTCTCGGCTCCGGAATCGGACTCTCGCGCCCAATTGCGGCGCCGCCAACACCGGCTCGCCGCCGCCGCGCCGCGCATCCCGAGCCTCCCGGTCGGCGCCATCGCCACCGGTGCGCAATAGCCGTAGCTACTCGGCGCCGCCTCGTCTTCGCCGGGCGCCTCATCGCCGTTAACGCCGTCCGACAACGCAAGTTCGTCACCGCCGCCGCCTCCTTCGCTGCTGCCGGTGAGCTCTTGCCTCTCAAGCCCACCGCCACCTCTAGTAGCTCCGCCGTCTCTTCGGCAACCCATTTTTGTCCTCCGCCACCGCCGACTCGCCGCCGATCGACGGCGAGCCCTCGGTCCCAGAGCCTTCCCTCGGCCGTGCCACATCGGCGCTGCGTGTCTGACCAGTCGGCGCTGCGCTGGCGTGTCACCTGCGTGTGCCCGTGTCATCTGCCGCGTGGAGCTGTCCACCGCCACTCCTCACCCTCGGCTTGGTGGATTTGGTCCACCGTGGCGAGAGGTCGACAGTGGGGCCCACTGTCGAGCCGATTTTAATTATTTTTTCGAAATTTCTCGGACGCAAGCATTGCGCAATAATCCGATTTTTCTTTATAAAAATAATTCGGGAAATTCAATAAAATCCAAATTAGGGTTTTATTTGATTTTCAAACTTCCAAAGCCCATATCTTTTGCATCCGAACTCCGATTGAGCCCATTCAAATTTGTAAATTTATATAAAATTAAGATCTATTTAATGGGAATTTTATTTGAATTTTTGGAGTTGTTTTTGCCTCTGTTATTTATTATTTTTATACGCTTCAACCTTGGGAACACACCAGCCAAGACGCCAGTACAAGGCAACCATCAAGGAACTTCTCAAGCTACCGGTCAATCCGGAGGAGCACCGCAATCAGTGGTCAGAGGTCGTGTTAACCACGTCACTCTGGAAGGAGCTCAGGAAGCACCCGACGTTGTACTGGGTAATTTTCTAGTAAATTCAGTACCTGCATCAGTTCTGTTTGATTCTGGAGCTTCGCATTCGTTTGTTTCTAGAATTTTTCCAACTAAGAACAAATTAGAAGTTATGCATCTTAAGCATACTCTGTTAGTCCAGTCGCCTGGAGCAGAGCTAAGTTCTAAAGTTGGATGTTTATGAGCTAGGTTACTCATAGCTGGAGTTGAGTTTCTAGCCAACCTAATAGTTCTAGACACTCAAACCATAGATGTCATCTTTGGTATGGATTGGTTATCCAAACACAAAGCAGTGCTAGATTGTGGCCGAAGAGCCGTAACAATAGAGGATACCATCGGAAAGAAAGTGGAATTCCTAGCCACCTCAGTACGTGATGGACATTTGGTAGTCAACAATCTGAAGACAGTTTCCTTGGAAGATGTATCTGTAGTAAAGAATTATCCAGATGTATTTCCGGAAGAATTACCAGGAATGCCACCGGACCGTGACATTGAGTTTGTCATCGATCTAGTGCTAGGGACAGCACCAATTTCCAAGAGACCCTATCGGATGCCAGCCGATGAACTTGTGGAAATGAAGAAGCAGATAGAAGAACTACTGGAGAAAGGTTTTGTAAGACCTAGTTCGTCGCCATGGGGAGCGTCAGTTTTGTTCGTTAAGAAGAAAGATGGAAGCATGAGGATGTGCATCGATTATCGTTCTCTCAATGAAGTCACCATCAAGAACAAGTACCCATTGCCCAGAATTGATGATTTGTTCGACCAGATGAAAGGAGCCGGAGTATTCTCCAAGATTGATCTGCGATCAGGTTACCATCAGTTGAAGATTTGTCCTAAGGATGTACCAAAGACCGCTTTCTCAACTCGGTATGAACTTTATGAGTTTTTAGTCATATCTTTTGGATTGACTAATGCCCCTGCCTATTTCATGAACATGATGAACAAAGTATTCATGGAATATTTGGATAAGTTCGTAGTAGTATTCATTGATGATATTTTGGTATACTCAAAGTCAGAAGAAGAGCATGCAGAACATTTGAGATTAATCCTAGAGAAGCTCAGAGAACATCAGTTGTATGCCAAGTTCAGCAAGTATGACTTTTGGAAGAAGAAAGTTGATTTTCTCGGTCATATAATGACAGTCGAAGGAGTAGCAGTTGACCCCGGAAAGGTTAAAGCTGTAATGAATTGGGAGCAGCCCAAGACGGTTACTCAAATTCGTAGTTTCTTGGGAATGGCAGGATATTATCGTCGTTTCATTGAAGGATTCTCAACGATTGCTAAGCCTCTTACGCAATTGTTGAAGAAAGAGAAGAAATTCATTTGGACCCCAGCTTGTGAAGAGAGTTTTCAAGAACTGAAGAAACGTTTGACTTCAGCCCCAGTGCTAGTTTTGCCGGATATCAGTAAGGATTTTGATATGTACTGTGATGCTTCGCGTCAAGGATTAGGATGTGTCCTTATGCAAGAAGGAAGAGCTGTCGCTTATACGTCAAGGCAATTAAGACCTCATGAAGAGAATTATCCTACCCATGATTTGGAATTAGCTGCCGTAGTGCATGCTTTGAAGATTTGGCGTCATTATCTCATCCAGAATCGCGTGAAGTCTACACGATCATAAAAGTCCAAATATATATTCACTCGATCGGACCTGAATATGAGACAGAGAAGATGGCTGGAATTAATAAAGGATTATAATCTTGGAATCCATTACCATCCTGGTAAGGCCAATGTAGTTGCAGATGCACTGAGTCGTAAGAGCTACTGCAATGCTTTGGAAGTAAAAGAGTTGTGTTCAGAACTTTAGGAGGAATTCCAGAAGCTAAAGCTAGAACTTGTTTCTGAAGGATTTGTGGCCAGTCTGGAAGTGCAGTCTACTCTGGAGAAACAGATTCGTGAAGCTCAACCCAAGGATTCTGAGTTTGCCGACCTCAAGAAGAAGATGGCAGAAGGAAAATTTAAGGACTTCACCATGGATGATCAGGATATATTGCGGATCAATGGACGTATCTGCGTACCAGATATTGATGGATTGAGACAGCTGATTCTGAAGGAAGCCCATGACTCAAAGCATTCGATTCACCCTGAAAGTACTAAGATGTATCAGGATGTTAATAATAAGTTTTGGTGGCCAAACTTAAAGCGAGACGTCGCAGAGTTCGTTGCCTTATGCGACGTGTGTCAGAAAGTAAAGGCAGAGCATCAGAGACCAGCAGGTTTGCTACAACAGCTGAAGATACCAGAATGGAAATAGGAAGAGATCGGTATGGATTTTATTACCGGGTTACCCAAGACTCAATCAGGTTATGATTCGATTTGGGTAATAGTGGATCGTTTGACTAAGGTTGCTCATTTCTTGCCAGTCAAAACCACTTACTCAGGAGACCGCTTGGCAGAGTTGTATATGGCAAAAATCGTTAGTTTGCATGGTGTGCCTAATAAGATAGTGTCAGATCGAGGATCTCAGTTCACCTCTCGTTTACGCGAGTCTACATGAAGCCACAGAACTCATCGAATTTCATCGCTTATCATCCACAGACAGATGGGCAGACTGAAAGAGTCAACCAGATATTAGAAGATATGTTGAGAGCCTGTGCCTTAGAAAATGCTACCAGTTGGGATAAGAGTTTACCGTATGCAGAATTCTCGTACAACAACAGTTATCAAGCCAGTTTGCAGATGTCACCATTTGAAGCTTTGTATGGTCGTGCCTGCAGAACTCCATTAAATTGGTCAGAGACTGCTGAACGTGTAGTGTTCGGACCAGATATTATTCAGGAAGCCGAAGAACAAGTTGCTATGATCAGAGAAAGACTAAAGATAGCCCAGTCCAGGCAAAAGAGTTATGCCGATAATCGTCGTCGTGACCTCAGCTTTGAACCAGAGGATTTTGTGTACCTTCGAGTTACTCCGCTCAAAGGTGTTAAGAGATTCCACACAAAAGGGAAGCTTGCTCCAAGGTATGAGGGTCCATTCAAGATTTTAGAACGCCGAGGAGAAGTTGCGTACCAGTTGGAGCTACCGCAGTCGTTAGCAGGAGTGCATGATGTCTTTCATGTCTCTCAGCTAAAGAAGTGTCTTCGTGTGCTGAAGAGCGGACCCGTTGAGTCAATTGAATCAAGGAAGATCTCACGTACAAAGAGCGACTGTCGAGATTTTGGATGTCGCAGAGCGCCGCACCAGAAGCAAGACCGTTCGTTTCTGCAAAGTCCAGTGGAGTAACCACTCAGAAGGAGAAGCAACGTGGGAACGTGAAGAAGAGTTGAAAGCCGAGTTCCCCAGCCTTTTCTCTAGCTAGCCAGAATCTCGGGGTCGAGATTCCCTTAAGGGGGGGGGGGAGGTTTGTAACATCCCAATTTTCAGAGCTTTAAAAATCTTTTAAATAGTGGTAGAGAGAAAATTCACCATTTGGATTTATTTGAATATTAAATTAAAAGCTTAATATGGACTTTAAGGACAAACCGATTTAATGTGCTAAATCCCAACATCAACAATTGTCAAAACTATTTTATTTAGATTCTACATGCTTGGATATAGTTTATAGAATTTTCTGGAATTATTCCAAAGTCATTTGCTATTTTCTATTGGCTATTTGAATTTTCTGGATTTATTTAAAAGAAAAATCAAAAGTAAATCCTTTGGAACAGTGCTGGGCCGAAGCCCAACACTATTCCACCGCAGCCCTCTTCTCTCTCAGCCCAGACCCGCCCGCGCTCGCTCCCAGCCGTTGGATCAGCATCGCCCGGCTGCCGCTCGCCCGTGCTGCGCCTGCTTTGCTCTCGCTGACCGGTGGCCCCGCCGATGCCACGTCCGCATCGTCTTCTCCACGGACTCTCCCCGCACCCGACTTTCGGATCTTTCGCGCCCGCCGCCGTTTCCTCCGCGGATTCGCCCTCGCCCCGGCTATTTAAGACCCGAGCTCTGCACCCAAAGCTTCGCCCATCCTCCCTCCTCCGAAACCCTAAGTTCTCGGCTCCGAAATCAGACTCTCCGCGCCGCAATTGCCGAAGCGCCGCCAACGGCCGAAGCTCCGCCGCCACCGCACTTCGCCACATCCCGAGCCTCCCCGGTCACGCCGCCACTGCCACCGGGTGCGCAATAGCCGTAGCTACTCAGTGCCGCCTCCGTCTTCGCCCGGGAGCGCCTCCATCGCCGTTGCCACGCCGTCCGAAAACGCAGTTCGTCACCGCCGCCGCCTTCGCCGCGCCTGCCGGTGAGCTCTTGCCTCTCAAGCCCACCGCCACCTCCGGTAGCTCTCGCCGTCTCTTGGCGACCGTTTTGTCCTCTCGCACCGCCGACTGCCGCCGCCGATCGCGGCGAGCCCTCGGTCCCAGAGCGCCGCCCCTTGGCCGTGCCACATCAGCGCCTGCGTGTACAGCAAGGTCAGCGCCTGCGCCTGGCGTGTCACCTGCGTGTGCCCGCGTCAGCTGCCGTGTGGAGCTGTCCACCGCCACCCCTCACCCTCGGCTCGGTGGATTTGGTCCACCGTGAGCCGAGAGGCTGACAGGTGGGGCCCACCTGTCAGGCCGGTTTTTAATTATTTCTTTTTCCAGAAATTCTCGGCTGACGCAAGCATTGCGCAATAATACAATTTTCCTTTATAAAAATAATTCGGGAAATTCAATAAAATCCAAATTAATGTTTTATTTGATTTTCAAACTTCTAACGCCCATATCTTTTGCATCCGAACTCCGATTGAGCCCATTCAAATTTGTAAATTCATATAAAATTAAGATCTATTTAATGGTAAATTTTATTTGAATTTTTGGAGTTGTTTTGCCTCTATTATTTATTGTTTTTATTTCTTTTGTCTTGTTTGCGAGTAGACGTCGATATTTCGGGGAATTTTGCAGAAGAAGGAGCACCCCAAGACCAAGACCAATATCTAGATCTATTCCAAGGCAAGTTATACCTTTGATCATATTGAACCCAGTTTTCAAAATACTTTGTTTCAATGTATTGCATTTTATTTCAAGTATTTATTTAAATGCTTTTGGGATAGTTATTAATCCAATTTGTTATGCCACCTTGTCTATTGTATGCCATGATCTCTTGTCACCCTAGGTTGGTTAAATATTAGTTGGTATTATCGTAGCACCAATGTGGGATGGTTAGATACGATTAGACTGCTTAGCCATGCCACGAGTCATCATTTCATGTGAGAGTTGCAATTATAAACTTGACTAAGTGATTATGGAACTGTGTGATAAAAATGTGTGTGTTGTGTACTGTTACTCGTGATGGCATGTGTTGCACATAATCAACAGGGTGGAAAAAGATTTAGACTGAGGCAAGTGGTGGATCTGTGTGAATGGTGGAACTGTGTGATATAAACTTTGTGATTTGGGAAAAACTGGAAGTCTTGTCTTGGTCAATTAAGGACTTAACTTTGTGCGCCATTGAACTGGGCCTTACTGTACGACCACATGCCTAGTATGGGCTAGGCCTAACTTAGTAAGTTATGGAGTCTTGACTTTGACAACTCAGGTTGTATTTAAACTGTGTGATGGGCTGGAGGTGTGATATGTCACATCGCGGGACGGTTCGCTGCATCCCTGTCCAACGATGTGTGTCGTTCCAAGGGCTGTTTGTACAAATTGGACGGCAGGAAAGCACATCGGGAGTGTCATTGTTTGAGATGAAGTCTCTGAAAGGTTTTGTTATGGTCAGTGCTGGCCCCACTGATTGTATCGTGTGGGTAAAGTGTACAGCCTCTGCAGAGTGTTTAAACCAATCTATTCGAATAGCCGCGTCCTCGGTTATGGACATGCTCGGGAATTTCACACGAGGGGTAGATTTTCATAAAACAAATGGGGAAGGGTCAGCTGTGTGAGATAACTTGTGCAGCTGTGTGAATAACTTGATTAGACTGTGTGTCCTTGTGAAATCAATTGTTAACTTATTATTGTCTATTTGTTTTGAATTATGCTTTCAATCTATTATTTGTATTCAATTGCAAATGTTGTATTTCCGCAAAATAACCACAGAAGTCATTCCTTTGGAATAAGCCATCATCTATAAATTACATTTTGTGGTATGACTTACGAGTACGGTGTGTACTCACTCTTGCTAAACAAATCAACAGAAGTGGAGGAGTCGTCGCCTGCTTTTGAAGAAGAGTTCTACGAAGGTTGATCGTTAGGATCTTGATCCCAGTCAGTTGCCTGTGGTAAATTGATGGGAGCCCACCGGAGTTTATTTCGTTTTCGCTGCAGTTTATTTCTTTATTGCCAGCCTTGCATGGCTTAATAAATGTAAAACTCGACCGTAAGGTCCCAACAGTTATTTGTTATTCAAAGTACTCGTTTATTCTTATATTCGTTGTATGGATGTGATATTTCATCGATGTTAACACTGTGTGCACTAGCGTGATCCTGGACTAGTGCAGAATACACAGAGGGTCCAGATTTGCATATTTGGGTCCCGACAGCATAACCTGGAGTTTCTGCTAAAGCAGGATTTGGATTATTTAGAATATCCCGAACTTGTTGCAGGTTTTGTATTGTTACTGAAGTTTGTGGTGGATTCCCGCTTGCAGTGGGCGTTTGATGAGGTGAATTTTCCCTCGACCTTTTGGTGGGCCCTATCTGACCCCTTACTTGTGGTGGGGTAGGAACTAGTGAATTAACTGATGCACGTCCATCTGCTCGGTTGCCTCCGGTAGTTGGTGCTTGAGTGCTCTTACTATTTCCACCAGCAAGTGGTGATGAGTTAGCCCGTGGAGAATCGTGCATGTCATCCGAGTTGGTATCTTTGATTGTGTTAACTTCGTGGCGCCAGTAGTGATCTTCCGATGAACTCCCATCGTAACTAAGGGAGGGCCTTCCAGTGCTTCTGCAATGAGCCTCCATGATGGGGAGCAGTCGGAGATTACCGCCTCTGGTGGGCTCTTTGGTGGACTTGGCCTGATTCGGCGGATTGCCGATCGTATGCTAAGTTTTACTGTGCCCACTTGGCCTACGATTGGTGATAACTTGATCGATACATTTACCAGACGTCGGTTGGCCCCCAGAATACGTAGGAGCCATTGGCGAATACTAATCGCCCATGACAATATTGAGAGTATATGGACTCTCTGATTGTGGCGCTAGGCTTCCATTGCCGTTTTTGCTGGTCGGGTCGACCAAGCTTGTAGAGGTGTTCGGAAATTTCGAACTGATTGGAAGGAGTGGTTCCTCTGAGAGCGCCATTGATGGCGACGGTGTATCCTCATCCAACCGGTCAATTTTGCCAATCTCTGCTACTGGAGAGCTAGTGGAGGAGAAGGAGGATGAGATCCTATGATATTCCATGGCGCAGATGCATGCGTCCATGTCGAGGTTGGAGTAGTCCGCCAGGTCGAACCAGTTTTTCTCATCCCAAGTCCCTACCATGTTCACATGAACGATGATGCGGCAAAGAAAGTGGACGAGGAATGCTTGAGCGAAGCGAACTTCAAGAACTCAACAACTTCTTCCTCACGGACGGCGTCAGCTGTCGACGATCAAGTCGCTTATTTACAAAATAAAACAGAGAAAAACGACAAAGCGTTCTTGGAAGATGATGGGGCTGCTTTTTATTACTATGAACTGGATCCTTTACAAGGGTACCCTTGAGAAGGCAGTGGACTAATCCTAATTACACTTTGCACAGTACTTACTATACTAATACTTAGATGAAATCCAATCGTCTGTTGATTTCCCGAATTGGCTTCGATCCTCTTTTCCGCCGTCCGCGCCCTTTCTTAAATAGTTGATGAAATGACGACTGTTAATCTTAGTATAGTCGCCTGTTGGGAGTATCGCGATTGGTCGGAGCGAGACGACGGTTAATGATGGTTCAACCGTTTGGCGGTTTAATGTGTGTGAGATACTAAACCGCATGGTAGTTTATCGCTAGTGTCTTAGGACCATGAAACATCGCATGGTATGGAGCCAACACGACATGTGCTCTATTCATCACACGGTAAAGGATATGCTTTGAACTGAATTAGATGCCAGTTCATTGCTTGTACAAGCAACTATCTGATCGGAGACTAGGTACAGAACCTTATCCGACCAGTGTACCTATAAGTAACCTGTAGAACCCTAACAACCACAGAGGTCGTTAGCTTCAGAGGTTGCGACTCTTACAACCACAGAGGTCGTTAGCTTTAGGGTTTACGACTCTTACGATCACGAGGGTCGTTAGTCTTAAGATTTACGATCATGAAGATATATGGTCTTTTATTTATGTATTTAGAGTAATACATAGATATTTTAATCCTTGTCACATCAGTCACCTACAGTTGCACAATACTAAACCTAAAATTGCAGTACTAAGTGATTTGCAATGTTAGTATAGTTGTACTATAACTTTTAGTTCTATCTATTTTTGTATTTATTTTTTTATTTGTAGAATTCGCCTAGATTTACTTTTGGTAGGAATTTTCTATATCTTAAGTCCTACAATATGTAGGAATTTTTCTATTCTTTTGGTAAAATACAAATATCCAACCCGTAAGTGTGTAGGGTTTAGGGTGATGTGATGTGATGTCTACAGGAGTAGGTTAGTCGACCTCTCTAATCTCAATAACAGGTACTACAGCTAGCATTTACCTTCTTCTTGACTGAACAGCTCTTCGTCATTGTTTTCCCCTCACTTCAACACAAGCTGATGATTTCTTCCCTAGTTTCGAGTTCCAGGCCTCAAACGGATAAACAAACGAGCTCTGGTCCAGTCAAACACGGAAGATTTTCAGGAATCATGAATCCGCCGTCACTTGCCACCAAATTCTTTGATCAAGTCCTCCACATGGAACCTCTCGACCCACACGTTGCCTTCGTTCACTGCATCCATCACCATTCCCAAAAGCTTTGCACAACAAGGCAAGCTCCCCAAGCCAGCCTCCTGTCACTGACCAATCAGATACATCCTGATGGCTTGGCTTGTGACGATGACGACAAAAAGTCCACAGGTTTATCTACGCACAGCTAGCCCAAGGAGTTCAAGAACGTCACCTCTTCTTTTTAAGTTTTTGCAGGTAGAGGAGGTGTTATCAATGAGTCCCTGCCTCGCATGAAAATAGGAGCTCTTTGTTAGATGTGTATGGTGTAAGAGTTTTTTTTAATATATATTATAGATATGCTTGTATATATATTGATTTATTGATCTTATATTGAATACAAATGTTATTTATAATATGGTATCAGAGTAAACCTAGAGTTTATTTTCGTTGAGCCGCCGCTAGGTTTTTCTTCCCACTGCCGCCGACTTCGCTGCTTCGCTTGTTGTTGCCGCCGCCGTCTCGCCCTCAGCGTCGCCTCGCTCTTCATAAGCGTCGTCTGGTGTCGCCTTGTCCTCGATGTCGTCTCATCGAGCCCCGCCTCCCCGCCGTCGCCTTGCCGTCGCCACCTCCGCCTCGTCCTCCTCGGCGTCTCCTCATCGAGCCCAACGTTGCCGCCTGTCAGCGTCACCCCCAATCGGTGCTGGATCCGGACATCGACGTCGCCCCAATAGTCGCTCGGACGCCATCGCCCAGTCGCCCAGACGTCGTCGGGGAGTCACCGAGGTTTCCGCGCCGAGGAGTCGCCCGGACGCCGCCCAGGAGTCGCCGAGGATTCTATCATCGATGTCGCTCGTGCTGACGCCGCCGCCGCCTCCACTCGGGCCACTGCACAACCTCCATCACCCATCGCCACCGCCAATGCTGCCACGGGGAACCCTAGTTCCCCCGTGCGAGTGCTTTTGTTTTGGGCTTCGAGGCCCAGTAAGCTTCGGTATTTTAAGTGAGTCGACGACCCGATAAAGTAAAAAAAGTGAGAAAATAATATCAGTACGTCGTTCTAACCGACATACCGTCCAGCGCCGCCTACCAATGGGCACTATTTTTGTTCCTCGTTGTCCAGTGATTTTCGATGGTCTCAATTATCGGGACTAGTTTCAGCACATGCGCCTTCATATGCATGGTCAGCGTCTTTGGGATTTTCTCACCGGCAAGTTGCCTTGTTCGCCTTACCCTGTTCCACCTCTTGAGCCCGTGCTTCCGAAGACACTCGTAAAGGGATATCTGTTGCTTTTGAGGATGTCATGGAGACTTTTCAGACTCAGTATGCTACCTACAAGACATGGATTAATGAGGATACCCGTGCCTCTGCTATTCTGGTTGCTAGCATGGAAGTTCATCTCACTGGGGATGTGGTTGGCTTGGCCTCATCACTGTTGATGTGGGAGCATCTGCGCAATCGCTACGAGTCGTCTGGTGATTTCTTGTATCTTTCTGTTGTGCGTCAGGAGCAGTCGCTACAACAGAGAGATGCCAATGTGGACGAGTTCTATGCCCAATTGTCTGCGGTATGGCGTCAGATTGACTCTTTGGCACCAGATGTTTGCAATACTTGTCAATGCTGTTAGCGTCAGCAGTCTCACCTGGAGCTTCGTCGCATTTACGACTTCTTGACATGTCTTCGGACCGAGTATGAGCAGACTCGTGCTCAGTTGCTGGCACGACACCCTCGTGTGACTTTGTTGGAGACCCTTGCAGCTGTTCATGCTGAGGAGATTCGCCTTCGTGTTGAGGGTCTGCTGTCGTTTCAGTCGTTTCCTTCGGTTCTGACAGCTCCTCCAGCTTCTACCCCTGCTATAGCTACTCCATCACCAGTTGTGTCTTCACCAGTAACAGCTACCATTGGTAGAGGACTCCACTGCACCTATTGCAACAAGCATGGACATGTGGAGTAGTTCTGCTACAAGAAGAAGAATGATTTACGTCGTGGTGGCCATCATCCGAAAGGCACTAGTGGTTCCTCCTCTCAGTGGAGCTTTGGAGTTTCTAACTCTTAGGAGTTTCTCACACTGCTGTGTCGCATGGCTGCTTCTGCACCGTCTGGTTCCGTTGGTTCTACTGCAAAGTCTTCTAGTGAGAGATCATCTTCTACTTCTTCCTCAGGTATATCGCTTTGGATTCTTAACTCTGGTTCTTCCTTTCATATGACATCTAATTCCACTAGTCTGACTTCCAGTCGTCCCTTAGCTGCTCCTATCACTGTTTAAATAGCAGATGATACCTCTTTTTCTGTCGTAGGACGAGTCACTCTTTCGAATTCCTCTTTTCATGTTCCTGTTGTTTCTCATGTTCCCAAACTAACCATGCATCTCATATCTGCTGGTCAGCTCACTGGTCATGGTTGTCATGTTATTCTTGATTCTGATTCTTGTTGTGCTCAAGATCGACGCATTGGGACTCTGGTTGGTACTGGCCCTCGCCACCGTGACTCATAGCGTCTTTGCGAGCTTGACTGGCTTCATCTTCCTTCCGTTGCCCTTGTCAGTCTTGTCGCCTCCACCGTCGCCACTGCTTTTGCTGCATCCTCCATTGCATCTTTTGCTCAGTGGCATCATCATTTTTATATCTTTGCGGGTCGCGTCTATGTTCTTTACTTCGTCGTGGTCTTTTATCGTCTGTGTCTGGTGATGCATCTCTGAATTGTCAGGGTTGTAAGCTTGGTAAACAGTTTCAACTTCCTTATTCTTCCAGTAAGTCAGTGTCACAACGTCCTTTTGATCCTATTCATTCTGATGTATGGGGTCCAGCCCCTTCGTTTTGAAAGGAAGTCATCGATATTATATCATTTTGAATGATTTTTTTTCGCCACACACGGATATACTTTATGTTATCTCGTAGTGAGGTTTTATCCATGTACAAGACTTTTGCCACCATGATCCGTACTTAGTTTGATTATTCTATTCGTGCCTGTCGTGCTGACTCTGCTGGAGAATACTTGTCAGGAGTCCTTCGTGGTTTTCTTGTCGGCAGGGTACTCTCTCAGTTTTCCTGCCCTGGTGCTCATGCCAGAACAGTGTGGCTGAACGGAAGCATCGTCATCTTCTTGAGACAGCCCGAAGCCGGTATCATGTCAATATCTCCGTAATCAGCAAAGTCGAACCAGTTCTCCTCGTTCTATTCTCCTGCCATGGAAGCATTAGAGTTGGGAGAAAATGAAGGAAACCTGATTACCAGAAGTGGGCGACCATTTCTCCAGCCCAAAGGGCGTATCAATGCTTCAGATGATGGCGCAGTTACCGGAAATTACATTTTGGAGAACTGACGTTCCCACGTCGCCAGACAGTTATCACCAAGATAGAAAGTTCAATCGTACATTTATTCCAGAGAATAATAGTGTATACTGACGTTTAGATGTCCTAATCAATTGGGCCTACTTGTGTGTAAGCTCGATCGAGTATAGAGTGGTCGTAGCTGATCTGGTCGTAGAAAGACTTACCACCATGAAGTGGTCGTAGAAGAACTTATGATCATGTGCTAGTCGTAGAAGAACTTAGGACTATGGGGTGGTCATAGCTGACCTGGTCCTAGAAGGACTTACGCCCATGAGGTGATCGTAGAAGAACTTATAATCATGAGGTAGTCATAGAAGATCTTATGACTCCAGCTTCTCCCTTATGAACATTGAGGGGTATACTCAGGAACCATACAATGGCGTCATTATCCATAATAAGGATTACAGATAAATAATTAAACGAGGATTTCTGGATCCTCGTCATCTAACCTCCCCAGCTTCAAGTGAAAGTACCTACTTGGGAAAGGAGCGGTAGATGATCTTACGACCAGAAGATGGTCGTAGAACGGTGGTCGAAGGAAAGACTCTTCGACTGGTATTTCATTTGACCAGAAACAGATTTGGTCAAGAAGTTTGTAGAAAACCTTATGACTAAAAGGTAGTGGTAGAAAATCTTACGACTACAAAGTGGTCGTAGTATGGTAATAGGAAGAAAATCCTTTCCGACTGGTATTCCATTTGACCAGAAAAGGATTTGGTCAAGAAGGTAATTTCGCTTGAGGTGTAAAAACAGACTCGGTTTTCTTGAACAGACATATTTATAAATCTATATCGACTCTCATAGACCTGTCTGTTGGAGTGGTTCCTGAAGAGGTGGCAACTGTTAGGTTGCCACGTCTTTAACCCAAGTGTGCGGTTATAAAAATTTATTGTGAGTGCGATTGTAGGGTTCTTACGTTTTCCCCAATCACTCCAACTGTTCATCAAACTTTTGCATTCTCCGCCGCCAACCAAATCGTACGCCTCCAAGCCTCCTCCCCTTGAGAAAGATGGCCGAAGCCGCTTCTTAGTGGGCCAAATCGGAGATGGACGCGGCCAAGATGAAAGCTCTGGTCGCCACCAAGAAGATCACAAAGAAGGAGTTTGTGAAGTGGATTGAGGCTCCTGGGCAACATTGGCCATCGGGGGAGATTGGGCTGATCCCTGTCTTCCAGACGTACTGTGAGTGTGGCCTTAGATTGCCTGCTCACACTTTCCTCACGCTCGTACTCGAACACTTTGGGGTGGAATTGGTGAACCTCGTTCCTAATTCTATCACAATATTAGGTGTGTTCGTATACTTGTGTGATGCCTACCTGGGGATTCCGTCCGACTTGGAGTTGTTCCAGTATTTTTACGGGATGACTCGACTAGCGGCAGTCGCTGGTAGCTGTTGTCTGAAGCTCCATGACGGGAAGTCGAAGGAGTACATTCAGATGTTCACACGGTCGTTATGGCCGGGATAGAAGAAGAGGTGGTTCTACTGGGAGATGACCAGTGAAGACAACCTCTCTTTCGTCAGGAACACCGCCGAAAAGATTTCTTCTTGGGATTCGACTTCCAAGGATCTTGGCCAGATCGTCCCCTACATTCAAGCCATTAAGGACTTGAAGGAGGAGGGGCTAACTGGTCGGTACGTGGTGAAGGATTTCATCACGCACCGCATTAGCCCTTTGAAGAAACAAGCACAACCCATGTGGAAGTACTCGGGGTCGCAAGACCCGACCAAAGATTACGAGTAGGGTAAGTAAACCTTCAATTTAGCTCTGTTTCTTTTGATTTCGAACTTGGTTATTGAAAGTTTACTTGCTCCTGCAGATCTCACACAAGCAAAAATTGGCGCTCAGGTCAAGCTCGTTTGTGAGAAATCCCCACCACCAAATGTGGCGGCTCCGCAAATCCTTGCTATTTTGACCGCAGAGGATAGGAGGGAATGCCAAAAGGTAATCAAGGACTGATTTCCTCTTTAGGACCTCGTAGTGGTAAAAAAAACTTACGACTAGGTACTGATCGTAGAAGGACTTACGACCGGAGAAAGGTTGTGAAAAAACTCACGACTAGAGGGTTGTCGTAGAAAAATTTACGACTGGGTACTGGTCGTAGAAGGACTTACGACCAGAGAAAGGTTGTAAAAAAACTCACGACTAGAGGGTTGTCGTAGAAAAAATTACAACTAGATTCTGGTTGTAGAAGAACTTACGACCGCTTAATAACACTTCTTTTTCTGACTTCTGCAGAAAGTAGCCATGGAAGATCGTCGAGACAATGAAGTAGTAGAATTGATGGTCGTTGGCGCGGTGATAGAGTAAGTCAAGGCTCCTCTAGACAAAAAGCGTCGGCCCGTGAAAGTCGCTGACAAGGAAGGCGCAGGCTCAAGCTCTGCTGCTACGACCGGGCCTTTTGCATATTTCACAACAGAAATGGATACTGTAGAGAAGGAAAAGGTGAACAAAGGATAATTATTGATGTGGGTTTTGCTACTCCAATTGATCCGCAAAACCTCACTCAAAGGGAAGAGCAAAACTTGTAACTCGATGCTCAAGCTTTAAATACTCTATATAATTCTTTGACTGTAGAGGAGTTCAATAGAGTAAGTAATCTTGAAAATACTTATGATATTTGGACAACTCTTATGGAAATTCCTGAGGGAACCTCTGTGGTCAAAGAAGCTAAATGTATAGGTTAAAGCTCAAATATGAGTCATTTACCATGTTACATCATGAGAGCATCAATGAGATATATTCTAGAATGAACAACATAGTAAATATGCTCAAAGGCATATATTATCTTGTGATTTAACCAATCTTGATAATGTGCGCAAAATGCTTAGGGCTCTACCGGAGGAATATAGGACTTTGGTGACATTACTTCTCAATTCATCGGAATAGCCAAGGATGACTCCTACCGCTCTTTTGGGAAATCTCCTTACAAATGAAATGTACAAAAAAAAGACAAAGATGAGCTCAAGGAGGTGGCCTCAACTTCAAACAGAAGAATTCATGCTTTTAAAGCTAAATATGATTCTAGCCAAGATGAGGAAGGTGATGACACCGAAGAAGAATTGGTCATTCTCATTAACAAGATGGAAGATCTCATGAACAGACGTGACTCACATAAACATTCAAGCACATTTTTAAGTACAAAGCACCACAAGACTCTAAGGTTCTACAATTATCAAAAATTAGAACACATTGCTTCAAAGTGTCCTTATGATGGGGAAAATGAAGAAAAACCTAAATCATCATCAAGAAAGAAGAAGGGTGACAAAAGAAGATATTTTGTCGGGCTAGCCATAAAGGATGATCCATCAAACCTCTCAAATGCAAATGAGGCTCCATCACTAATTGACATGTCTCCATGTCTCATGGCTAAAGGTAATAATGAGGTAAATAACGATAATGAGCCTTCATATGATAATTTGATGGACATGCTTGAGGAGCTTAATGAGTATTTAGGAAAAGAGAAATTAAAATTCAAAATTTTGAAGAAAGAGTATGTCTCACTTCAAAATAATTATGATGTTCTAAAAGATGAACATGAAACTCTCCTCCTAAATGAGCTCAATAAGTCAAAAGTGGATATAGGCATTACATGTGATTTACTGGATGATATCACATGCGTAGCTCCTAACTCTTGCATTTCATCTAAGATTAGCATATCCACTTCTTGTGATGATTTACTTGATATGCCTTGTTGCTCCAAAATAAATACTTCTATTTCCTCTATGCTTGTTGAGACTAACCTTGTAGAGGAAAACAAAGAGCTCAAGGACCAAGTCACTAAGTTGAGCAATGACTTGGAGAAGTGCTACAAAGGGAAGGACACCCTCGATGGCATATTGAGCAAGCAAAAATGCTTACAAGATAAGAGTGGAATTGGCTTTGTCTTCAAGAAGAAGGAGAATAGCAAGACAAGACACAATGCAAGACACACGAAGAAATATGTCAAGTGCCATGGAAGCAATGAGAAGGGCCACTGTGCCTCGATGTGCCTTCATCAAATGGATGACAAGTCAAGACATTTAAAAATGAGGTAAGTCGGCAATAAGTAAGACAAGAAGGCAAAGGATGGACGAAAAAGCCCAACTTGCTACAATTGCAGGAAAAAAAGGGACACATTGGTAAACAATGTCCTAAAGTTATCACTCATAAGCCAATCATCTATAACGATCATTATTTGCTTAGAAAAGATGAAAATAGCAATGTGTTTGCTAGATATGTTAGTTCACCTAAGATTACTGCTAGGGCCATTTGGGTGTCTAAATCTCTTATGACTAGCATTCAAGGCCCCAACCGAGTTTGGGTACCAAAATATGCTTAAATGTTCAATAGGTACTTGGAGAGGCATTGGTGGATTCGTTTATTCATATAACGGTGGATTCCACCATACGCAAAATTGGAGCCAAGCTTGAGGATGATCACTTCATATCATAAGCCAATGTCATTTTGGTAACAAGTACTTACATTGAAGTATCTAGCTCTTATGCCTTGTGTAAGTTGCATTTCATGAAAATCTTAAAAAGGGTATTCTTGCTCTGGTTCATAATCTTCATTATTAAATCTTGAGCAAGATGGTATGTGGCACATTAAGAGGGAGTGCTAAATCATAATCATGTACATCACATCCCTAAGTGTGCCCAAATAAATTAAGTGCTAGTAGTGATTTTCAAAGCACTACTTCTTGACTAGTAGGTAAATAAGTCTTTTCATGCGACCAGTTTTGTTTTCCTTTAGAGGTCATTTTATCTGACTAGCCTTATTCTTTTCAGAGCAAGTAGTCGAAATAAAACAACTCCGTGAGGCTTCGACTTGTAATCAGGAGGAGATGAAGTCAATGAGGATCAACCTTCGGGACAACATTTCTCTCCTTAACAATGTACTCGGTGGGCTACATGCTGAGAAGGTCACTCCTCGTGAAGACATGATAGTTACTCACTTGAGTACCATTAGAAAACAAGTCAGGACTTTGCAACCATTAGAAAACAAGTCAGGATTTTGCAATAGTTGGTGACCACTTTGAAGACCAACCAATCTGATTTGATAAAGGAGACGATCAAAGGCGGAATAAGTTTTGTTCTGGCAAAACATAAAGCTCATGACCCCAACTTTAGTCTGCAACCAATCAAAGCCAACTTCGACTGCTCTGAAGTAGAAGTGGAGCGGTTGATGGAAGATATGCAGTCGATCGGCAAGGAAGTCACGGAGGAGATGCAGATAAGATCTCCTTCATCAAAGTAGTTTGTAATAGGAACCTGTAAAAATAAGTTTGTTGATATATATGATCCTTTATTCTTACTGAAAAATCATCTTGTCGAGTAGTTAGTAACTCATAAGATAATGAATGGAAAAGGAGAATAAGACTAAGAATTGAAGCCATATTAATAACTTTAACTTTATCCTAGCCCCGACTATTTGCTTAGTTTATTTAGATAAACTAAGTAAATAGTGTTACACAAGTTTTCTGAAAAAAGAGATGTTTGGCTAACTTATAGTCTGTGATCCCGATTATCACGCACTGGTCGTAAGAGTAGTAACAAGTCGACGCTAGGAAGTCTGCTGCTGCAGACCTCTGTGTCAGAGTGGTGAACGATCACCTCTCCTGAGAGCTTGTTTATCTTCAGGCATTCGTAAAACCTTTCTCCAGTTAGGAGAACGACATACCCTGTTGTCGCGCCGATCTCCGTGTGGTGAGTTGTTCGAACGACTGGAAGCCAATGGAGTTGTACCGCTACGACTTCCAGAATGATGACGACGAGGGTGCCCGAGTCTGGTCATCGCGCTTCGAAACCTTCGTGCTATCCTTGCGCGAAGAGGTCATAGCCAGGTGCTCGTGCAAGTTCTCGAGTAGATCGTTGATATGTTGGAGTTCCTAAGCTTCTTCTGACTGATACTAAAAGCGCTCAGGTAGATTTCTCTAAGCTGCTATTTTTCTCTGTTGAGTCATCTCAGGATCATCCATGTCTGATCCTTGAGTTCGCCTCAATGAAGTGCGATTATCTCGAGGATTTCTCGCACACTCATCAGAGTGTTGACCCTGTTCATCACCGAAGGTGTCGTTACCATTGCCACGAGTGGTCGCAATGTGTGATCGTCGGGGAGTGTCCCCAGTCTTGTCTCTAGGAGAGTGATCATCACCTGAGGGAAAGACGAAGACCTCCCGTTGATGACCTCCACTTGCGCTCAAGGCCTCCTCGCTTGAGGAGTAGTCGAAAGACACCGTCTAACGACTTGGAGCAAACCCCTCCAGGAAGGGGAATTCCGGGTTATAACCGTCTCTGTTCGCAAATGAGCCCTGCGATGGGATGGTCGAACTAGCAAGAAAAGCATGTTCGACCCCATCCTCTATGGGACTAATAGGAGGGATAGTACCACCAGGTGCTGACGAAGCTTCGGAATGACGGCTTTCAGGACTTGTCGTGCCAGGTCGAACTGCCTTAGGTGGACTTGAACATTTGGAGGGGGAGGCCTCGCCATGTCCTGGGTCTGCATCGGAGCAGTTCTAATTGTGGTCGGATTGACCCTTGCCCTTTGAAGAAGTTGGTTTCTCATTTGGACGTAACATTGTGGGGGATAAGGATCACTCCTCAACTCTATTGGTGGTATGGTCTCCTAGAGAATGATCTCCAGAGGAGACATCACCATCGGATGATACAATACTCTGCTTGTAGTCGAAGCCGGCATCCATGTCGATATCTGCGTAATCAACCAAGTCGAACCAGTTCTCCTCGTTCCATTCTCCGGCCATGGAAGCATTAAAGTTGGGAGAATGAAGGAAACTTGATGACCAGAACCGAACTTATGTAATGATTGTTTGATTCGGGGGGGTCTCCAAGACTCAAATCACGTAGAGAGAATGACACAAGGATTTTCATACAGGTTCAGGCCTTCTTCAGAGAGAATAACAACCCTACTCCCGTGTAACTATATTGAGTATGCTGGTTACAGATTAAGAGAAAGACTGAAATGTAATGTCTTGTGCCCCTGATCGTGTCTTTCTTCCTCTCCCCTGCCATTTGGTGTTTCCTCCTTTTATAGTGTGCTCGAAGTGAGCGACCATTTCTCCAGCTCAAAGGGCGTATCAATTCTTCAGATGTTGGTGCGCTACCGGAGATTACTGTTGGAGAAGTAATATTCCCACACGCCAAGCAGTTATCACCAAGATAGAGAGTTTAATCGTGCAGTTATTACAGAGAATAATAATCGTGCAGTTATTACAGAGAATAATAGCGTATACTGACTGTTTAGATGCCCTAATCAATTGGGCCTACTTGTCTGCAAGCTCGATCGAGTATAGGGTGATCGTAACTGACATGGTCGTAGAAGGACTTAGACTATGAGGTGGTCGTAGCTGACTTGGTCCTAGAAGGATTTACGACCATGGGGTGATCGTAGAACAACTTACGATCACGAGGTAGTCATAGAAGATCTTACGACTCTAGCTTTTCCCTTATGAACATTAAGGGGTATACTCAAGAACCATAAAATAGCGTCATTATCTATAATAAGAATTACGGATAAATAATTAAATGAGGATTTCTAGATCCTCGTCGGTCACCTTCTTCGTGTTCTACGATATCTTCGTGGAACCATCATCCGTCGTCTGTTTTTCCCTTGTTCTAGCTCTTTACAGTTCCAGGCATATTCTGATGCTACCTATGCTAGTGATCACCCTGATCGCCGATCTCTTTTCGCCTATTGTGTTTTTCTTGGTAGTTCTCTCATTGCTTGAAAGATTAAGAAGCGGACATCATTTTCTCGTTCGAGTATTGAGGCAGAGTTGCGAGCTATGACTTTGTTGACTGCGGTAGTTACTTGGCAACGGCAGTTACTTAAGGATTTTGATGTTTCTGTTTCAACACCCACTCTTCTTTCGTCTGACAGTATAGGGGCTATTAGCATTGCTACAAATCCGGTGAAGCATGAGCTTACAAAGCATATTGGTGTTGATGTTTCCTATATGCGGACCTAGGTGCAGAGCCAGATTGTTGCTCTTCAGTATGTGCTTTCAGAACTTCAGTTGACATATTTCTTCACAAAGGCGCAGACCAGAGCTCACCACAGTTTCTATCTCTCCAAATTTAATGTTGTTGATCCACCATAAGTTTGAAAGGAGTGTTATATGTGTATTGTATAAAAGAGGTTCTTTGCATATATATTACATATATACTTGTATATATATTACCTTATTGTTCTCGCATTGAACACACGCGTTATTCGTAACACTCTTATCCAAAAACCCACTTGTGCCCATTGACCACTCTTTTGGTTTAGGACCAAGCGTTCCTTTCTTTCTTCCACACAAAATGGCCAGATTCTGCAATTAGTTGCGGTGTACATTTGATCCATAAACCTTTTCCTTCTGCATAGCATTGTATACGCATGCAGTGCAGGCCCCTGTAATACTGTCCACATGCAGTGAGTTCAACGTCTAATCCACCTGATGGAATCCAAGTAAACAGTAAGATTCTGCTCTTGTTGCCAGATGTCTGGGATTTGTTTTGTCATGTGCCACATAAATATATTGCTGAGCAGTTGTTTTCAGTCCCTTGGTTAATTCACCTTCTGCAGCCACAACTCCAGCTCTGCTGGCCAACAACTCCACAGATCCCTCTTCCATGCCCTTGCCTGAAAATTGTTTGGCACAGTACACTCATACCCCCCCAGAGCCCAGAAATCTTGTGCCTCATCTCCACATGTCTTGCTGTCTCTAGCATGTTACCCACATGCAGCTGCTTGCAATTGCTGAGACCCGAGGCCCCAAGAAATCCCAAGTGCAATGCACGGGAGGAACAAAATAGCCAGAAAGAAGGGTGCAAGATTCGACAATGCAGCAATTCTCATACCTCAGAGCCATGGCCTCTGCCCCCCTCCTCATGGTGAAAGTTGGCAGTAGAAAAAATAGGAGCATAATGGCCTGCAGAGAAATCAAGATTGGTCCCTGAAAGATATAGCATTTATTCCAAGCGAGCGGAGAAGGTTCCTCCGGTTTTAAACACCCCATGAGGGCTTCCTCCACTTACTTTCATGTACAGCTCACTTTCTTGGCCTCCCTCCTTTCCAGCTCGGTTTGCTAACCCATGGTCTCCTCTTCTCGCCCAACTCCATATCTCTGCATGGCTCCATGGCACTTCATAGCGCCTATGTATAGCCTTCCTTAGTCCCCTCGTCTCATAGTTTATACCTTGATCAAATACTAGGATTCGTTCCAAAGGCATAGTTAGTACATGATGCAGGACTTCTTCTCCGTTCCTTCCTGCTTCTCGTCCGGCGAGAAGCTCCCGGACATCCCGACGTCCGCCGCGGCCACCAGGTCAGGGCAGAGCGCAGTGACGCTGGTCTACCGCGCAGAGATATCCGGCCACAGCCGCCTGGTCACCGTGACATGGTGCAGGAACCTGCTCACCCACGGCCTGTCAGTGTCGATCGAAGGATCAGCTGGCAACGGCAAGGACAGGAGTGGCAGGGAGTACGGCGAGGCCGGCGCCAACGGCAGCGCCAAGAACTGCAGCGCCTGCAAGGTGGAGATGCAGCCGTGGCACTTCTGGCGCAAGTATGGCGCCAAGCAGTTCCAGGTCGACGGCAAGGCCATCGACGTCGTCTGGGACCTCAGGAGCGCAAGGTTCTCCGATGAGCCCGAGCCGCTGTCAGACTACTACGTCGCGGTGGTCTCGGACGAGGAGGTCGTCCTCCTCCTCGGCAACCTCAAGAAAGAGGCGTTCCGGCGCACCGGGTCACGGCCGTCGCTCCAAGACGCCGTCTTGGTGTGCAAAAAGGAGCACGTCTTCAGCAAGAAGAGGTTCCTCACAAAGGCCAAGTTCCATGAGAAAGGCAAGCTGCACGATATCAGCATAGAGTGCAGCAGCAGCAACCTTACCGGCGGCATGGACGTGGATATGGTGATCAAGATCGACGGGTGCGTAAATGTTCTGGTGAAGCACCTACAATGGAAGTTCAGAGGCAACGAGTGCATCTCCATCAATAAGCTGAAGGTGCAAGTGTACTGGGATGCCCATGATTGGCTCTTCGGCACAGGGATGAGGCATGCCCTGTTCATCTTCAAGCCTGAGGCACCGTCTACTTCTGACTTCAACACCGACGAATGTTCTGATTTCTGCCTGTTTCTGTACGCATGGAAGGTTGAATGAGCTAGGGATCCTACATTTGTTACAGTGGGCCTTTTACCATGTTATGGACCGATAATTCATATCATGTAATGGATTGGAAGACGGGAGTGTAAGGGAATGAGTGAGGCCATTTTCTATTTCCTTTCCATTGGAGGGTGTTGGGCACATGGAAGATTGGACTGGAGGGGCACAGGATAGTCCTGGGGATTAGGAACAGGCTGGTCCTGATAGGGAAACATGGAGGGTGATGACAGGTAGGATTCACATTGGCATTGCCTTTCACAATCATACATTAACGCTAATTTATCCACGGAGTTCCAGCTAAGAGTTGGTCCCTCCTATCTAGTACTCGGATCCGAACCCTCTGTATTACTGCACTGCAGGGACCCACTGTGTAAACAATGTTGCATGAGTGCGCAAACAGTACTCTACCGTGGTACTGTATCAAATAGTGTGGCAACAATGAAATATTTAACGCAACGATTTACTATACTGAAAAAACATTGTGGCTGTTAATCTCGACCTTTGATTTTTGTTCGAACAGTGAAGATCACTCCTAATGCTCGTGCACCGTAGATCCTCCGAGGATCCCAATCCCTATTACTTTGCTTCTGCTTTCTTATCTTCTACTCATTTATTTTGACCTTCCCTAGTTTCCTCTAATTTTCTCTGTTCAAGAACGGGGAGCAGATAGGGGCACAAATCTCTGATGGTATAGTTAATACTTGTAATTCAGATGTACTATTGTTAAAGGCAACTAGCCAAGGAATGCAATACTTTTCACTCAGGTTTCTAGCTATGATCACATTTGGGCCATGTAGGCCATGTAGCTTTGGCAATCCCGGAGTCCCAGTTAAGATTTCAGGAATGCCCATTGAGCTAGTTTACCCCAGTTAAGATTTCAGGAATGCCCATTGAGCTATTTTACAAGTCACTAACAGATGAAGTCAGAGGAATGACTAATATATTTCATACAGACTCCCTAAAAAAAATATAAGTCATACAGGATCCAGGAAAAAGAAAGCAGCACCTTGGAGGACAAGTCAACCATGGAGATTACATCAACTGAAAAGTTCACAAAGTTTTATTCCTTATCTTTTTTAATGGTCGTGTCGTTTCCATTAGTTGACAGACAAATTTAAATTAGTAATACTAGAATCTAGACCAAGAAAATTCTTATGTATCTTTGTAGCTGTAATCAATAGCATCCAAGGTTCTTCTCACACTTCCAGTCTAGAATAGAATATAGGAAGTGCTTCAATAGTAGATAGTCAAATATGTAGGCATGGAAAAGTAAATTTAGTTGACCAAATGGCCCATTTCAATAGTTACAAAATGTGGCATACAGTGCTCTTTTCACATGAACACAATACGAGAATAAAAGTTTCCTAACCTCATACTTTCTCAACACATGACACTTATCAAATTCACGATATATCAATTGAATGAATAATCAACCTATTAGAAATGAAAACCTGTTATTTCGAGCCAAAACCAAACAATTTTGCCAAGAAAAATTTGCTTTTCCCACGAGGAGCTTCATCTGAAGCCTTTCCGCCATTTCCACGCGCTGATCTCTGGTTAGCTGTGATGGAAACAAAAAGGCACCAAATCAGCAAGAGCTATACCGCGTACAAAAGTTGCTTTGGTGTATGAACTGACTTAGAAAATTTGCTTATTAGTTGGTAGCGTAGTAAATGTGGAAAGAGCAGTTATCATGGTGTCCAGAGTTCAAACTTGATATGAGTTTGCCAGTGCAATCCAAAATGAATGTTAGATTGCTTGGAGCAAACTTCTGGATGCATCACTCGTATTTTCTTTTTTCTTTTCTTTTTTGCCTTTCTAAACGAAGGCTAAACCAGCAAAATGTTGTGCTCTCACTGATGTTAGAATTTCTCAACTATTTACGGGCAATCCGCTTATCAAATCATAGCGGAGGACAAGAAAAATTACTTGAATTGGACTTTTTAACATCTTGGGATGACCCTGATGCTGAAATCGAATGCTTTTGGTCTGGAGGACTGTCACCATCACCTAATTAATATGAACAACAGTATAGAATTGTGTCAGACCATTTGGGGGACAAAATACATGAGCAATATACTTTAAACATATCTAATTTAGCAATAGCATCTAGGCTATGACATAGCTATTGTGGAAGTTACGAGTCATGAACGATATTCGTGAAATGGTTACTGAAGTTACTAACAATAAGCATATTTCATCCTCATAGCATAAGCAGTAACATATTAATGCTGTTTTAATTTTACAGTGAGTTAAGAAAAGAAAATTTAAAACTTTTGAGCATCTATTTGAAGATATTATGACTAAAACTCACCATCTGTGGATGACTTTCTGTAGTTGTTCTTCAAGTACTCAATAAAAGAATGATCATTGTGATCAAGCATCACTGGTCAAAAGCAAAATAAAAGTTACCAATAGCTATTACTATATGATTTTGCTACTTCTTGATTCTATATTTATAAATCAATGCCACAAGAAGATTAGTATATTACATTGTTGAAACAATTCGTGCCTCTTATTCTCAGAGGTACCACACAAGAGCAATTGCACTGCCTCTGAATCTCTGTTTGAGCACTTCTTGGAAAGGTTGTTTGTATCTAACAGGATACCTGCAAGCTAAGGTAAAGCCCATAAAACATAGTCAGGAAATGGCAGTAAGTTACGCACGATAGTCACTAGTACATGTAGCGAATGCACCAACCAGAAGTTCCTTTATGTCCAGGCTCTGAAGTAGGCTATAAGCTTCTTCACAATAGTTATCGGTGAGGATTGTGCAAACTGAGCCCACCTAGGGGACAAAATCGAGCATGTTTATGAAGTAAATGCTGGAATCATATACATTAACCTCTGCAGACACTTGAAAAGTACTTAGTACAAGTACGCATTATTACTTCGCCGTTTGATTTCAGAACATCTTGCCCCACCACAAGCAAGCTCACTCGCTGATCCATTAGTAGTCCCTCCATATCAACCTGATTCAGTTTCTAAAAAGTCAGCATCGTATACATTTTGCTCAACTCAGGATGTGTATGCAGCTTGATTATTCCTTTCAAACTGGAAAAGGATGCATGTTGCATGCCCATAAAATAGGAAAACAGATGGAAAAGAAGAAGCCATGATAAGAATTAGCTGCTACTGCTGATGTATATTGCTATTCTTAATATCTTATGCAGATAATAAATGTATCAAATTCATGTTATCCTTCAATTGTTGCTGGAACCCCTTTCCATTTCTATGCGCAAATCAACGCATTACGGTGCAACCACAAACTCGCAATTGCACAGAGCCTATCAGTCATCATCACTCAAATGGCAGCCACATGGTGCCAATCAAAAATCATGACACCCACATGACACGACTGCAATGTAGTGCTGTGTATACCCCATCCTTGTCGCCTCTGCCCAAAATAAACGCCCAATTGCTCCGGGACCTAGACAGTTGTCCGATTTGTCGGAAACGAATCCTCCCCGCCCCAAGCTAACCATCTACATCTAACACCCCCGTCTCATAGCATAGGCGTAGCATGGTGTACTCACGTGAGATCACGTCACGTACCTCGTCGGCGAAGAGCAGCGCGGAGGCGTCGACCCCGACGTGGTAGAGGAGCCAGGCCGCCTGCCTAGACTTCACCATCCTGCCCCGATGCATGTTCACCACCGGCACCGCCGCCTGGCCATCCGCCTTGCTCGACAGCATCCACGCGTAGCATATCGCCGCCACGAGGGAGCTCACACCTACTCGAAATCAACACGAGAAATCACAAGTGAGCGTGCTGCTTAGATTCAATTCGAACAAAGGAAGCTTTACCAATGAAACCTGCAGAAGGGTGATATTACTTTTGGAGGCGTCGGATAGCACGATCTTGGTGGACCTCGAGCCTGCGCGGCCCCCGGCGGCTAGGTCTGCGAAGGCGGCGCGCTGGCGGCGGAGGAAGGCGTTGAGGCGGGCGACGCCGTCGTCGAATCCGTCGACGGCGGGGGCGGAGGAGGCGGAGGCATGGCGTCGGTGGTGCGGGAGGCGGGAGTGGGCGGCGGAGTTGGGCGAGATGGAGGTGGAGGTGCGGCGGTGGGAGGAGTCGGGGGCGGTGGGGTCGTGGAAGCGGGACTTGCGGCGAGACAACTGCGGGTTCGGGGGCAACGAGGGGGTGGGGGAGGAGGGCGCGGAGGTAGCAAAGGGGTCGGCGCGCGGAGGCGATGAGGAGATGGACGCGCGCTGTAGGATCTCGTCGCCGATGCCGCCCGGCTGCCGGTGCCTGCACGCACGCCAGAGGAAGAGCGTTTAGCACTTTAGCTTGGCGGGGCGGAAAAAATTTCACAGTTCAATTGGGCCACCAATAAGGTTCTATTGTCTATTGGGCTGCTTGCTGTACTTGGGCCTATAAAGTGTAGGCTTTCCGCTTGTTAAAGGCGGGCAAGAAAAATTGCAATTATTTCTGTACCAGAAAAAATATATGAAAATAATCGCGTTGCAGGAAAGAAAAGAAATGAAATGATTGAGATACTGTAAATGAAGTGATAAATAGACAAGCGAGGTTACTCTGTACGCCTTTATGGTAGTAAGTTGATGAAGAACGTGGAGAATATAGTTGTATTGTCAAACAAATGAGTTAAATTTTAAGAGAGCGATATGAATTTTTCTATCGTACGTTTCTCTCCAACGTCTGATCTGGTGTCCATCGTCCATCGTTCGATCCTCATGTCAAGCGCAACAAAAACCAACCCCTCGCAACAACAAAAAAAAGCATAGCACACAACAACATAATACACCCCTGCAACAAGACGTTAGGAAGCACTATTTTTCTTCCTCAATTGTGTGCATCAAACCAACACCCGAGCGCAATATCACGTACAATAGAGAAAGAAAACCCTCAATATGCAACAAAGCATACGAGAAGGTGTAACATTTAAAATAACTTATAAAATATTTTGATTTTATTTGTGCAACAACCAGCAACAATAGTCCCAATATTGAAAATTTTACAACATTTAAAATTAACTTATGAAATATTTTGATTTCATGTGTGCAACTAGAGCTGGGAGTTGCGTCGTGCCGTGCCGGCATAACACGGGCACGACGGGCTTCGGGCTGTGCCAGCACAGCACGGCCACGTCACTGTGTCGTGTTGTGTCAGCCCAGGCACAACCTTGTTGAATGCGTGGACGCTGCCACCGTTGGCCCATCATTAAGGTCGCCCGTGGAAGCAACGGAAGGGGGAGCGATGCCTTTCAGCGCCACTACATGGACGCCTGACGCCATGGCCACCGCTGTCGCCATAGAGGGCCACCGTGGTCGCTGCTATCCACCAGATCTAGTCACCAAGGGTGGGGTGGGGCTGAGCGACAGCGGGGGTGAACGGCGGGGATGAGCAGCAGCGGGGGTGAATGCCGGCGGCGGGGTGAGATGGTGGAAGAAGAAGAAGAGGCATGCGGGAAAGGAAGAAAAGAAAGGACTACAGGAGGCGTGCGGGGGAGGAAGGAAATGAAGGAAGGAAAGGGGAAAGAATAAGATGAAAGAAGGAAAGGGGAAAAGAACGAAAAGGAAATAAAAGAAAGAAAGGGAAAAAAGGGAGGTTACAGAGGGAGGGGGAGCTGATCTTTTTTTAGATATAAATCTGATTTTGTTCCCGCACGAGTGATCGAGGAGATCATCTACGACGTATTGATCACTTAGCCACACACAATTAATTGGAATACCATGCAATTGGAGGATGAGTCTAATGTGCCAAATTTGTCGAGTAATATGACCTCAATTTTATTAGTAAATGTGGGACTTTGGGTCGATCATGGTGATACACATATAATTAGATTGGTCATTAACTTGCATGATTATTTCGGGGGAGTGGATATATGTACGACCAACCAATGAGCTATTAAATGATCAGTATGCAATCAAATTACACACACACACACATGTGCGCACACACCTTTGCTAGTTGGAAGAAGGAGAGAGAGAGGCAGGAGCGCGCATGGGGATGAAGAAAACAAAGGAAAGGGAAAACGAATAAAATGAATGAAAGAAAATAAAAGAAAGGGGAAAATAAGAAAATAAAAGAAAATAAAAGTATTAATGCATTAATCCAGCATATCTGATGTGAGCAAAAACTAATTCCAACTACCATTGTAGCTCCCATCTTATGATGTTGATGGTTCTTTTACTTGTTATGGCTTGAGCATAACTCGCCTCATTTGGAATAATTCTCGAAGCACACAATTGTATTAGTAATTCATTTTCTTTTATTGTTCGCTACTTGATCTGTCATGCGCTTAGCTAGTTACTCACATTACTTATGTACCTTCTTGTCGGGGTTAGTTATTCGTATTATTTACTAAACGGAAATTGCATGTAATTCAGATGCTTTTAAGAACCTTACGGACTTGCTCATCAAGGTCAGCATTCCTCACTATGCCGCCCTAGCTCCCCTCTCCCCGTGTGTTGGCCCATCTCCTCTCTCCCTGTGTGGCCGCAGTCGCCCAGCTCTCCTCTCCCCACGTGGTATTGTGTATACTAACATATTTGGTCATTATACACCACATGGTTTTGATATGAAAGTCATTTGCGTTAATCAAACATTTAAAGTCACAAAGGTGAATGCAATTCGTTTGGATGATCATAACTACTACTTAGAGCTTTTCCCGAAGTTCATTGCCTAATTTTGTATTCCGCTTCTCAAGGAGGCCAAATAGCAAAATTCACAATATTGTTGGCCACTAGAAACTACCATGGTGTCGTAGGTTTTGCAAAAGCTAAAGGTCCAACAAGGCAACAACCAAGATTGCAATATAGAGGGTACAGATCTTTGCCTTTCCAAACAATTTATGAAACCTATGTTTGAAAAGTTTCAACTTTACCTCTTCAATTCATTTGCTAGTGTTTTATCTTGAAATTGATTTGAGTTTATGATTGTTTGTCCTCAATTAATGTGCAAATACCAGTCGCTATCTCGCTAATGTGTTCCCCTCACTCTGCACTTTTCCCCATTCCCTTGCCTCCATCTCTCTGCCTCCCCACCGCCCCGGCGCCCGCACCCTACTCCTGCTCGACGCCCCACCTCCACCTCTCTGCCTCTCCACTACCCCCAGGCCGCCAGGCTCCCAGCATCCCACGGCCTCCCCGCGGTCCCCACAGCCCCAGGCCCCTAGTGTCCCACGGCCTCCCCACCGTCCCCACGGCCCCAGCCCCCAGCGCCGCACAGCCTCCTCGCATCCCCTCTCCACCCTCGCTTCCTCTCCCTCACGGTGGCCGGATCCACGAGGGTGCCACGTCGCCACGTAGATTTGGCCTGGAAGATGGATGGATCTACAAGGCCGCGAGGAGGATGGCGGTGTCCATGAGCCGATGAAGACGATGGCGATGACAACTAGCCTTAGCCCCCCTTCCCCTCCCCCTCTCCCGTCAGCGGCGTCTCGGGCCCAAATGACCAGATCTGAGCGGAGTGCAGACAGGGGGTTTTGGGGCGGTGTCCACGAACCGCCACTGACAACCATGGTGACGACAACCTCGGCGAGGTGCAATCCCGTGTCCTCCTCAATCCCCCTCCGCTCTCCTCAACGGCGGCATGGCACCGCGTCCCGCTGTGCTTTTCGGGCCAAGCAGGCCGGTAACATCCCAAATTTGGAGTTTATTTGAAGCATTTAAAAATAAAAATAACCATTTATATTTTTTTTGTTAAGTCAAAGCTTAATTTGAATTTTCAGAAATCAAAATAATTTAATGTGATTAATTCAAACTTTAATTAAATTAAAAGATGTTTTATTTGGGTTCCTTGAGTTTTAGAGTATTTCTGGAATTTTCTATGAATTTTTGAAGTTTATTTTTTTTCTTTGAGCTTGGTTTACTTTAATTCAATTTCAGAAATTCAAAAATTCATTTTTGGAATTTTCCTTTGGTCTGAATTCTTTTTGTTTTCGAGCTCAATCTCTTTCAGCTCAATTTCTTTTCCGATGGCCAGCCCGTTTCTTTTTCCTTTTCCCTCCCGCCAGCCGTTGGCCCGTTTTAGCTCGTCCCAAGCCTCTTTGCCAAACCACTTGCTGGTGCAGCCCAAGCCAACCCACCTCCCTCCTCTCACTGTCATGTGGGCCCACCTTATCAGCATCTAGCCCCCGTGTTCTTCTTCCACTCAACGCAGTGCCCGTGTACGAGTCCGACATGAAGAAGCTGTCGGCCTCCATGCAAACTCCCCCATCCCGTGCCTATAAAAGAGCTCCACACGTGTCATATCCCCCCATCCACCTCTCCCAAACCCCTAAGCTGTCGGCCTCGATTTCGTTATCTTTGCACCGAATTGATGCGCCAAGAACACGCCGGCCGCTGTGGTGTTCTTTCATCCATTCTGCCACCGTCAAAACGCCTCCAGCTGTGCCACCACCGCCATTCACTTCGCCTCTCCGCGTTCTAGCCGGTGCCCACTTCCTTATCCCTCGAGCGTCGCCGAGTCGCCACCACCCCTTTCTTCTACAAAACCACCCGCCGCCTCCACCTCGATCTCCCTCTCCGATGAGCGCCTTGCCCTTATGTGTGCGTCATAGCGTGCCCCTCGTCCTCCTCATCTAAACCCCTCCCTCCTTGTTCTCGCTCCGTCAACGAAGTGCCTCGCCACCGCCGTGTCATCTTCCCAGTCGTCGGTTGCCTAATGCAGCCGTTACCGTCGTTCTCCGTCCATGCCGAGCTGCCCGCTAGGTTCCTTGCGCCACCGCCGAGTCTATACTCACCTCCGTTTCCCCGGGGCGTCGATGTTGTTTCCGTCGTCGGCCGAAGCTCCTTCTCCGCCGCCGTCGCCACCCCCGTTTTCGTCGTGCCACTGCCTCCCAAAGGGTCGCCTCGCTCTTAGGGTTCTATTTTGCCCATTGGCGCCACTCCCTCACCGCTGCTCGTCGTCGCCGTCGTGCGCAAGTCAGCATTGCCTCCTTCCTCTGTTCTACTGAGCTGCTCTCTCTCTCTGTGTCATGTGGGTCCCACGTATAAGCCTCTCTTTTTCTTTCTCTCTCTCTTACAGCCCGGTCTAGTATTAAATTTCTTTTCCTTTAGAAATTTAATTCCAGCCAAAAATCCTTTTTTCCTTGCTGACATCATGATAATGTAATAATATGGAATTTCCTTTTAAAAGAAAATTCTAAAATCCATAACAATATATTTTCTCTTTTTTTCTTTTCCAACAAATCTTTTTAGAGCTCGTTCTCCTTTGTCCGAACTCCGATTCAGTCAATTAAAATTCTTAATTTCATCTAAAATTGAGTTCTTTCTTTTAGAGTTGGCTTTGCTATTTTTGGATTTTATTTGTTTTTCTTTTGGACTTAGTTGTGATTCGTGTGTTGTTTTCTCTCATTAGACGATCTGTTTCAAGGAGCAGGAGCAGGAGCAAGCTTTGAATATCTATGTGTGGTAACTGAGCAAACCAAGGCAAGTTGTAGTTTTTGATCCTATTGAACCTATGCTTTAAAAATTATATTATTTTATATCAAATTGCATGTTATCTTTATATCAACTGCTTTTGAGAATAGTTAATCACCTATTTGTCAGTACACCTCCATTAATTATTTGAATATCATGAATCATTTGTCACCAAAGGATGATCAACATTAGTTGGACATATTTGTATCACCAACATGGGTATCGTAGAGATGCTTAGTCATGCTTATTTACGATGGGTCTCATGATCGCATGTTCAATAATGTTGAATTTGACTTAATGATATATGGAATTGTGGTGCAATGCCATTGTTGTGCAACTATGATGTAATATCACTGTTATACAAGTTGTGGTGCGATGCCGCTATTATAAAATTTTGTGTCATGACTGGGATTGTCATTGGTTTGGTTAAACAAAATGATTTATGCTCAAGCTTGTGATCGTGCAGTAAAGGGAGTACGTGAGGCACATTGTTTCGGATGAGGTAGTCTCGTCTGAGTAACCTGTTAAGGACTTAATCTTGTGTGTCATTGAACTGGGCTATATCGTACAACCACTTGTCTAATATGGGATGAACCTGACTAACTAATTAGCAATGTCTTAATTTCGGTTCTGTTTTTGGAAGCGTGAGTTTTGGGATGTATACTCACAATGGCGCAAAAGGGGGACCCTGTCTGGTTATGATGACATTCTTTGTTGAAACCTTAGCGGACAGAACTGGGTTGGGAAGGGGCATTGTAAAGACCTTATAATAACCACTTAGTCGCGCACCTGAGGAAGTGTGTGAACAGATATTATAAGTTGATTTATCTCTTGTGGGTAAAGATGTACAACATCTGCAAAGTTAAAACTGTTTAAACAGCCATGTCCGAGGTCATGGATATGCTCGGGGATTTCACACGAAAGGTAAAGTTTCTTTATAAAAATGTGTCAGAAGGTGAATGAGAGATTCACTGGTGAATGTGATGTTCACATGGTGGATGGGATATTCACTCGGTGGTTTGGTTGGGAAGTGAACGGGAGGTTCACTGGTCACTTCAAAAAATTTATTTATTTATTTATTATTCTTTTCAATTACGCATTTCAATCTATCTACTGTATTACTGTCAATATGCTTTTTGCAAAAGTACCATACAACTAATCTTTTTTTCAAGCATTACATAAATATTAATTATATACTATTTTTCTACGACTTGTTGAATACTTTATGTAGTCACAACTTTAAACTTGGCTGCTCAGTTGAAGAATATCAAGCTGCTCAAGAGTTCTACGAAGAAGAGTTTTACGAAGGCTTTGCGAATTAGAATGCGTTCTCCACTTGATTGTTTGTGGGAATGTTGATTTGTCTTTCCAAGTTTTTCATTCTACTGCAGGGGTTTATTTGTTTCTTTTGCCATGTGTGGTAAGTTAAGTAAACATTGACCATAAGGTCATGTTATTACTACTATTTGTTATTTTGAGATCCTTTTAGTTGAATCGATAAATGGATGGTATTTCATCGATATTTTCTGTGTAAGCTAGCTACTAATCTGGAACTAATTCAGAATACACAGAGAGTTTCGGGTGTGTAAATCCGAATCCCGACAAGGCCTGAGTACGACCCAATGGAGCGTGTCGTGCCGCCCGACAGGCCCAATCCTTAGGCACAACACGACTCAGCCATTCGTGTCGTGTCGGTCCGGCCCGCCACCTGTCGTGTCATGCCGTGCTTAAGGCATGTCGTGCCGGCTGGGCCTCGGGCCAACACGGAAAGGCACGAACTCACAGGTCTATGTGCAACAGTCAATAATAATAGTTGCAACATCGAGAAATTCTTGAGATAAAAAATCATTTCAAGAAATTATTGCAACAATTGCAAAATATACATAGAGGCCGAAGAGGCGGCGCACCAGTCGGTAAGGTGATGAACACCTAATCCACACTGGGACAGACCGCATCGGGAAGTTTATTATAGGCAACTCACTAGGATAAGCCACGTTGATAATGTAGAAAGCCGTCACCAAGAGAACGGCGATGGACAACACCATGTTTACCACCGTGGAGAGGAGCAGGGGAGGAAGCCATCGACAAGGGGGGATGTACAGGACGGATCTGAGCTAATCCATATCCAGATTTAAGGAACTGGAGATGGTGCTCGAGGCCATGATTTGACAACTTGCGACGGTGACGAGTAGCTCCTCCGATTTGTAGAGTGGAGTGGAGGGGGAAAGAGAGAGAGTGGAGAAACAAAAATGGGACGAGAGAGTAGTGTGTGAGATCTCCTTCGTCTCTCTAGATTTGGGGGAGGAGAGCGAAGTATGAGTTGGAACGTGGGATGGAGGAAAGAGAAGTAGCAAGGGAGCGGGCCACTACCTACAGTGAAGCTCGGAGAGAAGCGTCTTATGTTGAGCTCTTGTCTCGGACGTGACGTAGTATTATCTAAATTTTAAATAACCATGTTTAAAAAAGAGAGAGAAAAAATCGGGAACTAGTGTTGCCAAACAAAGAACTACTGAACTGGGAAACAGCGGAGGTGAGACGAGACGACCATGTTTTGCACCGAAACGACAGATTATGCATCGCGTACGTATGCGCGTCAAACCAACCTATTCCGTGCATGCGTGCGTACACGCGCGGTATTACGCATCCACACCTGCGCTGCGCACGCACGCACGGAGTGATCTGCGGATTTACCTCCTCGCGGACCGTGACATCGGGTCCCGGCGGTCGAGCGTCGGTGTGGGCTCCGTCCCGTTGCCGCCGGCGAACCTTGGCACCTGCCTGGACGGCGAGCCGACGCCCATCCTCCCCGGCGAGCCGGCCCCGACCATCCTCTTCGCCTCCTCCAGCCACTCCTGCGTCTGCTTGCTCGCGCTGCCGCCGCTCTTCCCCGGCTGCTTCTTCGCAGCCGGCGCAGGCCTCTTGCTGCTGCCGCTGCTCTCGCCGGTCAGGTCGTACGCACCTCCGCCGCTGTGCCGCGCGCCGATAGTGCCGAAGAACCAGTCGTTCATGAAGTCGGCCAGGTCCGGTGCCCCATCCACCTCCATGGCAGCTAGCTGCGCGATGCAAACTTACGTGCTCTTTCTTTCTTTCTTTCTTTCTTTCTTTTTTGCGGGCACGGTTTCTGATTGGGTTTGTGAGTGGGTTGGAATATTATGGAGTAATTGATAGGGTTTATTTGCTGTGGAAAGCGGAGGGATGTGTGGGGGTTTAATTTGCGAGCATTGGTGCTGAGAGCGCGTCAAGTGACCGGCCGGCCGAGGGCGTCTGCCTTGTATCGTAGCGCCGAGTGATCATTCCGAGGGCTTTTTATTTGCCCCGAACGGCTGGCTGGACATGATAGCTGCAGATGGAGCTCGCGGAAGAGACAATGGTATCCGACATTTGGCCCTGGGTTGGATAAAGAATCGAACAAGGCACGCGTTGCAACGGTACAGCAGTAAGTTTTATGGTATTTTAAGAAATTTTATGAAAATATTTTAAAATTTTTATGTTCCAACGAGTTTCGTGCATTTTTAGAAATTTCAAACCGAGTTTTAACGAGTTCCATATTTTGATACACAAATTTCAACAAGTTTGAGCTGAAGAGTTTTGGGAAGTTTCAACGAGTTTCAAAACAAAAGTTTCGAGAAGTTTCGATAGTTTCAACGAGTTTCTATCAAAGTTTCAACGAGCTTCGGTAAGTTTCGACTAACTCACCTGGCTACGATGGCACTATTGCATTGTCACCGAGATGCCCGCCATCGATACACCCTCTTCTCCGACTCCAGTCCCAACTACTGTTGCCACCAAATCCGTGCTCGAGCTCCGTATTGAGCATCCATCTCTCTCTCTCTTCCCCCACTCCGCATCACACCGCCGTCGGATCATGCCCTCTCAAGCCGAGATGAAGCACCGCATTGCCGCCCGCGCCAAATCTGGAGTCGGATTGACGTCTGACAAGCTCACACTCAAGTCCGATGAGTGCTTCTTTGTGGGGTATTATAGGGAAACTAAAGGATATTATTTTTATAATCGGGTTGATAACAAAGTGTTTGTTGCCCATTATGGTGTCTTCTTAGAAAAAGAGTTTCTTTCCAAAGAAGTCAGTGGGAGCAAAAAGCAACTCGAAGAAATTCGGGAACCATCTGAACAAAATGTTGTTAAACCTGTAGATGGGATATCAGCCCCACGTAAATCAAAAAGGTCACGGCAAATGCCTATAAGGTACGGGCATGATGTATTATTTTTAAATAATGATGAGCCGAAAATTTATGCGGAAGCAATGGTGGACCCAAACTATGTGTCATAGCTTGAAGCTATGAGATCCGAAATAAAGTCCATGTATGATAATCAAGTTTGGAACTTGATTGATGCACCTGATGGTGTTAATACCATTGAGTGCAAGTGAATTTTTAAGAAAAAGATAGATATGGAAGGAAATGTTCACATTCATAAGGCACAACTGGTCTAAAAGGGTTTCAAACAAATTCAAGGTGTTGATTATAATGAAACATTCTCTCCTGTCGCTATGCTTAAGTCTATCCGGATCATTCTAGCTATTCCTACATATTTTAATTATGAGATATGGCAAATAGATATCAAAATAGCTTTTCTAAATGAAAATATAAGTGAGGTTGTGTCAATAACACAGCCTGAGGGTTTTGTCAATCCAAAGGAAGTTAGAAAGGCATGCAAGCTTAATAAATCCATTTATGGATTGAAGCAAGCATTTTGGAGTTGGAACATTCGTTTTGATGAAGTGGTCAAAGGGTTTGATTTCATCAAGAACGAAGAAAAACCTTGTGTTTACAAGAAGGTTAGTTGGAGCAAGCTTGTATTTCTGATCTTGTATGTGGATGACATACTAATTATCGGAAATGATATTCCAATGCTTAAATCTGTTAAAACTTCATTAAGAAATAGTTTTTCAATGAAAGATTTAGGAGATGCAGCATGTATTCTTGGTATAAGGATCTATAGAGATAGATCTAAAAGGCTAATTAGATTAAGCCAGGATATGTACATAGACAAGGCGTTGAAACGGTTCAACTTGCAAAATTCCAAGAAAAGTTTTCTGCCCATGGCACATGTCAATAATCTTAGCAAGAGTTAGTGTCCTACGACCACTGATGAGCGAGACAAAATGAGTATAATTCCATATGTTTCAGCCATTGGATCTATCATGTATACTATGCTATGTACACGACCAGATGTGTCGTATGCTCTAAGTGTTACGAGCATATATCAGTCGGATCCAAGTGAAGGTCACTGGATAGCAGTCAAGAATATCCTTAAGTACTTGAGAATGTGAAAGATCTAGACCGCCATTATGAGTTAATGGAGTGTTTTGGTGATTAATGACAAATCTAATTGTGAGACTAACTCTCTTGTCAAGTATTATCTCGCGTAGTCTCATTTGGATATAAATGTGAAATTCAACGAGTTATGCATTTGACTCATACTCTTACATAATGATGCATTCCTTGGATCCAAAATATAGGAAGAACTCCACCATAAGTATATCTTGAATATGTGCGTATGTTTTCTTTACACATATGTGTATGCACACATTTAGGGGGAGCTCATTCTATATTTTGTGGTTTCATTAGTATTGATCCATTTCCATCTTCCACATATTTGGGATCTTTACTTTGAAACATATCTGTATGAGTATACAAAACTTGTGTAGTCTTTGTATACTTACATTTTGAGTATATAGAACTTATGTAGTTCTCGTATACTCAAGTTTTGAGTATGAAGAACTTGTGTAGTTCTCGCATACTCATGTTGTGAGCATATATATGACTTGTGTAGTTTATATATACTCACAACGTGTTGCTTTTATCAATCAATTTATATGTGATTGAAGTGGTTATCATCAATTACCAAAGAGGGAAAGATTGAGGTATCTTGTCCCACCATTATGAGTTAATGGTATGGTGTGGTAATTAATGATAATCATATTATGAAACTAACATTTTTTATGAGTTGGATGAATAGGTTATGTTCCAGGATGATGAAGACTTAGGATGATCATGAGTTGATCATCAAGTCAAGAGCTTGGTGTAAATGACGCATCATGAGTTGATGCTTATCAAGAAGAGATGATCATGAGTTGATCGTCAAGACAAGAGAAGACCCATCATGTGTTGATGGAGGTCAAGCAAAGGAACATCATGTGTTGATGATTATAAGTTAATGACCCGGACTTGAAGTGTTGATGTGCGTCATCAAGCTTCATGAAGTTGTAAGGCAAAGGTATGACTAGTTAGGGCTAAGGATGTGTTCTTAGTCTTTTACCGGTCTTGGTGTTTGGTTGGAAGACTGGATTGCTAGTATAGGTTGCCGTACTATTAAGAGGGGTCTTAACTAGTAGTTTGAGTTAGTCATGTGTTGATAGCTCAATATGGTTGCTCTAGCTCATCTAGGCATGATGCAATTTATTTGCAAATGTGTTTTGCAAATAGTCAAGGCTCATGCGTAATCCTTGTAGCATGTGACTTGAGTTTGCAAATGTGTTTTGCAAATGGTGTAAGTTCATGTACCTTATTCCTTGTGATGAGTATTCTAAAATGTTGGCAAATGTGTTTTACAACTAGCTGAGAATATCATCTTTTAACCTTGTTGGAATTGTACTCAAATGGGCGAATGTGTTTCGCCATTTGAAGTGAAGCAAATGTGTTTTGCTTCTGTGGTCTGCCGGTTAGACCGCCGGTGTGGACCGGTTTGACCGGTGGCCAATCGGTCGAATCGGCCATGTGTTGGCGGTCGGACCGATTTGCTTTGACTTGGAATCTCTGTCCGGAAGTTCCGCCCTTGTGAAAACGGAACTTCTGATGTGAGGAAGTTCCGGGGTTAGTGCGGAATGATTATTTCAGAGAGCGTCCGTTTTGGGACTTAGCCAAATTTCCATCGGGCGGTCGGACCGACCAGCTGCGGCGGTCTGACCGGTTTGGCGGCGGTCCGACCGGCCGAAGGCCTAACGACTAGTTTTGTGGGAATCTTCTCCCAACGGCTAGTTTTTGTGTGTGGGCTATATATATCCACCTTTGTCTGTTGGGAGAGGTTGCTGGTGATATTGTGAACATCCTTTGAGCCTCTTGAGCTAAGAGCAAGCCTCTCCTCTCTTATGTGCTTGTGTTGCACTTGGTGAGCTTGGAGAGTAAACCCTAAGTGCATTTGTTGCCTTAGGTAGTGGATTGTGTATCCATGTGAGCGTTGACACTTGATTAGTTCAAGTGAAAGTTTGGATTTGTTACTCTTTGTGTTTGCCGACACCTAGACGGTGTGGAGGCATCGTGCCCGGTGATCTTCTCAAGAAGCTTGTGAGAAGGCCCGGCGGTTTGTGTGTGGTTTGGTGCTCGCCATCTCCGGAGCGGAGGAAGAGCAACCACAGTGGAGCGAGGTGTTGGTTCGGTTTGGAACCGATCCAAGTGGTTGGACTTACCTCGGAGATGTTGGCTTAATTAGTGGAGCCGGTCCAATGTGGTTGGGCTTACCTCAACGTGGATTAGGGGAGACCAGCAAATCTCCGAACACCACGGTAAAACATAATCGTGTCATCTTATTTTTACTTATGCTTTACTTTGAGCAATTTACATTACATGCTTTAATTGCTTATATGTCATTGTATGATTACTCTCTTGTATCGTTGGTGCACTTAGTTGAGCCTAGTTGATTTAGTTTTTAGTTGGGTAAAACCAATTTGTTATTAGCTTCCGCATTATATATTGGTTTAGAGCCGAAAGAATTTTTAAAACCGCCTATTCACCCCCCTCTAGTCGGCCACCTCAATCTTACAGAAGGACTAAGAATGTGTTCCTTGTTTATAGGGGTGAGGAAGAGCTGGTCGTAAACGGTTACACCGATGCTAGCTTCCAAACCGACAAGGATGATTTCAGATCGCAATTATGGTTTGAGTTTTGTTTGAATGGAGGAGCACTGGGTTGAAAAGGTTCCAAGCAAGGAACGGTTGCTGATTCTACAACAGAGACTGAGTACATTGTAGCTTCGGAAGCTGCAAAAGAGGCTGTGTGGATTAGAAAGCTCAATAATGAACTGGGTGTGGTTTCGAGTGCTTCCAGTCTAATGGATCTCTATTGCGATAATAGCGGAGCCATTGCACAAGCTAAGGATCCTAGATCACATCAAAAGTCCAAACACATACTTCGACGATATCACATTATTCATGATATCATTGAGAGAGGTCATGTGAAGGTATGCAAAGTGCACATAGATTCGAATATTGTTGATCCGTCGACAAAGTCTCTCCCGCAGCCTAAGCATGAGGCGTACACAAGAGCAATAGGTATAAGATACCTATATGATTGACTCTAGTGCAAGTGAAAGACTGTTGGTGATATGCTCTAGAGGCAATCATAGAGATGATGATAGCATATCTATATTTATATGTTATTGAATAAGTGTTATTGTGTTCCTTGAATGAATCATTGGTTATAAGATTAACAAGTATGTGACTTATTGGTGAACCTCCTTTAATTTATATGATATCGTTCTAAATGAATCCCTGGTCGGATGTCACTGGTCAGAACACTAGTGACTCTCTCAACCAGCGCATGTATTGATTGATGACCATGTTTCACCAGTCATGGATAGAGGTGGGAGTCGGGCCGTGCTTTTCTGGGCCAGCCCAAAGCCCGGCCGGCCCAACACGGCCGAAGAACGGCCCGGCCCGAATGGTGGGCGTCTTGCGGTCACAGCAAGCCGCCCGTCGGGCGGCACAGCAGAGCACGACAAACCGTGCCGTGCTCGGCGACACGCACGACGGCACGGCACGGCGGGGCCGGCCAAGACGCCTCCGCCGCTGCCGCCTCAGGCGCCCGTGGCCGCGCGCGCCGCCGCCGCCGCCGCCTCCGTGCGCTGCGTGGCGCGCGCGCCGCCTCCGCGGCGCCGGGCCACCGCGAGAGAGGCCGGAAGGGCTGTGGCGGGTGATGGGGAAGGGCCGGGCCGCCGCGCCCCCCCGCCGCCGCCGCCTCCGTCGCTGTGGCCGCCACGCCGCCGCCGCCGCCGCCTCCGTCTGTTTAGCCGCCACGCCGCCTCGCGCCGCCGCCGCTGCCTCCGTGCGCTGCGTGCGCCACGCCTCGCCTCGCGCTTCACCTCCCTTCCCCTTCGCGAGGGCCAGAGCCGCGGAGGGGGCGGCCGGGGGACGGAGGATGGAGGCGACGGGGGGAGGCGAGGACGGCGAGGGGGCGACCGGGGAAGGGGGGATGGAGCCGGAGGCGACGGGGAAGGGAGGCGATGGAGACGAGGCGATGGAGACGAGGCGAGGGGCGGAGCCGGCAAGCCGCGGAGGCGGAGGGGGCGAAGGCCGAAGGCAACATTCGGAAACTTCAACGTTCGGCAACTCACCGTGCCTATAAAATCACCAAGCATTCGTCAATCGTCGTGCTCACCAACGAAAATCAACTCACTGATCTCTTTTCTTCACTATACAAAAAACAGCTTTCATTTCTTCATCATCCCATCTACTCTCCTCATTTCTTCAACATCCCTCTACTCTCCCCATTTATTCACCATCTATTCACCCATTATGCTGCCAAGGAGTCGGAGCACCAAGGAGTTCCCGAGCGGTATGCTACCGAGGAGTCGGAGCACAAAAAGGACAGCAGGGCGACTTAGTGTAAGCTCTCGCCGTCGCTTCCCTAGTCCTCCTCCGGCTCTGACTCCCGTTGATGCTCGCCAGTTCTCGCCAAGCATGGGAGACTACGGCATGGATGACCGTCATATGGATGGTACGGAGGGCTACGAGGAGTACCAGGGCGGTCCGGAGCCAATGGGGCCTCCAGAGTTCTCTCCCGCGTCCACGGACGGCAACATTGGCGGGTCTGGACGAAGGGCGAATTGCTGGAAGCACATGACCTGGAGCCAGGAAATCCAAGACGGCCAAACGGTAGATATCGCAACATGTAATTATTGCCAAGCTAAATTATCTGCTCGTGCAGCTGCAGGGACAGGGCACTTGAACCGGCACTACAAAGCACGCTTGCGCAAGATCGGAGCGCAGAGCCGAGGGGGAGGAGTACAAACGCAGCTAAACTTCGAGGCAGATGGCTCTGTAAGTACTCGGGTATACAACCCGCTTTATGCTCGTGAGGAAATTGCTAGATATATTGTTGCAGAAGATCAACCGATTAGGATGGGTAAAAGTCGCGCGTTCGAAAAAATGATCCAACGCGGCTTTTGCCCACAGTACCAACATGTTAGTAGGAGAACCACTACATCTGATATTTTACAGATGTATCGTAAGGAACTAGCAGAGCTAAAAGAACTATTCCTACAAGTTCAGTTCTCTTTTGCTATAACTTCAGATATTTGGACATTATCACACCAGAGAAGTGCCTACCTTAGTGTTGTAGCCCATTATTTAGACGACAATTACAACCTAAACAAAAGAGTCATAGGGTTTAAACTAATTAACGAATCACACATGGGAGAAGCCATTGCCGAGCGTATACTACACGTACTTGATGATTTTAAGATAGATAATAAGATTGCTTCTATAACTCTTGATAACGCATCAGCCAACACGACTGCTATGAACATCCTCACCCCAAGCTTGCAGACATATATTGGTGGTTATGTTCTCCACCAGAGATGCGTATGCCATATCTTGAACCTTGTTGTTCAAGATGGTATGCAAGCGATTGGTAGATTTTTGAACAATGTATGCGACGCCGTTCGCTACCTCACAAATTCCCCACAAGTGGCAGATAGGTTCGTGGAGTACTGCGCGCCCAATGGGAAGGAGCCAAGAAAATTCGGTCTTGACATGAAGGTTAGGTGGAACTCGACCTATATCATGTTAAAGAAGTTACAAGGGTACGAACATGTCATATCCGTTTTTGTCAACGCTAACTGTCAAGACAATGAACTAGTAGTTACTAATTCAGATTGGCAGATTGCTAGTCGTTTTCGAGAGTTTTTAAAACCTTCTTATAAAGCAACAAAGATGTTATCTGGTATTTATTACCCTACCTCTCCCTTAGTTATAGAATATATTTGGTTAATTGCAGATAAGATTGCCAAATCTAGGAAGGATCCACTTTTAGTTCATGCTGTCGTACTAATGCAGGAAAAATTTATTAAATATTTTGGTTCTATTTCACACGTGTATTGCTTTGCTATCATTTTCGATCCTACGAAAAAGTTGCCAGGTTTGCAGCTCGGTCTAGAGGGAATAGGTGAATGCCTCGGTCTTGATTACTCGGAAGCTTTCGCACATGTCAAAGACGAGCTTTTTTGTGTTTTTCGCATGTATCATGATAAATTCGGCAGCAGCGCGAGATTAGAGGCCTCACAGCAGACGCGACAAGGAAAGAAAAGCTTGACATCCGACTTGTGGAAGAAGCTAAAGGGCAAATCCAGTTCTTCGTCCTCTCAATCTCAGGCAGCTCCCGTGTGGAATCCTGTCTCAGAGCTAAACCACTACCTGGAGCATGATTTTGCAAACATCGATCCTGATCTTTTCAGTGAAAAGATAGACTTGCTCGAGTGGTGGAAGAACAACAAGCGGTCATTTCCTGTGCTGTCACATTTTGCACGAGATGTTCTGCTGGTGCCGGTGTCCACCGCTCTTCGTAAGCAACGTTCAAAGATGGCGGGAGAATAATTGAAGAAAGAAGATCATCCTCACGCCTAAGATGGTGGAGGCAATCACATGCGCAAAGGACTGGAATTGGCTAAAGAGCAAAGAATAAAGATCAATCGGAGGATCTTGAGATCGTGCAGGCATGTGCTGACCTCGAACGCATGAACGATCTCGACATTGATGAGTAGTTAGTATGTACGCATGTTGTTACTGTAGTCTTTTCCTTACTCGGGGAACCCCACTCTGGGGCGTAAGGTTTTTAACGAGGCAGTAACATTGTATCTGTAAAATATCAATAAAAATTCAATTTTCCCCTGAAATATTTACGTGCCATGTTTTTACCAATTAATTCAATTTTAACTAGGTTCTTTATTAGGCGGGCACGAGAGGAATGAAGATGGTGGTCGCCACCACCATCGCCACCTCCGCCGTATATAGTAGTTTTGGTCGGACTTGGTGCACGCACGACGACCCAAAGACGATGGTCTTTGGGCCATGCACGGCTCGGCCGGGGCGGCGGGCCGCACGCATGCGGCACGCAGTAGGGTGACCGGGCCGAGCTGGCACAGCACGACGCGACCCGAAGCACGGTGGGCCCGGGCCGGGCCGGCACAGCACGGCCCAACTCCCACCTCTAGTCATGGATGATATCGAATCAATAATGTGAATACATGTTAGAGAAAATGTGGTTGGATTGACCCCACCTTGAGACACTATTGAGATTGTTATGATTTTATGTGTCGTCAGTTGGTCTCAAACAATGATGATGTATAATCCTTAGACCTAAGATCAGCATGGTTTCCTACATGTGCAGTAGTACACTTAGGGATTGCCAAACGCTACTCCGTAACTGGGTAGTTATAAAGGTAGCTTTCGGGTATGCTATAAAACATGTAGAGGAATGTGACTGGTCGGATATGAGATTTGCTCCTCCTAACATAACAGGAGAGATATCTCTGGACCCCTCGATGTGGTCGGATAAAGAAAGTGCATGGCCATGCCACTAATGGTCGAAGTGTTCGACCACGTGAAGTTATCCGACATTCGATCGAGAAAGTATTGAACAGTCCATGGATGACATAATATCTCACCTGGAGTTCAACCAGATATCGTGAGGCATAGGGAGAATACACGAGAAGGTCTTTCAGTTCGATCAGATACGGACTAGTTGTATGGAGATATGAACTGGTCGTAGGTTGGTTGAACATGATCAATAATTGGTCGAGACTTGGTCGTAAAGAGTTACAAACTGGCCGAGACCAAATATGAACTAGTCGTATAGAGATACGAGCTGGTCGTTAGTGATATGGGCTTGGTCGTAGATCATATTGCATTAAGGTTCGTTTGATATAATTCGTGTGTATTCGGGAATCATTATGTTTTGCTAGGAGCCACTGACGACTCATAATCGGAAAGGAGTTTCCGAGTCACAACCGATTACGCATGAACCTAATGGGGTCACACACTTAACAGGTCCAAACAAAATATGTTCGGATAGGATCCGTCATGGGCATTTCATAAGCAGATGCTTGAATCTATTGGGAGATAGGGGATATACGAGTCGACATGAGTTGCTCCACCGAAACCCTAGCCACCATCTTTCTGAGAGCATTGCTGTGCGACTTGGTGCTAGCACACTAGCATACGGTTGTTCCTTCCCTGGACGTGTGGATGCCGGAGGGGCGTTGCTACGGTTGCTGTTGCGCTTGAGGATGATCCGCGATCTTCACAAGCAACTGCAGAGGTTGTTGGAGGAGACGATCAACTACGACCACTGCATCAACGTACTCAATGTAGGACGATCGACTACGACCACTACATCGACACGCTCTTCGTTGGACCGGGCTGCTCCAACTCTTCTTCCGCTGTTCTGCGCGTCTGGTGGTAACGATCTGTGATTGTCTTCTTGCTTGGCTTCCTGGTTTACATGGTAAAATTTTTGAATTGTTGCTATCGTAGCCTACTCGTACCCCTTCATCCACCACTTGCTTGATTGTAGGAATCGAAGTGAGGTATGTTTTCACAAACAAAAATAATTATGGTTGTTGTTGACAAAGCAAGTTTCCATTCCATAAATATTTCCAGAAAAAAACTGAGTTTATTGCACACCATACATGCTGCCAAACCCTTGTAAAAATAAAGCATCTTGAGAAGATCTCTCCACCAAAAGGATCCTACTCGTGAACTGTTCGGAGGATGGGAGTTGGAATAATAGGCTTCCCAAAGTAGTCTAACCCATGGGAGGTTGGCATGGTTGTAAAACATTTGGAGATTTTTCAAAAGGAGTGTTTGGTTTTGTGTTGGTAAGTTTAAGATTCCCAAAACACCTTGTTTTTTTGGTTTACAAACTTTTTTCCATGCTACAAGAGATTTAACTCAGCAATCAAAGTTTGAGCTTCGATATTTGTCAATTTGTCTCAGAACTCCACTTGTGAGCTTTAGCAAGCACATGTAAAAAGTCAGTAATTGTGAGAAGACAGAATTAACCAATGTTAATCTTACCCCATAAGACAGATATGTTACACAACTTGCTAACCTTCTTTCCACATGTTGGATAAGGGGAAAGTAATCCTGAATTTTTGGTTTGGAGATTCCCAAAGGCATCCCTAGGTAAGTAAAGGGTAGGGATCCTTGCTGACATCAAAAAGTACGGGATAGGACTTCCATTTTGCCCATAGAGACATTTATCGGTATCATGATTGATTTATGATAGTACACCCTCGAACCAGTGGATTCCGCAAAAGTATTTAGAATCCCCTTAAGGTGGAACAATTGTTTAGCACAAGCTTACATTACTACCAGGGTATCATCTGCATACTACACAACCGGGAAATCTAGAGAAACACGAAACGATAACGGTGATAAGAGGACACACTGATCCATTGCCCTGTTTAGGATTGTCTGTAGAAGGTCAGCAGCCAGGACAAATAAGAGTGGCGAAAGTGGATCGCCCTGTCTTACACCCCTCCTGCAGTGAAAAGTCTTGCCGGGTACCCCATTGAGTAGAACTGAGGATGTTCCAGTATTTAGAATCTTGGAAACCCATTTGATCCATTTTGGTCCAAAACCTTTACACTTCATGAAAGCAAGGATTGTCTTATGTTCAATTTTGTCAAATAACTTTTCAAAGTCCAATTTAAGAACAAGAGTTTCCTTTTTTGATTGGTGGCAAAGATGTAGTTTTTCAAAAGCCTAGGCGAGACAGTCCTGAATAGTGCGAGTTTTGAGGAATCCACACTGGTTGGCATGAACAAGGTCCAATATTACTAGTTGGAGTCTATTTGCCAAAAGCTTTGTCAGGACTTTGAAAGAGGTGTTCAACAAAGAAGAATTTGTCGAAATCGGGTGGTCCTTTTTTGGCACCAGAGTAGTGAAAAAAGAATTGATGGTTTGTAAGTTAAGCTCATTCTTGTAGAAGGCATGGTATAGCTCATAGAAATCATGCTTGATGATAGGCCAACATTTTTTGAAAAACTCTCCATTAAAGCCATCTGGCCTAGGTGATTTATTCGTAGGGAGATGCTTGATAATATCATCTACCTCCTGTTGTTCAAAAGGTTCTTCCATCCATGCAAGATTTTTCAAGAGGAGAAATTAGGTCTGGCAGGTTAAAGTGCATCACTGGGGACTCCAAGGATCCTAATCTCTCTTTGTAAGCTTCCCAGAGCAAAGAAGCTTTGCCTTGATGATCTTTGATTTCACATCCTTTATCATCTTGTAGGATAGCAATAGTATTTCTTTGAAATTGGATAGATGCTCTAGCATGGAAAAATTTAGTGTTTTTGTCTCCTAGTTTCACCCATTTGATTGTTCCTCTCTACTTCCAATAAGTATGTTGTCGTTTCAGCAGGAGATTAAGATGATCCTTTACTATTTCTCTAACATTCCACTCTTCTATAGATAAGTCTCTACATTCCTCCATTGTGTCAAGAAACAAGATTACCTCGTTGGTGTTGGATATAGTTAAACATAAATTGGATGTCTACTTTGACCAGATCCTTAGAGCTCATCGAAGGATCTTGAATTTCAAATTAATACGCCAGCCAAAATCCTTAGCATGAATTGTCTGTTGCCACATTTGTTTAACTATGTTCAAAAAATCGTTAAGCTCCATCTAGTGATTCTCGAATCTGAAGACATTGGATCGTGGAATTGAAGTGTTTACCACAATTACGCAAGGCGCATGGTCCGAGACTGATTTGGCCAGAGGAGATACCAAGGTACTTGGAAAGTGCAAAGTTCAATTATTCGAAGTGAAAAACCAATCAAGTTTTTCCAAAAGGGGTTCTTCTTGCATGTTACTCCAAGTAAAAGATCTGCCTTTTAGGGGTAATTACACTAATCCTAGTGCACTTATGACCACATTAAATAAAAACATGTCATGAACATTCCCTCCCAGCATATTTCTGTCTGAAGGTGCTCTAATGAAGTTAAAATCCCCCATAATTAACTAATCTTTATCTAGTGGCATTTGAATATTTGAGAACCAATCTAAAAACCCCCCTTTGTCCTCAGCCCTTGGTGGAACATAAAGATTTGTAAGAATCGATGAGTCACCAGAATTAGTTGAAGTGAATTCTACTGAAACAAAGAACTCATTACTTAAGACATTTTGTCCCAAAAAAAATATGGAATCAGTCCATGCCACAAGTAAACCACCCGAGGCTCCCATTGAAGGTAAGAACTCAAATTTATTGAAACGTTTAGGGCAAAATTTACCAATGCAGGCCAAGTCAAAGCTTTCTCTTTTTGTTTCTTGATAGCAAAGCACATTGCACTTACTTTCATCTATTTTATTGTGGATAGCCCACTACTTTTGTTAGAGTTTAGGTCTCTAACATTCCAAGATAGGATCTTCCATTGTCTGTTCATGATTAGTAGAAATATTAGAAATTGGCCAACATATCATAGATACACTGATAAGAGCCAGAGAAACATCAAGATGTAGCCTTAAAAATGTGCTTCCTAGGCAAGACCAGGTAACACTAGAAGTTCAAACATTAAGTAACCATTTAAGGATCGACCAATGTGGGTTTGACCAGAGCAAAAGAGAGGAGACCGATTGGCTCATACAAGACAGAGATGAGTAAGTTATTGGGACATTATAATCGAAGTCTAATAAAAAGTGCATTAGTAGGCTGTTGTAGAACGACCAAGCCCAAAAGTTTCTACAGCCTGTGATTCTCCAGCTGTTAGTTCTTCTTGTTCTTCCCATTCTTTATTTACTTATCATCATTCTTCTTCTCCTTGATGTGTTTCTTTGCTAGCTTGTCTTTGGTGACTTCCCTAGGAGGCACCTTGTAGTAATCTAAACATAAGTTGTTAATAATCTTGGTAGAGATAATTGGTGGCACTACATCACAAGCCAGACAGTGTTTGTCAACACAAGTCTTACGCATGAATCCTCCTTTTTTGGGCCTTCAATCTTGTACTTATGCATACTTCTGTTTCAACTAGTGGAATGACCATTTTTGCATGTTTTCTTTTGATATGCAAATCAGAGGTAGAGCCATATGAAACATCCACTCTATTCTTCATTGGAAAGGCCGGAGTACGAGGGAGCACAGAATCAGCATTAGGCTCAGAGAGCAGTACATTTTCTTTTCTTGTGATAGATTTTCCTTTGTCTGGATAAATTGATGGCTGTTGTAACATCCTGTTTTTGCAAAATTTTCAAAATCAAAAGTTTGGCAGAGATTCATTTGGGGCAAAAAGGAATCAAATCCAGCAAAAGCAATCTCAGTGGTTTTGCTTACCTCGGTTCACGTGCCGCCGCCCTCTTACCCCAATCGCCGCGCTTGCTCCTTCCGCTTCTGCCGCCGACAGCCGCACCACCCTCGCCCTGTCGCGTCACCGCCCCTCCTCCCCAATCCGCTTCCTCTGCGCCAATCACCCGCTTTCGTCACCTCCTCCGCTCGGCCGTAGCATCCGCACCCTCCCCTTCTCCTCGTCCACCAGCTATAAGTAGCCCCGGCCGCCTCCTCTTCTTCCCCTCCCCCATCTCGCTTTCTTTCTCCGGCCTCGGCGCCTCCCCTCCGCCGCCTTGCCGAGCCGCTGCCGCCCGTCGCTTGGCTTCCTCCTCGCGCTCGGCCGCTGCCGCCGCGGCTCGCCTCCGGCCGCCGCCGCTTCCTTCCTCCGGCCGACGTGCGCCCACCGCCTCCTCTCTCCTCCCTTTTCCTCCCGCGGAGAACGTGAGGCGTCGCCTCGCCGCACGACGCCGACGCTTTAACCGCGTCGCGTTTCCGACAGTGGGCCCCACCTGCGTCGCGCCTCGACGGGTGGGCCCGCAAAAGGTTTGTGGACCCGGCCGTCGCGCTGTGGACTCGTTCCACGAGCACAGTGCCCGTGGACCGAGCACGCAGCACGCCACGCGCTCGACGAGGAAATCTGGTTTTCGATTTTTTTCAATTAAAATTTCATTGAAAAGCTTCAAAAATTTATATCTTTTTCTTTATAACTCCAAAAATTATGAAACCAGTTTCTAAAATTTTCTAAAATAAAGATCTTGCTAATGGCACTGGTCTTGTTCATTTTGGAGTTCATTTATTATGAGTTTGGTATTTATTTGCTCTCTCAGTTGTTGTGCCTTTTTCCGGTACTTTCGTCCGATTAGGGTTCGAAGACGCCGGAGACCTCAACTTCGATCAAGCTAAAGAATACCAAGACCCCGCTGCCTTTAACCAAGACGAGTCAATACTTTGATCATTCTGAGCCTACATTTTATGCAAACTATGTTTATTTAAAATATCAAAGTTGCATGCTTTACTTCTGTAATCAAATGATATGTTAAAGCTTAAGGTAGTTAAATATCCATTTGCTGATTAATTACTTATTAATCCATCCTTTGATAATTGAATCCAGTATTCTTTGTCACCCTAGTAAATATGTGGTAAATACTAGCCTAGGCTGTACTTAAGCGACATGCTAGTCCTGTTTAAGTACCGGGACAATAAATGTCCCAACCATCATCCTTTAAAAATGAAAAATAGTTTTGGGCAGTCGTTGGATGTAGATGACTGATGTGTTGCGTTAATTGATTTTCCTTCCCAAAAACCCTAAAACAACTTGCTAGTACCACATCTGGACGGATGGAAAGAGTGGTGGGTGCGGACGTAGCACGAGAATGGTTGGTATGTGGCATGAACCGTCAAGATGAATTAAAGACTTAATCTTGTCATGACCTCCTGTGTAAAATAAGTACAACCGCAAGTCTGCAAAGTGCAACTTGGCTTAGTAAAATTATTGAACCCTGAATGTCATCCCACAACTGGTGTTTAGAAGTGTGCAAGCGGCAGGACGTATGCTAGCTTGAATGGGACACCGAAAACGGTGAAGTTATCAGCTGCGCTAGTCGTTGTGGCCGGGGCCAGCTGCGCTAGTCGTTGTGGCCGGGGCCAGCCGCGCTAGTCGTTGTGGTAAGCATCCCGCACAACTTATGGAATTGGCCATAGGGGTGAGATGACGGAAGGGGCAAGGTAGTTTGAAACGTTACTGTGACGATCGCTCAACTGCATGACTAAGAAATCATGTGGGGTAACGAGTATGATTATCTCTTGTGGGTACAGTGTACAACCTCTGCAGAGTCTAAACTGTTTAAACAGTCGCGCCTACGGTCAAAGGCGGACATGGGAACTTAAACTGAGTTAGCTCTATTTCAAAAACCTTTGTGGGTGGAATGAAAATATGGTGGGCTCATCTAGCCCTTGTTTTGGATTTTTCCTGGGTAGCCTTACCCAGTGTTGATAGTCGGTGGATGTAGCCGTTATCAAAATTAAGCATGAGGTGGAGGTAACATCTACTGTTATTTAATATTGCACTTATTCTCTTTAATGAAAATGCAATTTATTTAAAATGCTAAGTCATAGGAATTTGTATTTATGATAATTAAAAATGTTGCTTTAGCAAATAACAGAACCTGAGCCATCCTTGTTAAACCTTGCATGTATACTATTGCATATTGTGTGTTGGCTCGCGAGCACGGTAGTTGTGCTCACTCTCGCTTTCCCCCCAAACCCTCCAGATGATATGGAGCAAGGAGACTACGCCTACTACGAGGATCCCGAAGTTGATGGCCAAGGGAACCCTGAAGAGTAGTATAAATTCTGTAGTATAGGTCTTACCCCAGTCTAGCTGACTCCGCTGGTATCTTGGTGCATCCTATATTATCTGAGTTTTCGGGTAATATCGGATGTACACAGGTTTCCCCAGTCGCTTGCCTGTGGAGAGATGTGCCCTCACCCTTTTTGCTTCCGTTGTTGCTTCCGCTACTTTTGTGATGTAATCATTTGGCATGTTCGGCTTTTATTGTAAAATTTGACCCGATACGGTCTATATAAACTCTGATGTGTTAAATTAATGAATGGTATAGTTTTACGCCATGTATGATATGATTCAGTGATGTATCTGTGAGTGCTATCTACTGATCCAGGGAATAGCACAGTGTATTCGCAGAGGATTCGGGATTAGAAAATCCGGGTCCGACAGCTGTTAAGGCAATAGAGAATCTGTTATTACATTGTCCTCAGAGACCGAAGGTTGTGTTGAATCAGTGAACATTGGGCAGCTAGCCAGAACAAAAAAAAGACTTTTTTGGGTCTTGATGTTCATCTGATTGAGAAATCACCGTCCACACTCTTGAGGATAAGATTTCCTTTGGTAATTTAAAATTCTAAGGTAACAAAAGCATAACAGTGAAGAAATTGGCCCATTTATCTGGGACATCAACCACAAGTTGAACAGATGCACTATTCTAAGGAGCAAAGAATTTGACCCATGCATGCAAGCCAGAGTCAGACAAGAGCTCATCTAAAGGATCTGAAGTCTGACCTTCCCGCCAAGCATGCAATTCAATATGAGGCACCAGCACCATCCCTAGTTGCATTTCTAAATTTACCTGACCTGGTGGGACTGCGAGGATGTCATCTACCACCTGCTGCACTTCCAAAACCCCATCAGCAACCAAAGCCGGTTGATTAAGATCTGGAATCTGATCTATAGGCAAAAGTTGAAGGGGTAGCAAGTTTAGTTCTTGCTCTTCACCATTGACATATAGAGAAGATGATGCTAGTGATGGAGCTTGCAAAGAAAGGGCCAGATTGCTTTGTGAAGGCTCAGGCAAGTCCTGCTCGTCAATGTCTCCCGGTCCCAAATTGTCATCTGGGTTGAAAGTGTAATACCCCGGCCTGCTCGTAGTGCGGCCCATGTGGCCCATGAGGAGTTGTGTGGTGGGATTAGTCCCACATTTCTTGTCTCAAGTGAGTTGTAGTAGTATATAATACCTGTTGGATCCAAACGTAGTACCTCCGGGTTAACCCTTTTACACGAAGCGAGGACGAAAGTGTAAGTGAAGTGCTATGTGTGTGCGGGTCCGCCCCACGGTGGGCTGGGCATTAAGCCGATTTTGGGTCAGGGTGTTACAGATGGTATCGAGCATCAACCTTGCACGCACGGGCGCGTGCGGGGGCGAGGCGGGCATATGGCGATGGCGCATGTGTGCCCGGAGTGGACACATGGCATGGCATATGTGCCGACCGGGCGCACGGACGTGTACCGAGGGGTGGTTCGGGCATTTGTCGCAGATGCGGTATGTCGCCGAGGGCGCCACCTTAAGGGGGGTGAATGTAATACCCCGGCCTGCTCGTAGTGTGGCCCATGTGGCCCATGAGGAGTTGTGTGGTGGGATTAGTCCCACATTTCTTGTCTCAAGTGAGTTGTAGTAGTATATAATACCTGTTGGATCCAAACGTAGCACCTCCGGGTTAACCCTTTTACACGAAGCGAGGACGAAAGTGTAAGTGAGGTGCTATGTGTGTGCGGGTCCGCCCCACGGTGGGCTGGGCATTAAGCCGATTTTGGGTCAGGGTGTTACAGAAAGCACCCGCAACCCAATTATCTTCCTTGGGTGGGTTTAGTTCTTCCAGCGTTGCGATCGGCCAAGTATTACAATTTCCTTCATTTTGATCCTGAGGATGGACCTATTGGTTATCATTCGGATTAGGATCTCCCCTGCTAGACTTTCAAGATCTGCATCCCCATTGGTAATATCACCAAGACCTGACTATAGAAGGGATTGATTCCGATTTTGTGGAGGGTGAGAGTGAGGATCACCCCCATCCGATGGGGGAGTGTCTTCACCCGGAGGGCCACCTCCCAGTAGAGACTGGGAAATGGTTTTGCATGGGATTGTCCAAGATTCACTGAGAAAACCATCACCGTCTGTTATCTGGATACCCTTTGGCACATAATCTAAATCAATCACTCTGCCTTTGATGATAATTCGGGAAAGATTATTGAGGTCCTTTTCCCAAACAAGCAACCTTCCGAAGCTTCTTATGGCATCTTGGATGTAAGACAAACTCCAAAAATCCAAAGGGAAGCCAATCAACATGAGTCAACACTCCCTATTAAAAGTTAGCCCCTTCCAGTTGAGACCTTCATTATGCTTTTGAAAAGAAATTTGAACATCATCACATTGATGTGGGCTAGCGTTAATCATAGCTTCTCTAGCATGCACACTATTAAATTTGATATAGGCCGCCCCAAAAGGACAAGGTTGAATGTCGCGGATTCGAAGTCTTTGGAACCCAACTAGAAATTCCGTAAGAATCACTTCCACATTGTGAAAAGGAACCCGACCTTGCGGCATTGGTGAGATGATCACAGCAGCCATATCTTCATTTCTTGTTGGGGGTTCTTCCACATACAACTCTAGCTCGATTGTGCCTTCCTTCCACATGTTGAAATTCAAAGCCCCGCGAAAGTAGTGTTCTATAGTCACCTTCAAAATTTGCCACGGGGACGTAGGGGACAATCGCCCAATCTTGGATTTGAGGAGGAGGGGATTGGGGCAGATGCTTCAGGAGAGAGTGGGGTGAGGCAATGGGTTTGGTACGTCTCTGGAAACCGAAGATTCCAGGGGAAGCCCAAAGAAATGTATCCCACAATCGCGCAGTGTGTCAAAGGTTTTTTGCTTCGAGATTTGAGTCAAGACAATCTTGTCCATTCCTCGGAACCGAGTTTTGCAATTTTGTCCTGACCAATTGCCTTCCTTTACCGCAGAAGAGAATTTGTGATGGGGGACATATACATTGTTGACAATAGCTTCTTTGTAGAATTTGGAAATATGCCCTGTTTTTTTACAGTGGTGACAACAAATTGGGTTTCGACATTTCAATCTGGTATGACCCGATAAAAGGCATCGGACACAATGAATATCACTCCTCTTTCTAGCTTGAGAAAACTCTTGTGGGTATTTTGGCTTCAATGGTGGGCCTTTAGTTTTCGGATATTTTTCACAGACCAACCCATTTGAAACTTGAAAATCCTGTCTTTCCGAAATCTTCAGAGGAACTCCCAAATGATCAAAGACTGATTTCTTCAGAAGAACTAATCGATCAAACACTGATGTTGCAAAAAGTTGAGCCCCCCCCCCCCTTGAAGAGAAATATTCAATTGATTGAAATCCGAGAGATAGGCACTGTGGAGTCCAAATTCCGACGAAGAGGAGGTTTTAACGGAATCAAATTTGCTCCAGTGAGGATTGATGCCTTTTTGCTGGGAACTGATCGAACAACCTCTACAAATGATTTCTTCTTCCGAAGTACTATTGTCCATTCCTTATTGTGTTTGTCAGTCCACAGTTGATATTCTCTTTCCCAATTCGCTCCTCCATTACCCCAAAGACTGAAGAAAACCGCAAAATCTTTGCAAGAGAAGCTTCTGATATTGTAAATAAAGAAATCAACATCTTTTGAAGTAACCGAGAACTTGAAACCTGAAGAGTAAAGTTGGATCACCTTGAAATCGAGGGCATTGCCACCAAGACAAGATTGGAGTAAGATACTTACCACATCCTTTGAAAGACGAAACCAAGATCTGCCGAATGAGGCCACTAAAAAGAATTCCCAAAGACCACAACCCGACAAGAAGACCACCGGGGTACAAAAACAACTCCAAATTGATTCTTGCAATTCCAATCCTAGGCTAAAGTCAAGCCTAGAGGGATCTATGAGCTAATCCCCGAGGGATCAAAGGAAAACTCCATGGAGGAGAGGGAAGAAAGAGGTGGAGAGAAGCTCTGAGGGAGAGGGAGAGGGGGGAGTGCTTCCATTTCAAATTTTGGGCTCATACTCTGCCTGAGAACCAAATAAGCAACAATAATTCTAGCCTACTGGATCACTAACGGTTGATTACATACTGAGAGATATGATCCATCATATCGTTCTTACTACCGCAATATCCTGGCGATTAGACGCGACCAAATGCACAAATAGTAGCACAGAGAGCACCCAAAAGGATGCCATCAAATGGGAATATATTGGGGATTCGGGAAGACGATATGCACCCCAAAAGTCAAAATTTATAACCCCAAGTGGGAGGAAACCTACTGCGCTTCACATGGCTTTTCTTTGCCATGTTTTTAGGGTTTTGGGGAGTAGCAGCAGCGGAGAGGGAAATGGATCATCTCCATTATGTATGAATGCTAAGGATCTATAGTGTTGTCATTAGCACATGATCTCCACCGTCTGATTAAAAAAAAAATATCCAGTATTTTCACTATAGTAAAATCGTTAGGGTAAATATTCTGCTGTTACTGTAATATTTGCTACAGTATCACTGTCGAGTACTGTTAGCATAGTGATCCTCTGCATTACAGCGGAGGATCCGGATCCAATGCAGAGTGGGGAAATGGATCTTCTGCATTGAAGATACCATTGTAGAGGATCTATAGTGTTGTGTATTAGCACGCGATCTCCACCGTCTGATAAAAAATAAATGTTCAAATCAGTAGGTACCCTTTTTTGCTATAGGTTTTGCTACAATAAATATTACAATGTTGCTCCCGCATTTGCTAACATACCGCTGGCGAGTAATGCTCGCACGCGCACAAAATCAACGGGGCGGGGGAAATGACCCGTCGTTTCCTTGGGTTTATTGGGAAGCAGCCGCTCGGAGCAGCGGATCGTTGGTTTCGTCTGTGCGGCCCATCACATTCACGTCCTATGACAGTGGGTCCAGGTACCACCGTAGCCGTTCGATCAAAATGGGGGAAATCACATCTGTCCAAAGCTTTCGTCTGTTTTATTTCTTTAGTTGGATCAACTTAGTGGAGGTTCACATTCAAGAGATCTTTCAAAGAAAACAAAAGGTCTGAAGCAGAAACGTGTGTGAAGGCTCTTCTGTGTGACAGGCAGCTGGGTATAGAACGAATCATAGTGAACATTGATGCTACGAATCTGGCTAAGGCAGTAAGGAGTAATGAGCTTGATAACTGAATATGGTGTGGTTTTTAAGGAGATCAAGAGCATGTTTATAGCTGATTCCCGGTTTGTGATTGAAGCTGTAACAAAGTAGCAGACTGTTTAGTTGCTTTTGGTGCTAGTCCGTCAGGTGTTGGTTCCTAGTTTTGGCTCAATCAAGCCCCTGAGTTTGTACTAGACTTGGTTTCTGGTGATTTAGTCGGAACCCTAGTTTAAATGGAAGGATGTTCCGTCAAAAAAAGAAAAAAAAAAGAGGGGGTTATCCGTCTGGTCACGTACAGATGAAATGTCCCGGCATGGACGCGGCTGCCGGCGGTGAGAATCGAAGAACAAACATTTCGGCCCATACCTTGCGTGCTGCCGGCATCAAAAGATCACTTCGCACTCATCATGGCACAGCACCTGAATCCGAACTAATCAAGCTCACATCCTTAATTCATCAGCAAGATTGCCCGGCAATGGGAAAGAGATTAGAAGATGGCATGGCATCAACAACAGTCAAAAGCAGTACAATTTCCATGGCGCAATGCCTGATGTCCAGCCCCCGTCGTCTCTCGACAGAAAGCACTTTTGGGCGGATCTTTGAAGCCATTTTTGCAACTAAACGATGGAAGGAGTAGCACTAGTTTGGGTGGCAACCGGCAAGGAAGCCCTCTTGCCAAGCCAAGGGAAAATTCCTCCTGGCTGCTACTGCCTACTAGTACTAGTGTAAGCAACATAGACATGGCTAAGTTGCTTGTCCCGGTTACAAATCCAAGGATTCCTTCCTTGCCTCCCTTTCCCTCCAAATTCTCACTCCTCCTCCTCCTCTTCTTCTTCTTCTAAGTGCCAACCAAACTACAATCTCACATACCACCCATTAGCTCCATTTCCTTCCTCCTTCTTGCATTGCTTGCTTGCTTGGTTAGTTTGTAGCTTTCCATTTGCCACTCCCCTTTGCCAAAGCCACGTGTTCATAGGATGGCAGATCAAGCCTATCAAGGAGGCCTATATCGGGACCGTACTGGCGAGGGACGACGCTCCCCCCATGGGCCGGACCAGCCGCCGGGTCACGGCGGCGCCACTCCGGCGAAGCGACCACGCACCAAGCCGACGTATGTACGGCCGTCCCAGGTAAGAATGGAACTGATACCTCCTGCAGCACCGTCACAGCCGCCGGTTGAGCAACCATCGTACCAGGAGGGATGGTCGGAGCCACCGCCACACGGAAGCAGGCCCACCGCCACCACAGTGTCTACCGAGCCCGCTAGCCTGCCACAGCCAGATGTGCATGCGGGTTCACCGCCGGGGCAGCCTCCGTGGACGAGGCCGGGGAGAAAGTGGGACGGGGAGGAACACCGGAAGCGCAAGAAGAGAGAGCCGATGGCATTCTTCTTCACTTTGTGCTGCATCCTCTTCTGGCTGCTTGTCATTGCCGTCGGCGTGGCCGTGCTCGTCGTCTACCTCATATACCGCCCGCAGCCACCCCGGCTGCGGGTGACCTCGGCCACCCTGAACGCGGGGTACATCGACGAGTTGGGCCTGGGCGGCAGAGGGATGGCGCTCAACTCCGACCTCACCGTCCTCGCCAACATCTCCAACCCCAACACCAAGATCGACATAGTGCTGCACTACATGCAGCTGGACCTCTACTTCCGGGGCAGCCTGATCGGGACGCAGGCCGTGTGGCCGGCTCCGCTGCTCGAGGGGCCCGGCGGCAACGTGCTCCGGAGCGTGCATCTGGTGGTGAGCGAGGTGACCATCTCGCGGGAGGACGTAATTCTGTGGCAGAACGCGACGGCGAAGGGCGGGCCGGTGACGCTGCACCTCTACGGCCGGTTCCACACGCAGCTCAATTTCGGCCGGTGGCTCCCGTACAAGTACTGGGTCTACCCGCGCTGCACGCTCTGGCTCGACCCGCCGCCGAGCGGCGCGCTGCGCCGGGCACGATGCTGATCATTTGCTCTTGATTGTCACTGGACCGGTCTGATCAATTGCTTTGTGCTCCTTTCGATGTAGAAGAGCGTGTATCTTCATCCAGTTATTTTGTGATTGATTTTTTTTTCGAGAATTGCAGTTTTTTGTTAGCCGAAGGGAATCAGGGACAGAATTGAGAGATGTCTCATGTGGTAAAGTGTCGTTACTCATTACTTGTTGAAAAAAAATATTTATATGAATAATTTAATTTTAAATGCTGGCATCGATTTTCTCTGCAAAAAGTTTGCGAAAAAAACATCAAAATGAGTTATTACTAACATGACAAGCATGACCGCAAAATCGGCCAAATCGCCAACATTACAGCTTTTCCGAAGTGAATCGTAGTCGCGAGTCGGGACACGTCTCACAGGGACGCGTACCGAAAAACACCTTTGCCTACCTGATTTGATCAGAAAATATGGCTGGATTGCTTGTCCAATGACCAAACGAGAGATGCCTTCCTTGATTCCTTTCCCCTCCAAAATTCGCGCAGCTCTCGTGTATCCTTCCACTCTTCACAACCGATCCCATAACCATTGCCGTAGTCAGCAATTTTCAAAAACCTGGACAAGCTGCAAGCTAAGTATCTAATTATGGTCTATTGAGAACCGCAACCATCGGATATTCAGATACACAATTACACATCATGCAAATCCACAATAGTTTTAAAGTAAAAAAAACGGATACGATACATCACACATATAAAGGTTCATAGATGGAATCATGGAAATAAAAATGAGATACGATAACAAACAACTCACTAGACACTACCAAAGTTGTGACGAGTCGATAACAAAAGTCCAAATATCCAATCACACAACTAAAAGAAAGTAAGAGACTCGATAAGATTAAAAAAATGAATTAGTAAATCATATAACTTTGACTTAAAAATATATTCACATCGGAGAGAATAAAACATACCGATAATGTGCTAATTAGGCCTAGGCCTAGGAGGCAAATGTCCTTTCCTTTTCTGCATGCCTTGAAACCGTCCAGCAATAACATCATCATCAAGTTGTTTAAATATGTCCCGCTCGGTGTTGCATATCATCAAGTCATTGAGCCAATCATTGTTGATCTTGTTGCACAATTTAGACTTGATAATCTTCATTGCCGAAAAAACCCTTTCAACCGATGTCGTTTACACCGGCAATACCAAAGCCAACTCATTGAGTTTGTAGACCAATGGAAAAACCAAATTTTTCTCGATTTCAACCATCTTTGTAGCCAAACTTTCAATATCTTTACAAGTAGAAAAGAAAACATGCCTTCTCACATGATGAATGTAAGTCTCAAGTTGGTGACTTATGATTGCACGATCACCACTAGAGAAATCTGCATGATAAATTGTAGTTAGGCGAGTAAGCTTGTCAACATCAAACTTAGAGAAAGAATTCTTTGGATCAAGGCATGAGAAGCACACTAATATCTCTGTAGATGCTTCACTAAAGCGATGATTCATCTCAGTACATATCTTGTCAAGGGCAACATAAAAAAGCTCAACTCGGTAATAATGAAGATTAGTGTAAGTCTTCCTATCAAGTCTCAAACTACCCCTAACTGGTATTTCTTCATCCATATTTGGCACCGGAATACCTTTGACAACACAAAATTGTTGGACCTCATCAAACAAGTCCTCCCAACCACTTTCTCTCATGGAGGTCAACCGAGCTTTGACATCATGAACTAATTCCATAGCATGAATAATATTTAGATCATTCCTTTGTAAGACTTGTGAGAGCTCATTTGTGATGGCAAACAACTTTAACATAAGCTTTAAAATGAAAGCAAATTTGAAACTCTCTATTTTTTTCTATCAAACCCGTCGCTTGAGACCGTCCACGCCCATCTTCGTCTATCGCACTAAGCACATGTAACACCGACCTCCACATTTGATCCAAACAAAGCAAAGTTGTATGATGTGAACCCCATCTAGTATCCCCGGGTCTAGCGAGACTTGTTTGTTGATTCAAGCCTCTTCCACTAAATATCTCACCCCTCTCAAGCAAATCCAAAATATTTTGATGATGTTCTTCCGTCAATGTATCCCTCCTCTTGCAAGATGCACTTGTCGTAGTCATAATCAGGGTGACATACTCAAAGAAATTATGAATGGATGAGCAACAACTAGCAACGGAGACAACAACCAATTGCAAACGGTGAGCAAAGCAATGGACATAGAAAGCATAAGGGTTTTCATCTAGAATCTTTCTTTGCAAGTTATTAAATTCACCTCTCATATTTGAAGCCCCATTGTATCCTTGCCCCCGTAGCCTATGAATGGATAACTTTTAATGATCTAGAATACCAACAAGAGCTACCTTTAGTGCCTCCGATGTAGTCTCATAGACATGATGTAGAGCAAGCACGTACCTCTAATAAAACAATTGCAACAAGGCTAAATGGAAGTATGGAACAACAATGGAATAATAGGTAAATGGAATAATGAGCCACTACTAACCTCAACATTACTGATATTTGCTCTTTCACAGATATATCAGTCGACTCATCGATAAGCACGGCGAATTGTCTATCACCAATCTCTCTCATAATCACATCGGTGACTTCTTGTGTGCAACATTTTACAAGATCCTTTTGAATATCGGAAGCAAGCATCTTGCAATTTTTTGGGCCACGGTCAAAAGCAAGCCTCACCTTTTCATTCTTATCTTTGTACCAATCTACCATTTCACAAAAGTTATACCCTTGTTCAATAAAGTAGAAGATTCATCATGGCCACGAAAAACTGTGCCTTGACCAATGTGAAACCTTGTACACTCTAGAGAAGAACTCAAATGGATTTTATATAATTCTTCGAATTTCTTAGTTGCACAAGAGAGCTTACTTGACACACTTTGTCTTTGGTTATGAAAATCATCACAATGCAATCTTGCCTTGTTGTGGTCACTTCTTACACCACCAATATGGTCTGGCAATGCTTTGCGGGCATGCTTTTAATCACTAAACCTGGTTCTAGTGAAGACTTCATAACCAAAGCATCGATTATTTTCAGGCTTCTTAAAAAGAAAGCAATAGAAACAATATGCCGCATCTTGAGACTCGCTATATTCTATCTAATCATATTTCTTATACCAATCTTTTGAAAATGCCCTCCGCAAACATCCAAATTGTTTAAGAGGAAAATTCACAATTTGTTAGATTGGACCCTTCAAAACGTATGCTCTTCTCACTTGGTCTTGAGCATCCGGATGGTAATCATCTATTTGTTTCCTAAGAGCAAGATCACGCACAATTTCATCCGAATTAAACACATCCTCCTCCTCATCATCATTAGCCATATTTGGTTCATCTTCATCACTTGGTTGTGGATCTTGTGGTAAGCTTGTGGTAAGCTTCTTGAGTCAACCAAAAACCTCCTCATTTATGAAATTTTAACCATTCTCATCATCTCAAGGCTCAAGGATTGTGCTCTTTCTACTGGAACAACAAGGACACAACTACTGAACTACACAAGGCCATCCTACATTCCTACAGGCTACTAGTAGTCTAGCACTCTAGCAGGATCGAGAAATTAGGAGAAATTGGGAGAGCAGCAAATATTTCTCAAGGAATCAATGATTGTGCTCACCTAGCTGCCTGGGAGGGGGCGGCCGCGGCCTGCTCATGGGCCTCGTGGCTCGATGTCGATGGCAATGCTACCACTAGCTGGAGAGCTAGAGCTGCCAGACTCGGAATCACCGCATCGCAGGAGCCGTCCACCATCGCGCCGGCCGCCGCATCACTGCGTCAGCAACGCCCAGTGCTCGCTCTCCTGCTCCCGCCAGCCGCCGCTCGTGCTGCTGCAGGCCTGAAGCAAGCTGCCTGCCACCGCTCATGCTTGCCGCTCGGGGAGGGGAAGGGCTGAATCGCCAAAGGGGAACAGCCGAACAGACTCACAGAGAGCAAACGAGATAGAGAGAGACCGAGAGACTGAGAGAGGTCGCCACTCGCTAGGGCCGGGGCAGGGATGCGTCACGTGCGGCCCAGCAATGCGGGCGGCCAGGCGGGGGCTGTCGGGACCCTGAATCACTGGACCCGAGCCCTCTGTGTATTCGGAACTAGTCCCAGATCAGTAGCTAGCTCACACAGTTACAACATCGATGTAATCATATCCATACAATAAAATATCTATGAAGCAGACAAAGTAATATTACTTAGTAGCAAAAGAACATTATAGTCAAGTCTTATAGAGGTTGCCATGCAGAGCTTAACAACAAAGATAAACTTGCAGTGGAAACCAAAACGTCTCGTGGTAGCCATTCGACATGCCCACGTGCAATCGAGTGGAGGACACGACCTAGTTCGCATAGTCTTTGAAGTAATCTTCCTTGCAGAACTCAGTATTCATGGTTCTTCTGTGGGGACTAATCAACAAATGACGTATAGCCGTGAGTACATAAAGTACTTAGTAAGTCGTAAGGAAATATATGTAAATAGTATTCATGTAAGGCTTGAACAATGATAGCTTTATGGCTATTTTGAAGAAAGTAGTATTGACAGTAAATACAATAAATAGATTGAAGAGCATAATTTAAAAGATTAAATACATAAGTAAACAAGTTCTTTGAAAACGACTAGTGAGCAACCCTGTTCACTTCTCAATCATCAACCAGCTCTAACTCATCGAATCCAAACCAATCCACCATTCCAACATTTTTGGGAAAAATCTACCCCTTATGTGAAATCATCAAGCATTGTCCATGACCGGGGACGCGGCTATTTGAATAGTTTTTAACACTCTGCAGAGGTTGTGCAACTTGACCCATAAGATATAATCATCTTGATAAAAACACACGTTTCTTTAGACATGTGAATCAAGGAGAGACTATCACAAGGCTTTTACAAAGCTCTGTTCTGACTAGGGATGGCAATTGTGCCAGATTACCCGCGTGCCCGCGGGCGAATACCCTAATGGAGGCGGGTATGGGCGTCTTTCTTTACCCACGGGTATGAAAACGAGCATAATTCCTTGCCCATCGGGTAAACGGGTATGGGCATGGGTAAGCTCTACCCGTACCCGCTTCGTCCGATTACCCGTAACCTACCCGCATGTATAAGGAACTATATCAGTTTGTATTTTTATTTTATTTGTTGAACTTGATTAGTTGTCTTGTCGAACATGATATGTGAATTGTGATGAACTTTATTAGTTGTTGAATGTGTGATGCACCATTGATGTGTGAATTATGATGAACTTGATGTATGCATTGCTCGCGAGGAACAAGCATGTCCGCGGGCGATGGGTACCCACAGGCGGTGATGCATTATTCGCGGGTAAACGGGCATACCCGCGGGCGACGGGTACCCACGGGCGACGGGTATGGGCGAGCATTACCCGTACCCGCCGCACCCGATTGCCATCCCTAGTTCTGACTCAGCTCTACTCGCTAAGGTTTCACTACGTCGGCCCCTCTTGCGCCATAATCAATCAAAACAGAACCAACTTAAAACATTGCTAATTAGTTAGCCAGGTCCACCTCATAAATAGACTTGTAGTTGTACCGTAAGGCTCAAATCAATGGTGCACAAAGTTATGTCCTTAACAACTACTCAAACGAGTCAACCACATCCAAAAATTATCCCCTTTACTGCTCGATCAATCGCCTGAGTATGGAATCATTTTTATTTCAACCCGACCGAATTGCAACCCTTGACATGGCAGAACAAATTTTAATAATAGTGGTTGCACCATAATTCTATATTTTATTAAGTCAAATTTAATCATTTATGAATATGACGTCATGAATCCCATTGCAAGACTAAACCATGGCTAAGCGTATACGATACCCAAGTTGATACTAAAATATATCCAACTAAAATTACCCAACCTATGGTGTCCAATGGTATATGTTGTTCACAATTATTCAAGGAGGCATATCGACAAGTGGGTAATTAACTATTCCTGAAAGCAGTTATTATAAAATATTATAAAACTAGCAATGCATGTTGACATAAAATAATATAATTTTATAAAATTGGTATCACATGATTAAATTTCTATGACTTGCCTTCGTTGAAGAGTAGAAATGCTTCGGTCGTCAAGTTCAATAATTCTTCGGAAATGCCAGAATCTACACATGCGAAAAGAGCCAAATAAATAAAACAATTCTAAATAAAATCAAAAAATTACCAAACTAGAACCAAAAGAAAGAAACTGAATTTATATGAATTTAAAAATTTTAATCACTCGAACGAAGGAGAACAGACTCTTGGAAGGTTCAAAAACACATGAAATGATGAAATTGAGATTTTCATAATTTTTGGGATTATTTTTCTAAAGGAAATTCTTTTTTGTGTCATGTTGATGTCAGCGCACGAATTAAACTTTCGTCCAGAATATTTTTCAAAAGGAAAATGGCTTGAGTCTCTGACAGGTAGGCCCCACATCCATGGACTGGGTCCACGGGCGGTCAACGGTCCACGATGGACCTGGCTCGCGCAACAGCAGCGAAGCTGATGCAAGCGCACACGCGGGTGTGACTAGGCTGCCACATCAGCGAGGGAGGCGACGTGGTGCTAACACAGACGCCATGTGGAGGCGACGTGGGCAGCCATGTCGGCGCCCAACGCGGCGGCACTCGGGTCCCTAGGGTCACCGGCGAACGACAGTGACTTAGCCGCCAGTGAGGTTAGCAATGGAGAGAGGGAAGCGAGGCTAACCTAGTGTGCACGGACTCGGTGACAAGGCAGAAAAGGACGGTCGGCGGCGAGGGAAGGAGCGGTGGCGAGATGCAGCTTGGAGACGCTAGAGCACCGGTGGAGCTCTGTCGGCGAGGAGGCGCGCATAGTGTAGGCCGAAGACGTGTGATGTCGAAGGTGGAGACGAAGACATCGGAGAGGATTCAACGACGACGCTAGGGGCGGAGGTGCGAACTCCGGCTGGCGAAGTCAAAGCTCAAATAGCAGCGAGGTTCGGGCGAGAGAGAAGGGGGCATATGGGGGACAAGCAAGAGGAGGGCATGGGGCTCCTGGTGCTCCACTTATAGGAGAGGGGGTGAGCAAGAGGGGAGATCACCCGGGGACGGCATGGGCTTGGAGCAGGTGAGGGTAGGGATGGCGGCAGGTGGGGAGGAGAAAAACAGGGAAACAGGCCCATAGTACCTGGCCCATAGTACCTTACAAATTCACAGTGCATCTCAACCAGCTCCCCCATCATTAGCTTTCCAATCACCTCTGTCACATAAACCTATTCTTACAGAACAATCAACAATCGCCCCTATGGAGGTTAAGTTCTCGTCTCATAGAAAATTTTACACCCAAGTTCATATATTTCTATCCCTTTTTATTCATACATGAGCAAACTTTTCCGTTCTTATTTAAGAAAAAACATAAGCCCAAATGTCCACCCCCTATATTCTATTTATGCCTTAGTGCCTACCTATGGAGGTTAATTGTCTGCAGACAGGAGTAACAAGCCAAGGAGCATGCCCTTTGTCTGCAAACAGGAGTAAACTTTTTCCATTCTTTTTCAAAAAAAAAAACATCAAGCCCAATTGTTCTGCCCCCATTATTTCATTATACGCCCTAGTGCCAACCTATGGAGGTTAATTATCAGCAAAATGACGATAAAACAATGAGCAAGTTCTGATGTCTTTCAGATTTTTTGACTTTGCAATTTGCATACAACTGGTTTCTTCTTCCAGATGATCTGCATGGTTATGGGTAATTTAATAAAGCTAAATCCTCTAATAACACTATAAGCATGCAACGCATCTTCACTAGAAAATGCAACAGACCTCCAAACTCAAAACAATGAAGTAATCGAGCTGCAACCTAAACAAGTAGTACCGATTTGCAACCTAGCGTGCTATGCACTAAGAGTAGGCGTAGCAGAGATGGGGGATGCACCTTGGTGTTCGCGAAGACGGGGGGCCGGGTGAGGAAGGGGAGCCCAAGCATTCCCGTGGCGGACGACACGAGCACGGCGTCCACGCCGCCTGCTTTGGCGGCCGCCGCCACCCCCGGCGACCAGTAGTAGGGCGCCGCGCGGATGAGGTCCCCCGCATCACCGCAGGCTGCGCGAGGGGCACCGGGGAGAAGGCTGCGAGGGCGGAGAGGTCGACGGGACAGTCGAGGAGATGGAGACCCTCCAGCTCCGGGAAGTGGCTCGCCGGCGTGTAGTAGCTACCACCTCCGCCGCCTCCGGCGGCCAGGCAGGTCTGTGAGGAGACGCTAGTGTTAGCGTCAGATGCTTAGGTTTGATGAGAGAGACAGAGCTTGGCGCTTACCAACTTCATGGCGAATTGGAGCGGCGTATGAAGGCGAGAATAGGAGGGTTCTTGACAAGAAACAGTAGCCAATGGGTTGAATAAACAAAGAGAAAGCCCACAATTTTTTTCTGTCCAGTTGGGCCAAGCTTCATGGGCTCTACTAGGCCCAAACATATTATTGCTCTCGAGTAAAAAAACTACTTTTCCCATCCAAAAGTTAAACGTACTCAAGAGTCGCACCACGTGATCCCCTCGATGCGTCTTCGTCGGTCTTACGCGCGCGCGGGCGGACGGGTAGCCAGGGTAGAAGCACTTACTACCGTCGTTGGATCTTTAGGTATTTAACGATGATTTAACGATTTTTAATTAATTAATTAAATTATTTATCTATAATATTTGTTATAGATAATAATCTCTTTTCATAACCTTATTACAAATATATTCTACGACCACCCAATATGATCGTAAGCTATTCTACGACCACTATATGGTCGTAAGATCTTCTACGATCACCTATTGATCGTTAGTTCTACTACGATCACCTCATAGTTGTAAGTTTTACTTTGATCAGGTCAATCATCACCACCATATGATCGATAAGAAACATAGACATATGGACTCAATCGACTAGGGACCTTATACTCTGTGTTTAACTATACACAGTAGATAAACAGATGTTGTTATCCTCTGATATAACTGCACATAACTCTCTGTCTTTAGCATAACTGCAAGGCGAACGTGGGATAGATTGTCTCTCTGATAATAAATATCATCAACGTGTGCAATTCATCAACTGTTGAGGCCCCTCCTGGCATGGACAACTGTCATCTCCTCAAATGCTATATAAGGGATAACGTCGGTGGACACAGAGTAGGGACAACGATAAGACAAGAGTCATTAGATCTAGTCTTTAGTGGCTTTTTTCTGTTGTAAACATGATCAATACAAGAATACATAAGTATGGTTATTATTCTCTCGAGAAAAGACCCGAACTTGTTTAAATCTCTGTCTCATCTTGTATAGTCTTGATCCAGGAGTATCCCAGCATTCATTTCATAAGTTTGATATTAAAATGAGTGTTGAACAAGTGGTCGAAAACTACTCATTACAGTAACTTATCATCTCTCTGCTTGCTCGCAGAGTTCAACCTTCTGCTTCCCCAGTAATACGAGTTGTCTGTGGTATTCATCAACTGTGGTAATTTATTCAAGAGCTTTCTGGGGAAAAAATATGCAATGAGGAAGAGCATAAATATAAAAACCAAAATATGCAAATGTTTGGTGTTGAACACTTACATCGATTGTTTATCGAGCAAAGTTTGTGTACATGACTTTTGGATTCTCAGACTAATTAAGTTCCTTGACCTTCTCCCACCAATTTTCCTGAAGACGCTCATTGTCAAATATGAACCCTCTATTGGGAATGTTTTTAGGATCGGGGACTAACACCCCCACAGTCATGTCATGGCCCCAACGACGCTAATTAAGTTCCTTGACCTAAATGATGAGGCCCCAACAGTCGGAGCTCCAAAAAATTCTGGAAAAAGGGGAGGTCTTCGTTGTCGATGAGAGAAGAAGAAACTCCACCTTGAGACCCCGAAGGGATTTCTTTGACGACCTCTTTTTCAACTCCGCTACCACCAGATCAACCACCCTTGGCGATTGAAGAGTCAAGTCTCCTGTCTGGGTATTAATGTCTTCGACAGTTGACTTGATCATTAGGGTGACTTGATCTTCCACCGCCTTCATCTTTGCCTCCACGACCACTGGTGGTTTGACCACTTCAGTAGGCGCAACTGGCTCGATGGCGACCACCTCTTCTCCTGCTGCTTCAGGGACAATGGTCGAAGACTCGACTATCTCTGCTCCTGTCTCTACGACCGGAAGGGAGACTAACACCCCCATTGTCATAGTCATGGCAACTGCAGACTTATCTGTAGAGACGTCACCGGGGGGCTAGAGAGGTAGGACTAAAACGACAAAACAAATAACAAATCAAAATGTGATATGAAAGAGTAAGTACAATCACTTATTCTTTAATTTTACATACCTAGTCTTCCTGGACACAATCTTGAAACCTGAAGATATCTTCCCGAGAGAAGACTTTATCTTCTCCTTCTTCTTTTCTTCCTCTTCGATCACCTTCATCAGCTCTGCGCTTTTAGTATCTGTAAGGCTTCCTGCATTGCTGGTTTGGGCGACCACGTCTTGCACGACCTCAACTGGTCATATATCACGAGGAATAGCAGGAGCTTCTTTTGTAGCCTCCTCCTCTTGGTGGTCGGAATCGACTTCGACCACCTGAAGGCTATCATTTCTTTCGATTGCAGGGTCTGCTGGACCAGTAGTAGCTTTCCAAAAGAAATGCAACTATTCATGTTTTTCTTTTCGACTTGCTTGACAAGAGCGGAAGAAGGGGAAACTGAGAATGTTTTATCATCAGAAGGGTACCTTGGCCTTAGGGACCTTGTGTTTAGGGTCCACGACCACCTTCTATGTCTCCCTTGTAGTCAAATATGTTAAGAAGAAGCCCATAGCAGAGGTTTGTGGAAGAGCAGAGCTCAAACTCCTGTCATCCTTCCTCTTCTTTTTGACCGCATTTACAAGACGATGTTCTCTTACTCAGAGAAACTTTGTCTTCCTCCGAGTCATCTTCAACATACCCCAAAATGATCTTGAGGACATCTTGAAGATCTATCGCGCTGACTCGCTGCAAAAGGTTGTAAAACAAGAGTTAATAAATGGTCGAAACTGCGACTGCTAATCCCTAAAGATGAAATCAATACAAATATTGATTACCTTTAGGCCTCTTGTTGTCTCCTCTTCGGATATGACCAATAATATCCGAGGAGCTCCCTCGATGATCGTAGGGGCTTTCTCATAGATGAGCTTGATCCGAGCGTCAATCTCCATCTGTGACAGATCTACAAATAGAAGAATGCAATCAATAAATGTGCTCGAATCAAATCAAAAGGAGCACATCAAAAATAAAATTACATTCTTCATAGTCCCTGGTTGAATCCTTAGCCCTCGAGTACTTCCACATCGGATGTGCTCGATTCTTTAGGGGGCTAATATGGCGCGTAATGAAATCCTTCACCACGTGTCATCCCGTTAGTCCTCCTTCTCTCAAGTCCTTGATGGCTTGAATGTAGGGGGCAAACAGTCGAAGTCATTTAGGACCGAGTCATAAGTCTTCTTCTTCTTCTTCTCCGCATGTTTACCCTTGAAGTAAAGACTGTCATCCTTGGTCACAGTCCAGTAGAACCACCTCTTCCTCCATCTTGGCCATGGCGACCGGGTGAACACCAAGATATACTACCTTGACATTCTGTCATGGAGTTGATAGCCGCAACTACTAGCAATCAACCAATGCTTCGCTATTCCATAGTAGTACTTGAAGAGGTCCAAATCTAGATGGATTCTCAGATATGCATCGCACAAGTACACGAAGACGCTCAGCATCGTGATGGAGTTGGGAACTAAGTTCACCAACTCCACCCTAAAATGCTCAAGCACAACCGTTAGGGATGGGTACGCAGGTAGTCGAAGACCACACTCGCAGTACGCTTGAAACACTGAGATCTTCCTTGGCTCGTCTGATGGCCAATGTTGTTCTTCAGCATCGGTCCACTTCACCAAGACTAGTGTCTTCGGAATCTTCCCCACAGCAACAAGAGTTGTCCTTTTATCCACATCCATCTCCGGTCTCTCCCACTTGGAAATGACTACAACCATTTCTTCAACAATTTGAGTTGGATTCGAAGAGATTTGGGGAAAATTACGATTCGGATGGAAACAGGGGAGCAAGAACTCAAGAGATTAGAACTATTGGGGAAAGTAAAACCCCAAGTTTACCCCGATGGCTATTTATAACCGTAGGTCTGGAGTAAAAGATCATGGGAACCCAACAATTACAACCTCTTTGGGAACCGCTCGACAGAAAATTGTAAGAGGCAGTTGACATTCTTTATTATGTCCGTTCGGGAAAAGAGGACTTTATTTTTACAACTCAAGGAAAAAAAATTATTGACCAAGTCAACTTCTAGTCAAATAAAATATCAGTCGAAGACAATCTGTCCTCGACCTCTTTTCCAAGCAAGTCATTTTCACTTGAAGTTGGGGACTAGATGACGAGGATTTAATAATCCTCAATTAATTAAACTATTTTTTTGTAATATTTGTTATAGATAATAATCTCTTTACATAACCTCTTGAGGTACCCCTCATTGTTAACAATGAGGGAAATTATAATTACCTATTGGTCGTAAGTCATTCTACGACTACCCTATATGATCGTAAATCATTCTACGATCACTATATGATCGTAAGATCTTCTACGTCCACTATTGATCTTAAGTTCTACTATGATCATCTTTTTGTTGTAAGCTTTACTACGACCAGGTCAATCACAATCATTCTATGGTCGATAAGAACCACAGACATGTAGACTCAATCGACTAAGGTCTTATATACTGTGTTTAATTATACGTAGTAGATAAACATGTGTTTGTACATAACTCTCTGTCTTTGGCACAACTGTAAGGGGAATGTGGGAGGGATTGTCTATCTGACAACAACTACTATCAACATGCACAATTTATCAACCGTTGATGCATCTTCTGGTATAGACAACTGTCACCCCCCCCCCCCCCTCTCAGACGCTATTTAAGGGATAACGCCGATGGACAGAGAGGAGGGACAACGACAAGACATGAGTTATTAATTCTAGTCTTTAGTGACTTTTTTCTATTGCAAATATGATCAATACAAGAACACAGAAGTATGGTTATTATTCTCTCAGGAGAAGCCCCGAACCGATCTAAATCCACAAGAACACAGAAGTATAGTTATTATTCTCTCAGGAGAAGCCCCGAACCTATCGAAATCCATGTGTCTCATCTTATATAGTCTCGATCCAGGAGTCCCCTAGTATTCATTTCATAAATTCGATATTAAAACATCGTCAGTATCTCTATAGTATTGTTATCCATCGACCATTAGAAAGAGATTACGGTTTGAAATTAGAAGAAGATTGTTGCTTGTGAGCACCCCTTTCATTTTAACCTTGGTCCGCTACTTGTCTTCGGACACCCATCCAAATCCAACTGTGGCTGGAGACGTACGTCGTCGTTGTAACATTGTCAAATTGAGAACACTGTGCTGATATCGACACATCCTGATTGATTGAGAGGCTACATGCAATTCACTCTCGTCAGAAACCCCCACAACTCCACAAGCATGAAACATCGTGACCTGCTTCGAATAAAAAGCCTAGTCGGACAGTCACAGCAGCAGATATCCAGAAGAACGTACGTCCCGGCAAACGCCTCCGGTTTCGGATTGTAGCGTGCGCCGCTGCAATTGTTGGTTCCGTGGCGATAAAACTTCGTATGGAATTCAGGGACTGTGTCTGTACGCAACAGGCACACGCGATCCAGAGCCCAGGCGACGTGCCGTCCGCGCCAAACTGCCTTGCGATCGTTGCCCACCTCGTCGCCTGTAGTGGCAAATCTCACATTCCTCCCGATTTCTCCGTGCTTTTAAAAAGGCATTCCAGAATTGGCTGCGACGCAGACGCATCGCGAAAAGCCATATCACTTTTCCATTCCCTTCGTGGTGTGGGTTTTAGCAACGCACCGCCATTTGCCAGCAGTGGCTTAATCAGCTCACCTTTCTTCCGGTATGTCGCTTCCTGCGAGTCCGCATTAACATTGATTAATTGCTGAGATTAAGCAGGTAAGAGCAAGAAAGCGTGGTAAGAGTAGGAGACACGTAATCTGGGTTCGACATCAACCAATGTATGACGTTTTGAGTATCAGTATGATCTTTAATATTCAATTTTGATAATTACTTTTTATATAATTATATTAGTAAAAAATTATAAAAAAATTATATTGTAAAACTATTTATCATGACAAATCTAATAATATTATTCTCACATGACCGGTCTAAATATTTTTTAAATATATTATTAGTCAAAGTTAGAGAAATATAACTGTATATTTTCTAAAACGTCGTACATTTTTTGACGGACGAAATATTTATCTGCGACGGCGCTAACCCGACGATGATGAACGGTGCAGATGACGAAGACGATAAATCTGGTTTTAGTCGGAAATATTTTATTATTTGTTACCGAATGCTGGTATATGCATGGAACGGGTAAACCTTTGGTTTCTTTCGAGTTAAGTACTTAAGTATACACGTCATTTTCATATGGCGTATACTGTATACATTGCACATTCGCGTAGCCTCTGGCTAGCTTATCGACGTCATTTATCGTTGTATCCTTTGTATCTGAAATGCAAATATAAAACTAAGAAAATACTAGCACTAACTACTAGTCTCCTACAACATATATTTCATAAGACAATTTGGCCAGCCCGTCGTTGAGGACTACACATCGTCTTCTATTTATATTAATTGTTGACTTTTTTTGCTTGTGCAAACAGTGATGCATGCATGTACAGGTTTTGTGACGTCAAATGAGCTGACATTGTTTAGAAGAAAAAGGGAACTACTCGTAGTAATACGTACAAGGACCCGTGAATATTTCTGGTGGTAGAAATATTTAACATAGTTGACCCAAAGTCTTTTTTTAGAGAAGTTGGCCAGTAGTATGGATAGGTAGGAATTATTTCTGTCTCGCGTTTCTCTTGGTCTTATAAATTTCTCGATCCATATGTCTGGTTTACGCCATGTATTTTGCAACTGAGATCTAGCACAATATATTTTTGTCTTAAAAATACTAAGGCTTGTTTGAAAATGTAGGATTTTATAAAAAAAAAATCATGTATTTCAAATGGAGCCTACGAAAACACAGTCAACAATAATTGTGAGTTGTGACAAAATATTGATATGAGACGTGACCCTTTGATACGCAGTACATTTTATTGATCACCTCATGTGGGCCAATTTGATGCACGAAGAATATCAACAGTTGGAACATGCAAATGACCAATTTGATGCACCAAGAATATCAATAGTTGGAACATGCAAACTCAAGGAATTTGGCCTAGCTCACTTGGTCGAAAGTGTGGGTGCACACTCCCACCATCTAAGCTCGAGTCTTCTTCGAATCAAATTTGGGTACATATCTTAATTGAAAGATGCCTAATTTCTATTAAGTATTCTCATTTTTTTTATTCCATCCGGTCACAAAAGAATATTATTTTGGATTACGTATAGTCAAACTTTATAAACTTTGACTATTGATATCTTTTCCAATTTTAAGATTGAACACATGAAAAATGGTATGTATAGATTTATTTCAAAAAGAACTTTCGTAGAAGTGCAATTGTTATGTTTTATAAATATATTAAAATATAAATTGATGGTTAAAGTTGCGTTTGAGGGACTATATCAATGTCCAAAATAATATTCTTTTGTGGCCGGATGGAGTAACTTGCAAATACACAGGAAACATGCGTCTAGGAGGTGTTGCGAGTAGTGCTAGTTAAGGAATTTATGTAGACACGCCTATCCAAGGTGATTAGTGAGGTGAATCGCGTAAAGGTAGCCGTTCGATTTCGTGGACCGAAGATAGACGTGTGGTCGATATTAAAATGGGCAAACCAATCAATGGTCAAGGTTGCTTCACAGATTGTTTGTGCAGAAGTAAGCTCGCCTGTGACCAGATGGCTAGACGTGCAGTGTGCACTCAGTCCACCATGGTTCAAATTCTAGACTTGGTGCAGGTACAATTTTAGGAGTACATGCACATGTGCGCATTCAGAGGGAAATTGTGTGTCCGTGCTCCGTGAGGTCTTGAGTGCCTCCAACAATATTCAAGCATGTGTAGGGGATGTGCACGCGTGTGTGCGCGTTGGTGGTGTGAGGGCGTGTGTTGAGTGTGTGCATTTGTCTTGTACTCTCGACGATGAATCACTATCGTTCTTACGGAGTAAATGCTGAGGACAAGACTCTCAAGATTATACAAGAAGAGACATTGACTTTTTTAAACAAATTCAGAACTTCTCTGAGGAGAATAACAACTCTACTCCTATACTCTTGTATTGAATGAGATTACAAAGCACAATAAGCTACTAAATCTAAGTATAATGGCTTCTCTCTTTGTGCGTTTGAAGGGGTGACAGTTGTTGTGTGTCAGGAGACGTCTTGACGGTTGCTTGAATACACATGTTGGTGACATTTGTTGTTAGTGAGACATCCTCTTACACGTTCTCCAAGCGATTATTGCCAGAGACGAAGAGAAGTTTATGTGTTTATGTCAAAGACATAGACATGCATGTGTATTAACTACCACACATAAGTGAGTGTGGTGTACGGGGTCCCTAGTCGATAAGGTCCACATGTTGTAGGATTTTATCGATCATAAGGTGGTCGTGATTTGACCTGGTCGTAACAGAAATTTGAATTAGTCGTAACCTTCCTTAGTCATTACAGGTATTACTAACCAAGGGCATATTCAAGAGCTATTTAGAATACTATCATCCATAAAGAATATGATAGATAAATGACTTCATTAATGGAGGATTATTCAATCCTCGTCATCTAGCTTCCAAACTTCAAGTGAAAATGACTTACACGAGAATAGGTTGTAAAATAGTAGTCTGAAGGAAAACTTTCCGACGAGTATTTCTTTTGACCAGAAGTTGACTTGGCCAGGGAACATATTTTTATTTGAGTTGTAAAAATAATATCTTTTCCCCGTGTGAACGAAAAAAAGGAAGCAAACGGTCACCTAGGATGTTATCCATTGGGAACAGTTTCCGATGGAATTCTAACAGTTGGGCTTCTTCTTGATTTTTTGTTACGAATTGATGGGTATAAATAATTACTAAAGGAGTAGAAACGGGAAAATTAATTTCTCTAGTCGTTTCATTTCCTTTGTTTTCTCCACCGCCACAAAAACCTAAAATTCTTTCTCCTGAATCTTTTGAATCCAAGGAAATTTCTTAAAAGAAATGGTTGGATTCATGTTTAAGTGGAAGGAATCAAATATGGACATGGAGAAGATGACCACTTTTGTTGTTGTCAAGAAGAATTTTTCAAGATTTTTCTTGAAGTGGCATAGAGCAGATGGTGAATGGTGGCCGCCGGGCAAGGAAAACAAGATTGCCATCTCCAAAGCTTATTGCGAGTACAGACTTAGACTGCTTTGGTGCTCTTTTATTGAAAGCAAGGCCGTAGAGAAGAAAAATTCACAAAATATGGTCTTGAATGGTTGATACCATATTTCTGCATGGATTGAAGTTCTCAGGAATTTGATACGGGGGAAATCCCAATGAGTTGGTGAGCACTTCACTGTCTATGATGTGTAACTTCCGATCAAGACTGAAGTTTGTATCTGAAGAAAGCAGCGTGCTAGACAATTGCTTACCAGAGAATGATCATATCCTCTACTTTCTTCCAATTAAGGCCAACTTTGACTACATTGAAGAAGAAGCCCAAATTGCTGGTCAAAAAGACTAGACCAGTCGGAAGAAAGGTCATAGAAGAGTTAAGGTTCCCTGCTGAATGGTTTGTAATATTGGCACCGTTCGTGGGGATAATACGGTAATCTTTGCTGATTCTACTCAGATGCCTCCATGACAAACGAGTGAAACGAGAGAGTTTGTTCGATCTCACAAATCATGCAGGAATCGTCATGGATGTCTGCTACAACTACGAGCCAAGCGTCTTTTTGTCCGAGGGCAATGCCTACTCCAAGGATCCTTCACCAAGACCAAGAGACCATGCGACAAACACATTGCAGGAGGGCGTGTTATCTCTGATGTTCTCACCAGCACCATGATGCCCAGATGGGGACTCAGAATCCTCATAGGGAAGGGTCCAAGCGATCACAACCAACGTTGCCCAACGACAAGCACTGAGCATGACAGGACCCATGCCTCTGAACGATCAAGCCCATTTGAGGACGGCCAATTACCTTCGTCAAGTCCTAGAACGAATGAATTCAAGCCACTGAAACTAAGTCTAATGATTTCTCTCCAGACATTGGAGAGAAGCCATTAGACTTATTTTCGATGGCTTATTATGCTTTGTTCGATGGCTTACTATGCTTTGTAATCTCATTCAATAAAATAACGCAGGAGTAAGGTTGTTGTTCTCTCTAGAGAAAGCCTGAACGTGTCTAGAAAAGTCTATATCTCTTCTTACATAATCTTGAGAGACGTGTCCTCAGAATTTACTCTGTAAGATCGATAGTGATTTATCGAGAACTCTAAAAAAATATTTGCGCGAAAAATAATAGGTAGGTGGTAAATCCCTTCATTATAGAGTAGTACAGATTAGATATATCTCGATAAACATATACCAACCAACCCATTGGTTAATAGCTGGGTTGTGAATAGGAGAATGAATTGGTACAGGTGATTCAGTTGACATCTGGAAGGACAATTGGATTCCCTCTTCAATCTCAATGAAACCTATGGTTCGGCTTTAGAATGGTTTGATTAACAAGATCTCTGAACTTATCGATTTGAACAACAGATCTTGGAACGAGGTTCTTGTTAACTACTCTTTTATAAGACTGGATGCAGAGACCATTTTGAAAATCAAGTTGGGGAATAGTGAAATGGAGGATATTTTTGCATGGGTTTTGAAAGGAATGGAAATTATTCGGTTCGCTCTGCTTACAGGATATTGAAGGATGATCAGATGTATTCTCAATCTGCTACTGGGAGACAGATTTCCTCATCTTCGGTTTCAGGCCATTGGTGGAAGCATCTTTGGAAACTGAAAGTTCCACCAAAGGTGCGTATTTTCTGGTGGTGAGCAATCCATAACTTTTTTACCGGTAAATAAAGAACTATATCGTCGCCATGTCCTGAAGGAAAACCACTGCGATGATTGTGGAAATACAGAGGAAACGATCTTCCATGTTACAACAGAATGAACTTTTGCACTTCTTTTCTGGCAGGCTTTTAAAGATATTACGGGTAAAAAGCTTCCTACTCTACACCCAGATACATGGGCGATAGATTTGCTTGTCGGGGATGTTTGTTCTTCGGCCGTTGCAGCCCTGTTTGTTTGTGGGATATGGTCACTGTGGTTTGGTCGAAATAATCGCAGGTATGGAAAGGAGAGCTGGAACCCAGTGATGGCTGTCAAACATTTTAGTGTTATGCTGGAAGATGATCTTTTGCTTGACAATACCACCAAAAAGGCTATTGTTCCGAGTTCGGCAAAATGTCATTCGCCGCGACTTGGCTATTTGAAAGTTAACGTTGACGGTGCTTTCGATGGTGTTCAGTGTACAGGAGGCCCGGGCTCTGTTATTTGAGATTATGAAGGGCAGTTTATAGTGGCAGGGACACGATGGTATATCAATCTCCTTGATGTCTTAACTATTGAAGCTTTGGCAGCGAGAGATGGACTTCAACTTGCAATTTGACAGGGGCAGTAATCAGGTGGTTCTGGAGTCGGATAATTTGACTCTTTTCAATATGATTAACTCGCATGTTAGCGCAGGATCATAAATTGCAGGTATTTGGCATGAAATCCAAGATTTTAGCATGAATTTTAGTTTGTTTTGTTGTGTTCACACCCGTCGCTAGGCAAATTTAGCACTCATTATTGCGCAAAGGAAGCCTCAGTGGGAAGAAAGATGTGTACTTGGGTGAACTATATCCCTGAATTTATTATGGACATCATCACTCGTGATTGTAATCCTACAGTGAATTAATAAAGCTCTTGTGATTTGCTCTAAATTTTTTTGCTACGAACTTCACTTGGTGCAGTTGAACAAATTCTCCTAAAAATTTCAATGAGGCACAACACCAATAAATAACATCACAAATCAAATTTACAACTCACTCGATATAAATGAGTACTTTTAAAGAATTAGATGTAATATTGCATCACAAGTAGTACAACCTAAAACAAATAAATTCGTTGTGTAAATAAATCATCATGGAATTTCATATGCTTTTGTATAATCTCAACTCTTAGACCCGGTTTGGAATGTTTCAAAGGTAATAAAAAAAGCCTACTAAAATGCTACACAATTTTATACTAAAATCCATTTCCTCTAGAACATGCTCTCACTAAAAAAATTGTTATAGGCTGCGTGTCGCAAAACATTGGAATTTTGGACACTCTGGCCCCCTAGCACACAAGAATTCCAAATCTAGCACCCCTACCCCTGAAATTCCATTTCTAGCCCCTCCTCCCGCCTGTTGCGCCTGGGCACCAATGCACCCCGCCTCCTGCGCTCCCGTACCGCAACAGCAAGCCGCTGCGCCGCCACATAGCAGCAGGTCGACTACTGTAGCAATTCCAGGTTTTTCTCAAAAAATCATTTAAGTATATTTTTTTTGGAGGAATGACTAAATATAGAAAATTAGCTCAAAAAATTATGAATTGTTTATGGATCCACCCGACACAGTGTACTTGCTTGTGTAATTTTTTTAAAATTTTATCCATTCTGATTTTTTCTCGAAAATTCATTTAAGTATACTATTTGTACAAATTTTCTAATATATAAAATGAAGTCCAAACTTTATAAAAAAAAGTTCCCAGGCTCCTTACACAGTGGAATTGATTGTGTGATTTTTTTATAATTTTATATACTCTGAAATTGCCTCGACAAATTATGGGTTTATGTCTAAAAAATTAGGACGAAAGGTTTCAAAAATTACGGTTTCATGATTTCATGTGACTTGGAATATGAGAAGTTTAGTACCACATGACTACTCTAGTTAAGATACACTCCCTCCTCCGCACATTTATCGCCCCGTCGCTGTTGTTCTTTTACCAGTGTCTTTCACCACATCAGAAACAATTGTTTGATTGAGTAATTAGGCTGATGGTACCAGTAGGTGGCATGGGTGATTTCGTTGGTGTTTCCAATTCCAGCATAGAAATAGGTTTGTGCAGCATACTTGGTGATTCCCAAGCGGCTACAGCAAAGGGTGTAGGGTGAGCAAGTGCCAACCGACCATTGGGTACAATACCATCGTCAGTAATGTCGAACGGTCATTCATCATCTTCAGGTTGATCAGGATTGACTGTTCTGTTTTCATTGTTCTATCCCATGTTAATCAAATTGTGCTCATCAGCTTCCTTCTTAAATGCATTGTACCGCAAATGATCATTCTCCCGTAGATTGTTGTTTCCAGTTTGTAGTGGTTCTTCAGCAGCTGCGTTGACTAGCACACGGTAAGGGCATGCACCTTGTCCCTACAGAATGAACAAATATGGTGACTTGGATATAATGGTAACAACAAAACCATATAGGCTGCTTATGGAAGGTAATTGCCTAAAGCCTTATGTTTCCTTCTGCATATGTGATATATTACATTTTGTATCTTTACCTGTGAGATCCCTTGAAATGTTGTTGGGATTGCCATGTGTCCACCGGTGGCAAAAACAAAATTCAATGATTAAGAACCACCTTTCCTACCGCTCGTCCTCCCTTCTCCGCACATTTGTCGCCTAGTCTAGAATTCTCGGCGCCAACGCTGCGGCTCCTCCTTCGCTCGGTTTTAAATACCGAACTCTCGCAGTCGCTCTTCGTTCATCTCAATTATGTTTCGCTTCTCGTTCTGGCGCTCGTCACTGAGGACTCGGAGAATGTAACATAATTACTTTTTTAGGGAGATTAAGTATTTGTTTACTTCTCGTCGCTCGGCCTTTTTAGTGTTAAATAGTTAGTATAGTGGTAATTAATTAGTTGTAATTAGTTAGTTTAGTGGTAATTAATTAGTTAGTTTGCTGGTAACTAATTAGTTTAGTGATAATTAATTAGTTGTAATTAATTAGTTTAGAGGTAATTAATCAATCATAATTAGTTAGTTCAGCGGTAATTAATTAGTAGTAATTAGTTAGTTTGCTGGTAATTAGCCGTACAAACAAGTGCATCATATGCAAGACTCCTGGGCACTCAATGAAGGATTGCCCCCAACAGACCCAGCTCGTCTGGTCGTCATTCAGTGTCGTAATGTAATATTTTTTCCGTCTTGTTTGTTATATACAGTGTAACTTCTACGATACCCAGCTATAGACTCATCAACAAACTTCTACGCGAGGGTGTTGTAGAAGCGCCGCGAAGACTAGTTGTAAACATCATTGCATAGATGATACATAGGATATTTTTTTGTTAATTTATCGGTTCAATGTGGATAGCGTTGGTACAATACAGTATTAAAGAATATCATCTACTTTAACACTGTGTTGTACTACAGGCTAGATAGGCTTGTACATGACCAACCGAGGAAAATACGTGGTATGCAGATCATATAACAACGTACCGTAGCCTTAGAAATGCACACGAGTTGGAGACTGTGGTACGTTTTTATATTATCTGCATGCCACATATTTTCCTTAGTTAGTTCATGTATAATCTTATATATCCTGTGGTACAATACAATGTTAAAGTGGATGATATTCTTTAATAATATATTGCACCACATGCTAGATAAGCTTATATATGAACCATCAGAGGGAAATGCATGGCATGCAGATCATATAAGAACATATCATAGCCGTCACATTGTTATATCATCTGCATGCTAAATATTTCTCTTAGTTGGTTTATGCACAAGCTTATCTAGTCTGTGGTATAATACAATATTAAAGACTGTCATCCATAATAAACTGATAAATTAACCAAGGGTGTTCCAATTGCAATAAACACATGCGTGTATCATGTAATGCTTGTAACGCTTCAAATATCGTCAATTTTATGTATGAACACGTACACTGCAACTCCATTGGAAACCCTAATTTCCGAAATCCTAATTCTGTTATGAGTACTTTGTGTGGGAATTCATGAAACCTTAATTTCTGAAACCTAAAATTTAAATTTTTGAGACCTAAATCCTTCATTTTGGAGACAATTTCATAACACAGCCAGAAGGAGATCATCATATGCTTCCTAAAACCCTCTGCTGTCATGCAACACAGAGTAATAAATCTTTTAGTGCCCGACCTCACCATAGTAGAATTTCCACAGTGGATTCTAAACCCAAGTATTGAGTAGTAATTCATACCAATCATGTAAAAAGAAAATATCTCTTCACAACTACTACGTACAACTTAACAAATAAGGTAAGAACATAGGGAGGTATAAAAGAACTGAATAGCATTTGTGATTTTCGTAGATTCTCAAGGGTACGAAATCTGTTAGACTCGCAATAACATTTTACGATCGTCGTGTGTTGTTGTAGTGCGGTAAATTTATGAAGAATTTTATGAGGACGATTGAGGTTGAAATGATTCGTAAGTGGGAAGGTAAGCGATATTGGGATACGCTAAGGAATTCATACACGGACGAAAAAGCAAGTAATAAACAATAAGGCCTCATTTCAAACATCAGCAAATCTCAAAGAACTAATGACTGCATATTGCATATTGGTGCATGTTTTATAGGAGGCTAAGACGTGCTAAAGAACGAAGGTTCTAAATATTTTATACGAAATTAAATGCAGTCATCAATTGGTAGCTTTCCTTGCTTGATTTGTTTTCTTTCCTGTTGAGCCATGAAAGCAAGTCTATGTTGCAAGTATGCCTTTTCTAGTGGAATCACAAAAAGAATCATTCGCACCGACATCGAATCCTCCATATGTTAGCATAGCCAAATGCAACTGTAATGACGAGATGAGAAAGAAAGATGGATCATACACAAGCAGGTGAATTAAAAAACTAAATTAAAATGACAGACTATTAGAACTTGTAACATAAGAGTACAAGTTCTAGAGTATAAAGAAGCAAATATATATGCCAAATTGTACTGTGCAGTGTATGAAGAATATGAAATCACAACATTTCAATCCAACATTTTAGGGGATTTTCATAATCACAACGAGCGTTCTCAGCCCCTTCAATTGCATTATGTAGAAACTCCATAAAGTACTCTTCTTTAACTCCACTATAGTGAAGTAATATGCTCAAAAACCCTGATGTTAATATCCTTTTGGGTTTATTGCTGAGAAAAAATGCAATAATTTATTTCTTGTGAACCAAAAGAAAATTAATACGAATTTTGCTAATTAAAATGCTTAAGCTATTGAGAAAAAGTGAGCAACCCTGCACATACATCAGTATATCCCCTATCACTTCTACACTTAACCATGTTTTTCTCTGAAATACGGACGTCTGAAGCTCAGGACCTCTGGACTGTGCTACCACACTATGTTTGATTCATCAATTAACTCATCGAAAAGCACACCATGTTTGACACAATTTCAGAGCATATAAAATTATGAAAAAATTACACAATCAAGTCCACTGTGTAAGGAGTCTGGAAAAAAATCATAAAGTTTGTACCTCATTTTTATATTAGAAAATTCCTACAAACAGTATAATTAAATGAATTTTTGAGAAAAAAATCCGAATGGATAATTTTTTTTAAAAAAAATTAGACAAGCAAGCACACTATGTCGGGAGGCTCTACAAAAAAAGTAATAAAATTTTGAGATAATTTGCTATATTTAAAAATTTATTTAAAAATATACTTAAATAAATTTTTGAGAAAAATCTAGAATTGCTACGGTACCCAACCCGCTGCTGCTGTAGTACGGAAGTGCAGGAGGCGGGGTGGTGCAGTGCCCGAGCGCAGCGACGAAACGAGGGGGTTAGAAATGGAATTTCAGGGTACGAAATCTAGATTCGGAATTCTGGTGTGCTAAGGAGTCTACAGTATCCGCGTTTCCTCAAAGTTTCCTTGCTTTCGAGTTTTGAGATCACATGGAGTACTTGGAAGATTCCTGGGATATGTTTCCCGCACGTGAGGTGTTAGACGCGAACCGCCGGGATGGGGTGGTCCTAGCAAGCGAGCGGTTGGATATATACTTGGGTGAATCCACGATCCAGCCTTTCTTTTCCCCGTGATACCTTACAAAAGTCACGAAATTGAAATCGCAGCCAACCACTACCAGCTCAGCCTCGCCCAAACGGACAGGACACCCGAGGCGACGAAGGAAGGAGACCCGAAGCCTCGCCTTGCTACTCCAAAAATTCGCGAGGCGGCGCGGTTGCTTTCTCATCTGGTCGTTGCCGCCGCAGTTGCCACCGCCGCCTTTACTTCCTAGAAATACCCTTTTCCTCTGTGGACTTCCTCCAACGCGGAATCGTCTCTCAGACCGAGAGCCATGGGAGGGAGCCATTCGAGGAGCAGCTCTCGGGACGGGAGCAGCCACGGGCGGTACGGCCACACCCGCTCCTTCCAGCAGCCGCCGGCGCAGCAGTGGGGAGCGGGGGCCTACCCCTACGGCCAGGACCCTCAGGGGGGATACTACGCGCCGCCGCAGCAAGGAGGGTACGCCGCGCCGTACCCGGCGCACCAGCCGCCGCCGGCCGCGACGCAACCGCCGGCGCGGGCGGGAGGGGCCTCCAAGCCGCGCCTGGACAGGCGGTACTCGCAGATCGCTGACGACTACCACTCGGTGGATCAGGTATGCGTGCGATTGCTGTTGGCGAATTCGAGTCGAGATGGGATTGTTTATCGAAGCAACCGCTGCGATTTCATGTGTTCCTTTGGATGTTAAATCTTATGCTTCGAAGCAGTGGATCGGATCGATTCGAACTTTCCCTTTGATTAGGCCCTTGTAGTATGTGATGTCTAAGTCCCCAGTTTTCCCTTCTTAGGATTGCTAGGAAGTTAGGGGGGCATCACCGATTTGTGCTTCATAGTTGGTCAATCTGCAGACATTTGAAATCTCTAGGGAATTCAGGATGCTCCATAGCTGGTCAACCGATTTGAGGTTACGCAAAATCAGAACGAGATAACGAGTTAAATTTGTGGTCAACCATCGATTACTGTTGGTGAAAGATTCGCGCACACGAAAATAAATGGCTTTGTGGTCACAGCTCATTAGAAAAATAAAAAAGGGTTTGTTGTAAGGTTGGCAACTTGGCATTACGTTTGATCGTAGTTGGTCTATGTTGCTTGGTCCTCTCAAACAGCCTGTCAGTGGAATAATAATTTTGTCTAAAGTTCTGTAGTTCTCCTCGCCAAAACGGCAATGGCCAAAATGTGACAAGTGTGTGCCTGTATATTGGACAAATTGATGCAGTTTTTGTCTGTCTCTTTTTCGATTAAATGATTTAACTCTTTACATCAGACTTTCCTATCTGTTTTTTGAAGCATAGACTAGAGATCATTAAGTTTCTTGCTACAACTGGTTGCTTATCAGTGAAACGTTTATATTCACCCATTGTCTTTACATTGTTCTATCATTCTTTCTGTATACTGGCTTCTGTGCCATCAGTATAATAGTCAGGCACATGAGCAAATGATCAATTTTCAATTTTATTGCTGTTATTCCCCTGAACTGGTTTGTTGAAGATTGATATCTTGTTTGCAGGTTACTGATGCTCTAGCTCAAGCGGGACTTGAGTCTTCGAATCTTATTGTTGGCATTGATTTCACAAAGAGCAATGAATGGACAGGTTAGTGCTTATGAACCGATCTTTTGCTTTATTCACTCAATAATCTATTGTGTTGCATTGCCTCCTGATGCTTATCATTTTTTCCCCTTTATCAGGCAAATTCTCCTTCCATGGACGTAGTTTACATCACATTAGCAGTGTACCAAATCCTTATGAACAAGCAATCTCGATTATCGGGCAAACACTGTCAAAATTTGATGAAGATAACTTGATTCCCTGCTTTGGATTTGGAGATGGTAGTGATTCTGTGTAATAGCTGATCATTTCTCACACTATTTTATGATTTGCCTAGACCATAACCCAACTCTGTGCTTTTTTCAGCATCAACACATGACCAAGACGTCTTCTGTTTTTATCCTGGTGAGAGACCTTGCAATGGATTCTCAGAAGCTCTAGAGCGATACAAGGAACTTGTTCCGCATTTGCGCTTAGCTGGTAAGCCGATGTTATGCTGTTATGTTTTTCAATTAGGTTCTGTATGTGTTTTAATTCTAAGTTGTAATGTTGATTTTGAACAGGACCGACATCCTTTGCACCAATTATTGAGATGGCTATGACCATCGTGGAACAAAGTGGCGGACAATACCATGTTCTGTTGATAATTGCTGATGGGCAGGTACTAATGTACTATGTTAACACTTTGCCTTCTTGTTCTGACGGTGAATGGAATTTCGGTAGTTGGTAATTCCGAGCAGTGGGTTTACGGGACACGGTTAATTTAGACTTGCTGTTGCATTCCAGCTACAATATGTTTTTTTCCTTGACCTCTATATGAGTACGCATATCTGTAGTGCTGGTATATACAACAATGAAAGACAATGCTGTGCTTAAATGGAGCTTTCAAGCTGAAACTGTGTTTTTACTGTTATCATGTTTTAAATGAACTATTCTTCTGCTGAGATCACAACGTTTCTGTTAGGAATAGCAACTTGATATAATATCGATGACCCCCTTTCGAAATGAAGGGAGCCGGACCTCAAACATCTGAATGAACAAGATCAAAATGACGCTGAGACACTGACTCACTATGAGAATAGGGAAGCTGAATCTGTTTCCCTAACTTACAGCCCTGACAATCTAAAGAAACGTCTCTTGAGACAGACCCCAAAAGACCACGAAGAACTAAAGACGACAGACGAGATCCACACAGATGACCAAGACGGTGATGCTACTGCTGGAAAGAGCTAGTAGACGGAGTGACAGAAGTGGAGAGACTGGCGGCGACGGTGGCAGCGGAAGGAAGGTGAAGCCAGTCAAGCTCCCAGAGACGCTGTGAGTCAAGACGTCGAGGGCCAGAACCAACTAGAGCCTCCGTGTGGCGGTCCTGAACACAACAAGAGTCAGAGTCAAGGATGACCCGACAACCAAGGTCAGTAATCTGTCCAGCAGAAAGAAGTTGTATGGTTAGGCGAGGAACATGAGCAACAGAAGGAACATGAAAAGATGAGTTGCTAAGAGGTCATCGACCAAAGACAGAAAGAGAGGTACCGTACCATCAGCAGTAAGAACACATGAGAATCAAGAGGTGTAACGAAAGACAGTGGAATAATCAGAAGTCATGTGAAAAGATGCTTCGGAATCAAGGATCCACGGGAGGTACCGATCGTGGTGAGGTGGTTTCTCATTGCAGAAGAGTCGATGAGCGTAACTCGTCGATGGAGAACCCGGCGGCAAGTAGAGTCGAAGTCCGCTATCTCTGCCAGAGAGAAAACTGCCAAGGAGTCGATACAGACGTCAATGTAGAAGCACTGGTGCCAGTGCTAGGAGAAGAACGGTGTGAAAGATGCCGCTGCTTCTTATAGCATTGAGACTCAATGTGGCCGACCTTGTCGCAGTAGGAGCAGCGATGACGGCCACCGCCAGATGGAGGCGGCGCCACTACCACCGTGGCACCACTTTGGAGGAGGCGATGTCTTCAAGCGTGGAGCAGTCGGTGTAGCAGGTGGACGAGCGGCGAGCACAGAGGGGAGTGGCATTAGACCAGCACCACTCAGGCGAGTCTCCTCTGCACGTATCTCGGTAAGAGCCTCCAGAAGAGTGACACGATGGTGGCGTGCAAGAAGTTGGGCACGTCTCTGCTTGAATTCAGGACGAAGGTGAGTAAGGAACTCGTAGACACGCTGAAACTGTGTCAAGACGCATACCAGTAACACGAACAGAGCAACAACAAGAAGGCGAAGAGAGTCCACCGACGCCGCATGCCAGAACTCGAGCGTAGAAGGCGCCAACAATAGCATCACCTGCCAAGAGAGTGCTCCTGGCGAACCACGGACAGGTAGAGGGCATCTCCAGAGGGTTCGTAGCGCTGACGAAGGTGAGTCCACATCTGGACAGCCGAAGGGAGTCCCACAACCTTAGAAGAGAACTGAGGATGGACACTGGCGATGAAGACAGCAGCAGCCCGAGCGTCGTCGTCGCACCACCGAGTGTAGGCGGTCAATTGATGCATGTAGGAATCCAGAGCCTCTTGGTAGGCGAGATGCCTTCTCATCAAGAAGGCCAAGACCTCGGCACAACCTTTTTGTTTACCGTCTGGGGCAGCGCAACAGATGTAGGCTCCGTCGGAGTAGGGCAAGGCGGGCAGGTGACATCACCAGAGAGGACGCTCCAGAGACGAAGACCACGCATGTGGATACGCATGTGAGACACGAAGTCGGTGTAATTAACACCATCGAAGATCACTGGGCAGTGAGGGAGGGAAACGGTGCCCATTGGTAGGCGGCGCTGGACGGCGACCAAGGCAACGTAGTCTAACAGGCGGTGCTGGACGGCGCGGCGGTTAGACCGACGTTTTTTTTACTTCTTCGTGGGCCGGCCGAAAACTCTTAAATGGGTCGACTCAAGACCCACGACGCGCCGTGGGGACTAGGGTTCCCCCCTTTGCTACCGCTCGGGTGGCGGTGGGTGCGGCGGCGGCAGATCGGAGAGAGCCAAACCGAGCTCGCCTCCCTCTCACGCCTCTTCGGTCGCCTGGGCTCCTCATGGCCGGCGGCAGATCGGAGACTGGTGGGTCGGCGCTTGAGGTGACGAGGCAGACGAGGCGGCGTCGGCACAGATCGACGATGCGCGGGCAGATCCGGAGGCAGAGGAGCGTCTTCGCCGACGCCCTCCTGCTCCGCCCGGCCGATCTCGTGATGGCCGCGCGACAAGGAGGCGGCAACTCGCAGCGCCGCCGCAGAGGATCGGCGACAATGCCGGCTGGGACGGCAACAGACGACTGAGATCAGACAGAGCCGCCGGTGGCGACGGCCGGTGAAGCGTCGGCGAACGGCTCGGCGGCAGACCGATCCCGACGGCGGCTCGAGGCGCCGACGGTCGAAGCGACAATGGAGCTCGAGGCGAAGCGGCGACGGCGAATGAGCGGCGGCGGCAGAAGAAGAAGCGGGGAGGGAGGAAGCAGCGGCGGCGGCAATGGGCGGCGGCAGCAGCAGCGATGGGGAGGAAGCCGTGGCAAGGCTAGGCAGGGGAGGACAAGTTACGCGTCCGAGAGAGGTAACCCTAATGGGCTCTAATACCATGTTAGGAATAGCAACTTGTATTCTTATGAGGCCGAAGGGCCGGTATATATAGATAAGTATAGGAGGTAAATATGCAAATAACCCCTCATAAAAGTGGGAAATAACACAACTATACACATATCTCTAACTGTTTCATCCATTATGGAGTAGAAGCTTTTTATTGGTACTTTCTTTCTTTTATGGGCACATATATGGTGAAAATGGGCTAAATGTTGCAAATTCTGTGAAAATCAGGTGTGGACATTTCCATTTTTTCTCAAAAAAATTACCAAATATATGGAGGGCGTGTTCCATAGCCATGCAAATTTTAAGATCAAAATCAACCCTGTATATTTTTAAATTTTTTGAGAAGTTTTGATAACTGTCACACTTGTTTTTTCATGCATTTGCAACATTTAGCCCATTTTCACAGTATGTTTACCCTTCTTTTATTAGTACGAAATTCGGATCCTCTAGTCCCAAAGGGATCCCTTGTTCAAACAGTTCGTATTTGTGGTTATTATATTTTTTGTGTTCTACCTGCAGTACAAACCTCAGAACTAGAAATTTCCTTTTCGTTCTCTTATTAACTGATATATTTATTATATTTTTTGTGTTCTACCTGCAGTACAAATCTCAGAACTAGAAATTTCCTTTTCGTTCTCTTATTAACTGATATATTTATTAACTTAGGTTACGAGGAGTGTAGATACTGCATCTGGGCAGCTGAGTTCCCAAGAGCAAAAGACTGTTGATGCCATTGTGAGGGCCAGGTTCGTCCTTCATTAGTGTCCTTTGTTACATTTTTTCGATATGCTCATACTGACATGCACTTTGACTCTGTTTTTTACAGTGACCACTTACTTTGTTGTGTTCACATAATTTACCTGCCCACCTGTCATGGATGTTGCTCATTGCTTTGGTTTTTGTTTTTGTATGCAGTGAATTGCCGTTGTCTATTGTGTTAGTAGGAGTTGGTGATGGCCCCTGGGACATGATGAAAGAATTCGATGACAACATTCCTACTCGAACTTTTGACAATTTTCAAGTAAGTCACTGAGGAACCTAATGATAGAGATCTGAGATGATTGATGCCATCGTAACACTACTTAGAATCCAGTACTTGTATACTTTGTGAATTATAGATGATAAATTCTTCTTCCTAACACTGAGAATCTATTACTTGTCTAGTTTGTGAATTTTTCGGAGATAATGTCCAAAAACATGCCACAATCAAGGAAAGAGGCAGCATTTGCTCTTTCAGCCTTGATGGAGATACCACAGCAGTACAAAGCAACTGTGGAATTAGGAATTTTAGGGTATGCTCCTCTTTTTCCTTCAAGCACATTAGCTGCTTGCTCCATTAATTATTAATTCATTCCGAAGTATGTACTGACTTTTATCAATTTGGCAAGCAGTCGACGCTCTTTGAAGTCTCCAGAAAGGGTTCCTCTGCCTCCCCCTACCAGAAGCCATGATGCTTATTCCTATGGATCTAAAAGCTTTAGTAAACCAAGTGCCTACCCGCAGAGTAGTACGTCGTCGTCGTCGTATCGTCCCTATGAAACTGCACATACTGCCACCCCTGCTGCACCTTCTACTTATGACAGTCAGGTATACCTTCGTGTGCAGTGACGACATTTGTATTTTTCGCTTGATCTTTTAGTTGCCTGTTTCTTAAAGCAGGAATTTGCAGTCTATTGAGTGTCTTACTAACAATATCGATATGCAGGTTTGCCCTATCTGCCTTGTGAACCCAAAAGACATGGCGTTTGCCTGCGGACACCAGGTGACACGCACACACACACTTTCTCAGTCGATTAGCACATTGTTGTTGCTTCTTGGTGAATCATTTTCTGTTTTTGCGTGTGTTGAAACGTCAGCATCAACATCCTTTTCTAACAAAGCAATTTACTTTTCAGACCTGCTGTGATTGCGGACAGTCTCTGGAGTCATGCCCAATCTGTCGTAGTCCAATCACCACAAGAATAAAGCTATACTAGCAAGTGGTGGTTTGGATTGGTTTGCATAGAGGCCCCGCCAGGCATCGGTTTGCCGACGAGGTTGAGGTTTGCAGGGCCGGTGATCCAGCGCTCCGAGATGGAGCAGGGGGTGTGTCGGGTATTCATACCCACCAGGAATGATCCGAACTTCCAGTCCAAGAAGTGGGTTCCATCAAAGGATATTGCCATGCCAAAAAGAACAAAAAGAAGTAAAGCGAGAAGCTGTTGATGGATCGAACAGTAGTGTGCCTAGTCACTTGCAAGTTGCAACGTGTGTACATTCATATTTGTTTTCGTCCTGATCTGACATCAGGTTTAGAGGTTTCGTTCTTCCCTAGCCGTTTCGCCCGAGATTTGTTTGTTTTTTGATGCGTTTGTAAAAATCCGCAGTATTCATATAATTGAAAGTAGCACTATTTTTTTTCTTCGTTTTTAGTGAAGTGCTTCCTGCATTTGTCTGATGGCAACACACCCACGAAGCACCTGAAACCACTGCATTAAGTGCGCTGTTTCACGCTTTCACCATTACATATATTGGTTAATCCCTACCATGGAGGGTTTGATGCCGACGCCGGCGACTTGGCATGAATAGTCGTAGATGTTTTATTACTGTACTATGAGTTGTATGCTGTCATGTTCGGCGCGTCATAATATCGACGCACAGCATTATCGCCCAGATAAAGTGGCACCGAGTGTTTGACGCTCCACCGTTACATGTCGGCGAAGAAATGGTATACCCTGGCGTTGTGGACGATCAGACGGACGGCGGCGGTAACGTCGGAACTCGATTTCTGAATTTGAATTCAATGTGTATTTCTGCCATCAGTCTCAGTTTAATAGCTAATATACACAGTAGGTATATAGCGTTGATAACAATTTTAAATTACGATTCAACATCTTAACTAATAAAACAAGGGGTTTACCCTTGCGCAGCGAGACGATCGTCCCACCTGACGAAACGAATTGAAGAAAAAACCCACGACTGGCGTGTCGACAGGCGGGCCCAATCTGTTGCTCTTATGTCTCCCTACGCATAATGCAACTGCCTCCCAAGTCTCCCCTCTCCCTCCATCAAATGATGCACGCCCGCACTCCCCTTCTCTCTTACGCCTCCTCCCCTCGTTGATGCCCTGTTGCTGCCTCCATGCGCCGTTGCGCACCCCCTCCCATTGTTTCCCCTCGCCTCAGTTGGGAGCTTCTCGTACCATCGCCGTCTTGCCGAGACATCGCTAGGAGCTCCCACCCAGCGATGTTGGAATTAATACAGGGTAGGTCCAATTTTTAATTCTAATTAATTCCTGAAAAATCTCAAAGGCTCATGTGCACGTGCTAAAACTGTTTAGTCCCACATGGAGATTTGAAGGGGAGTTACACCATTTTATAAGGTGGAACATGGTAGGCCCCTTATGGAATTGGAGAGAGCCAACACACGCGCGCGCTCGCTCGCCGTGCCGTGCTTGTGCTTGTGCTTGTGCGCGCAGGCATGTCGGGTGCGGACGTGTTTTTATTTATCTATTCAAAAATCGAAACGCACCAACTCGAAATAATGACATTAACGAACGGCTGGTAGTAACGGTTCAATTACTAGTGAGTAATGGCTGCGGTTAGCACTGATTGATGGCGACCGTTTCCCCTGGCCTCTGCCTCTTTGTTTTTGGCTATTAAAAGAAACAGTGAACTGTTCGTGAATGGCTGCTTCTCCGATTCACTCCACGATAGACTAAGAAAGAATCATCGAGTTTGTTGTTGCTGGATCCAGCAGGCGATCTATATCAACTGCACGACTACTACCACGACGTCCACTACGCCATGGCGAATGACGACCTCACCAACACTTCTGCTGCTGTTGTTCCGTCTACTGGTTCTGGGTATATCTATCTTACACTTGTTGTTTGTTTAGCTTTATTATCTGTTGTTGTCTTGAACACTGAGATAGGAATGCTAGTTTCTGTTCTTCTAGAAATTCATATGACTATGGTGTTCATGATTACTTGCTTTATAAAAAGGCTAGAGTATTGTCCATGATTTATCTATTATATTTCTAGATTAAAGTAATTCGAAAAATACCCATATATTCAACAATCCAAAAACCTTATTTTAAACATTTTTCATCAACTAGCTTTGCTACTGCATCTCAAACCCTCTGAGTTCGATGGTGCAAATTACAAGAGGTGGCACACCAAGATGATGCTTTGGCTAACTGCCATGAACGTTTTCCATGTGGCAAATGGCAAACTTGAAGGAGCACTTACTCCTAAATAGGAGCAAGCGTTCGAGGCTGCTGATAACCTTTTTAAAGGTGTCGTGGTTAGTGTTCTTGATGAGAAGTTAATCGATGCATACATGGTGATTAAAACTGGGAAAGAGATGTGGGATGCACTCGAGGCCTAGTTTGGGGTTTCGGATGCAGACAGTGAATTGTATCTCATGGAGCAATACCATGACTATAGAATGGTTGATGACCGTTCTGTAGTTGAACATGCTCATGAGATACAATCCATGGCCACAGAACTTGAGCACTTCAAGTGTGTGTTACCAGACAAGTTTACCGCGGGAGGCACTATTGCCAAGCTTCCTCCTTCTTGGAGGAATTTTGCTACTTCTTTGAAACACAAGAGACAATAGTTTTCTATTGAAAATCTCATTAGGTCTCTTGGTGTTGAAGAGAAGGCGGGGGCAAAAGATACACACACTAGAGGTAATGAGGGACATTCTAGTGCCAATGTGGTGCAGAAGAAGAATGACCAAGCTAAAAAGTTCAAATGCAAGAACAAAACTGCACAAACAACTAGCTTCAAGAAAAAAAAAAGAACACAAAAGATGACCTTTGCTTTGTGTGTGGCGAACCTAGTCATTGAGCCAAGGATTGCAGCCAACGCAAAGGAGGGAAGAATCAGCAAGAGCAGAATTCTAAGTCTGCTAATATTGTTGTTGGTACCAATAAGACGGGAAAATCAAGGTATGGTAATTTACCTATTGTTCTTTCTGTATGTCAATCTACCGATTAGTGGATAGACACTGGTGCTAATTTACATGTGTGTGCTGATATTTCATTGTTTTCTTCTTACCAGGTCACTCGGGATTCAGCCGTTCTAATGGGGAACGGGTCACATGCCACTGTTCATGGTGTTAGCACGGTCGATCTGAAGTTTACTTTGGAAAAGATTGTGCAACTGAAGAATGTGCATCATGTGCCATCTATCAATAATAATCTCGTTAGCGGATCTCTTTTGTGTAGAGATGGTTTTAGACTGGTATTTGAGTCCAATAAATTTGTAGTGTCCAATTGTGGATAATTTGTTGGTAAAGGCTATGTGTGCGGAGGCTTGTTCCAACTATCTCTTTCATATTTGTGTAATAATGTTGTGAACCATGTTTGCAGTGGTAATGTGACTACTATTTGGTATTCACGACTTTGTCACATAAATTTTGGTTGCATAACGTGGTTAGCCAGTTTAGAGTTAATCCCGAAATTCACCCTTGCCAAAGGTTCTAAGTGTCAAGTTTGTGTGCAATCAAAGCAGCCTCGTAAGCCTCATAAGACCGCGGAGGTAAGAAACTTGGCACCATTAGAACTCATACATTCAGATCTGTGTGAGATGAATGGTGTGTTGACAAAAGGTGGTAAGAGATATTTCATGACTTTGATTGATAACTCTACTAGTTCTGCTATGTGTATATTTTGATAACTAAAGATGAAGCTCTTCACTACTTTAAAATCTATAAGGTAGAAGCTGAGAACCAACATGAAAGGAAAATCAAAAGAGTTAGGTCTGATCGTGGCGACGAGTGCTTTTCTAATGAGTTCAATTTATTCTGTGAGGAACATGGTATAATCCATGAGAGGACGCCTCCCTGTTCACCCCAGTCAAACAGGGTTGCTGAAAGAAAGAACCGCACTCTAACTGATTTGGTTAACGCCATGTTAGACACAACGGGTCTTTCCAAAGCATGGTGGGGGGAGGCTATATTGACTTCATGTCTTGTGCTAAACAGGATTCCCACAAAGAATAAAAAGATAATCCCATGTGAACAATGGGAGAAGAAAAAACTATCACTTTCATACTTGCGCACTTGGGGTTGTTTGGCGAAAGTCAATGTGCTAATTTTCAAAAAGCGTAAGCTTGGACCAAAAACCGTGGATTGTGTCTTTCTAGGCTATGCTCATCATAGCGTTGGATATAGATTTCTAGTGGTGAAATTTGGAGTACCTGACGTGCATGTCAGTACAATTATAGAGTCCAGAGATGCTACATTCTTTGATGATATTTTTTTGATGAAAGATATGCCTGGTTCATCGAGTCACGAGCCTGATACAACTCCTGAACCTGCCATTTCAATAGAATATTTTGAGCAAATTCATGAGGAGGAAGACAACGAAACTCTGAGGAAGAGTAAAAGACAAAGAACTGCAAAGTCTTTTGGTCCTGATTTCATTGTATACCTTGTGGATGATACTCCAAGTACCATTTCTGAAGCATATGCTTCTCCAGATGCGGAATACTGGAATGAAGCAGTTTGTAGTGAAATGGATTCCATTATCTCTAATGGAACTTGGGAGATCACTGAGCGTCCTTATGGTTGTAAACTTGTAGGATGTAAGTGGGTGTTTAAAAAGAAGTTTAGGCCTGATGGTACTATCGAGAAGTACAAGGCACAGCTTGTGGCCAAGGGTTATACCCAAAAGGAAGGCGAAGATTTCTTTGATACTTATTAACCTGTGGCTAGATTGACCACTATTCGAGTACTACTATCTCTGGCTGCCTCACACGGTCTTCTCGTTCATCAGATGGACGTTAAGACGGTTTTCCTAAATGGAGAGTTGAACGAGGAAATTTACATGAAACAGCCAGATGTATTTGTAGTAAATGGTCAAGAAGGAAAGGTGTGTAAGTTGTTGAAATCTTTGTATGGTCTTAAACAAGCACCTAAGCAGTGGCCTGAAAAGTTTGACAGAATTTTAACATCTGCAGGCTTTATTGTGAATGAAGCTGACAGATGTGTGTATTATCGCCATGGTGGGGTCGAGGGAGTCATTCTATATCTATATGTTGATGACATACTGATCTTTGGAACCAACCTTAATGTGATTAAGGAGGTCAGGGATTTATTATCTCAGAATTTTGAGATGAAAGATATGGGAGTAGCTGATGTTATCTTGAACATCAAGCGGTTGAGAGGTGATGATTGTGGGATTACATTATTGCAAACCCATTATGTGGAAAATGTTTTGAGTTGTTTTGGTTATAGCGACTGTAAATGCTCTCCAACACCTTATGATCCTAGCGTATTGCTTAGGAAGAATAGGAGAGTAGCTAGAGACCAATTGAGATATTCTCATATAATTGGTTCACTCATGTATTTAGCTAGCGGTACCAGGCCTGACATCTCGTTTGTTGTGAGCAAACTAAGCTGTTTTGTTTCGAATCCGGGAGATGATCATTGACATGCTCTTGAGAGGGTAATGCGCTATCTAAATGGTACTATGAGTTATGGCATTCACTATACCGGGTGTCCCAGGGTACTGGAGGGTTATAGCGATTCAAACTGGATATCTGATGCTGATGAGATTAAGGCCACAAGTGGATATGTCTTCACACTTGGAGGTGGCGTTGTTTCATGGAAGTCCTGCAAGCAACCATCTTAACGAGGTCAACAATGGAAGCAGAACTCACAACATTAGATACTGCCACTGCTGAAGCCGAATGGCTTCGTGAGCTCTTGATGGATTTGTCGGTGGTTGAAAAACCGGTACCGGCTATTCTGATGAACCGTGATAATCAAACTATGATTGTCAAGGTGAACAGTTCTAAGGATAATATAAAGGCATCAAGATATGTGAAGAGAAGACCGAAGTCTGTCAGGAAAATAAGAAACTCCGGAGTAATAGCTTTGGATTATGTCCAAACAACTAAGAATTTGGCAGATCCCTTCACAAAGGGTTTATCACGGAATGTGATAGACAATACATCAAGAGAGATGTGTTTGAGACCCACGTGAGTTATACCATAGTGGTAACCCATCCTATGTGATCGGAGATCCCTTGAAGTAGGATAGGCGAAACAAGCTATTGGTTAACTGGGAGGAGAGTACTTTTACAGACCCACTCTATTGGAGATGTAATTCTCTCTTAAATTTGTATGACAGGTTGATTTTTATCTTAATGTGTTCTGTGGCTTCTTTAAGCAAAGATGCTGTCCTACAGAGCAGTCTTGAAAGAACACAACTATATGAGCCCGACTGCTAGTCACAGTCTATGAGATAGGGTAATCTCTAGGAAGCTTATGAATAGGCCAGGAGTATGACTTATATGCTCCAACCCACGGGGATGCCTGACAGCCTAGTATCAGTTAAGGATATAAGTGAAACTTATTCACACAAAACTACCAATTCAAGGCTTAGTCCATTGTGCAGTTGTGGATAAGTGTAGCTTCTGTTCTAGGTGGATGTTCAACCTTAATCAGTCTCCATCGAAACACTGATATATTAAAACAATATTGTGGATCAAGGCATTTGACATGTGCCTTTGGGATCTGGTGGGGGATTGTTGGAATTAATACGGGCTAGGCCCAATTTTTAATTCTAATTAATTCCTGGAAAATCTCAAAGGCCCATGTACACGTGCTAAAACTGTTTAGTCCATCATGGAGATTTGAAGGGGAGTTACACTATTTTATAAGGTGGAACGTGGTAGCCCCTTGTGGAATTGGAGAGACCCAACACATGCGCGCGCTTGCTCGCTCGCTCATTTGCCAAGCCGAGTAGTGCGGTGCGGTGCGTGTGCGTGTGCGCATGTACGCAGGCATGTCGGGTGCGGGCGTATTTTTCTTTATCTATTCGAAATTCGAAACACACCGACTCGAAGTAATGGTATTAACGAACGACCGGTAGTAACGGTTCAGTTACCAGTGAGTAATGGCTACGGTTAGCACTTATTGATGGCAAAACAATGGCGATCGTTTCCTCTGGCCTCTGCCTCTTGTTTTTGGCTATTAAAAGAACAGTGAACTGTTCGTGAATGGCTGCTTCTCCGATTCACTCCACGAGAGACTAAGAAAGAATCATCGAGTTTGTTGCTGCTGGATCTGGCGATCCATTTGTGTCGCGCAATGTATGAACTTGAATTCTCGATACAAGGGTTTCGTGTGTTTGTGCATTGAAGAAGCATAGTGGAATGGATGACTAAAATAAATTGGAACATCTCGCATCTAAGACATGTTTTACAATTCCTTCTTGAGGTCATTGGAAAGGATATTGAAAATGCAACATCTTGATCTGCAAGGTCAACATCCTGAAGGCACTAAAATTCGATATTGGGGAGCTGATGGAGGTAAATAGGCAATGATCCTCATTCAGTCATTCCTAAACTTGGATGCGTTTACCATTTTCTAAACTTGAATTCTAATGGTGTGCTGGTTACTGGGCTCTGCTGTGCTGGAAGGGATGGTGAAGGGGAGGAACGGACATTCCTCAAGTTTGCAATCAAATATCTAATGGCACTAGATGTGAAACTAAAATATCAGCTTAGTAGTTTTTTATTAGGTAATTTATTTCGGTAAACATGTTTCTTTGTCAATTAATAACTAACGTATTCTAAAAAAATAGTTTACTTGTCAATTCTTAAAAATATTTGTGAAATATTTATGTACAATACGTATTAAAAAAGTAGCAACTTTGGTTACAGAAACTTTATGTAGAAGTAAACATTTTGGTCCTCTTTTGTCACGAAGTCAACTAGATGTTTGTAACATCCCAAAAATGCTTAAATGTGAAAATACGATATTTTTAAAAACTTTTGATGGGATTATATGTGCCATCTTATTTTCTCCTACATCTTCGAGAGTTATTTGATATTTTCTTTTGTTGGCACAAGTAATGTACAATAGAAACCCTAAGTACCTAAACCCTATAACACAGAAACCTAAATGTGAACTCATGAATCATAAATTGCGAAAGCAAAATAAACTTTCAAATATTGCATGGAGTAGAAATCCTAAAATGAAAAATCGCAGTCAAAACCTGATCCTCCGAATAAACAAAAGCCCAATCAAAATCCTTTAGAAAAAATCAGAATTTATATATCGCCAAGGGAGAATTTCCTAAAGCAAGTACTAGAATTTTAGCGACCTAAAATTCTCTCTCCCTTCTACTATATCCTCGGGCCAATTAGCTTGAACCACCATGAGTCACCTATGTTGCAACCAGACCACGTCAAGGCCCAGGTTCAACCACTGTGTCCCTTCTTCTGCCCCAGGCCCACCTGCAGACGCTACTGCTCTGCTCCTCTCACCGGCTCTCGACACCCATCCCGCCAGCACCCTTGCCGTGCACTGGCATCACCGCGTTCGACCTCCTGTTCCCTGTTCCTTCAACCAATGCCAGCCTGAGACCATGTTGTGGCTTCTACCGGGCGCATCATCACCCTCGGTCATCTCCGTCCCATTGCGTATATATATAGCAACCCCGAGCCTCCCCATTGCCTTTCTTCGCCACCCCAGACCACCATACAACTTCTCTCACCGTCAATTGAGTCTGAAGCATCTGGTAAGACCAAACTCCGATTGTTGGCTGTGGCAGCCCCTTTTCCTCCTAGTGCATCGTAATACCGCCTTGTCACTTACTCTGGCCACTGTTGCTTTGACCAGTGACCAGCCAAACCCGGTGCTGTCAAGACCGCGCCTTGGTTGTGGACTTTCGAGCGGACCCGAGTCGGTGTACTAGCCAAACCCAGTGCAGCTGAGACCGCGCCCTGGTCGTGGTCTTCCGAGCGGACGCAAGTCAGTGCATCTCTCTCCTCCGTTCAACGTCAACACCTGCCGAGTCCAGATGACCCAATGCGACAAGGCATATGCGTTGGTGACTACCGTCGCTCGGCCATTAATCCCCATCACTTAAACCGTCACACCGCTGCACTGTGCTTCTGACTCTGTCAAGATCGCCAACCACTCCTTGGTATTGTGCAGTGCCGAATGCAACGTATACTCTCAAACGACCTCCACCCCTGTGGCTATAAATAGCATCCCCAAGCCCCCTCGTTGCCATTCTTCGCCACAACTGGTTTCCCCACACTCCTCCATCCCTCAAGCGAGCTCGAGCTCCAGGTAAGGTTTGTTTGCTTGCTTCGTCCAAGCGCCTCCGCGACATCGCCAGCAACACTAACGGCACCAGTGAAGCCCCTTCCTTCTTGAATGCAGCTCACATTCCCTGACCCCGAAGGCGGTTCCCCTCATTTGATTCTACTCTGTATTCACAGGAGCTTCCACCGAGCTCGTTCTTCCTCCCCTCCGACAAGAGTAGCACAGACAGTCGGATCGACCTTGTCGTCCATCACCACCACTTGGAGCCTCTCCCGCTGTCGCAGACCATCTCTGGCTAGCTCACTTTCTCCACATCCTATCGGTATGTTCCTAGTCGCTACTAGATGCTCATTTTCACTCTAGATGCACAAAAGCATTGCCGGAACGACGAATGCATTGTTGATCCAAGTTGTAGTCGAACCCCCTCCTAGTTGGAGTGTAGTCGGACCTCATTCCGACCAGGTAGCCGCATATCCTTTCACCTGGGATATAGTTGAACCTCCAGGTAGTCGAACCCTCCCTCGTCTAGAGTGTGGTCGAACTTCCTTCCAACCGGATGATCGAGACTCCTTTCGACCGGATGGTCAAAACTCCTTTCGACCAGCTAGTCGAAACTACTTCAACCAGTTAGTTGAAAACCCCTTTCGACCATAGTCGAAAACTCCTTTTGACTAGCTAGTCGAAACCCCCTCCGACCAGTCAGTCGAAACTCCTTCGACTAGTTGGTCAAAACTCCTTTCGATCAGATTGTCGAAACTCCTTCGACTAGTTAGTCGAAAATCTTTCGACTAACTAGTCGAACTCTTTCCGGCCAGTAAGTTGAAACTCCTTTCGACCACTAGTCGAAACTTGTTCGACCAGTCAGTTGAAACTCCTTCGACCAGTTGGTCAAAACTCCTTTCGACTAGATTGTCGAAGCTCATTTTGACCAAATAGTCAAAACCCCTTCGACGAGTTGGTCAAAACCCCTTTCGACCAATAGTCGAAACCCCCTTCGACCAGTTAGTCGAAATTCCCTTCCGACCAGATAGTCGAAACTCCTTCGACCAGTTAGTTGAAACTCCTTTCGACCAGTTAGTCGAGATTCCTTCGACCGGTTAATCGAAACTCCTTCCGACTAGCTAGTCGAAATTCCTTCGATTGGTACTCAAAATAGTAAACAACACTCGAAACCATAAACAGTGATCAAAACCCCTTTAGACTAGGTACTCGAAACTATGAACAGTACTCGAAACACCTTCCGACTAGGTAGTTGACCCATGAACAGTACTCGAAACGAAGAACAATACTCGAAACGATAAACTAAAACCTTTTCCGACCAGCCAGTCGAAGCTCCTTCCGCTTGGAATGTAGTCGAACATCCTTCCTCCACCTCCTTACATCCCATAGCAAGCGCACAAGCTTGGAGCATGCTCCAAGTTCAGCCGCCGCGCCACTTCATGCCAACACCGCATCGGTGTTACTCTGAAGGGTCTTCCTCCTCTCTAATGGGGCCAGAAGTTAACCCCCCAATTAATTTAGCATTTCCATAACAGGCCTAGCCGACTTGGTGAGTTTTTCCCAAATTCAGATAGGACCCTAAACCCTCTTTGTCGCGCTGTCCCCGGTGAGTTGTGCTCCGATTCAGTTCACCTTATGCTCTCAGGAGTCACTGGTACCTCTCTAATCATTATCGACCTTCCTGTTTGCTCAGGTTGCCTTCTCCACCCATACCCCCTTATTGTCACCACATGCCATAGTCGACCCAGCTGCCCAAACCACTCCCCTGATCATATTTTACGCTGGTAAGGTCCTAGGATGCTATAGGAAAATTGGGAGTGCTCAAAATGACAGTCGGTCTGGACGTCTCCAGATACTATTTGAGGTCGAGTCCATTACTCTCTAGTACCTAAACAATAAAGCACCAATTGAACCACGGGTAACTGCTCATTCAAAGACAATTATTGGTAATTAAGTAGTGTTTAACCGATCCTGATTACACACAGGTCTACAACTAGCACCAGTGTATTTTGACCCCCATTGGTCTATGGCTTTGCCACACTGGTATAAGACTACGACCACTATGTTTCGATCACTCAACTTCAACCACCATGGTCTATGGCTTCGACCAGATTGGTTCGACCATACTAGTCTAGGCCTTCGACCACACTGGTCTATGCCTTCGACCAGGTTATTTCAGCCATACTGGTCTATGACTTTGACCAGATTACTCCGACCGTACTGGTCTAGGCCTTCAACCCTACTAGTATATGGCTTTCACCAGATTACTTCAACCATACTAGTCTATGCCTTCGACCACGTTGGTCTAAGACTTCGATCAACCGGGTCTAAGACCCCTAGTTTAAGACTTCGACCACCTTGGTCTAATACTTCTGGTCTGAGAAGCTGCATGCTTTGGGATTTTAGGAATGATTGAGCCTTTACACATATGTGCCCAATTCCAACATAACCCTTTGTGATCCGAAGGCAGAGCTGAGAGTCATATCTAACCGGGTAACCTATTATCCAAGTGACCCTTTAAGAATGTTCCTGGGACATTCTCTCCCTCTCCACCGGATTCATCAACTTCTTCGGATATACTTCGTCTGAAGTATTTCCTGCATCAACTCCAGATAAGTATGTCTTAGTCTCATCTGAAGTACTTCGTCCTATCAAGTTGTTGTTAGATATGTTTGCTTTCATTCGAAGTAATTTTGGTTGTTTAAATGTATTTTGGATTTATTGGATTTTATTTGGTTATTTCCAGCCGTTTTGGAGTTCAATCATATTATGTGTAATTAGACTATGAAGTCATGAAGGAACGACAATCCCGACAAGAACGATGCCAGAATCAAGATTATCAGAATATTGAACAGGATGACTATCAGTACATTGAACGAGATTATTATCAGAATATTGAGCTAGAACCGGACCGGGGTTATCAGAAGAATGAGCAAGACGAGTCAATACTTTGATCATATTGCACCTAGTCTTTGCAAATTATGTTGCTTTAAATTATGAAATTGCATTGATATGGTTTATACAACTATATTGGTCTAGTTCATAGTGAATGCCTTAATGATAATTGAGTATAAACTTCCAATCCTTGAACTTAGACATTATCAATTGTCACCCTAGAATTAATGGTTTATTCACTAGTTAATAAGTTTGTATCTAAGTGTCATGCTTAGCCTTACTTAGATACATTGTCATGCGGGCATTAAATTGCCCGACACCAATCTTTCCAACAATGAAAACTGGATTTGGGCAATCGACGCTGGGAGCCTGGCTAGTATGTTGGACTAAAGGTTATTTTCAAAACAACCAAAAACCTAAAAAATCTATTTCGACTTGGGCGGATGGAAAGGGTGGCTGGCACTAGTGATGCACGTCGGTGGGGTATATGAATGTACCGCCCAAGTCAATAAAGGACCGAGTTCTTGTGATGACCTTTCATGTAAAAACAATACAACCATAAGTCTATAATTGGTACGACCTGACTAACTAATTTGTTCGCCTCCTTGCAACCTCGCCATTGGTGGATGTGTAGTGTGTATATGGGTAGTAGTCACAGAAAAGCTACACGACACAAATAGAGACCCCTGGTGGCATGGCCCAAGGGGTAATGCCTAGCGGTGTGGGGTTGCATTAGGGATGGCATTGTAAATGCTTTGTGATTATCAACTTAGTCGCACACCATCGGAAGTGTGTAGGAGACATTATATGCTGAATATCTCTTGTAGGTAAAGTGTACGAACCCTACGGCGTAAGAAAACTATCTAGATAGCCATGCTCACAGTCAAGAGCGGTGACGGGAACTCGCTTGAAATAGCTTTCATTTTTATAGAACTATTTGTGTGTGGGTGGGGAATGAAAAGCTGGGGTGGAACCCCAGGGATTTAAGAAAGCCTGGTCGGGGACCAGTGGTAAATACGGGATAGCCTGAGCATTGGGTGGACGGAGCCACTCAATGGTATAGGAGATGGGATCTCCACTAGTACTCTGCAACAAAAACTCAGTTTATAAAACATGTTGTTAAAAATGCTAAGTCTCATGATTTGCTATTACATAATCTAATTCAATAAATGGCTTTGCACAAAATAAAAGAACCAAGAGCCTTCCCTTTGATTAGCCCTGCATGTATGATATTTGCATTGTGTGTTAGCTCGTGAGTGCAGTTTTGTACTCATGCTCGCTATTTACATTCTTTTAGTCAGTACGCACAAAAGAAGACTACAAGGACAATTATGAGTATTGATCAAGACTGAAGATCAAAAAGGCCAAGAACTAGGTCGCGAGCCCACATTCGATTGCTGGTGGACATATCGTGAGAGTTCCACATGTTATACTTTGATTCTTTTTCCGTTGCTGTCTATACTTTGATTCTTTTTCCGTTGCTGTTTATACTTTGATTCTTTTTCCGTTGCTATTATCTGAAAGTATCTTGCCTATCTGGTCATTTTATAAGCCAAAAGCTTAAAGGTATATTTTTGCTCCATGTTGCATATCAATTGGACTAATATCTCATACTACCATAATCAGGTTTGGTTGCATATCTCTTTTTCAATGATGTGTAACCATGATTCATGAATTGGAAATCGTATGTGGAACCAGGGAAGGTTGTTAGTATTTATAAAGGGGAGAACATATTCAGGATGACAAAATTGATCAACATGTTTTCTTATTAAGCACTGAAGTTCTACTTATTGATTATCATATTATCAAGTTGAAGCAAATGAAATATGTATCATGTTGTGTCATACAGTATAAAAGTTATTGCATTTGTAAAGAGTTGTAAAGATAACTTTATACCACTGGCATGGTTTTACATGGCATGGGCACATATACTTGATTACATAATTTGTTTGGGATTCCATAACATCGCATGGGCACAGGGTGCTCGGCATTTGTTTACCTTAAAAACATCATTCTTTTTTATTGCAAATTTGTGCATGACTTTAGCTAAAAGAACTAACTGCGTCTTATGTCAAATGTGTGCCTAGATTTTCCTATATAAATTCTCATTCTTTTGCTTGCTTTGAGCACCAGTTTGAGATTTTTTTTTTCTTTTTTAGACATAGAGTATAATGTGTAACTGCTTTGCATTCCTAACTATTGAAAATTTTCAGTAGGAGCTTCTTCAGACATGCCTATACAGAAAGCTTCAACTTTGTATGCTTCACACAGTACAAAAATTATTGGCTCAAAATATTTGTTTCTGTTGCAACGCACAGGCACCTGACTAGTAAAGTAAATAACTGAGTACCAGGCTCAGGGCCACTTAATACAATAAAGGTCACATGACCTCAAGTTTTACAAGCAACGGAAGAAGCAAAAGATAAACTCCGAGTGATGACCCATCAAATCGCCCACCGACATTCGACTAGGGAGCGCAACCTAGTACTACGGATGACCTTCGTCAAAGCCACAAGCGTGGAAGTTGTAATCCTCCTCAGCATCGTTGAAGGCTTCTGATATTTGTTTTGAGTGTAGCATGTGAGTACATAAAGTACTCTGCAAGTCTTGGAAAAAAATACATTATGCAAGGCTTAACAATGGGGCTTATATGGTTCTTTTGCATAAAGCAATATTTTAAGTTTTAACAGTTTTAATAAAGAACTCATTTGAAAAAGTAGTTTAAATAATTAAACTAATTATATCACTAGTAAAGGTTCTAACTACCAATCACTAGTATCAAGGCTCTAGCCACAAAACTTCAAAGGATAAGGCTCTAGCTGCCCAACTTGCTCTAGGTGTCAGAATATGTACCTGAGAGTCCCAATTGCTCTCGGATTCCTAAAGATTATTTTTTTGAAAGCAAAACCAAAATCTACGATGCGAAAACGCACCTTGCCCGCCCTTGACTGTAGGCACGACTGTTCGAACAGTTTTACATTCTGTAGAGGTTGTACAGCTTGATCCACACAAGATAATCAACTTATAATGTTAGCCATAATACGCTTCCGAAGGTATACGACTAAGTGATTATCACAAGACCTTTACAATATCCCATCCTTACATCAACCCGCCCGATGGGCTTAACCTCAAGTCATGGATGTCATTTACCATCGACCCGGAGCTCACTATTGTGTGGGATAACCTACCCGGACATGGACATCATGTACCATCATCCGGCACAAGCCCCGACAGATATGGAGGCACATTTACCAGTTTGCACAACCCTGGTAACACCTATGAACTACAACCTGCATGCTTAATGCTTGGAGTTGGTAAATTAGTTGGCTAGTTCCTCTCCATTCTAGACATGTGGCTATACGGTAATGCTCGGTTTGGATAGACACAAGCGTCAGTCCTTAATATGACTCGGATGGAACTTAACACGATACAAGTTCTCGTGCTCTAGCTACACCTGCCTGAACTTACTATCTGCTCAAGTCTAAACAGATTTTCACCATTTTATTTTATTTTGTAAACAAACAATAATATCTATTGCCATATATTTATCAAATTGACATGCATAAATAGTATTAATAATTTCCTACCCAAAGGATGACCATGACCAATATGTCATGTTTAAACAAATCTACCATTTTAAGTAATCCAATAATATTGTAATCATAATCATGGATTTTCTATACTAGGACGACAACAGTTCATGGATAACAACACCAAATGAAGGTATAATCAAATTTAGGATTAACTAACACCCTAAGAATTGAAACTACCATTTTATGTAAACTAGTCATGTGCTCGTGCATTGCAAAGGAAACTTGTAGTTGTAACGAAATTTTAGAGCTGTAGAGTATAAGAAAGCAATGTGTCCTAAATTTGGTTTGATCTATCTTCCTTTACCTATTTTTCGAAATGTTACTCTACTTGAGTTGTACATGATTCATCCAATTCTTAGAAAAATATTTGGCTGGAAGTGAACTATTTTATCAGGAACACACCAAACAACAATATAATTTTTTGAAGTGAATTGTTTTGTTAGAAACTGACCAAACAACAACACATGATTCAGGAAGGAAAGACCAACAACCAACATAGTAGCCTCACAAAATATCACATACTTGTTGATAAGTGTAAATACCCTTTTATGAAAAGAATATGACAAGTGAAAATATTAAGATAAATTAGTCAAAATGTCAAGTTTACAAGCCTGATTTGATAAACCAATTGCTTTCTTCATTAATTTTTTCATCACCTATTGTACAAGAAACAATACTCTCTATGCCTCTACTTTCCGTAGGAATGACAATTGAAAAGCCACTAACGCTGGCCCATGTGAATACTTTTTTATATGGAAAAGCCATGTGAATACATACTATTGTGATAAAACTGGAATAGTTAACTAGTATCTATATAAACAGCTATAGATGTTCAAAAATAAGGCAGAAGGTTGAAGTATTAACTTTCCACTGTTGTCTTCCCTTCACAAACATCACATACAATGGAACCAAGGCCTTTGCAGTATGGGCACTTCATATCTTCACCGACCCACCCCAAAAACTGCATTTTAAGGAGAAGTCAATAACTAAATGCAAATCAGAGAAGATAGAAAAAAAAAAGGTTTAATTTAATGGTGTGATGCATTTCGTGTACCTGTGAATGTTTGGCTACCTGTTTCATCACATTCTGCAAGAAGAAAGAAGGATCTTATCAATAGTCACAACATGAGGGATGATTTGAATGGAGCTACCATAGTCCATATTTAACAAACTTTTGTACATTGCAGAAGGTTCACAACAATCAAGGACAATACAAAAGTCGAACAAAGGTAGCCAATGGCAATGACTTATGGTACATCAAAAGATCAAATTGGGTTCACATCAATTTGGAACCAAAGACGCACCAGCTTCAACAAACTTCTGAATAACCAGCACATATAGTATCTCCTCTAAAGTCCTCTGCTCCTTCCCCCATAACCTCAGCAATCTGCCTATTAATTTAGAAAAAGAAGAATTAGCAAGATTTCTCTAACTCGCACTGGCTAACTTTGTCCAAAACTTTATACAAAGTTGACTGCAACCCATGAATCTTCTTTTGTGAGAGGAATGAAATGGTCTTAATTAGAGAAAATGGGGTCTTTCTTTTAGTATAACTCTATTTTATCATCTCCTACTTTCTTTGTGGCCCTAGAATAGTATGGTGCTAGGACCAACTCTTCTAATTCTTCAGGAGAAAATAAGAATGGAATGTTTGGTCGGAGCTAACTAGTGTAAAGATTGGGAAATAAGGAGCGGAGTCTTATAAGCCACTTGTTTGGTTAGTCGGAATGGGAAATTGGGAATTTGATAATCTACTCCCTCTATTTTAAACCTATAAAGAGATTTATGGACAATTTAATATGTTTAGAGTTATGATGGGATGATGCTAAAATCAATTTTAAACCTATAAAGGTATTTAGAAAAAATTCGATAGGTTTAGCGTTAAGATGGGATGATGCTAAAATTCATTTTAAGCCTATAAAGAGATTTTAGGGTGCATTTGGTTGCTTCTATCAAGTGATACATGTATGAGATGATCCTAGACGGGTCATCCCTACGTTTGTTTGCCAGAACTAAAACATTCCATTTTAAACCAATAAAGAGATTTTAGGGTGTGTTCGGTTGCTTGTACCAAGTGGTACAAGTATGAGATGATCCTAGATGAAAGGTCAACCATACGTTGGTTGCCTGAACTAAAAAATTTCCTCCTAGATGGTGAGAAACAAATTTAAGGAATATTCCCCATAGATGTTGAACTATTTGTTCGCCAGAAACGATTGAACCACGTAGTATAGAGACCATCTCATCCATTCTAACCTCGTCCAACCAACCAAACACATCCTAAGAAACAGTTTAGAGTTAAGATGAGACGGTGCTAAAAATCCATTTTAAACCTAATTAAATTTACAATTTGATAGGCTTAGAGTTAAATATAGATTCTAAAATCCAATAAAGATTTAGAAGAAAAAATTGGTAGGTTTAGCGTTAAGATGGGATGGTTCTAAAATCCATATCTCATTTTGTAAATAATTTAACCAAGTTCATAGATTTTCAAAGTTTACTTAAACCATATTTGCAATCTAAGCATATAAAAAATAAGTGTTACATCTATCTGACCGGAAACCAAGTAAAACTATTATAAAGTTTATAGATCTACCTCAGATCTAGATAAAACACGAGAATTTCCCTGTAAATAGAAAATCAGATCTAAACCAAGTAAAACACATCTTCAAATAGAAATCACAATGAAAAATTCAAAAAAATAATGTGCAAGGGGAAGGAGATGGCACAAACAGGGATATCCATACCTGGGCACCAAAGATAAGCCACATGAGTCGATCCTCCTGTCTTCCTCCTCGCCTTTGTAACACCCCAGCCCAACACTGAGCCTAGAATGCCACCACACTACTCTCTAAACTGATAATTAACGACACACTATAATATTACAGCAGGAAAACAACAATAAACATAACCAAGGATCACAAACGAACATGCATAATTATGGTTCAAACGATAATAAATAATCAAGTGGAGTAAACCCAGGTAAACAGTCCAAAATAGCATCAACCGATGAATCCAAATTATTAAAGCAAATAGTCTAGTCCAAACGTTGTCCTAAACTTTATTCAACCTCTAACATGTCCAAGGGTAATCCAATTTTGAATGAAAAGATTATTATGGCAAAAGATCATGTGTTGTCCATGTGCTCTACGCGCTCTCAGTTACGGCGTCCTCGAAGATCACCTAAAGACAACAATAGAGCAAGGGTGAGTCCACGACTCAGCAAATACATCCATAAACAACGCACAATAATAAATCAACAAAGATTCAATAACTTCATTATCATCACAGGTACTTTCATTAATATTCTCATGCAGTTATCTTCTCTTTGGATCACATCCATTAATCTCATGTACCAATGCAAATCTATTCTACATGTCCACATGCACTTCTTTCGCGTATACCGGTATAGCATGAGTGAATGCTCGCGACAACATTCACTCTCAAGCCCGTTCCTCCATAAGGATCGGGGACCTCCTCCACTCCCGTGGAGTTGTGATCATTAATGATCACCTTCTCTTATGCAAAGATGCTTATGAATGCAAACATGCAAACTCCATCATAAACATCATATCCAACTTTTCATCATGTCCATTAACAATATAAATCCATACCATTCCATTGCTTGCAATTAAACAAAATAAAAGCACAACAATAATGGTAATAGAAGATAAAGAAAACAGTGATCAATCATTGATCGTTGTCTACCATGCACTTGCCTTTACTAGTTGCGACGCACAATTTGACTAGCAGAAGGCAACAAGTACGACGCCTCTCCTACATTAAATACACAAATTTCAATACAAGCTACAACATCATAGGAACAACAATCAATCGACATCGCTCCTACACGTCCCCAAATATACCATGTTACGCCGGTACCGAATAGTTACCCATAGCGGTCTAGGCACTCCAACGAACGTAACTTTTGACTCGAAAGTCCGATCACCACAAACCACCCCATTCTGGATTCTTCATAAAATTATCCACATTTTCTTAGATTACGAAGACTTCTAATTAAATCATCTAACCCTCCGTATTTAGCCCAGAAAGTCGATCTGTCCGCTTCGGAACAGCAGTCTTACTAAATTCATAACTTTTGTTTTACTCAACCAAAATTCGCATTCTCAGATTCTACAGAACCATTGGACAATTATCTACATCTTTCATGTAGATCAAAAACTCTAATTAGGCTATTTACTATTTTTAATCTACAGTCTACCAAAACAGCGCCGAAAGACGACAACCGTAAAAACAGCGGTCTTCCGAAAATCATAACTCGAGTTATACTTGTCCGATTGACGTGATAAAATATGCTATAGAAAGATATCGAAATTATCTACAATTAACTAGTAGATGAGATTTCCAAAATTCGTCATTACGGTACCCGAATAAATCGTACACGGAACAACAAAGCTAAGCGGATCTATTAAATGATCTAATATTCGGCACTTTGACTAAAAACTATAGAACCCTCTCTAATTAACCTCAATTATAATCTCTAATTAACGATGTCTAGCAAACCAGAGGAAAACATGAAATACAAAATCTTACACACGGCTTGCTTGTTGATTGTCATACCCTCCTCGGGAGAAATTGGAGCCTTCACAATCACATGAATCCAGAGTGCGGACAAAGAAGAAAAAAAAGACAATGAGCGCAAATAACCACACAAAGCGGCGAAACGGCGGTAACGCAGCCAAATGGCAAAGACAAGAATACAGCCGGCGGAAGAACAACGCAGCGGCCGGCGGCGATGCGATCCACCCACGCTGCAGGCGGCAAGCGCGCAAGGGCTCTCAAGACAAAGAAATAAGCGCAGCGACTCCACGCGGCCGACAAGAATTCGCGCAAAGACAAAGAATACAGAGGATCAAGAATACAGGGCTCAAAGACAAAGAAGAAGATCCATCCCAGCAGACAAAGAAAGACTCGGCGGCGATAGCCTCGGTAGCAATGAAAAAAAAAAAAAAGCGCGCAGAAGAAAATTCTTGGCGGCGGGAAAGAAAAAGAATAGGCTATTAGGGTTTCTAGAAAACCCACAACCTATTTATATAGCTCATAAAAATTCTGAAATATCCTATTTCCACGAATTCTTTTTATTTAATTATGCACAAGCCCTTAAGACGTTTTTATGTATACTATTCGATTAATTACGCTCCGACCCTTAAGACGTTAATAAAATTTATTTATTATTACCATTTATTTTTTTCAGAATATTACATTCTACCCCCCTTAACGGAATTCGACCCCGAATTCTACTCGCCGTGCTACTCAAATAAAAACTACACTGCTGAAATTAAACAACAAAATAACACGTACCCGACGTGAACAACTCCGGGTACTGCTCGCGCATGCGAGACTCCAACTCCCAAGTCGCCTCTCTCTCGGACTGATGCGTCCACAGCACCTTAACGTATACCAACGTCTTGTGCCTCAGCACTCGCTCCAACCTCTCCAAAATGCGCGCCGGACGCGACTCAACTGTGAGGTCTTGCTCAATAATCAGCGGCTCTAATGAAATCTTATGCTCTGGATCTCTCAAAAACTTTCGCAGCATCGAGGCGTGAAACACATTATGAACTCCACGCATGGACTCAGGAAGGTCCAGGCGGTAGGCTAACTTTCCAATTCTTGCAATAATCGGGAACGGTCCAACGTACCTCGGGCTAAGCTTCCCTCTGGTACCAAACCGAACAATGCCTTTAGTGGGAGACACTCTCAAGAGCACCTGGTCACCCACCGCAAACTCCAAGTCACGCCTCCTCATCGGCCTAACTTTTACATGCGCTCAGCCGCTAACAGATTCTCGCCTCACCATGGCCACACGCTCAACGGTCTTCAATCGGTCGGACCCAAAGCGCCTTCTCTCCAATCGCATCCCAACAAAGTGGCGATCCGCACCTCCGCCATAGAGAACCTCAAATGGCGCAACTCTAATCTTCGGAATGGTAACTATTATTATAAGCAAACTCGCAAGTGGCAATCGGTCCTCCCAACTACCCTTCCAAGATAGAACGCAAGATCGCAACATGTCCTCCAAAGTCCGAATAGTCCGCTCTGATCGCTCATCATGCTGTGGGTGAAACGCAGTACTAAAGGCGGGCTGTGTGCCCAATGCACTCTGCAGACTTTCCCGAACTTGGAGACAAACTTGGCGTCCACATCGAAATGATGGTCTTTGGCACACCATGCGCCTTACTATTTCACGCACATAAATAGGAGCTAGGTCACTCATTGAATTTGTCGTGCGAATAGGAATGAAGTGTGCGCACTTCTTGAATCGATCCACCACTACCCAAATCGCATTCTTCCTCGCGCGAGCGAGGCAACGCCACCACAAAGTCCATAGAGATATCATCCCAAGGCCACTGGGTACCTCCAAAGGCGCAATAACCTGCGGGGCGCTTGTGTTCAGCTTTCACTTGCTGACAAACACCGCAAGAAGCCACATAATTAGCAATATCCACCTTCATTCTTTTCCACCAAAAATTCTATTTCAGATCTCGATACATCTTAGTCTCACCAGGATGAACAGTGTACGGAGTGCGATGTGCCTCCCTCAAGATATCATCTTTGACCTCCGCCTTTTGTGGCACGCAAAGGCGTCCTTTAAACCTCAAAGTACCAGAATCGTCCATGCTAAAATCACTCTCTTTACCCTCATCCAGGCGCCTCCTAACCTCCTGTAATAACCGGTCACTCTGTTGTGCTTCCCGCACACGGTCTGGAATAGCTGACTCCAGAATCAACTGAGTCTCAACATGTGATGTGCCCGCATAACAATAGGATATTCCCATGCGATCAAAATCAGCAATGAGGCAATCTAGAGTAGCAGGAGTCGCCTTGCGACTAAGGGCATCCGCAGCAACATTGGCCTTGCCTGGATGATACAGAATAGTAAGATCATAATCCTTGATCAACTCCAACCACCTCCTTTGCCTCAAATTCAGATCCTTCTGAGTGAAGATATACTTGAGACTCTTGTGATCTGTGAAAATATCACAAGGCTCGCCGTATAGATAATGCCTCTAAATCTTGAGAGCAAAGACAACCGCAGCCAACTCCAAATCATGAGTGGGATAATTCTGCTCGTGCTTCTTTAATTGTCTCGACGCATAAGCAATCACCTTACCGTCTTGCATGAGAACACAGCCAAGACCCACTCGAGACGCATCTGAAAAGACTGTGAACCGCTTTCCCGGCTCGGGAAGAGTGAGAATAGGAGAGGTCACCAACCTGTCCTTCAAAATGCAGAAACTGCGCTCACATTCATCAGTCCACTGGAACCTCACTCCTTTTTGAGTAAGCTGAGACATCGGTTTGGCGATGATAGAGAAATCCTGCACAAAACGCCGATAATAACCCGCCAAACCCAGGAAACTCCTCACCTCCTTCACATTAGTCGGCCTCTTCCAATCCACCACCGTAGAGACCTTACTAGGATCAACAGCAATACCCTGAGGGTTAATCACATGACCCAGAAAACCCACTTCTAAAATCCAGAACTCACACTTCTTCAACTTGGCATAGAACTTGTGCTCTCTCAAAGTCTTTAAAACCAGCCTCAAATGACGCTCATGATCCTCATTGGTCTTGGAATAGATAAGAATGTCATCAATGAACACCACCACGAAATCATCTAGATACTCATGTAACATGTTGTTCATGGTCTCCATAAAAATGGCAGGTGCATTAGTCAATCCAAAGGACATAACTTTATACTCATAATGCCCATACCTGGTGGAGAAAGCAGTCTTCTCTACATCCTGCTCACGCACCCGGATTTGATTATATCCTGACTGGAGATCAATCTTGGAGAACACTTGAGCTCCATTCAACCGATCAAACAAGTCCTCAATGCGGGGCAATGGATATTTGTTCTTGATTGTGACCGCATTAAGCGCACGATAATCAATACACATACGCCAACTCCCATCCTTCTTCTCTCGTGAATGAGCAGAGCTCCCACGGCGATACACTACGTCCCGATCAAACCTTTAGCCAACAAATCATCCAATCTGCTTCTTCAACTCGTCACGAAAAGGGCGTGCTAATCGATATGGAGACATCGAGATGGGGCGAGTACGGAACAAGATCAATGCGAAACTCCACGTCTCGCGCAGTGGCAAACACGAAGCTCGGTAGGAACACATCTGGGTAATCACTAACCACTGGAATCTCCTCAATCTGCGAAGCCACACTCGGTTTCTCAGCAAGAGCTAAAAGAAGTCCAGTTTTCACTGCACGCTGACCCGGGAACAGTCCAGCCAACATCGAAAGAGAGCGCGGAGGCGCACTCCCCTGAAAGGTCAAATTCTCCCAGGCGAGGTGCGCATGCAGACGCTCTCTGAAACAAGATATCACGGCTCGATAAGAGTGCAACCAATCCATACCCAAGATAACATCGAACGGCTCCATTTGAATAACTATCAAATTCGCCGTGAACTTCTCTCCATCAATAATAATAGAACACCCAGGACAAACAGTAGAGCTAGCAATAATACCCCCAGGAGAACTAACCAACACTGATTGAGAAATCCACTGCATACTCAAGTTCGCTCTCCTAGAAAACGCCGACGAGACAAACGAAAAGGTAGCCCTCGAATCAAAAGGACTAAAGCATCAAGCGAATCCACAAGCAAAGTACTGCCACCACGTCGGGGCGACCCGCAGACTCTGCAGTAGGCATGGCGTACACTCCAGGTGGCGCCATGGCGAAAGAAGACGACGGCGGGGCAGCGAGAGCCCCGACAATCTGCTGTGGCGGTGCAGGTAGAGCCGGTCGTGCGATCTGAAGCGGTGCTGAAGGTGGCGGCCGCCGAGAGTACCCTCCGAGGCGCCCAAGTCAAGGAAATGGCATCATTGGAGGAGCGATCATCATCCGGAAAGATCCTCGGCGGGACCCATCAAGAAGAAGATGGCACGAGCTCCCACTTGATCACGCTAGCGGGGTTCTGGCGACACACTCGCTCCTTGTGACCCGGTCGGCCACACTGACGGCAATCTCCCGTCCAAGTGCACTCAGCAGCGCGGTGTCCATCACCGCACTTAAAGCAAAGCACGCCCTGCCCTGGGACAGGACGAAGAGCTGGAGTACTGCCAAAGGACGAGGCGCCAAGAAGAGAACGGCCTCGGCCGCTAGACTGAAAGATCTGCGGTCCTCCTTGAATTTCTTGGCGGGTGGTGAGCAGACCCACTTCCCTCACTAGAGCTCCTCTTGGTCACCACCGAAACTACCGATCCACCGAGGCTTGTCGCCTTTGTGAGTGCATCTCCAACTCCATGCCCCTAGCTTGCTCCACAACAGAGCAGTAGTCACAGAGTGGAGTAGCTCCCAACACATCTTGCAGTACTCGAGGTGAGACCCGACGGAACCTCTTGGCTTTACGAAGATCATCGTTCGCTCTTGAAGGGACAAAGCGAACCAAGTTGTTGAACTCGGCGTCATACTCAAGATAGACCTCTTCCCCGAGCAAAGGTCGTCAAGGCAACCTCCATCTTCTCAACAAACGAGTAGGGGTAGAACTTTCCCTTGAACTGGTCAACAAAGTCCTCCCAAGTGGTCGGCCCTTGAGTGGCGGTCCTCGAAGACAACACGCCCTCCCACCAAATATCCGCTTGCCCTTTCAGCTGAAAGGCTACAAAACGGACCCTCGAGGTGAAGACATCTCTAAAGCTCCAAACTGCCTCTCCATATAGCGCAACAGTCCATTGCTCGGACCGGTGTGCCCTACCCACAAGCGGATCCAACCTCAACCCCATCCACTCTCGAAGTGACATCCGCGCCTCGAACCGGTGGATGTGCGGCAGAGCAACAACGGATGCCGCGACAGAATAGCCGGCGCTGTTGACGAAGGGCACGGATCTCTCCCACTAACTCTCTCAGCAAAGCGGGGGTCTCATCCTGGACCACAACCGGAGGTGGGTCAACAAAGAACCCCTCGCCATCGACTCATCACTTTTCTGAGGTGGCTCCACGGAACCTCGCCCGCGGCCACGACCTCCACGACCGCGGCCACCACGACCACGTCCTCTACCCCTCGGCATAGCTATCAACCACAATCAACAATACACAATGAGTTCAAAGATCAAAATAAACTCATCCATCAATGAACAACATAACGGAAGCGTAAAACTATATTCGTACCTCTCTCTAACCTACTGTGCACTAGTGTGTCAAATTTTAGGTTAGTTAACCATTAGCATATTTTAGTTGTTTTACTAAGCTAAAACAAATTTTAACAATTTTAGTTTGCCTATGTTGTTAATCTATTCACCACGGACCTAAAGCCCGCTCTGATACCAACTGTAACACCCCAGCCCAACACTGAGCCTAGAATGCCACCACACTACTCTCTAAACTGATAATTAACGACACACTATAATATTACAGCAGGAAAACAACAATAAACATAACCAAGGATCACAAACGAACATGCATAATTATGGTTCAAACGATAATAAATAATCAAGTGGAGTAAAACCAGGTAAACAGTCCAAAATAGCATCAACCGATGAATCCAAATTATTAAAGCAAATAGTCTAGTCCAAACGTTGTCCTAAACTTTATTCAACCTCTAACATGTCCAAGGGTAATCCAATTTTGAATGAAAAGATTATTATGGCAAAAGATCATGTGTTGTCCATGTGCTCTACGCGCTCTCAGTTACGGCGTCCTCGAAGATCACCTAAAGACAACAATAGAGCAAGGGTGAGTCCACGACTCAGCAAATACATCCATAAACAACGCACAATAATAAATCAACAGCATTCAATAACTTCATTATCATCACAGGTACTTTCATTAATATTCTCATGCAGTTATCTTCTCTTTGGATCACATCCATTAATCTCATGTACCAATGCAAATCTATTCTACATGTCCACATGCACTTCTTTCGCGTATACCGGTATAGCATGAGTGAATGCTCGCGACAACATTCACTCTCAAGCCCGTTCCTCCATAAGGATCGGGGACCTCCTCCACTCCCGTGGAGTTGTGATCATTAATGATCACCTTCTCTTATGCAAAGATGCTTATGAATGCAAACATGCAAACTCCATCATAAACATCATATCCAACTTTTCATCATGTCCATTAACAATATAAATCCATACCATTCCATTGCTTGCAATTAAACAAAATAAAAGCACAACAATAATGGTAATAGAAGATAAAGAAAACAGTGATCAATCATTGATCGCTGTCTACCATGCACTTGCCTTTACTAGTTGCGACGCACAATTTGACTAGCAGAAGGCAACAAGTACGACGCCTCTCCTACATTAAATACACAAATTTCAATACAAGCTACAGCATCATAGGAACAACAATCAATCGACATCGCTCCTACACGTCCCCAAATATACCATGTTACGCCGGTACCGAATAGTTACCCATAGCGGTCTAGGCACTCCAACGAACGTAACTTTTGACTCGAAAGTCCGATCACCACAAACCACCCTATTCTGGATTCTTCATAAAATTATCCACATTTTCTTAGATTACGAAGACTTCTAATTAAATCATCTAACCCTCCGTATTTAGCCCAGAAAGCCGATCTGTCCGCTTCGGAACAGCAGTCCTACTAAATTCATAACTTTTGTTTTACTCAACCAAAATTCGCGTTCTCAGATTCTACAGAACCATTGGACAATTATCTACATCTTTCATGTAGATCAAAAACTCTAATTAGGCTATTTACTATTTTTAATCTACAGTCTACCAAAACAGCGCCGAAAGACGACAACCGTAAAAACAGCGGTCTTCCGAAAATCATAACTCGAGTTATACTTGTCCGATTGACGTGATAAAATATGCTATAGAAAGATATCGAAATTATCTACAATTAACTAGTAGATGAGATTTCCAAAATTCGTCATTACGGTACCCGAATAAATCGTACACGGAACAACAGGCTAAACGGATCTATTAAACAGATCTAATATTCGGCACTTTGACTAAAAACTATAGAACCCTCTCTAATTAACCTCAATTATAATCTCTAATTAACAGTGTCTAGCAAACCAGAGGAAAACATGAAATACAAAATCTTACACACGCTTGCTTGTTGATTGCTTGTTACCTCCTCGGGAGAAATTGGAGCCTTCACAATCACATGAATCCATGAGTGCGGACAAAGAAGAAAAAAGCAGCGAGAGCGGCGCAACACAAGAAGAGCGGCGAACGCAGCGAAATTTAAGAAGACAAGAATGGCAAAGAAGGCGAAGCAAGCGGCGCGGCCGGCAGCGATCGCGATCGCAGCAGAGGCGGCGCGCAAGGGCTCGGCCAAAGAAATACAAGCAGCGGCTCCACGCGCACCGCAACAACGGCCAAGCAAAGACAAAGAAATACAGGATCAAGCAATACAGGGGCTCGGCATGCAGAAGGCGGCGATCCACGCGAGACAAAGAAACACTCGGCGGCGATAGCCTCGGTAGCAAGAATGAAAAAAAAAAAAAAGCGGCGCAGAAGAAAATTGCTGGCGGCGGTGGGAAAGAAAAAGAATAGGCTATTAGGGTTTCTAGAAAACCCACAACCTATTTATATAGCTCATAAAAATTCTGAAATATCCTATTTCCACGAATTCTTTTTATTTAATTACGCACAAGCCCTTAAGACGTTTTTATGTATACTATTCGATTAATTACGCTCCGACCCTTAAGACGTTAATAAAATTTATTTATTATTACCATTTATTATTCCTTCCTCAGCCTAAACCCCTTTGCTCCCTCATGCGGTCCTGCCCTTGCTAAGATAGAAATGTTTGCCTCTTGCTGGAGCTTCGTGGGGATTTTATGGCCACCGATGGGGGAAATAAATCATACAAGACCACCTTACCTTTATTAAGAAACCCTGAATTAAGGGCTCAGCATAATACCAAAATTACCCCTAGTGGGTGTTAGTATAAAGAAAAGACCTACCTATACTCAGTTCTATTGATTCTCTCATTGGTGATTGGATTGATTGTCTCCCTGTGACGACTACGTTATTTCACACGTTATCAGCACGAATCGCTCTATACGACCGAATCGGTATGTCATCGGGATTTCATCTTTCAATCTCTAATTTCGCTATGAATTAATCTAGTAGATTAATTTGTGTGAACTTATTTAGATCTGTTAAAATGCTAATTAGCTATTAGATAAATTAACATTTCTAATTAGACATCAGAGTACTGTAGATCGACTTGTTGTTCATCTCGATACTTCATTACGATTCATGCAAAAAAAAATTGTGATATGTGGACCGGCCTGACGCCGGCGCCCATCGTGTGCAACCCCGTCGACATGCCATCGACGGCCTGAAGCCGCCGTGCCCACACACGCGCGCACCGGCAGAGCCGCGCCAGACACCGATCGCGCCTCCGCGCCAAGCCGGCCGCCGTCGTGTCGCACCTCCGTGTGCGCGACGGCTGCGCTGCCGTGCCCGCCGACTCGCCTCGGCCCCGCGCCATCATTTGTCGCGCTGAAGCCGCCTCCGTGCAGGCCACGCTGCTCCATGCACCCATAGCGTCGCACCACGCTGCTCTGTGCGCCTATCGCGCAACCACGCCACTCCGCCGACGCGTTGACGCTTTGCGCCACCGCACCGTCGCCACCCAAATGGTGCTAGGGAAACCTAGCGCCTGGTAATGAAGCTGGCCAAATGGCCCTGACCCAAGTTAAAACTGGAAAATAAAAAAAGGAAAATAAAAAACCCAGAGAAAAAATGAAACTCCCAAAAATTTGCAAAAATTCTGAAAATTACGAGGACTTTCGCAGAAGAGGAATTTTTTGTGGAAAATCCCATGGTGTTTGGGAAATTTACGGTGTATTTCATGTTTTTTTTAATATATTCTTGCAGAATAACCCTTCGGGAATCTATTTTTGCAACAGATCAGTATGTTCTATGGTTATTTTTTATCTAGACATCGTCTTATGGTTATTTGCTTTAATATTATTTTTTTATGCAATAATCTTATATTAATCCTAGAAACTAAATTTCTAAGGTATGTGAGCTTCCATAAATTTGTGAAACCTTAGACCTAGTACACCTTGGAAGCATCATATTTTTATGGGTTTTCCTGGTATTGAGTGTTTTGGAAATGAGAACACGAATCCGGAACCAAAGTCCATGGTCGAGTGCTTGAAGCGTTCATATCGGGTCATATAATAAAAGCATATGAGGCTGAACCATAATTGCTAAATAAAAGTCTTGGAACTAGATAGTTCAGACTTGATGGATCATTTAGAAGATAATGAAGTGGTGAAAGCTATATTTCAAAGGTCCCCGTAGAGACTGTTACTCTCCTATTATGAATGATACAATGTTCCATTGCATAATAATTCTGACGAATGGCACGAACAAATAAATAAAATATGCAGTCAATGGATTATGAAAATCCTTAATGAGATCCTCGGATGACTCAAAATTCCTAGTAAGAAATGAAATAAAATCGCAATATATATAAAACTCATACTCAATAGTCACTTACCTGTAGTAAGAGCATCTCCCGAAAGAGAGTGCATCTCCCGTAAGAGAGAACATCTCACTGAAGTAAATTTATCTTAGCAGTCGATCTCTTAATTACACCAATAATTATATGATCCCTACAAGTGGACAAGGACCAATCAAGACCCAAAAGAATGAAATGAGGAACCTAAAGACCATAAGTACTCCACACAAGCACTTATAAAGTGTATCTTCCATCAGAAGTTAGTGGAATAGTAGTTTCCTCTAGTACCACGAAGGTGCGGCGTACATTGGTGATACTTGGCAATTAATCCCCTAAACGCTAAAACTAACACTAGTTATTTTTTACTCTAGAGTGGTTAAAAATACTTTATAAATCTACAGAACAGACTATTCGTTGTAACTTTAACCACTCAGAGATGGTTAGAAAATATTAAGACCCTCCAAGGTTTTGATAAATCATATCCGAAAGGCATACGACTCTACAAGGATAATCTACTTGTCTTGCATAATTAAATAGTGGTGTTTGATAAGTTAAATATATTACCCCCGAATAGTATTTATCTGAAACCTCCAGATGAGTAATATGATATTTGTATGTAAGACTCTGCATCATGATAATCTAGTAGATTTGATCACAGTATTCTTGCCTATGTTCATTTTTGAAAAAATGTATGAAAGGCATTGGAGCATCAAATCTTCAGTGGAAGTTGTCTTCAGGGGGAGCACATGATAAACACTGATCATCATACTTGATATTTTTAAAATCTTAGTCAAACCTAGATGGTATTGATACAATGATTACTGATTAAATTCACCAAGATGGTTTTACCACTTAACAATTTAGATCCAATTGATCGACAATGCAAAGATCATGCATAGATCCTGATGATCATTACTAAATCCTGAAGATATCTGAGAAATCTCTATAGTGCCAAATCTTTATGGTGGTTCAGCCATTTCTTGGCGGCCATCTAAGCATATATTGGTAGTTATTTCTACCAACAACTCAGGGATTATAGCACTGTATGAAGCCTCACTTGAATGTGTTTGGCTCATACGTGTGAATAACCATATCAAGAAGTATTGTGGCATTAACACCGTCAATGCCCCTACAATTATCTATGAAGAAAATATTGCCTGTGTTGCACAAATGCAAATGAGTCATGTTAAAAGTAATATCACGAAGCATTTCTCCCAAATTCTTATATCCTCATAACCTCCAGAAGAACGATGAGGTAAAGGTCTTGCAAACTAGATCTTGTGAAAATCTGGCTGATCTATTCACTAAGTCTCTGCCTATGTCGAGTTTCCATTGATGCGTTCGTGGTATTGGAATGAAGCGGCTTGGAGAGTTGCAGGAATCAGGGGAGAGAATCCCCTGAATCATAATCAACTTAAGGTCCTGAAGTTTTACCTTTATTCTGAAGATTAACCCAGAAGGTAAAGAGGTTGCACTCTTTTTCCCTCGGTGAGTTTTCCCTGAAGATTTCTCACATAAAGGTTTTTAACAAGGCAACGATGCAATGCAGCTTGCAGATGCAATGTACAGTTTTCTCTAATCCCTTTTTTCCCATTGAGTTTTTGGGATGAGTTTTTAATGAGACATGTGCATGAAGCGGTATTTGCCCAAGGAAAACCCTGGGTTGATGGGCATAATACTGAAATTACCCCTAGTGGTTTTAGTATATAAATAGGATCTCCTTGTACTTAGAAAGATATTGATCAATGAATGAAGAGGTTCCTCCATATTGTGTTTCCATCTGTTGTCACTCATTGGTGATTGGATTGATTGTCTCCCTACGACGACTACGTTATTTATCAACTTTTAGACATTTGTTTGGACCCCTTTCAAATTATGACATGTGGACATGCAAAGAGGTGGTGATTGATTTGTTTTACCATGTGTCATAAAATTGAAAGGGTCTAATATGAATCTAAAAGCGACCAGGTCTCGGATTTTTTCCCGCGAGGGAGCAGGTGACTTACTGACGACGCACCGCATGCAGCCGTTCATGGCCCTCAGAAAGTGCCACGTAGGTTTATAGACTCTTCCTCGCCGTCACAATCTATACCAGCGGCAGTTTCATGCGGGGTTTTCCGGTTCTGTTTCGCCCTTGCCAAATTCAAAAGGTATAGATAAAAGAGTTTTTGGCTTATATGGTACTATTCACATCGCTAATAGGAATTTTGGCTCTCTTTCTCCCTACATCAATGCCAAAAATGGCACCCTCCACAGTGCCCCAGGGGGTCGGACTCCCCACCACGTGTGAAATCCGGACCCCTGGGGCACCGACCAGGCCGAGTCCGGCCCCTAGGGGCATGACAGAGGATAGTCCCGGCTCACTGCCGTGCCCTCTAACGTGTCCCTAGGGGTCAAACTTGGTCTGGTCCCTACCCTAGGGGCCCGAATGTCACACATAGTCCATGGTGGGGAGTCCGGCCCCCTGGAGCACAGTGGAGGGTGCCATTTTTGTCATTGATGTAGGGAGATGGTCAAAATTACTATTAGCGTTGTGAATAGTGCCATATGAGCCAAAAACTCTAGATAAAATACGAGTGGAGTCCAGTGGCCTACTGGTCAGAACTACCAAGCCTAGTTTGTTGAGTCATTTTTCCAAGCTTCTTCGGGCCTAATCTTTGCTTTGTGCTGATTGGGTTGGGCCGACCCCACTTGCTTGTCTAAACATATCATGCGTCATGAGGATGAGGCAAGCTGCAATCATTCCATCTATGTGTCTCCAATTTGGCTGGACTTGGCCTTTTGTTGTCTTTTCTCTTACTAAATTCAAATTTGGGCAACAATATAAATGATAGTAAAATAAGTACTACGTTGCTAATTTCGGTAGGGTGTGTTGAGGCCTTGAACCACAATCTCGGATGCATGTTAGTTATGATAATTATTGGAAGCAACTAGCGCTCGGACGTCCCATCGTGCCCTTCCCTCACCGTTAGATCTAACTTGGATGGATTCTGGCCTTTCGATTTGGCACAATAGAGAAGCTCGCACCTGCTCGATCTCTAGCTACCACTACCTCGCCGGAGGAGGAGGAGGTTGTGGTGGACGACCTCCCTTGAGCACGAGTAGCGGTGACCTTGTACCAACAACTGATGTTGGAGCTCGGGATGCTAGTGGCGAGGCTTATGACGTCGGTGGTCGTAATCTACTTCCACGGAGGAGGAGCAAGAAAGGAGAGGAAGATCTCCGACCACCGCTGGTTCATCGGAGCAGGAGGGAGGGAGGGAGGAGAAGGGACCTAGACAGTTGCATCAAATTTACAAACAAATGCAACATCGATCCGGTGAAACATGCAACAAAATTCCCTACGGTTGCAGCGACTAATCATAAACAAAAAATGGCGCAACAAACTAATAACAAACCGCAACAAAAAAAATCTTGCAACAAATTCATAACCTAGTTGCAACAAAAAAATATTATGCAACAAATCCATAACCCAACCACAACAAAAAAAAATCTTGATGCAACAAATCGAAATGAGAACCGCAACAAAAAAACATCTTGTGGTAAATTTTGAGAAGACATGTTGTAACAAAATCATACACTTCGTGCAACAATGGATAAAAAAATGATGCAGCAATCTAGAGAAATATTTGTAATAAGCCTACTCGGATATGGATGGCATGCAGGTGACGGTGACAGTCCAGTGCTGAGGAGAGTGCAATGGTGGCTGGCCCAGTGCTGTGTCTCTGCCCAACAATGTTGCCTCAGCGCCAACCCTGCTCACCTTCTGCCTCCCTCACCTCCTCTGGCCTCGGCCCCGCTAGATCCGGCGAGCTCCTCACAAGGGGAGACCTTCGCATGAGATTCGGTTGTGGTGGACGGCTTCATCAAGCGCGAGTGGCATCGAGCTCAGGTCAGCGGCTAGTGGCGAAGCTTGGGATGCCAGGGCTGAAGCGGGAAAGGAGCATCTCGTCGATGATGGAAGCGGCTCGGTCGAAACCGGTCTAATGCGTTGATGGGGAGAGAGTGAAGTAGGGGAGGCAGAGGAAATGGATGGTTGGGGGCGAGATGCTCTCATGCAGCAACTGCGGATAAGGTTTGGGGGTGTGCTAGTCACGGACCGTGGGGGAGAAAGAGGGGGGAGAGAGAGGAAGGAGGTAGTCATGGCCTCATGGGGGAGAGGAAGGAGGTAGTCATGGGGGAGTTAGGGAGGAATGGGTGGACAGGCGCGAAGAGTATAAGGCATATTGTTTTCTTCGTAGGGAGGACGGTGAATGCAGAGCGTACAAACGAAATGCTCATATCGGATGTCCTCACCATATCATTATCCTAAATTATTTTAGGGCTACCTAGATGTTGTACTATAGTAGTCGAATTTTCTCTTGCAATTTATACGGCTAGATACTGCAATGCATATGCTCATATTTGATAAACGAGTTGTGTATGGTATATAACTCTAATGCTTACGGTTGAAAATATAATTATATTTCTTATACAACCACATCTATTTTAATATATAACATATTAATCTTCATTATTATAATATTGTCCCACCAAATAAAATGTTTAAATCTTTTCCTAAAGTGGATTTTCCACAAAAAAAAGAACTTTTCTATTTCTTGATGTAACAACCACTTGAAAGCAGTTTTTTAATCATAACAACACCATCTTACTAGAATTGACAGACATTTTCGTAAATATAGACATCACAATGCAACACATCACAACAAACAAATCACAAATTAGCCCTGACACCTATATTTTTCGGGTTACGTGTAGTAAAAAATTGAACTACAACTAATACGAAAAAAATACTTAAGAGTAACCACACAAACATAGTGTTAGTGAAATTTTAATAGAAATACTTATATAATAATATCATTCTGATTTTTTGCTAAACATGTATAAGTACAACAAAAATTACACTCGAGACCATTTTATTCGAAGCAGTGGGGGGTGTGATATGCAAAGCTGTGCTCGAAGTGAATTTGATTACTAAAATTTTCAACAAGACCCTCGACCTCTCATCCTTTCAAGCAAACCCCCACATCTTCTCGCATCCGACCCATACTAATCAATTCTTTTTCAGTACAGGCCGAAATAGCCGAAACGTGCCATACCGACACTCAAACCGGTACACCGTAGCCTCAATCCCATAGTGGCCTCAAAACCGGTAATTTCGATCCATTCTTGTCATTTCGGTACTAAGCAAAATTGAAGTAAACACTCCTTT